>CM057449.1:273107500-274307500 GCA_016271365.2 Neoceratodus forsteri
TTTTGTTGAAGGGTAGGAAGAAATAGGCTGTTGGTTAACTAGGATCTGCAGCTTATCCTGTAGGGGAAATGGGCAGACTAGGTGGGCCAAGTGGTCCTTATCTGCTATCAAAGTCTATGTTTCTATGAGATTGAGGTGATAGAGGCATGGCCCAGGCCTGAAACCCAGAAGCAGGTTAAGAGTTTTCTAGGGACCACCAGTTACTATCAAAAGTTTGTACCAAATTACAGTACCTGGCAGCTTCCCTGTTTGGCCTACTAAAGAAAAGAATGCCCAAAAGGTAAAGTGGGAGCCAGCCTGTGAACGAGTTTTAGCCTTCGGCTAAGGAGGCACTGTGCAGTGCCCTGTGTTGGCCAGTTCAGATTACATAAGCCATTTGTAGTCCAGATAGATGCCTCAGATGTGGGGATTGGAGCAGTTCTCAGTCAGACCTCTAATCAGGGAAAAGACCACCCAATAGTGTACTTTAGCAAAATGTTACTTCCCAGGAGCAGGCATATTTCACAGTGAAAAGGATCCCTTGTGCTGGTATGGGCCCTGACAAAATTAAAGTCGTACCTCTGTGGGAGGCGCCTGAGGTACAGACCAATCATAACCCCCTGGCGTGGCTAACTCAGATAGGAAGAACAAATGGTGTCTCTTAAGGTGGAGTATTGCCCTACAGGCCTACAATATGACCATTACCCACAGGGCTGGAGTGGCCAATGCCAATGCAGATGGGTGATCTCACCAGTTAGAATAGTAGTTGAATTTGTGAAAACCTTACCATGCATTAGGGGCTGTTTCACAAATTCAGTCTAGAGGAAGGTATCTATCAATCAATCAATCAATCAATCAAAATCTTTATTTAACCAGGCGAGCACCATTGAGAAAAGCTCATTAAGATGGACCTGGGTGGGATACAAGGTCAAGTGTACATTATATTTACAAAAATAAAGGTTCTCAATGATTACAGAATTCAAAGTACATAGCAAAACAGTAGCATAGTTAAACATACAAACAAGTTCAGTACATTTTAATAGCTAGAGACAATATATACACAAGAAGTCTGAGCCAAGTTAACAGTACAAGGTTAACAGATTTCAGTGAGAGTAAACAATGTATCCACAATGAGTTACAGCAAGTCCAGCAAGGCTAGGGAAATTCAGGGATTGGTGGGGGTACCAGACAGGGCCAAAAGGAGGTGGGGAGGAGAAAGGATTGATTTAAGGGAGGTAAGGGTGGAGTCCAAAGAAGAGAAATAAAAAGGGGCACAGGTACAAGGAGTACATATCTCAACCAAGAAATAAGTGCAACTCCTGCTTTAAATGGGAGAGGAAGGCAATCATAATGAGATAATGATAGCTGTTAAAAAGAATATCTGACTCAGTATCCATGGGGCAGAATTATAAAGGGAGGTTAAAAGCTACCCAACTGCCACTCATTATTTGTAAATATACTTCTGTTTTTATATATATATATATATATATATATATACACACACAGTATATATATATATATATATATATATATAGATAGATAGATAGATAGATAGATGCAATTCTGTGTATATGTACATGCCACAAGAAATGCCAGTGTTAATACAAAGGCACCTAAGGAGAGAGACTGGATTCCTTTTAAAAGGGTTTTGACCTTCATTTGACCGAAAGGCCAGCTTGCTTGCCAGGAATCTGACAACTTACTGTCAAAGGCTTGGGGATAGCTGATCAAAGGCATCTCCTAAGTTAACTAACCAAGGAAATAGAGATAATAAAATCAGCTTGTATAGTCATAAACCTTACAGGATCAAAAGCCCAGGATGTTTTAGCCAGGATTTGATCAGCAAGTGACCATGATGATAGGATATTGTGAATTTTATCTTACTGGTGTCAGTTGTGTACAGTGGACTTCAAAAGGCTTAAACACTGAATGTCATATCCATGTTAATTACATGTTTTAAATTTTCATATTCTTGGGATTTTGGAAACAGTGGAACAGTGACATCTCCTGGCTGAACAGAATAGTTGCTCTGGGGAAATAGACCAGTTATTTAGAACTGGGAATAATTGATGACTTTACAAGTTACAGAAGGTATTGAAAGGCCCAGCTCAGGGAATTTGGACACACTTTTCATTTGGACTTCACCTGACACACAAGGAACAAAACTGCTGCCAAGACCAACGAAACTGAAACTTTCATTTATTGTTCTGGACTTACTAAGTTACTATGCATCTCCGGTAGACTTTCGCTAACAGTGATAGTGCATTTTCATATCGTTTTCCATTTTGTATTTCTGTATTCTGTGACCAAATTAGTGTTTTTTAGTCAACTGTATGATTATTATTTATTTTAGTAAAACATTTGTTTTTCCTAAATAAATCTTGCCTGAGAAGTATAATTTGTGTGTGAATGTGAGACAGTATTAATAACCTGTGACAAACTGTTATTGGTAAGGGTTGTCACCATTACCAACCAAATCAACAAAGGGTCTGTAAGGAATCTGGAAAGAGGACACCATTGGTCCTCATGCGGAGAGGTGCAGTCGTGACCTCGGTGAGCAGTCCAAAATGACACAAGGAGGTTATCCCTGCCCCCATTACAGACTGCATTTAGGGGTGGGCACTGTGAGCTCAGTGGCCCTGACCACCAGGAGTGGGTTCATGACTGTGGCAACAAAGACAGATGGACATAAGTAGTTGATATTTGAAATGCCATAACTGAACTGATAACTGAAAACAAGGTGAACTAATGTTTAAACAAGCATTTGTCAATGCCGAACATTCACTTGCAGGTATTTGCAGTGGTGTGTGGTACTGGTACTGGCTTCAGAGGAGCGAGGAGACAGCAGTGAGGTAGCTGGTGCCGCATGGTGGAAGCTGCACCATAAATGCAGCAAGAGCTGGTAGTCAGAAGCTGACCCTGCTGGCCTTAGTGGACTGGGAGAGAGAGAGAGTGTGCTGGGCTGCAGGAGCCACCAATAAGTAAAGCACACTTCAGATAATGTAGAAGCCTGGGGGAGCTCAGAAGAGTGAGAACCGGGAGAGAATGCACCGGGTGGCATGAGCCACCAATAAATGAAGCAGCACTGCAGTTAATGTAGATGTGGGGCAGAGGAGCAAAGATCAGGGGAGAGAGAGTGTGTAGGCAGCAGGAACCAACAATAAACCGTAACTCCAGTCATACTCCTGTCAGTGTCCGTGGCTCAGTAGGTAACAGACTCGCCTCTGAGTCCGGGAGATCAGAGGGCTGTGGGTTCAGTTCCACATCTGGCACTTGGGTTAATGTCCCAGTGCTGACACTGTAGTGCAGCATGAGAGGTGCTGCACTTCTGAGGTGCCATCTTTCGGATGAGACGTTAAACCGAGGTCCCATCTGCCTGGATTGGTGGTAGTTCAGGTGGATGTTAAAGGTTCCATGGCACTTATCGAAAAGAGTAGGGTAATTTCCCGGTGTCCTGGCCAAATTTCCTCATTCACTATAAATACCACCAACAGCTTAATCTGATTCAAGGTCAGTTGGCATTCATCTGTATCCCTCCCGGGTCGTGCCTGAAAATAGGCAAGATTTGTCTAGTGCACTTACCCGGCACAAAAACTAAATAAATAAATATGTATTAGTGTCATCCGTAATGCACGTGGATGGAGTTATGGCTACAGAAAGAAATGAAGCACTGTCTCATTGGAGTGGTTCATTTCTTTCAACTGCAAAACATGCCACATCAGCATCCCTCTGAAGATGCATGACCAAATTCTCAGCATAGCCATCTTATTACCCCAGGACATGTAGGCGGTAGACAAAATGTTCAAATCTGTGCCAAACATAATTCTGTGCAAGTAGAATGTCATTCCGTGCCACAGATGGAAAACCATTTTGAACAGGATTTGAAAATTGACAGCTGTGACATACTTAAGCCCTCGAATAAGAAGGCTAAATTGAAAATCTGAAGTGAAGATATGTAAGATTTCCACAGTTACTGTAATGAGGGTGCATACTGAAATTGCAACAAATGGGCATAACTTTGTAATTTTTTATATTTTGACCCCAAATTTTTACATAGTCTTATCACTGCATCTCATGAATCCCATAGATGAAATTTGTAAACCCATGGGAAAATGCCATTCTACGCCACAAGAGCAAAAACATATTTGTGGCAGGATGTGAAAATGACTGCTGTACTGTTCATGAGGTGGTGTATAAAATGGCTATAATAACAACTGGAGTGAAAATATTGAAAATGACCAATGTTATGCATGTGTGTAAACTTTCAACTACCGCATGTAACTCTACAATTTTAGGAGTTTTTCACCAAATTTTCAAAATGACCTTTTGGGACCCCACCTCAAGAACACTGCCACTGTCATTTTGTTCACTGGTTATTTCATTCATCAACAGTGCCATTCTGCGCCACAGGTGCAAAACACATTTCAGGCAGGATGTGAAGAATGACAGTTATACTGTCCATGAGTGGTGTGAAAAAGGGCAATGCTGAAAATTTGGAGTGAAAAGTATTGAAGTTATGGCGTGCGTGGCTTAGGCATTTTGGTATTTTGCAACAAATTTTCAACATGGGCTTTTGGGACCCCACCTAATGAACAGTGGTGCTGTCATGTCATTACTCAGTCCCAAAAGGTGATTCCACACAACAACTGGAAAATCACCTTTCAGGACCAAGTAACCAAATAACAGTGCCAGTGGTCATGAAGTGGGGTCCCAAAGAGCCCATGTTGAAATTTGGTGCAAAATTCTAAAAATGGCAGAGATATCAACATAAGTTCAAAACACCATTTACAGCCATTATCACGGCACTTACCTCTTCAGTTCGTGGTTTGGCTTTGAAGAGTGCAGACATGTCCTGAGCCACAGCAGGTGACAGCACACAACCTCCAGAGGTAAGTATAGGGTGGGGTGGGGAGGTGGGTGCTCAGTGGGAGCATGGAGATGGGGGAGTGAGAAGACGGACGCACAGGAACTGTTTTCTTTTACAAGTATAATAAAAAGATGTCAGGGAACTGTTTTCTTCTTTTCAAGTATTTCAATTTTACTAAAGATATTGGAACACTGAGGTGGGCTCCCCAGTGTCCTAGTGTTTTGGGGCACACATTGGGGATACTGGGAGTGGGCTCCCAAGTGTCTCACAAGGAAAGGGGCATGGCGCTCATTGATGTTTTGGGACACTGGGAGTGGGTTTCCTAGTGTCCCACACTGTTGTCGTACAGAACATGACTAGGAACATTGGCAGTGGGCAGCCCAGTGTCCCACAGTGAAGGGTATGCCACACTGAGGCTAATGTGGAAGCCTGGGGGTTTAGAAGAGCAAGGAAAAACTGGGGAGAAAGAGTGCAGCATCAGGAACTGCCAAGTAGTAAAACCACACTGTGGCTCATGCTGAAGCCTGGGGGGTCAGATGAGAGGATCAGGAGAGAGACTGCAAAGCAGCAGAAGCCACCAAGTAGTCAAAGCTACACTGCAGCTAATGATGAAGCCTGGGGGTCAGATGACAGGACCGGAAAGAGAGAGACAGCCAGTGGCAGGAGCCATGAATCATAACTCCGCTATGTGCATTAGTGTCAACTGTAATGCGCATTGGCTGAGTTATGATTGCAGAAAGAAATGAAGCACCTGTCATTGCAGAGGTTCATTTCTTTCAAGTAGAGAACATGCCACGCCAGCAAGAAAAACTACTGTCATGACCAGAGTCCCTCGGTCATTAGGTAGTACACTGCCAAGCCCATTGCAGTTTTCCAGCTGTAATTGGCTTGGTATAGGTCACACACCCTAAAATGCTGTATAGTCCACATGCTTCCTACGCAAGCACAAGTGAATGCAAAATGTAATGGGCTACTGTACAGATTTTGGGTTAATCCTTAGATGCAGGAGCAGATAGAACAGCTGGTCATACCAAAGAAGTATAGCACTGAGTTGTTACGTATAACATATGATAGTCCTTTGGCTGCTCACTTGTAGAGGACCAGACCCTGCCAGACTGTTGTACGAACTTTACTGGCTTGGGATTCATGAAGATGTTGCTGCCTATTAGAAAACAGCTCAATAGCTAAAAAATATAAGTACCCTTGATGCCCTACCCTATGAGATGTGCCTTTTGTGAGAATTGCAGTGGATGTGGTTGGCCACATAGACAAAAGTAAAAGGTAATCAATTCATTTAGTAGTATGTAACTATGCTATGTGATACCTAGAGGCAATTCCTGTGCATATTGCCACAGTCCCAAAAGTGGTAGCAGAGCTTCCCAAAATGTTCAGCATGGTGGGAATGCCTGAACAGATTATTATTGATCAGGGTACTAATTTTGGTGCTTTGTTACTGAAGGAGCTGTACTACTAGGTATCACTGCCATAAGAACCTCCCTTTTCACTCTTAACAGTCCTGTTGAGTGTTTACATTAAACCCTAAAATGAATGTTGAAAAGTTTTGTGAAAGTTAAATGGGAAAAATTGGAACCAATATTTACCTTACCTGCTTTTTGCTTACAGAAAGTGCCAGAAGCATCAACAGGTTTTCACCTTGGAAAAGCTGTATGGTAGACAACCTAGAGGACAACTAGATATAATAAACACAGGAGTGAACCCTGCTCAGAAAGAATCTGTTACATCTTACATGTGTGCACTGAGAAAGAAACTGGCAAAATATTTTGGAATTGCCCACAGTAACCAGAAGAGGCCCAAATGTAGCAGCAGTTCTATTATGACCATGGGGTAAAAGAAAAGTTTTTGAGCCAGGTGAAAAGGTCTTGAACTTCTTCAAGGATATATCTTTCATCAGGCCACCTTTGGAACACATAGGCGCCAGGCACTAGGACCACCGAAACTTTTGCAAGCAGTCACCCAAGGGCCAGAATGTCAGACATCAACATATACATAAATGTAGGCAGCCCCTGCTCTCCTCGGTTCTTTTCCACCATCAATCAGGCTTATCAGACCTGCATAATCATTGTTGCGTAGCCACCGTCTTCTTTCCTATAAGCTAGCTAATCACTTTTGTTGTGATTTTCGGTGACCTGTATGTCATCAAAAGAACCACTGAAACTCTTCGGTACTGTGAGTGCAAAGAGATCTACACGGAGACTCCCACGATGGCTGTGTCTGCTCTTTAGGCCTCTCTCACAATGTGATAGCTTGTGAGATCTGCCAGATTTCAACTCTGGGACCACACAATGTAGAAAAGGGCTTTAGCAAAATTCCTCTCCAAAAGACCACTGAGAGAATGGAAAAGCAGCTCCAAGAAAACCGCATCGCCCAGCCCATCGACCGAACTGCAGTCTTCAAAGTCTTGAGGAAAAAGCTTTGAGGAGTCACAGGCATTGGGACAAGGACAAGGCCTCGCTGGTGCACTCCAGTTTCCCCTGCAAACTACAGGTATGACCTCTGCTTGACATCAACTGTTCCAGGCGATGCTTCACTCACCCCCGATCATCCACCAGACACCAAGATCAGGGCTTGGCATGAACACTACCAGGCCTACTACATCTTGTACGCACCGTCATCAATGGAGATTCAACCCCTCAACTTCTTCAGTTGCCTACTAATCAAAATAGTGCCGACACTCAGGCAGTGCTTATCACCTTTTCAGATATAAGACATCTACTGCCTGGCATCCCTGTTTCAGGGGCCCATCGATGGGGACTACACAAATACCCCATTGATGCTGCAAGGTGCTCCTACAAAATAGACCTCCTTAGTCACTGACATCACCAGCGCAGTCTTTAATTCCCATTGATGATAGAGCCGATGACAAATATGAGTATAACCCTGATCTAATGATGCAGGAGGATGAGGAGCAGAAGGACTATGCTGAGAGTCGCTATGGACAGGGCACCAGCTCTACAGTCTCCTCCTGTAGTGAAGGCTCTGCTGTGAACACAGTCACCTCCAGAAGATCCCTCCTGTTTCAACATGATGCAACAAATGCAAGCTGCTATGGGCTTCACTTTAGAGGACCAGGAGTCTACCAAAAAGAACCTGCTGGAATTTCTGGAAATGCCAGACTCTTCCTCTGATGTGGTTCCTCCACAATTTCTAGTCTTGGAGGATGCCACTTATGCAGCCTAGTACTGGCCAAACAATATATTAGCTGTGCCCAGAAAGGCAGACAATATGTTTTCTGCCCTTCTGGAAAACTCTTTATGCCAGCCAGCCTGAGACCGACTCAGTGGTGATCACAGCTGCTGCCCATGACAGTCCAGGCACCTAGGTACCTGAGTTCCCTTCCTCCTGATAAAGAATCCAGGAGGTTGGAGGTTATAGGAAAATGTACCTATGCTGCCTGTCTCATTGGGCTTCTATGTTGCTAATTACCAGGTACAGTCAGACCTGGACATTGTGGCCATCACTGAAACCTGGTGTAATGATAACCATGACTGGGAGATGGCCATACCTGGCTACAACATATTCAGAAGAGACAGAGCAGGCAGGAAGGGAGGGTGGCACTGTATGTGAAAATGACATAAGGGCCACAGAGATCAGGAGGAACAAAATGGGGGAGAGATACTGTGGGTTAAGCTAGAAAGGAAAATGGGGCCAGCCATCCGCACAGGTGTGGTCTATAGACCACCAGCCCAGGAGGAAGAAACAGATAGGGAGCTGATGCTAGCCATCCAAGGATGGCAGACAAAGTGAGTAGTACTGGTTGGAGACTTCAATATTCCAGGCGTGGACTGGAGCATCCCAGCAGCAGCATCAACTAGGAGCAGATTTATCCTGGACTCCTTCAGGGTGCCTTCCTCAAGCAACTGGTCATGGAACCAACTCGGCAGAAGGCAATACTGGACCTTCTGCTTACAAACAGGGACAGTGTGATGGGGTAACAGTGGGAGCACCTGGGTAACAGTGACTCGCCAGTCATTGTGGTTTGAAATCACAGAAGAGCAGAACCAAACCACACAAAAACACGTATCCTGGATTTTAGGGGCAGACTTTGGGAAAATGGGAAATACTTGAAAGAGGCATTAGAAATGGGACAGGAATCAGGGGTTGAGGAACAGTGGGCAGTATTTAAAATGGGGATTATAAGAACAACAGAATTATGCATTAAGCAGGTTAGCAAGAGGAAAAGAAGAGGAGACCATTATGGTTTCCAAAGAGGTAGCAAAGAAAGTGAAAGCCAAAAGATAGCATTCAGGCAATACAAAAGACACAGGCAGAAGGGAGAGGAGAAGTACCAGGAGAAACAAAGGGAGGCAGGGAAGTCAGTAAGGAAGCCAAAGCTCAGACAGAAGAACACATTGCAAAATCAGTGGTTAAGGGACAAAACCTTTTACAGGTACATAAGTGAAAAAGAAAAGACAAAGGGAGGGATAGTCAGACTGAAGGGGAGGATGGGAGTCGCATGGAGGATGACAACAGTAAAGCTGACATATTGAACAGGTATTTCTGCTCAGTCTTTACTGAGGAAGAGGTGGGTAATGGGTCTGAAGGGAGTACAAGGGTGAGAATGGTGCAGAAATGGACACAAGTCCCTTTACATGAGAAAGGGTCCTGAAGGAACTGGAAGTAATAGAAGTTGACAAAGCAATGGGGCCAGATGGGTGCACCCCAGGGTCCTAAAGAACTAAAGAGGTGGTGGCTGAACCTCTGGCTATCCTGTTTAGCCAATCACTGGAAACAGGAGGTACCCAAAGACTGGAGGACAGCAGATGCAGTCCCCTTATACAAAAGCGGGAACAAAGAGGAAGCAGGGAACTACAGACCAGTCAGCCTCACCTCGGTAGGTGAAGATCATGGAAGCACTTCTGAAGGAGAGATTGGTGGAACATCTGGTTGTCCAATGGACTACAGGACCAAAGGCAGCATGGTTTCACCAGGGGAGGTCATGTCAGACCAATCTCATTGAATTTTTGACTGGGTGACTAGGGAGGTGGATCAGGGGACAGCAGTGGACATGGCCTATCTGGACTTCAGCAAGGCCTTTGACACTGTGCCACATAGAAGACTATTATACAAACTGGGGAATATGGGTGTGGGCAGGACAGTAGTGTGGTGGGTAGGTAACTGGCTGGGTGGCAGGACACAGAGGGTGGTGGTAAATGGCTGTCACTCCACAGAGGAAGAGTGACCAGTGAGGTACCACAGGGATCAGTGCTGGGACCGGTCCTATTCAACATCTTCATCAGTGACATTGCGCAGGATCTAGAAGGCAGAATTTCACTGTTCGCTGATGACACAAAGCTCTGTAACAGAGTAGACACACCAGAGGGTGTAGACAGAATGAGAAGGGACCTGCAGAAACTTGAAGAATGGTCAAGGGTTTGGCAGTTGAAATTCAATGCAAGAAGTGCAAGATAATGCATATGGGGCACAAAAACCCTGGCACAATATATCAGTTGGGGGTGAGGATATAGCATGCATCAAGCAGGAAAGGGATCTTGGGGTTGTCATCTCTGATGACCTCAAGGTAAGGAAACAGTGTGACAAGGCATCAGGTAAAGCAAATAGGATGCTGGGATGTATGGGCAGGGCATCACCAGCAGGAAAAGAGGAGGTCATAATTCCGCTATACAAGACACTAGTGAGGCCCCACCTGGAGTACAGTGTACAGTTCTGGAGACCATACCTACGTAAGGACATAGACAGGGTAGAGAAGGTTCAGAGGAGGGCAACAAAGATGGTGCATGGATTGCATCACAAGTCCTATGAAGACAGGTTGAAGGAACTGAACATGTACTCCCGGAGGAGAGGAGGAGAGGGGATATGATAGAGACATACAAGTATCTTACAGGGAGAAACAGAGTGCAGGAAACACTATTTTAAGCGAAAAAGATGTTCCAGGACTAGAGGGCATGGGATGAAGTTGGAGGGAGGACGATTCAGAGGAAACATGAGAAAGAATTCTTCACAGAACGGGTGGTGGACAAGTGGAACACCCTGCCAGAGGAAGTGGTGGGAGCTGAAACAATCACGGGATTTAAGAATGCATGGGATAGACATAAAGGAATTCTAGAGGTCAGGGTAAGGGAAACAGACTTCTAGGAAAACAAACTGAACTTACAAGCTCAAATGGGCAGACTGGGTGGGCCATAGGCCCTTATCTGCCGACACTGTCTATGTATCTATGTATCTCTGTACATGATAAATATCAGAGCACCTTCTGGAGGATGGCTAAGGCTGCTGCACAAGCCTTGCCTGAGGGTTCTACTAAGCAAGAGTTAATGGAGACTCTTACTGCTGGTGCTGATGTGGGAAAACATTTGATCTGCACAGCATATGCTATTTCTGACCCCTCTGACATATGTCTCAGGCACTACTCTTGGCTCAGAGTAGCAGGTTTTGCAATAGATGTGCAGCGAACAGTTCTTGGTGCTCCATTCAGAGGGCAGAAATTGTTTGGCCAGGATGTGAAGATGCTTTGAGAAATCTTAAATCATCTGGAAAGACTCAGAAGTCAGTACACTCCCTGTACCACACCTAACCCAGGGAAGGAGCAGGGGTAACTTTACCTATCTGTTGTCAGGTGGCAGTGCCCAGCCTACACAGCAAGAAAAGCTGTGGGGCCTTCCCAGTCCCCTCACAACCCCTAGTGCCCATTCAAAGCACCTAGAGATAGTGGAGCTCATGGCTCCACCCTCATCAACTCAGCATGACTCCTTATATGCCCCTCAGCCACTTTTACCTCTGGGGTGGTTGCAGGGTCACCTATCCACCACTTGGACCAGTGGAGGGAGGTGACTGCAGACGCATGGGTTCTGGAGATGACAGAGAAGGGTCATGCTGTGAAGCTTCTGGACAACCCTCCAAAACACCCACCAGTGGTGACTACATACCCACCACGGTGCATGTCCTGTTGCTTGTGAAAGTATAGAGACTCTGCTTCAAAACGGGCAATAGAACCTGTATTTCTAATACAGAGGAACACAGGTTTTATTCCAAATACTTTCTCGTCCCAAAGTAGACTGGGTATCTGTGCCCTATTCTAGAGAGCGGAGATCTGAAAATCTATACAAGAAGTTCTGGATGGTCACTCCGTAGGGTCTTCTTCTCCCTACTGCAAGCAGGGGACTGGTTGTTCCTCAATATGATGGATGTGAACCTCCATTTCAAAATCTGAAACTCACAGAAAAAATCTGAGGTTCCTGTTTCAGGGGGAACACTACAAGCTCAGAGTGTTGCCCTTTGGCTTACCTTCTGTGCATGAGTCTTTACCAAATGCTTAGTGGTGGTGGAGCAGCCCTTCACAGGAAAGCCTGTATGTTTTCCCTGCCTGGATGACAGGCTTTTAAAAGCCAGGGACCAAATACTGCAAAACTTTGCCCGAACCAGACAGATTTTTGATGCACCAGTGGTGACAGTCAGCATATCAAAGTCTGTTCTGACACCCTGCCAAAGACTGCAGTACATAGGAACAGTTCTTGATACGGCCCAAGGTTTGGAGTTCCTGCCTCTGGACAGGGCAGACTGCCTGATTGCCCAAGAACAGTCGGTACACAAAAGTCATTATATATCAGCAAGGACATTTCTCCACTTGCTGGCACTAATGGCGACAGCCATTGCTACTGTCCCACTGGCCAGGTTGCACATGTGGATCCCACAGGGGACCCTGAGAGTACAGTGGGGCTGACCATAGTGGTCAATGACTTACTCGAAAGATGGGGTCATCCAGAGTGGGCCTTTTGCAACAACACAAAACTGCCACATTTTGCTCCAGGGCCTGGAATTTTTTGGTGAGAAGCATTGTCCCTCTCTTGGAAAGGAAGGTTTCTGTATGCCTTCCCTCTTTCCCTGCTGAATCAGAGAGTACTACTTAAGCTGAAGATGGAGGGCAACTCTACTACTCTTTGCTCCCCTATGGCCTCAGCAGATACAGTATCCTCTGCTGCAACAGTTGGCAGTGGAACCCCCAGTACCTCTGCCCCTGTGCAAGGGTCTACTGTCAGAGAAAATGGAACCCTAGTCCAGCTGGACTAGAAGTCCTTGTATCCACACACATAGCTCCTGAAGAGGTTGCCATAGCTCATTTTGGGGTATCACAGAAAGTGGCAGAAATTCTTGTGCCTGCAAGAAAACCGCCCACCAGACATACTTACTCCATGAAATGGAAGTGCTTTTTCTGGCCACTTCACATAATCTGGATCCATTCACATGTCCAGTCAATCAGGTTCTAGAGTACCTGCTGTCCTTATCAGATTCAGGCCTGCAGTATTCTTCAAAGTGCACTTGGCAGCTATATCAGCCTTTCATGTGCTTGTGGATGGCTGTATGGTTGCTCAGCTGGAGGTGGCCCTGTATGTTCTTGAGAGGCAGTTTAAACATAAAGCCTCCTTTTCAAAATCCAGCCCCAGCTTGGGGCTTGAATTTTGTTTTAGAAAGCTGACTTTGGCTCGTTTTGAGCCAGTCACACTTGTGGCTGATGCTTTCTTTCTTGGAAAGCATTATTTTTGGTTATCACTTCTGCTTGAAGGATTTCAGAGCTGCAGGCTGTAATGTGTAAGCTTCATTTTTCATTTTCCTCAGAGTGTCTTTGCATACTACTACAACTGATCCTAAGTTTCTACCAAAGGTGGTTCCTGAGTTTACTTTTAAATGAAACGATCCATCAGTCAGTGTATTATCCAGTGCATGCCAATCCAGTGGAAGCATTGCTCCATACCTTAGATGCGTATAGAATATTCGGTACTATACACACCGTACAAGGCCTGCAGAAAATCCTTGCAGCTTTTTGTTTCATTCACCCCTGGGAAAGAGGGTGCCCCATTTCTAAAGAGTGCTTGTGCGAATGGTTAGCACACTGTATTATGCTCTGTCACAGGTAGTACAGTAAGGAACTTTCTGGTGTGGTTCGTGTCATTCCAAGAGGCATCACCACTTCTGTAACCTGTTTTCAAAATGTTTCTGCTACAGAGATCTGTGCATCTGCTACCTCAGGTACAGTCCACACTTTCAGAAAGCACTACAGTCTGGACACTCTCTCTCATAGATGAGCTTGGTATTTCCTAGCTGCGCTACAAGGCTTACTATTATAAGCCTATAGACTCCAGCTGCCCAGACTGTTAGCTTTTGGTACTGCTTGGGACTAGTTCGAAAAAGTGTGGCCTGATCAGATATCCTTGAAAAGATAGAACAATTACATTCTTACCATAACAGTAGATCTTCAAGAGAATCTCTTTCATCAAGCCATGCCATCTCACCCTTCTCCTTAGGGGTTGCGACAAAGCATACTTGTGCTGCTGTCTCTGTTGCTACCTTTCAGCACTCTGTCTTGCCTGGTATGTGGAGTTCTGGGGTCTCTCCTGGTTCCCTACAGGAAGGTCCTCCAAGCATGATCTCCAGCGGGGAACAGAGGATGGGGAGGGCCATCCACATTTCTGTATACACTGACATCTCACATCGTGATGGGCAGCCCCTGGCTGACTGCTTGCAAAGTTTCCATGTTATCCTACTGCCTGAGTGGCTATATGTTTTCAAAGGTGTGGCCTGATGAAATAGATTCTCTCTCAAATTTACTGTTAAGTACATAACTGTTCTTCACTGTTACCCACCACAGAAAACAAACTTAATTAACTGGCAGGGCCTTATAAAGTGGTTAGACATACCAGTACAGTTAACTGTGAGACTGAGACCCCTGTTAGAAAAAATCCTACTGAGATATACCATGCTAACCTCTTCAAGAAATGGGTTGAAAAAACACCAAAAGCTGCTTTTTTAGTATTACCAGAAACTGCTAAAGAAGATATTGATATAGCTTATGACAGACTGGAATGAACTGTAACTTCAGATGCTGTAAAGATGAATGTCTCCTTGCCCACAGAACAAACTGCACACATTGTACCTTAGTAAAGACATTTAGAAGTACTTTTACACACTGCCAGGCCAAGCAAAGGGTCAAGCACATGATAATGGTAGAGTAGGCTCTCCCTATCAGACAAAAGACATACAGATTACCAGGTGGTTAAAAGCAGACTTGGTTGAAATACAAAAATGAAAGAGCTGTGTATCATTGAAGAATCAAGCAGTGCTTGGTTATTATCAATAGAAATATAGAAACATAGAATTTGATGGCAGATAAGGACGCTTGGCCCACCCAGTCTGCCCATTTCCTACCTAATGGATAAGCTGCAGATCCTAGTTAACCAGCAGCCTACTTCTTCCTACCCCACCCCTAGAAATTGCCTTATGACTTTCCCATGCATGCTTGAATTCCACCACTGTTTTGACTCCACAACCTCCTCAGAAGGCCGTTCCATGCATCCAACCTCTCTGTGAAAAATACTTCTTAAATTACCTCTGAGCCCCCCCCATCTTCAAATTGTGCCCCTTGTTCTGCACACCTCTTTTTTGAAAGATGCTACCCTCTTGGACTTTGTTGATTCCTTGAGGTACTTGAAAGTTTCTATCATGTCCCACCTCTCCTCCTTTCCTCGAGGCTATACATATTAAGCTCCTTAAGTCTCTCTTCATATGTCTTCTGGTGCAGACCCTGCACCATTTTAGTGCCCTCCTCTGGACAGCTTCCATCCTGTCTATGTCTTTGTGGAGATTGGGTCTCCAGAACTGTACGAGTACTCCAGATGGGGTCTGACCAGTTGTTTATACAGAGGGATAATAACTTCCTGTTTTCTACTGGTGATGCCTCTCCCTATGCATCCAGTATCCCCCAACCCTCCTTGCTGCCCTCTCACATTGCTTGCCTACCTTTAGATCATCTGAAATGATTACCCCAGGTCCTTTTCCATTTTTGTTGTTGTTAGTATCTCACCCCCCATTGTGTACTCTTCCCTGGGTTTTTGTTTCCCAGGTGCATTATCTTCACTTCTTAGCACTGAATCTAAGCTGCCATACATTTGACCATTCCTCTAACCTTGCCAAGTCCCTTCTCATCCTTTCCACCCACCTTGTGCATCAACTCTGTTGCAGATCTTTGTGTCATCTGCAAAGAGATATACTTTTCTTCCAGTCCCTCTGCAATGTCGCTTATAAAGACATTGAAGAGGACCAGTCCTAATACTGAACCTCACGGTACCCACTAGTAACCCCTTTTCTTCAGAGTGGACTCCATTTACTATTACTCTCTGTGTCCTATTCTCCAGCCAATTCTTTACCCAGGCTGTCATCTTGGAACCCACTCCCAGGCTGGCTAACTTGTATATTAATCTTTTGTGTGGGACTGTAAATAAGAAAGAAGGGGTGTAAGAATCTGCCTTGATTTTTGGAAACTCAATCCAGTGTCTGTATTTGACTGCTATCCTGTGCCCAGAATGGATGATTTGGTGGACAGACTGGGAAGTGCCAATTACATTAGTACCCTTGATCTCACCATGGGTTACTGATGAATTCCCCTAGCTAAAGAATCCAGAGACAAAGCAGCATTTTCCACTCCAATTGGATTCTATCAGTTCACCGCCATGCCATTTGGTTTACATGGTGCACCTCTGCATTCCAGCAGTTCACAGATATAATTCTCGCCCCTCACACTGGTTATTGTGCTGCTTACCTGGATGATGTAGTAGTATACAGTCCAGACTGGAAACACCAACTGGAGCACCTATTAGCAGTTTTCCAATCTATCAAAATGCAGGTCTGACCACTAATCCACCAAGTGCATGATTAGGGTTTGCAGGAAACCAAATATTTGGGTTATGTTTTGTTAAATGGAGAAGTAAAGCCAGTAATTTCAAGATAGAAGCTGTAGCTAACAGTCCTGTCCCTAAAACAAAGAAACACGTCAGGCCATTTTAAGGTCTCACTAGTTACTACAGGAGATTTGTTCTAACTTGCCCAGTTAGCTACTCCATCACCCAATTCATAAAACAAAACAGTACCGAATAATGTAAAGTGGTCCCTGGAGTGTGATGCAGCTTTCAGACTGTCAAGGCTACATTATGTTCAGCTCCTGTTTTAAAAAGTCCAGACTTGATAAACAATTTCTGATACAGACACATACATCTGAGATAGGCCTAGGTGCAGTCCGGAGTCAGACTATAGATGGGAAGGAACATCCCATTCTGTACATCAGTAGGAAACTGCACAACCAAGAGAGAAAGTAATTCATAATTGAAAAGAATGCCTTGCTGCAAAATGGGCAATGAAGTCCCTTAAGTTTTATTTGGTAGGAGCTGACTTTGTACTTAACAACAGATCACAATCCTCTCTGTTGACTTAATCAAATGAAGGATACAAATCCCAGAATCACAAGGTGGTACCTGGCACTATAACCATTTACATTCAAAGCAATACACAAATCCAGAAAAGAGAATGTCAATACGATTTTCTGTCAAGATATGGTTCAGGAATTGAGAATTCAGAAGATTGAAAAGATTGTGTGTGCTTAACTGAAATGTTTATTATTGAAATATTTGCAGAAAGCTATTTGGATTTATCTGGAACACAGGGGTTACCTTGAGCTATATTTTGAACTCCATAAGCTTGTTTGCAGAATTATCAGCAGGAATCAGCCCTGGGATAGGATGTCTTAACTGGTTGCACCATTAAGAAGACTAATGGACTCTTCATTGATCATTAGAAAGGCGCTTTTATAAATAAATTTTGATTTGATCTGATCTTCAGGCTGCTCACAGGAAAGAACCTGGCAAAGCCTTAATACATTTTTAACACCAGTGGTGTAATTTACAAGAACAGCATGCAGAATTTAATTGCCAGGAGAAAAGATAAAAAAGAACAATGTTTTGCTTGATAGAGATCTGGAGATTTTAAAGACTCCCAGATGAAGGACTTCTGTTTGTTTGAACTGCCATAGCAAGAGCTATCCTTCACAATTTTATTTTTTATTTTATTGTTATTGATAATGAAATGTTACATGCAGACTTTACAACGTCTCCTGTTTTGCCTATGCTTCCTGACCTATGCCTATATGACGGTGGGGTCTCAGTAGCGAGTGATACAGTAGCAACACCACCTCTCTGTTGCTGGAGATCTCTCCCTATGCATTCCAACATCTCGGTGGCCGTAGCCACTGCTTTGTCACACTGTCCTGCCACTCTGATGTCATCAGATATGATAACCCCAAGGTCCCTTTCCTGCTTAGTGACTATCAGTACCCCCCACACACACACACACAAACACACACACACACACAAAATTCATACTCATCTCCTGGGTTCCTGTGCCCTAGGTGCAAGATTTTGCACTTTTGGCATTGAACTCAAACTGCCATGCTCTTGATCACTTGAGTTTCTTAAGATCTCTGTACATTCTCCCTGCATCCTCCTGAATGTCCACCCTATAGTAGATTTGTGTGTCATCTGCAGAAAACATGCCTTCCTTCCAGTTCTTCTGCAGTGCCACTTATGAAGACACCAATAAGGACCAGTCCCAGTACTGAGCCCTGAGGTACCCCACTGGTCAGTCTCCCATGTCCCACTACCTTTACCTCACTAGTACTACTGTTTTACCTTCATTGCTAAATAGTGGTTTGGTTCCTTCCTCCTACTCTCATGCCTTCTCCTCTTCTTACTGTCTGCACTCCAGGGATTCCATCCCTTCTCCATTCCCCATCCTCATTCTTGTGCAGAGACAAGCTGCTTTCTCCTACTGCCTCCCTCCACCTGGAACCTACTCCCCTCTTCCCTTCATCTCTCTACCTTCTCCATACCTTTCAATGCCTGCAAAGGTATTTTCTGCTCCCCCTACCTGCCACTCCCACTCTTGAACCTTTCAACCTCTTCCTCGCAGTATCTCCTGTCCCTCTGCCTCCCTATGTCTCCCTAAATTTGGGCTAATTGTGCTCCTGGCCCTCAGTCTGCTCTCTATTCAGTGCAGTGCATAATTTATGCACTCTAGCATGCTTTGTTCAGTGCATCTATGTAAGAATCCATGCTCTGTTCATTTTATTCAATGCAAGAGTGCACACTGTTGTCAATCCATGTGTGACTTTTCACTTAATCACCTCAGTTGGACTGCCTATGTACTTTGTATTTTGCACTTCAGTTGTTTGTAATGCTTTTATTTCTGTACTCCCACCCCAACCCCCGGTCACATGTGGAAATGAGTCTTGACTTAATGTGCCTTTCCTGGTTACCAAACATTTTAAATAAATAAAGAGAGTGCTTCTAATCACCACTCTCTTTCTCCTATCCATTAACCAGTTTCTAACCCTGTTCACCGCTTTAGATAGCACCCTAGGCTGCTCAGTTTCTTTATCAGTCTCCTGTGCAGCACAGCACTGAAGGCTTTCTAAAGTCCAGATAAGTCATGTCCACTTATTGGGACCTGATGATTCAATATCAGACTGAGAAGAAATATCTGTTCGATTTCTACAGGTTCACCACCTCCAGAAGATGAGACTCTTAACAGTACCTCTAAATTTACCACTTTTGAGCTTCAGGATGTGTCTCTGTGTCCTGCTGGAGCATATCAGATTAAAACTCTCTGCCTGTTTGGCCTTGTCCATCCTTCAGTATTGGGACCTGACAGACCTGATGACCATAACAATGAGTGCTGGCAGAAGGAGCTAAAGGTTCATGAGATTATTCTCTGTTCTACCTTTTTCTCAACATTTTCCGCACATGTTGATACTGCACCTCCCACTTGCCTGCTTGAGAAAGTCTGTGAGCTGAGCTGAGCTGCACTGAGCACAGCTTGGTACACTGATAGAGGCATGTGCTACTGTCCATGGGAGAGTATTTAACTGAGCACCCTGTGTGTGAAGTCACAACAAGCTGTGCATGTATGCAGTTTCACATGGGAATAAAAGGCAATGTAAAAGTGTGACTGCCTTGTATGGCTATATGCTGAGTTGCAAGCAAACTGTTTCTGGAAAGTGTATTTAAAGGATTGTAACAGAAGGACTATGAGATCCGACAACCTTTGAAATGAGGTACTAAGTCGCATCTGTTTTGTTTACGCTCCCAGAGGACAGGTAATTTGGCCATTACCTATGCTCTCTTTAACTAGATTGCCATAACTATTGCTGTGCCTAGCTTTAGTTAAAATACATTTTGTTTTGGAGACCAAGTTACTGTCTTAGTGATTCTTTTTCCTTTGTTCAAAATACTGTACCAACATTTATGGCAAGGCAGCCAGGAGGCAGGAAGCTTAAATCACCCCAAAACCAGGAATAGGTAGATTGAAGGATTGCAACCTAGGGAACTCTGACGGTGGGAGTTCATAGTCAGGGAGATTGTTAATGGAAGATCTTGCATTCTAAGAACCAATCTAGCAAGAATTAGGCAGGTATAGAAAGCATGGAAAATATACTGTTCATTTTGTTGTTGCTCATTGGGCACGGGAGTTTTGTAAGGATGCTAAACACCAGGTAGATCCTTGGAATATGAAATGAAACGTTTCGCATAGAATTAGATAAGAAACCCAACGATAAAAAGGTTACTGCATGCAGGGCCCGTATGTAATTGTCTCAGCCTTAAAATAAAATATTAATGCATTAGGAAAATGCTTCTGAGGTGAAAATGCATAATGCTGATTTGGAGAAACAGTTGGAAAAAGTCAAACAAAAAAAATTACAAGCCACCTTTGTTATGCTTTCCTAGAAGAGAGGAGACAGATGGAGAATATTATTTTATTTTATTTTTTTTATTTAGCTTTTGTTGACCGGGTAAGTGCACTAGACAAATCCTGCCTATTTTTAGGCACGACCGGGAGGGGATACAGATGAATGCCAACTGCCTTGAACCAGATTAAGCTGTTGGTGGTATTTTTAGTGAATGAGGGAAATTTGTGAGACACCGGAAATTCCCTACTCTTTTCGATAAGTGCCATGGGATCTTTAACATCCACCTGAACTACCACCAATCCAGGCAGATGGGATCTCGGTTTAACGTCTCATCAAAGATGGCACCTTAGAAGTGCAGCACCCCTCTCTGCTGCACTACAGTGTCAATACTGGGATATTAACCCAAGTGCCAGATGTGGGAACTGAACCCACAGCCCTCTGATCTCCCGCCTCAGAGGCGAGTGTGTTACCTACTGAGCCTTGACACTGTATAAACTGTATAATATGAAAGAGACTTTCATATACCCAAGGGTAAATTAAGGTACAAGAGGGTAGCATCTTTAAGAAGAAAGATGTTCCAAAACAAGGGCCATAATAGGAGAATGGAGGATAGACTCAGGGAAATGTGAGGAAGTATTTTTCATAGAAAAGGTGGGAAGCATGGAACAGCCTCTCTGCGGAGGTTGTGGAGGCAAAAGCAGTGGGGAATAGAAGAATGCATGGGACAGACATAAGGGAACCCTAGCGATAGGAATGGGAGGGTAAGCCACAGATCAATTAAGATCTGTGGTATATAAAAATAGACAGGGAAAATGGGCAGACAAGTGGGCCAAGCAGTCCTTATCTGCGGTCAAACTCTATATTACTAGATACATATTTCTGGTTTGACCTCACAGTTTGATTACACATAGTGTATTAGTGACACCCTGCATCACAAGTTGCAAAGGAAAGAGCAGAAAGACTTAGAATTCAGTAAGAAAACAAGGATGTAAAGCTGCTCTAACAAAACAAGGTTGATTTATTGGTACAAGCTAAACAGTGCACTGAGGTAGATCACACACAGTATAAAAGACAGATTGAGGACTTGAAAAGAGAAATGCAAGTGCATCAAGGGAGTAATGGCAGTAACGGTGCCTGATGGTCCCATCTCATCCACCCTCTACCAAGGCACAAAACAAAAGGGTTGTACCTACCTTTGATTCTGATACTGGGCAGATGAGTATCATGAGGATGGTCAGGAAAGTAAGGCATCTGAAACCGTGAGTCAGATACCAATCATGGCTCTGATCATGGTAAAGACGGAGACCAGAAGACCTCGATGTAATAGGTTTTACTGAACTGGAACAGCCCCATGGGACATGTTATCGGAAACAGATTCAAAACCAGAAGCCACAGATAAGGTGGCAAAGAGAGTAGGTGATTTCAGACCAGGTAAAGATGACCCTTTCAGCACATGTTGAGGTTAGTTAATTGGGAGATTTGTACTGCATTTCAGGGTGTGATAAGACCCAAGTTTTGATTGCCACCTTGCCACCCCAGCAATGGAGGCAATGCCCCAAGTATTGCAGGACGTAATTGGCATGGGAAGAAGCTACAGAGTGGTTTGTTAGGATAAATAGCTGGGAACAAAGAAATGTATGAGTTAATGTCTGGGTAAGCAGGAACCAAATGAGCCCCAGGCTTATGCTAATATGTTATTTGCAGTTTATGACCACTTTATGCATGACGCAGCACTGGAGGATGAATCTTTCAAGGGCTGTTTGTTAAACAATGCACTGCACAAACTAAAGGCAGCAGTAAGATGCATGTTAACCACCAGAACACTGATGGTGAGATTTTGGAGAAAATGAGGCTAGCATGGGAAGCCACAGGGGATCAGAAGGTAAACTGTCCAAAAGGTAGCTGCTGCTGTTACAGTACATCACTCATGCAGCAGGCTCTGCAGAAATCTTATGGGAATCAGGATTCACAAATGACTTTTATGAATCAGGGACCAAGTCCTACACTCACATCCTGAATTATGGATGGGGTGGGGTGGAGGAAGTGTTCGTGGGAAGGTTCTATAGGGATTCCAACTTGAACTGTTTGGATGCAATGCAACAAAGCTAGATGCCACACAAGCCAGACTGGAAGCTGGTGCCAACCCAGAGGGACTGGACCATCTGGCTCTGATAGGAAATAGAAGCCTCTGTCATTTTTGTTGCACCTATGCAGACAGATGTATGGGGCGTCTGAATGTCAGTGCTTTGGTTGGAGAATGCCAAAGCACCATTTTGCTTGACACAGGTGCATCCATATCCATCTGTCACTGGAGACAATCAAGTAAGTCAGAATCTTCTTCAGGAGTGGCATTTTTTATTGCTGTCATTTGCAGGGATGAAGCAGGGGCATTGGAATCAACCTCCACACCACTGCAAATTGGGCATGTTCGTGTGGAGCATAAAATGGCTGTTATGGCTTTGCCACATCAGCAGCATAGCTTTGGTGCAGATTCATGAACATGTGTAAATGCATCGTAGAGTTGGCTAATCACATTTTGTGAAAGTAGAAGGAACAGATTAAATGGTGGATTTACAGATAGCAGATGCACATGCACATGTTGTTTTGCTACTAGAAGCCTGCAGACTATGATGTAATAGAGGTACTGACCGAGCAGGGATTAGACTGTGAGCCAGAAGTGTTTGCAGTGGTGAGTGAGTGCTTGAAGTGCTTGTTAAAAGTAAAACTGACTGTGGCAGGTTACAAACTTGTGTGTTGATTTAAGGGATGACCCTCCACTTAAAACAGTACAGCTTCTCAAAGGAAGCAGAGCCTTGTATACAGAAAACCACTGTGTCCTTACTGCTGCAAGGCATGTTACGCAAGTGTGCTTCTAGAAACAATTCACCTATTTGGCCTGTGAGAAAGCCTGATGGCTCATGGAGGCTAACAATTGATTATAGGAGGCTTAATCAGACTACACCTGCTTGTGCCCCCCGTGCTGTCAGCACCAGGTATCTTTGCTCACTTGGCCCCTGCAGCCAAGTGGTTTCTGTGTTAGACATTTCTGATGTTTTGGTGTATTCCTTCCATCTAGAATGCCAATACAAGTCTGCTTCTACCTTTCAGGAACAACAGTACATCAGGGTTTTCATACCTCACCTCCATTTTCATCAGCATATGAAAGAGGCTTTATGAGACTTCTCTAAGCCAGAGTGCCTCTCTAATGTGTTGATGATTTGTTGCTAGCCACTTCCACACAATCAGAACATGTGGGTTTGTTGAAAGAGCTTCTGATGATTGTGATGCAGGAAGGGCTAAAAGTAAACCCTAGGAATGTACAGCTGAAGAAACAACAGGTTACCTTTCTGAGTCTTACCCTAGAAAGGAGGGCGCACCCTGATCGACACAAGATTGAGATGATCAGATGTTTGCCCCTACCTACCTCACAAACAGCACTCGAGACATTTTTGGGCCTTGTAGGATACTCTAGGTATCTTATTCCCCATTTTGTCGATCTTGCCAAGCCACTGAATGACCTTTTCAAGAAGGGAGTACAGTAGAAATGGACAACGGCACATTCAGAGGCAGTACAGGTACTGAAAGAGGCTCTAGAAAAGGCCCCTGCCTTGGTAAACCCAGACCAGACTTTACCTTCCAACTGGAGGTAGCTGCATTGAAGCACTCTGTTTCTGCTGTCCTGGCACAGGAACATCATGGGAAATATAGAACACAGAAACTGATGGCAGATAAGGACCGCCTGGCCCACCTGGTCTGCCCATTTTCCCTACCTACTGTAACAGATCTTCAGCTTTATCCCCTTTCCTAACCACTAAGGTTATCTTATGCCTATTCCATGCATTTTTGAATGCTGTTACTGTTTTTGCCCTCACCACCTCTGATGGGAGGCTGTTCCATGAATCCACCGCCCTCTCAGTGAAGAAGTACTTTTCACGTTTCCCTGAGTCTACCCTCTCCAGCTTCATAGCATGACCCTTGTTCTTGAACATCTTTTCTTTGAAAAATTGTTCCCTGTACCTTATTTATACCCTTGAGGTATTTGAAGTCTCTATCATATCCCCTTCTCCTCCTTTCCTCCAGCGTATATACTGGAGGTCCTTAGTCACTCCTCATATGGGTTTTGGTGTAGACCTTGCACCATTTTAGCTGCCCTCCTCTGACCACCTCCACTCTGTCTATGTCCTTCCAGAGATGTGGCCTCCAGAACTGGACCCAGTACTCTAGATGAGGTTTCACCAGTGATCTGTACAGTGGTATCATTACCTCCTCCTTTCTGCTGATGAAATCTTTCCCTATGCACCCCAACATCCCACTGGCTCTCCCACTGCCTTGTCACACTCGTGCCACTTTTAGGTCATCAAATATGATTAACCCCAGGTCCCTTTCCTCTTTGGTGGTCATCAGTACCACATCCTCCCATCATGTACTCCACCCTGGATTTCTATGCCCAAGTGCATGATTTTGCACTTCTTCACACTGAATCTCAGTTGTCACACTCTTGACCGCCTCTCAAGCTTACGAGATTCCTTCATCATTTTTTCCACCCACCCTGGAGTGTCAATCCTGTTGCAAATTTTGTGTCATCTGCAAAAGGCATATCTTCCTTCCAACACTTCTGCAATGTCATTTATAAAGACATTAAAGAGGACCGCCCCGTATTGATCACTGTGGCACCCCACTGGTCACCCTCCTCCAAAGAGTGAACTCCATTTACCACTACCCTTTGACTTCTATCCCTCAACCAATTTCTGACCCATTTTACCACATTAGGACCCACTCCCAGGCTGCCCAGCTTATGTATGAGTCGCCTATGAGACCCTCTGATGCCTATCCCCCAACCAATTTCCTACCCATTTTATGACCTTAGGACCCACTTCCAGGAAGCCCAGCTTGTGTATAAGTCTCCTATGAGGAAAATGTCAAAGGCCTTGCTGAAATTACATATGCCACACCCACCACTCCACCCTAACTCCCTGGTCGACAAGTCAAAGAACTCTGTTAGACTTGTTTGACATGACTCCCCAAGTGAATCCATGCCATGCTGCCTCAGATCCTGTAAGTCGCTGGATTCAAGATACTGTAGAACTGTTATATAGTGTATGGTGGAATGCGGTTGTGTGTAAATCCATGCACTGCAAAAGTTGTTCTGCTGTAGTAGTGATGTGCTCACTATTGCAGAACGACTTTCGTTCTACTGCGATTAGTGAGGATGTCATAATACAAGGGGCTACAGCAGATGTTCTGATTTGTCCCTTGCTGTGTGAGAAGGGCGCGAAAGTGTGCTGGGCAGTGGCAGGTGAATCGATGGTCTCGGCAGAACCGAGTGAAAATGTGGAAAAGTGAGTCTCTTTTTGTCTTTTTTGGGCACCATACACTATAAAGAACAGTTATGGTTATACACTACATATAGGATAGTGCATGAGTACCAGTTAACAACAGGCTATTCTTTCACGAGTTGGCACTATGATGACAGATTACCTCAAGGCGCAGCACAAGAGGTAATCAGCTGTCATAGTACCAATAAGGTGAAAGAACAGCCTAGCAATCAAATGGTACATATGCACTGTTCTGTATAGTGGAACATCGCTGCTCTCAAAAAATAAAATACTACATCTTTCTTTAAAATAAGACTGTCAGACTGCTGCTCGAGGACACCATGTGTAGACGTCTGCACTGCAGTTCTGCTGTCCCGTGACCTCACTTTTTGGCTCTGCTGCACTACAGACATCACTAGTGCAGCAGAACAACATTTTGAGAGTGCTAGATTTCAGTGAACAACGCGTTCCACTATACACTATAAGACTATTCTTTCACCTGCGTAAGATACAATGCTGACTTGGAGACCTCTCAAGCTTCGGCCTCTGAGGTCATCAGTGGGCATTGTATCCACTCGGTGGAAGAATAGCCTTTGTACTGTATGGGTAACCATACACTATCCTATACATGCAACTGCAAAAATATTCACTATGTTCATGTATCACTATAAGTGCAACTTTGATTCTGCATTCAATAAGTTAAGTACAACATTTATGATCGATTCTTTATTGAATCAGAAAACAAACTATTAAGTAAAAAATTCAAGATGGTATAAACTGCACTCTCTTTCAGTGGTAGCACTCATTTCATCAGTAGATGACACCTGCAGAATAAGGAGAGGAAAATCACGCGAGAGGACTACGGAGAATAGTAATTTTATTTAAGTCCAGAATGCAGTCTACTTACTCAGTCCATGTTACTCCAGATCGTTATCTGTTAACCCCATTTCTTCCAGCACACGGACACCTGTGATACCTGAAATGAACAGGGAAGTTTGGTACTGGCAATTCTGGAAAGTGTGTTTGTAGTTCTTTACTATAATTTTACGTTTTGACTCACAATGTTATCTAAACAGCTCTCATGGGCTGCTTGTATGCCAGCCTCCCTGAACCCACGCAGACAATCTTCATGTCTGACACTCAAATAGAGAAATGCTTTCAGAAGCCACTCTGCATGCTGCTTTTTCAAAGTAGTCAGACGCAGATCCACTTTTCTTTATCAGCAGCTATACCACTGTTGAGCTTTTCTGTAAAAGTGCCGCATATCATTGTGTAAAATAAGATTCATTGTAGTCCTTAAATATTTTGTTGATGTCAATATCCAGCGGCTGCAGTAGATCTGTACAGGAGGCGGGATGAAAACAGGAATTATTCCTAAACTGTCAAGCTTATCTAGAACTGGACGAGTAGAATGAGCTCTGTATAGATCAAAATGAGCAGGGTGCATTGCTCTTCCATCAGGTCATGATTTCTGATTATTATATTTTATATGGCACCAGAACATTGTCTTGTAATCTACTGTTGTTGCTTCATTCACTCAATGGTTCTCAGTCATGGGAAACTTGTAGTGTGGGTGGCAGTTTGTTGTTTTGCCTTGATATTACCGGGGGCAAGAAATGTCCAGTAGCGTACATGTCATAACCACGGAGACCTGGTGTTTATCACCAAGTTCTGTCACCTCCACTTGTTTGGCACCAACCTCTTCCATGGTCCACTGTGAACAGGGACACTGGACACTTGTTTTATCTAGATTAATAACTAGTTCTGCAGGTATGAGCTCCTGCATACAGGCATTCTGACACGTTTCAGGAAGTTTGTCTTTAGCTCAATAAAGTCAGTGGGTTTTTTCTTCCACTTTTGTCCCTTTACCTTTACAGAGTTGAGCCTATTCAAAATTGCCAGGCCTATTGCCTGGAAAAGTTCAAACTACCACCATTTTCTATCAACAATTTTGGGTTTGAGATTTGAATACTCCAACAGCTACTGCTGCAACAACAATGCATTGACCCAGCCACTTCTGCATACAAACTTTTTATTATCTGGCAGAGCTCAGCTTCAACATCCTGCACCTAACAAAGTTGGTCACCCTCTGGGCCTAGTGGGCAGCACAGTTACCATTGCTGGGTCTGGCATAGTTTTTAACTTGTAAGGTAATCAGTTTTAAATTTTCTTATTGTGCTCTCATTAATTGTTGTACCATGTTTGTTTCATATTGTCTAATGGCATTCATAATGCCATTTGTAGCAACATATTTACCACTGTAAAAGAACTCTTGATGAGTATGAGACGTACTCTCAGTTTCTCTGGTGTTTGGCTTGGGCTGGCATTTTTAACTCCCTCACAACACTGTTAGCTATTTTGATAGAGACGCAGCACATACTAAGGGAGTTGGCAGTCATTTCTTTGAGAACAGAGCAGTCCATTTTACAGGTCTTCCATGCTGGAGCCATTGAATAAGAGACATTGCAGAAGTATACTGAAGTAGTGTGGAACAGAACAGAATGCAGATGCTGAAACTGGGAAACTGTGTATTTTATGGGCAGAACTATAACCAGTTTACTTAATTGTACCTAATTGAGAAATCACAGGCACTGTACTGATTGAACACGTCAGTGCAGTAATTAAACAGTGTTGAACTTCAGTAACCACCACTAAAATTCCCCTGCTAAGCGGTTCCCCTAGACGTGTCTGTAAACTGACAGCCGTCAGCTGCCATAGTGCTCCAACAAGTGACATTTGCATATTAAGTTTCAGTCGAGGTAAACCGTGAACTTTTGTTTGCTTTCATTTAACAGTTCTACAGTATTCCACCATCCTTTCCATCACCAGTGATTCCATTAATTTTCCCACCACCAAAGTCAGGCTAGCTGGCCTGTAGTTACCAGCCTCCTTCCTTCTCCCACTTTTGCAAAGTGGGACTACATCTGTCCTCCTCCAGTCCTCCAGAACCACTACCATCTCCAGCAAGTGATGGAACAGGGCTGTCAGTGGTGCTGCCAGTACCTCTCTAAGTTCCTTCAGTATCCTTGGATGTATCCTATCTGGCCCCACAGCCTTGTCCACTTTCAGTTTTGTGAGTTTCTTCAGGACTCTGTCCTCTGTAATTGGACTGGTGTTCACATCCTTCCATTGATGCTCCTGTTGCTTATCAGTGACCTCCCCTTCCCTTCTTCTGTGAATACTGAGCAAAAATCTTTATTTAGGCACCGGTCCAGTGGTACTGAGGGCTGAGGTGCTGGACACTCACCTCGTGCCACACGGTGACCCGGGTTCAGGAACAACCTCGGGTCATCAGAGAGCCGGCATGGTGGAAGGGAGCAAGATTGAGCAGCGAAGGCAGCTCTCCTCTCCCGGGTGGTCATCTGCCCCCAGCGGTAGTTCCTCTCCACCAGGTGGAGGACCAGTGGGTGGCGTGAGTGACAGCAGGAGGGCACCCGAGGCATGGCGCAGTGATGCCTCCACGCAAACGCTGCACCTTCAGGGCATGGGGATGGAGAGAAAATGGGGAGAAACACTGATAAAAATCCATATGAAAAAACATATATATATATATATATATATCTACTGTATTTGTTTAGGATGTCTGCTTTGTCCTGATCTCCTCCACACTCTCCTTCCTTCCTTAACTTTACAGTCTCCCTTGGTTTTCCCATTTTCCTCTTTCTAGTTGCCCCCAGGGTTTAGGGATTTTAGTGCTCTGAGAGTGCATTTCATTAGCCGCCACTTGGTGGCAGCAGACAGCAAGGTTCTGGGAGTATTGAAAGTAGGAGAAGACGTGTTCTAGTGGTTGTAGGAGATCATCAGGAGACTGGCGGCAGCAGGGTGGCTTTTTCAGCGGCAATGTACTGGGAGTTTCTGGAGAGCATCCATGGGAGGGCTCCAAGAGTCAGATAGCTGTGGCCATTGATTGGGGTTCTGGGCTCTAGGAGGTGGAAGGGAGTAGTGGAGGTGCAGGATAGGTGGGCCTCAGGGTCTGAGTCAGGCCCCAGTAAGTTGGTAGTGGGCTTGGGTTGTCAGGGCTACAGTAGGTTGTGGCAGGACCACAACCTACTGGGGAGGCAGTGTAGCACAGTGGTTTAAGGCTCTGAGCTGCAAATCTGGAGACCTGGGTTTGAATTCCACAGCCCCACTTGCATGCTGTGTGACCCTGAGCAAGTCACTTAACTTTCCTGTGCTCCCTGATCACACCTGTAAACAAGCTTTCAGCTTAGTGTGCCACTCCTGGTTAAATAATTGGATAAAAAAAAGGACCACTGCGGCTTTGGTGGCAAGGTGGCCCAGGCACACTGGTGTGGGGGCCTGGGGAACCTTTACACAGTTTAAAGGGTCTGTTTGGAGGAATAGACCCGGGATGCCAGTCTTCAGATGAGTGGGCCATGGAGTGCCCTGGAGGTGTTCCTGGTGCTGGTTGCACATATCGGGGTGAGGAGGGTGGCATCAGGCAGCAGTTCAGACATGGGGCTCTGAAACACATCTCAATTCTGGATGCAGGATTGGAGCAGTAGCAGTAGACCAGAGAGACCAGGCGTAACATGAGCGTAACCTGGGTAAGAGCTTACTTGGGGTAGAGTGGTGGGTTGTGCTGGTACCGCACCATCCATGTTCCTTGGGGTTGGAGTGAAGGGGGGAATGTGTTTGGGAGAAGGAGCACTTATCAGAGAGGATAAAGGTATAAAGCCCCATTAATCCAAGGAGTGAAGAGTTGGGTACTTATCAGCGCCAGTGAAAAGGTTGGGGAGCTTCACGGTCCAGGATGGCAGGTTGCTAGGTTCCTGGAAGTAATTGAGTCTGCTGTCTGTGAGCTGTGTAAAGACCTTGCTCTGCCTAAAGCCAGTGAAACTTCTGCTGCATAAACATTTAGCCTCATGGAGCTGAGATTTAAGTCCAAGTCACACATGGACTCCTGCAGCCCTGTTAAATCATTTGGGGCTCAGGAGAAATAAAGTGATTTGTGTTTCAGAAACGCATCAGGAGTTGTGTCTTAATCTGTAAATAAGGACAGATGAACTGTACATCTTATCGATTTTAGTTCTCCAAATGAGATCATTTTCAGGGGTCATATTAAATTCCTGCACCTCTGGGCTTTGGGGTCAGGGAAATCCTTGGTGGCTGAAGACAGAAGACATCCTGAGCCATTTAGATCTTCAGTGGAATTGTTTGGGGTGCTCTTAAGTTTGTGGCCATTAATTCCTGAGGTCTGCTGTCATCTTAAAATCATCTCCAGGTAGGCTCTTTTGTCTTTCCATGTGCTGAACTCATGAGATCATGTCTGGTGAGATTTCTGTGCTATACAGTGGGTTTACCTATGCTGAATCCACAACACTGTTGTCGATGTTTGGCATAGTGAGATCCCGATGTCGACATCGGTGTGTGTTCTGTCGGGGTGGAGGTTGTACCTTCTTGATCTCTATGCAGGGGCCTGCACCTGCACCCCCTTTTATAATAACTAACTCTGAGTCGGAGTTGTCTGGGGAGGTGAAAATGGTGAAAAGGCGAGATTTCACCCCTCAGGTCCCTCACAGCGACAATCTCAAAACATGTGGAGACTGTCACTGTGATGGATTTCATGGTCGGGTTTCGCTCTTGCATCAGTACACCTGCAGTGCACCCCTACCCTGAACCATTGTGATTTTTTCACCCCTAGACATCAGGGAGGGGTGGGCCACACTACGTACCTGCCTTTGTGCACCTGACTGCTTTCCCTGCCTCCCGCTGCTTCTCCTGATACACTTCCTGCCCTCCGAGTCTCCTTATACCTCCTGAACGCTAACTTTTGCCCTAACCTTCCCGCCACCTCCTTTGAGGACCATAGCTGCCTTTTTTTCCTCTTTGCTTTTGTTTACTTGCCTAACGAGAGGTATGTTGCTTTACTACAGCACCTTTTAGTTTCCCCATTGTTACTCTAATCCGCCTAAGTACATTCTCCTCCGCTCGCCAGGGCACCCTGAAGCACACCCCCATCTTTATAAAGTCAGTCCTCCTGAAGTCCAGGACTCTTGCATTCATGTGGTTTGACTCCGCCACTGTTCTTATATTGAACCACACAGTTCTGTGATCTTTGGTCACCAGGTGGTCACCTACTGTGCGTCTGTAACACTGTCCCATTGCTGAGTACTAGGTCTGGTATTGCTCCTTCACAAGTGGGCTTGCTGTTGGCCATAGCATATGCTTCTCGAATGTTGACTGGGGTAGAGAGAAAATATACACAGTGTGAGAAATATTGAATAATGCATGGGGAAGTGTGTAATGAGTTTTATGTACATCATGGTGTGCGATGTCTCACAAACCCCGAGAGCGGCTGCTCGAGGGTTTATGAAGGCATCACAATAACGAGGGTGTGCATAAAATCCAAGCTGACACATATTTCCCCATGTTTTATTTTACATAACTGGTTCCTTTGATTTTTTTTGTCAGACAGGTAGAGTACATGTTGAACAGCTTAATGTTGGTCTTGGTTCTTCTTAGTGTTTCTGTTTCCTTGCTGCTCTATGAATTTTGTCTTTCTAGGTTACCAAGCTGCTGAATGGTGATGAAGGTGCCATTTTCTAGATAAATGCACAGACGTTAGTAGATCATTGGTTATTTTTCTTTCTCTGGGAAATTTGTCTTTCTTCAGCTGCACATAAGTTAGATTTCCATTTGGCAGTTTCAGTGAGGTTAGCACAATCACATTGACAGGGCGAGGAGCCAGTACTGCTAGCATGAGTGATTTTAGAATTTCTGAAAAGGTGCTTAATCAAACTCTGTTATACATGGGTGATTACAGGGGACAAAACTTAAGTTTTCAGCCACTAGCCATCAGAGCTAGTGGCTGGGAAAATCCACTAGCCCCACAGATTTTTCCACTGGCTCAGCTGGTGTACTTATTGAAATGTTACCTTCCCAGTACAAGGCCATGGGGCTAATAAAGAAAAATCTTACTAGCCAATACAAAATCTACCAGCATTTGGCTAGTGAGCTAGTGCTAATTTCAACCCGTGATTATAACGGTTGTATAATCAAACTTCATTATACACAGGGCAGAGTATAATGGAGTTTGACAGCTTTTGCCCACAGTTGATAATCATCATTAATAAGTTATTATAAACTTGTTAGCTACATTCTGGACTGTGGAACACTTTAGTTATAATTGTGGGCTTGCACTCTTTTATCCTACATACTTGTCACACTCCCACTTAGTATTTACTTTCAGGTAGAGTTAAGGATACAGCAGTTTCTTTTTTTATTTATTTTTATATATTTTCTTTTCTCTCTGGTTTCCTGGTCGGCACCTCTCTTCCAGGCAACTCCCTGAGGATCACCACCGCCTGGTCTGTCCCCCAGCCTCTCCTGAGAGGTGATCACCATCTTCCTCCTTGGCTTACCCACCATGGTGGGCGGCCAGGGGCCCCAACTCACCCACCAGTATAGGATCCAGTTTGGTGATCCCCCTGTGATGCCAGGCAACCGCAGGACAAGCCATCTAGCTGCAGCAATCAGGAAGCCATTTTTTTCCTGATTTTTCACCTGTGGTGCACGGCGTGCAATAGCGCCATCGACGGGACGGCACGCCTCCTGCACATCACCTCAGGCCTCAGCCGTGTGCCATGCCCCTATATTAGCAGACATGTGGTGCTGACCCCCAGCCACTGCTAGGGGTCAGGCACACAGTGACTGAGGTTCCCCTCCACCCCAGAGATGGAGAGCAGTCCATTGGATGCTTGATCCAGCTCCCATGATGACCCTGCTTGCTCCCAAACATGGGTCGCCAGCGTGGTGCAAGGTGTGGCGCCCAGCACCTCAACCTCAGCGCCACCAGGCCGGCCAGGATACAGCAGTTTTAAATGCAAGATTAGCCCATTGGGCATTGCTGCTACAAGACAAGGACATAGCCATTTAGCATTAGAATACTCCATCTATGTTATCTCATTCTCTCTCCTGTATGAGGAAAACCTCTCAATGTCCTAGAGTGGATTACAGACCAGTGATCAGATGAGTGTTTAAAGTGTTACCAGAAGGGCACTCCATTACAGAGGCAATTCAGGCTTTGTAGATGGTTTGAGTTACTATTGGGATGGAAAGGCCTACACTGGCTTTGGAGTGTATCTGATACAAGGAGATGAGGAGAAGAATTTTCCTTCCGATATACCCACACTCAGCGAGTGTGCTGAACTGTGTGCTGTGGCATGGGCTTTGCAGCAGTATACAAATGTGTCTCAAGAACTTGTTGTGTTTTTGAGTCTGTCTGGGTTTGTAATGCTTTAACTGAATTTTTCACGGTGCTGGGAACAAAGTGACTTCAGGTCTTCTGATGACAAATCATTAATATAACAAAAGTTACTGCATTACATTAACATGAAAGCTAAACAACATGTGGGAGTGTTTGTCCAACAGGTAAAAGCCCATTCCAAAACTATGCCTTATACCTCTTCAAATGAGAGAGCAGACAGCCTGGCTAAATCAGGCACCATGAATGGAGACCCTTGGAGTCATCCAGGTAGAGGCGCCTGAGGTTACAGCGGCTGTTGTGACCAACAAAGTCTGAATGACCTCCATGCCCTGCAACACCGAGCTGAAACACATTTTATAAAATGGAGCGTGAAAATCCAGCTTCCTGTTAGGTATTGCCTATGCATGAAATGTGATCCATGCACAGGAAATAAAAGTTCAGAGAAGCAAGACCGCATTTCACAGAAATCAGGAGCCTTTAGAACGTTGGCATTTTAAACACTGCCATTTTCTTTTCCTTCACTAAGGCTCCACTTTCTCTGTGCTTGTGCCAGCCCCAACTTTAACTACCTCTCATATTGCAAGAGCCGATATTGTAACAGAAAAGTGTCTGTTACCGGATCCGTGTCTGCCAGCAGTGCCCTGTCAGCTGCTGTCACTCTCCCCAATGCAGTTGATCAAGACGTCAGCTGACCAATCAGGGAAACTGTGGTACCTCTCAGTCACACTTCAAAAATAAAATAAAATAAAAAAAATGAAAACACTTCTCTCTCTCACACTCTCCATCATGCAGATGGGCAGCCAAGTGAATTAACAGAGCTGAGCAGAGGGCTATAATCGGACAGCTGGGCTGGTAGCAAGGAGAAAACTACAACTACGGATCCCAATGGAGGACAAATGTCCTAAAGCAATTACTGAACACAAAGGTAGAAGGACTATTTGATTTTTAAATTAAGTAGCCCATTTTATAACGTAATAAGACACTCAGGTGTGTGCATGGAACAGATTTTTACTGCATGCCATGGGGCTAAAGGTACTGCCAAGGCTTTGTGCCTTATTACGCCCTGGCCATGCAGTAAAATCTGTTCCATGCACACCATGACATGTCTTAATGCTTACATATCTCAACTACAGGCCTCCCAATCGATCAATCATCCTGACTATGCCAAACAAGTGCTGATCTTAAATTGTCCCTGATAATACAGTTCTCTTGTATGTGGGTTTCAAGTATCCGTTTGGGTCGTCTCTCCAGTTTTAAGATCAGAATTCTTGTACAAGATAGATGATGCTGCCACTTGAGGGCACCAAAGTGCTAAAAATACTTTGGCATGCTTGAAATCTGCTGGCTGGTGACATATCATGAAGCTCAACACTGATGTATATTGTGACAACTGTGTGATCTGTGCACAGGATAACCTGGTTTCAAAGCAAAAGAAGGTCCTTCTCAGGGGCCAAAGGGACCGTAGACTCAACTCTATGTAGACTATATAGGACCCTCCCGTTACTGCTAGGGGCAACAAATACCTTCTGGTAGTTACTGACTTACTATATGGATTGAGACCTTCCTAACCAAGAATGAGATTGCAACGGTTACTGCCTACTTATGGAACAATGGTTTCCCAGAGGGGTACTGCTGTTGAGCATAGATTCTGATAAGGGACCATCTTCTGTAGGGGCTGTCATGCAGCAGACAATATATTTGCTAGGGGTCAAACAAAAATTTCACATTATCTTACACACACACAGTCATCTGGTCAGGGAAAAGAGCCAACAGAAGTATTAAAACTAATGAGGAAATTTGTGGCGACAATGGTAAAACTGGGATGTCTTAGCACCATTACTTTTGATGACCCTGAAGGCCACTCTTACATGAAGTACTTTGATGACACCATTTGAAGTTATGACTGGCAGGAAAATGTGGCTTCCTGAATATTTGCTATATGATCTGAACGCGCCTTATGAAAGACACAGTCCAAGTGGACAAATATGTGGAGCAACTGAAGAAAACTTGCAACATACGGAACGTCGAATGTGCCATCAGAATCAGACCTCCTAGTCTATCAACATCTGCTTGAGTGCAGCTAGCACACTCTAGTTGCAGCTGCCCACCCCTCCCCTTTGTCTACCCTCATCCGTTCTCAGCCTCACCCACCTGTACTCTCCCCTGTTCTCTGTCCCATGCCCTTTAAAGCTACCCACAGTTTTTCATGATATCACCTCTCTGTTAGGGTGTTTCACTTTGACATCACCCTCAAGTGAAGTAATGCCTCCTCATCTCCCTCCTAAATCCCCCATTCTTAGCCCATGCCTTCTAGTGTCCCTTCCCTTCCTCAGTTTAAAAACCCATCGGCTCCATCCTTGTTGATTCCCCTCAGATACTTGAAAGTTACGATCATGTCCCCCATCTCCCCTCTCCTCTCCTCTCCTCCAGGGTGTACATATTCAGTTCCCCAGCCTCTTCTCATAGTCTCTCCTCCAGTCCCTGTATCATCATCATTGCCCTCTGCTGCACTCCTCCAGTAGCTTGATATCCCACCTCAGGTATGGCCTCAGAACTGCACACAGTACTCCAATTGCGGCCTAACCAGTGATCTGTAGATCGGCAAGATCACCCCCTCCACCTGGATGAGAACCCCCTCTATACACCAGCAGCATCTTGTTCACCTTTGCTGCCGCTTTTCCTGCATTAGGCAGAATTGTTCATGCTCCCTGTTACCATCACCCCTAGGTCCTTCTCCTCCTCAGTGATCCCCAACTTCACTCCCCCACCAGTAGTCTCTTCTTGGGTTCTTTGCCCCGAAGTGCATAACCTTACACTTCTTCACATTGAACTCCAGCTGCCACCTCTCCGACCACTTCTCCAGTTTGGTTAGGTCTCCTGCAGTTGCTTCCATCCCTCCTCCTCGTCCATTACTGCACTCATTTTGGTATCGTCTGCGAACAGACTTACCCTGCTCGCCACCTCGCACAAATTGTCCGAGATGAAGAGCCAAACAGCACCGGCCCAGTACTGACCTTCAAGTGGCACCCCACCTGGCTACTGGTCTAAGTGTTGAGAATTTCACCACCACCACCACCACCACCACCACCATTTGTAGCCTCCCATGCAGTCAGTTTGCAATCCAGATTGTCTTTGCCCCCCACTCCACGCTGGTTAGCTTCCCCAAGCAGCCCATAAGGTACTGAATCAAGGCACTCTGAAACCCAAGTAGAGGACAATACACTGCATGGCTCCTATCCAGCTCTCTTGTTACCCAGTCATAATATTGTATTAGATTAGTTTGACAGGATTCTCCTGATACAAACCCATGCTGCCTCACATCCTGGAGGTAATTGTCCTCTAGAAATGACACCAGCCTCTCCTCCAGTATTGTCTCCATAAGCTTGCCCACTATGGAAGTTTGATTGACCAGGCGATAATTGCATGGTTCGTCCCTTGGGTCGCTTTTGTGTATTGGCACCATATGGGCCACCCTCCAGTCCTGAGGCACACATCCCATATCCAGGGAGGTGCTGAACAGATCCACCAGTGGTTCCACCAGCACCTCCACCATCTCCCTCAGCATCCTGGGGTGGATATCATCCGGCCCTGGTGCCTGACCACTTAGCGCCTCAGTCCCTCTAATACTCTACTTCCCACAATCATGCCATCTGTCACCTCTTTTCCACCCTCACCACTCTCCCAGTCCAAAGTGGTAGTGGTCCCCACTTCTCCTGCGTGAACACTGAGCAAAAGTATTTATTTAGTGCTTCCACTTGTTCCTCTCCCTTTTCTGCCCACTCCCACCACTCTTTATCCTCGCTATGTTATACCTGCACTTCCTTTTCTCTCTGACATATCTGAAAAGTCTTTCTGCCCCCATTCCCTGTGCTAACCTTAGCTTCCTTGAGGCCTTAGCTTCCCTCACCTTCTTGGTCACTTTCTTGGACCATCTTGCATACTTCTTCCTGTCCTCCTCCTTCACCGTCCTTCTGAACCTCTGTTACGCAACTCTCTTTGTTCTCACCCCTCCATCACCTCGGTGTTCAACCAGCATGGTTTCCTTGCTCTGCTCCTCTTACTCTGTAACTTGGTGCAAGCTTCATCGCCTCTGTAATCCCCCATTTAATAATGTCCCAGTTCTGCTCCGTGTCCATCCCTGGCCCTATGCCAGTTTCCCTTTCAGTATCTCCACATCCTCCCAAAGCTCCTCCTGAAGTCTACCACCTTTGTTAGTGAGCCCCTGACTCCCTGCTCATCGTGATAGTAAATCACACCATTTGGTGATCAAGCTATCAGCTAGTGGGTCCTCCACCCATATTTCCCTCACTGCCTCACCATTCAACAGTACCAGATTTAGTGTGTTACTTAGCCTAGTAGGTCCAGTGACCTGCTGTGTCAGCAGTCCCTCCTGGATCACATCTAGCAGCACCTGCTCCCTAGCACTAGAGGTGACCGGAGTTCCAGTCAACCCCAGCAGACTGAAGTCCCCCATGATGACAGCGTTCCCTTCTATATACCTTCCTAATTTGTTCTGCTAACTCCCTGTCAAGCTCCTCTGTCTGGGATGGTGGCATGTACACCACCCCAAATCTCAGCTTCCTACCATTCCAGTCCAGGGCTGCATCCAAATTACTGTACCACCGTTCTCCTTTCCTCCCCTCCTCCCTTGTACATTTAATCCCATCCTCACACAGATTGCCTCCCCACCCCATGGTCCTTCCTGTACAATTTATATCCTGGGATTGCCAGATCCCAGTCCCGTACTCGGTGGCCTGCATTTCCGTGATGGCTGCAATATCCACCCTCCTCACTGCCAAGGTCACCTGTTGAACTCCTCAATCCTCCCTTTCCTTGCCATACTCACACAGGTACTGGGAGCACCTCTGAGAAAGCCACTGACTCCTCTATCACTTCCACAGACTTCCCACACCCTCAAGCCTCTCCCTCACTACCTCCACCATCTCCCCTACCAGGTCATCCGTCCCCACATGCACCACTCTCATGCGATTTCTTCCTACCCCTCCTTGTGCACTTTAGAATTGGCTGCCCCACCCTGTCTGCAGTTAACCCGGTATGGACTCCACCAATATGCAACTATGCCATTCCCCTTGCTGCCCCATCTAATCCCCTTAAGTATGGAGTCCCCACTATCAATACACCTTCTTCTTCATTCCTCACTCTCATTTCCACCCTTCTACCCAGGTTCCCATTTCTAGAGTCCCCATATTAGAAGCTCTACACTTCACTCCAGTGGTCTCCTTCTTTCCACCCCGACCTATCCCTCCTCCCTTCACTGCCTCGCTCACTATCCTCCACCTCCCCACCATCTGCCCTGGGCTCCTCCCCACCTCTGCAATGACCTCTCACCCCTCCACCAGTACTGCCCTCTTCCCCATCTCTTCTCCGAGTACCATCCTTGTGCAATCTCCTCCTGTTCCTCTTCTGCCCCTTCTGGAGCCCGCCCTCCATCTCTTCCTCCCCACCAGTGTCAATAGTACAGCAAACCTATTTCCTACCCCTCTGTCTTGCTATGCGTTGTCTCCTCCCTCCTGACTTGAGTCCCCCTCTGATGCTAGGCCCAACTCAAGTCCACCCTCCATCGTTTGGACTCCTGTCTAGTTTGTTCCACTCCTGCCCCTCCCCCAACCCTTCCCTCGACCCATTGTTCCTCCCATGTGGTGTCTTCATGTCACTCCCAGGTGAATGCCCACTTGTCCTAGAATCTCCCTCCTCATCCTCTCCAGCTATCTAACAAGCCACTGCACCTCATCCTCAAGCCTCCTCAGCCTGTAGCAGGTTGGACACCCTCCCAGCCTCCACAGTATGTTCATCCATACCGCTATCCCACAACCACTGCATCCCACAATCCTACCCACAGCTAGCACTACCTAGTAATGAAACAAAAGATAATACAGTACTATCTATACTAATTGTACCAGTCTAGCCCACATGCTGTGTCCAAGAACAATCAGCCAAGCAGTTCCCAGGCAGTGGCTGGTCCAGTCAAACCCACTTACAAACTACTCCAAGCTAACAGAAATGTAGCCCAAACAAAACTGAGTGACAGAAGTCAGAGCCTGCTGAAACCAAACACAAAACCAGTGAAATTAACTGAAACCTAACCTTAAATACCTACAGCAACTGAAAATCCAGCCACACCCACTTACAAAATGCTCCAAGCTAACAGAAATTCAGCCCAAACAAACTGAGTCACAGAAGTCAGAGCCTGCTGAAACCAAACACAGAGCCTGATTTACCTAAAAGTTGCACAAAGCCTGGGCCACTGTAGGGATCAGGCAGCTAAGTATTTTAACCAGGTGTGTCAGTGAGAGACTGGCAGGTGGGTCAGAAAGTCATGATATTGGTCTTATGACACACAAGACCACCCTCTAAGACACAAATGTGAAGGGCAGATTATGTCATTGCCAATGCAGTCAATCAGTGTACATGGTTAGGATCACCAAGAAAAGAAACCAGTGAATAAATAGTTCCTTATTGGCCAGCTAAGTTATTTAAGAGAACCTAAAGGTCTCCCTCTAACCTCCATCTGTGCTGCGTGGGGTACCTTTACCTATTTGCGCTTTGTTATTTCAGAATACTGACAGTTGCTGTTATCACCTTTTGCCTGACTGAGTGTGCAGTAAATGGGCAGACAGCATGAATGGAACACATGCTGCCCGTACATGGCAAGGAAGGTGATAACCATCCTCCTTCCGTCAAAGTTTTTGGAGGCACTGTAAGAATGGTGACATGGAAGGGTCATGGTGACATCCACCACTATGCCTGGGAAAATGGATGGCTAGGCTCTTCTCAATGGTATAAGGACAGAGTGACTCGGTATGAAAATGGGTCCTTCTTGATGGAGAACATTAGGAGGCAGGATCAAGGAACCTGGAATGCTACATTTATATATCACACAGAGTGACTACACAAACACAATACATATGAATATATGGCAAGGTGGAACTGAAAGTAATCTCAACCACAACTCTTCTACCCACTGTGTGCAAAATTAACATTTCTCTACCTGAACCGCCTTTGAGAATGAGACTGTATGAGTCCTATGGTGGAACCAGGTCCACCTAGTGGGCTTACTGCAACTTCAATTCTGGTGGCTGCCTGCTCACAGAGCCATTATCCAGGAACCGATTCTCCTTATCTTTGACTATGAAGACACTGTTTACAGCGCTGCTCCTAAATCTAGACTGGATATCCTCTTTCACTCCTTCTGCTGCTTTGCTCTGGACTGCCCACCCCACACCCACCACTGCTCTCTTTATTCCTCATTTTCCTTCCCTCCCTTGAAACCAGGCACTTCACTCATTGTATCACCTTCATAGCCAAATACTGGCTTGACTGTCTCCCTCCTAGCTCACCTCTCTCCTCCCACCTTACTCCCTTTGCAACTCTGACTCTTGCTCCTTTGTGCTCCGTAAAAGGACATCCAGAGCTGGCCAGGCTGCTTTCTCCTACCGCTTCCCCAAACTCTGGAACTCTCTTCCCGTCTCCATCTGCTCTGTATCTTCTCTATGCTCTCTCACCTCACTTCTCCCCAAGTTCACTTCTCACACCTGAAGCTGCTCCAGATCCACCTCCCGCTATCCTCCGCACCTTTCTCTCCCGCTTCTACTTCCTTGCCACTGTTCCACCTCAGCCTAGCTTCCAGACTTATCTACTGATCCTTAACCTCCCTTCTTTTTTCTCTTCATTTAATACCTTTTCCTCCCCTCCTTTTGTCAAAACTTATTTTAAATCCAAAAAACCAAGTCGTATTATTCACGAGAGAGAGTAATCATATGACTCCAGGATCCTGTTTAAGAATAAATACCTTAGATAATATAATTATTAGCAAACTTAGAACTATAGATATCTGGGTTTGTATTTGGCTAGTGCATTTAAATGGACTACTCATACAGATTATGTAATAAAGAAAGTGGGAAAGTGCCTGGGAGCATTATATAGGATTAGAAACTGCATGCCTGAGCATGTAAGAAAACATGTAGTTACAACTTTGGTATTGCCTCCTGGATTATGGAGATATGGTATATATGGATGTAACATCTACACAATTATCCTGAGTAGATGTTCTATTTAATAAACTGCCCAGATTTATTTTAAAATCCCAAGAAGGACCCATAGATGTTACTTATATAAAACTTTGGATTGGGTTTATCCAAGATAGATTATCCCATGTTCCTAATTATATGGTAAAATGCTTCAAGTGTGAGGTCCCTGAATATATTTTGGATGGGCTACAATTTAGGGATATAAGGGCAGGGTGCGCTCTGCAGAAGGTATTGAACATATCCTTCCAAGATCCAGGACAGAATTAGGAAGATCTCATTTTTTACAGAGTGCCCTACCTGGAACATTATTCCATCTTCTCTAGATCAGTTAGGAAACATAATAAGTTGGGAGAGATTAAATCGTGGTTTTTTTTTTCAAGAAGCTCAGGAAAATTATTGAGGATTCTATCTGATTAAGTTTATTATCCAGTTAGTGCTTAGAAATCCCATATTAGGTGTGATATAATGGCTATCTGTGATAAATTATGTTGCACAAATTTAGGCATCTGTATATATGTCTATTTGTGATAAATTGTTTTTGCACATTCCTAGACATTTATGTGTATGTATGTATGTATATTTATTGTGTTTGTTAACTTATATGTTGTATTGATGATAATGTTTGTATACTTTGTTTCTGCAACTGTATTTAAGATGTACTAAGGGCCTGCTAGAAATGAGCTTGTCTCAGTCAAGTTGTACCTATTCATTGTTTTTCTCATATGAATAAAAGTTTTACTACTTACTACTACTTTTGTCTCCTTCTCTAATACTGACCTATATCTACTGCTGCTTGCACTTAGCACCTCCCTGGTTACCCCCGTTGGATCCTGTTTTCCCTGCTATGTACGTGATGTGTAATTTTGATTGCCTATAATAGCCTGTTCTTATAATTAACTTCTTCATGCCTATGTACACATTTGTTCTAACTGCTCATCCTAAGTTGATTTTTAGCTTGCTTCGTTTGTTTGATATAATTACTTGCCCTAATTGTTCCTGTACCTCTTCTTCCCCTCCCCCAGGATGCATCTGAAACAAGCTGCTACTCAGCTGTCTCTCCTGGTGAAACTTTTCAAATAAATAAATAATTAAATAATGTACTGTTACGCACATACCTGTAGTGTTTAATCTGCTTCATTGGGACATGATGGAATAAGGGCCTTATGTGGTAACAAATATATTACTGTTTTATGCCTCTTTGCTGTTAGATTTATTAGCTACCCACCAAGCCAAAGTGCAGGACCCCATATCAGGTTATGAAAATGTCTGGACAAGCAGTTCCTACCATTCCAGAAAGCTAGGGTCTGGATGGATTGGTAGGGACTATTTCAGGGCTGTTCAGTTCTGGTATGTCAGTATGGAATAGGGCAGATACAGAAACAAGAAGACATGTCAGCTATTTTGAACATCAATCTGCTGAGTCTTTCCTAAGCCTTGCATTACAGGGTACTGAGGGTCTAGCCAAAGAAGAAAAGTACACAATCTATGATATGTACAACATAGCACAATATGTCTCCAACAACATCAATATCCTATTGATTGCTTTGTTTGCTTCTACTGCTTCCAAAAGTTTGATATCCTATTGTTTGCTTTAACTGGCCTGCATAAGCTTGCACAATTAGTGTAATGTATTCTTTCCATTGTTTGCTTGTAAGGTTATTACCATACTTTTCTAACTCAATATTTCAGTCATTTGTTTGCTACAGGAACACCTCCCATATTCTGTATTTCTGTTTTCTCTTCGTTCTTGACATGAAACCTCTGTAAAAGAGTCTTTGACTCAAAGGTTGTAATCTGAGACATTAAATAAAATAAATTAATTAAATAGCAAGATTATTTACTGAAATGCAGGCCAAAATTAATGAGTTAGCTGCTAGAAATAATAACGAAGCTAAATATAAATATATAGGTAGGGAAATAATATGCACAACATATGAGAATTATGTCCTTACAATGATCACTAATTACTAACATACAAATTTGCCAGCAGATAAAGGCCTAGAGGTCTACTAGTCTGCTCGAATGTGCAGCTAGCACCCTTATCTGCAGCTGCCCCTCCTTCCACCCTTCCCTTCATTAACCCTCCCTTGTCCTGTCCCATCCTTGTTTGAAGCAGTCCACTGTTCTACTGCATACCACTCAGCAGGTAACGATTCCACCCAGCCACCACCCTCTCTGTAAAACAGTGTCTCCTCATCTCCTCCTGAACATTCCTCGCTCCAGTCTCATATCATGGCCCCTGTAGCCTTCCCTCCCTTACTTTGAACAGCCCCTCTGTACCCATCTTGTTTATTACTTTCATGTATTTAAGGTTTCAATCATGTCACCCTGTCTCTCTCTCCTCTCCTCTCCTCTCTAGTGAGTACATGTTCAACTCCTTCAACCTCCTCTCTTATGATAAGTCCCCCAGCCCTTGATCATCTTTGTCGCTCTGCGCTGCACCCCTCCAGTAACTTTTTATTTTTTTATTTTTATTTAGTTGTTTAACCAGGTATAGCACACTAAGCTGAAAGCTTTTTACAGGAGCGACCTGGGAACACAAGGAGGTTAAGTGACTTGCTCAGGGTCACACAGTATGCAAGTGGAAGCCGTGGGATTCAAACCCAGGTCTGGTCTGCTGGATGTCACCAGATTTGCAGCTCAGAGCCTTAGACCACTGCGCTATACTACCTTAATGTCCCTCTTCAGATACGGATGCCAGTACTGCACGCAGTACTCCAGGTGTGATCTAACTAATGACCTATACAGTGGCAGAATCACCTCCTCCCTCCTCGAGGATATACTCCTTGCAATACAACCCAGCAATTTGTTGGCCTTTGCAGATGCCTTCCTACATTGTGCCGAGTTGTTCATTGACCCTGTAATGAGCACACCCAGATCCTTCTCCTCCTCTGTCTGGGCTAGCTGCACTCCCCTAGCTGGTAACTCCTCCTGGGTTCTTCATCCCAAAATGCAGCACCTTGCACTTTTTGGCATTAAAGCCCAGTTGCCAGGTGTCTGACCAGGTTTCAAGCTTTGCCAGATCATCCTGCAACCCCTGCCATCCCCCTAGGTCATCCACCACCGCGCCTACCTTGGTATCATCAGCAAACAGACTGATCTTGCTCTTGATGTCCCATGATATGTCTGCAATGAATATCCCAAACAACACTGGTCCCAACACTGGGCCCTGTGGAACACTGCCGTCACTGCCCTTGGGTGTGAGAGCTCCCCACCCACCACCACCCTCTGTTGCCTTCCCTGCAGCCAGTTTCTACCCATCTCACTCAGCTTTGCACCCGCCCTGTGCCTACTAACTTCCTTCCCAGCCTTCCATGTGGCACTGAGTCGACTGCCTTACTGAATTTTTAATGAATTTAATTAGGATGTAGAGTCAGGGCATTTTCCTGAACTTATTATGGATAACTATATGACCAAATGGTACTGCATGGCATGTATTATTCAGATATATAATATTCATAAAGGATGCTTAAAAGCCTGTCAAAAGTTTTCATTTGTGACAGCCAGGAATTTGAGGTACCTACCTTGCATCCTAATCAGGGTCAGTGCTACACCAGAAAATCTTGCTCTGTTCAGGATACCTTGTATATCTCTTCACTGTTTCCTCCCAGTATTTTATCCTACTCAGGCTGTTTTTGACAAACTGGCCATGGTCTTTCTGTAGGTTACTTGGAAGGTGACATATATAAGAAAAGGGAGGACACGCCTTCCCTAGTAGTGTGTAACCCCATTCGGCCCTGTTGCAGGTCCCACACACAGCCTGCTGTTCAACAAGGGAAACTGGTACATGTGTTGTGATGTCCTTGATGTGGTAACACCTGTGTGCCTTGATGGAGGTGTACAACAGAACACCAGCATCCTAGCCCTGCAAAATGGCACCTGTCCAGTGCAAATAACCAAATGGCACCTTCTGAAGTTTTAAAGTCACCTACAATATGGATGATCAGTATTGCATAGGTACCAGCCACAAAACCTTCACGTATAAGAAACTTACATGTCCAATAACTGCCCCAAACATCTGCTTCACACCCACAGTTTGTACTATCATTGGTCAAATGGTTATTTTGCCATTACCTCGTTTTGATGAAAAGTTTATTCTTGGTGAACCTGGTCATCAAGATGATGTCATTACATACACCTCAACCTTCAATGTGCATATTGTTCCTCTCTGCTCTCAACCTACAGCTTTTATTAGAATGTAAAAATTAACATATGATTAGAATTAGTAATAGTATGCAACAGGCTCAGCAATCCTTAGATGCACTGTTACATGATGGTGATCATGACCTTTTGATACCCAACACTTAGAGCTCACTTTAAATCATTTGTAGTGTTGCAAGCTGTGTTACTTTTTTATTTGATTATAGTACTCTGTCGTCTTCTGCAAATTCTAGCCCACCATTGTCATCAGTTACACTTTTTACACACTGTGCAGCAAATCAAAGTGCCATTGTACACCAGCTGTGCCAGTATACATTAATTCTATATTAGACATAGGAAATTTTAGTGTGCTGCGATGGCTTAATTGGCAGAACTGTCTTGGGCTGTTCAATCACAGGAAGATTTATTAGAATTGTCATGTTTGAATAATGATGCAGCTGCTTTGCCTGCATCAAGATGGGAATTATTGGGATCTGACAATTTAATATCAGACTGAGCAGAAATATCTGTTCAGATTTCTATGGGTTCACACCCTCCCGGAGACGAGGCTCTTAATATTACCCCTAAATTTACCACTTTTGAGCTTCAGGATGCGTCCCTGTGTCCTGCTGGAGCACATCAGATCAAAACATAGAAACATAGACTTTGACAGCAGATAAGGACTGTTGGCCCACCTAGTCTGCCCATTTCCTACCTAGAGGATAAGCTGCAGATCCTATTTAACGAACAGCCTATTACTTCCTACCTGCCACAAAATTGTCTTATGTCTGTCCCATGCATTCTTGAATTCTCCCACAGTTTTAGACCCACAACCTCCTTAGGAAGGCTGTTCCATTCATCCACCACCTCTCTGTGAAAAATACTTCCTCACATTGCCCTGAGCTGTCCCCTCTATCTTCAAATTGTGTCCCCTTGTTCTTGCACATCTCTTTTCTGAAAGATGCTACCCTCTTGGACTTTGTTGATTCCACTGAGGTACTTAAACGTTTCTATCATGTCCCCTCTCCCTCCTTTCCTCAAGGGTATACATATTAAGCTCCTTTAGCTCTCCTTGTATGGCTTCTCTTGCAGACCCTGCACCATTTTAGTTGCCCTCTACTGAACTGACTCCATCCTGTCTATGTCCTTGCAGAGATGGGGTCTCCAGAACTAGATGCAGTACTCAGATGGGGTCTCACCAACTGTCTGTACAGGGATAACAACTTCCTGTTTTCTGGTGATGATGCCTCCCTATAAATCCCAGTATCCCCAGCCCTCCCTACCACCTTCTCACATTGCTTGCCAACCTTAAGGTCATCTGATATGATTACCCCAGGTCCCTTTCCATTTTTGTTGTTGTTATTACCCCCCATTGTGTAATCTTCCCTGGTTTTTGTTTCCCAGGTGCATTACTTTGCACTTCTTTGCATTGAATCAAGCTGCCATACTTCTGACCATTCCTCCAACCTTGCCAAGTCCCTTCTCATCCTTTCCACGCCTCCTTGTGTATCAACCCTGTTGCAGATCTTAGTGTCATCTGCAAAGAGGCATACTTTCCTTCCAGTTCCTCTGCAATGTCACTTATAAAGACATTAAAAGGACTGGACCCAGTACTGAACCCTGTGGTACCCCACTAGCAACCCCTCTTTCTTCAGAGTGGACTCCATTAACAATTACCTTCTGTGTCCTGTTGTTCAGCCAATGTTTTACCCAGGCTACCACCCTGGGACCCACTCCAAGGCTGGTTAATATGATTACTAATATTTTGTGTGGGACTGTGTCAAATGCCTTGCATAAAGTCTAGGTAGGCCATGTCCACAGCCCCTCCTGGTTTACTACTTTGGACACCCAGTCAAAGAAATCAATTAGATTCGTCTGACATGACCTTCTCGCTGTGAACCCATGCTGCCTTGGGTCCTGTGTCCCACTGGCCTCTAGGTACTCAACAGTTCTTTCCTTCAGAAGTGATTCCATCACTTTCCCTACCACAGAGGTCAAACTGACAGGTCTGTAGTTTCCTGCCTCTGTCTTGGTCCCACTTTTGTGAAGGGAATCACATCAGCCTTCTTCTAGTCCTCAGGTACCACACCATCCTCCCATGATTTGTTAAAAGGGTAGTCAGTGGTGTCACTAGTTCTGCTTAATTCTTTTAGAATTCTGGGGTGAATTCCATCAGGCCCCATTGCTTTGTCCACCTTCAGTTTTAGGAGTTCTTTCAAACCCTTTCTTCTGTGAAAGGACTGGGATCAACCTCCTCTCCAGAGTATTTCTGTTAATTGGATTAGGCACCTCCCTCACTTCCTCTTTTGTGAATACCGAACAGAGTATTCATTCAGTATCCTGCTTTTTCACTGTCACCTCTGCCCACCTACCATCCATTCTATTCAACCTCACTATCCCTCCCTTTGTTGTTCTACACTCCTGATATACCTATAAAGGTTTTATCCCCTTCTTAACTGAGTTGGCTATCTTTTCCTCAGTTTGTGCCTTTGCTATTCTGACTACCGCCCTGCTTCTTTCTGCCTTTACTGGTACAGTTCTCTGTCCTGCTCCTTCTGTGTTTCCTTATACTTCCTAAATGCTATCTTTTCTCCTAACCTTCACCCCTTCTTTTGAGAACCATAGTGACTTTTTATTTCATTTTGATTTGTTTATTTGCTTCACACAAAGGCTTGTTGCCTCTGTGATGGCAGTTTTGATATTACCCCACTGTTGCTCCACCCTCCTTCTAACCTGTTTGCTAGTGCTTTTCTAAGGCACTCTTACATCTTGCCAAAGTCAGTCCTCCTGAAGTCCAGAACCCTCACTTTCGTATGGCTTGACTCTGTAGCTGAGTTTATCATGAAGCACACTGTTTGGTGGTCACTTGTTCCCAAATGGCTACCCACTTCTAGTTCTGAGATCCCTCACTGTCCCCATTTGAGAGTATGAGGTCAAAGATTACTCCCTCATGAGTAGGTTCCAAAACTAGCTGTCTGAGGCATGCCACCTGAAGGGCATCAAGAATGGCCCTGCTTTTGGATGTGGCTGCAGCAAAGTTGCTCAGTTTAGATCTGGCATATTAGGTCCCCCATCAACAGTATCTCCCTTTCTCTGCCATCCTAAGTATGCCTTCTATCATATCCTTGTCCATTCCTCCCCTGACATGGGGGTCTGTATGCAACCCCTGTGAGGATTGTGGTGCCATTTCAGTCTCTAAGGTGACCCACAGTGCCTCCTCTCCTCCCTGTTTACTGTTTTGTTCAGTTGCTTTTATCTCTTCCCTTACATAGAGAGCTACTCCCCTTCTTCCCTCCCTGTCTCTCCTGTAGGTTGTGTACCCTGGTATGTTAACATCCCAGTCATGGTTCTCTGTGTACCATGTTTCAGTGACTGCTCGATATCTAGGCATCCCTTTTCCATTAAGGCCACCAGTTCTGGGGAGCTTGTTGCCCAGACTACAGGCGTTGGTACTCATTACCTTCCATTTCTTGATGGGCTTACCCTTTTTGCCCCATCCCTTTCCTTATTGCGTTTGTCACTTTCTCCATTTAGCCCTGCTTCTCCCTATTGACATCTCTATGTTGGTGTCTACCTTAGTACCCTGATTTTTGGGGGGGCACTTCCTGCTCCTTTCCAGTGCCTCCCCTTGGCTATTTTAAATGCTTGTCGATTAAGTATTTAAACCTATCACCTAGGATCCTGGTTCACCTCCTGGACAGATACATACCATCATGCCAGTATAGGCCTGCATCCTCCAGGTGGACCCCAGTCCCCAATGACGTCAAATCCCTGAGCTCTGCACCAGTTTTTCAACCACTGATTGAATCCCATGGTGTGGAGCACCTAGCTCATCCATGCCATAGACAGGCAGCACCTCCGAGAAGGTTACCGTGTGTGCTATTTGTCTAAGGCCCCCCATCTCCACAAACACTTCTTGCACTGCTCTGACCCTTTCTTAGCCAGGTCATTTGTCCCTAGGTGGACAATGATATCCAGCTCCCTCCCGTGCAGCTGTTCCTGTGATCCTGAGGATTCGCTTCCTGTCCCTACAAGCCATGGCACCAGGCAGGCACCTTCTTCCCTCTCCCATTCCTCCACAAGTTTTACCTTTCTAACAATGGAGTCCCCACCAGGAGTTGTTTCCTTCCTCTGGGGTCCCATGCCACCCTCCTGTGGGTCTCCTTTGTGGAGGTTCCCAGCATCCTCCTTGGTCTCCACTGTGGGTGCTTCCATAGAGGCAAAACTCTGTGCCTGTGTGGCCTTGTCTGTTCTTCACTATTGGGACCTGACAGATCTGATGTCCATAACACTGAGTGCTGGCAGAGGAGCTGAAGGGTTAATGAGACTATTCTCTGTTCTACCTTTTTTCTTCTTTCCCAGCATTTTCAGCACACATTGATACAGCTACGAGATACACCCCCACTTGCCTGCATTAGAAAGCCTGTGAGCTGAGCTATGCTGAGCACAGCCTGGTACATTGATAAGGAAGACTTTTGCTACTATCTGTGGTAGAGTATTGCTTAACTGAGCATGACTGTGTATGGAGTCGCAACAAGTTGTGTATGTGTGCAATTTACATAGAAACATAGACTTTGACAGCAGATAAGGACCACTTGGTCCACCCAGTCTGCCCATTTCCTACCTATTGGATAAGCTGCAGATTCTAGTTAACCAACAGCCTACTTCCTGCAACCCCTCACTATAATTGCCTTATGTCTGTCCCATGCATGTTTGAATTCCTCCACTGTTTTAGACCCCACAACCTCTCCAGGAAGGTGGTTCCATGTGTCCACCACTCTCTCTGTGAAAAGAATTTCCTCACATTATCCCTGAGCTGTCCCCCTCTAACTTTAAATCGTGCCCCTTGTTCTTACACATCTCTTTTCTGAAAGATGCTATCCTCCTGGACTTTGTTGATTCCTTGAGGTAAATTTCACATGGGAATAATGGTGCAATGTAAAAATAGGACTGCCTTGTGTGGATATATGCTGAGTTGCAAGAAAGCTTACTTATCTAGAGTCCCAGTAAGTCCCAGCATAATGGGGACACTTTAGACCTAAACTCCTTCACCTGGCTCTGGATAGAGTCCTTGTCCCTCTTACAAAAATTCATAACCTCTGTCTTGGCCAGTTTTCCTCCCAGTGGAAAGTGGGTGTCATTACACCTATCCTCAAAGGAGGGGACCACAGCTCTCCCAATAACTACCTCCCCATCTCTATTCTCCCCCAAATGCCCTGGAGAAAATTGTCTCAGAGAAGCTCACTGACTACCTGACTAAATATAACCTCCTTTGCAAAGAACAGCATAGATTTCAGGAGGGCAGAGCACCTCAACTGCACTGCTGGAATACACCACCTTCCTACACAAAGCCCTAGACAGTGGACACCTAGTCGGGTCTGTGTACATAGACATGACTAGGTGAAGCATCAGTCAATTACCCTCTCCTACTAGAGTCTCTTCTCACTCTGGGTCTTGCTTCTGAACCCATCTCTGGTTTGAGAGCTACCTGAGTGGTAGACCACAGCGTGTCAAAATAAGCTCTACTTTATCTGACAGTCTGCGGTTTGCTCTGGTGTCCCCAGGGATCCATACTAGGGCCATTTCTCTTTGGCCTCTTTCTAAATTCTCTCCCAAAAGCATGTTCTGGTCAAATGCTTCTATACACAGACAATGCAGTTATCTTCTGCAGTCACCATGACTCCCAGGTCAGATTACCCATAGGTCAAAGGGGCAGTGCCTGGGCCCATTTTTTCCCCCTTGACCCCATGTACTTTCCCAGTAGTGTGACTACAGTGCCTCAAGGGGAAGGCGGTCGTTGGGTCAATTCCACCCCCATGACCATCCAAACATTTGCAGTATTTTTGTTTCCCATGGACATATGGACATTCTCTTAAGTCCAACATTCTAGTCCACTGATGATTTAGATCCCCACCAACCCAGATCAGAACTTTTCTGCCCCTCAGGTCCATGCATCAGCATCATTCACACATCATGCATGTTTGTCATGGCACACGCACGCGCCACACAACACACACACACACACACATTCTGAAGTAACTAAGTCCTGCCTGGCTCTGGATATCTTGAAAATGGCATCAGCCACATGCCATTGGCACCAAAAGAATTAATCCTCTCAAGAGCTGGCGGATGCTGAAAAATCCATCCATCCCATTTTGTTGGACAAACTTGAGTCATGCCGTGGTGGTTGTGGTCATCTCGTGGACTGGACGAGCAGAGAGAGTGAGACACACATACCATCGCTCCAGTCCACATACACTCTACACCTGCAGCTGCCTGTCACTACTAGGCCCACTATATCCTGGTTATCGAGGTCACCTTTGTTGTCATCAGGTCTTGTAAGGAGGTCTGTGACCTGTCTCCTGAAAATAATAAACAGCGCTGTGCTGGTGGAGTGGAAGACTGATGTCCACATCCATGATGTCGAGTATGGGAGCTGCCGACTGGAAGCGCGATGCACGACTCCACAGTCAGCAGAGATCCTCAGCTTAACTTCTGCCCTATCTTCTTGTCCTCCTCTCGATTTTATTGAGGTAAAAATAAAAATAAAAATGCACCTGATGATGATGATGAACGTCTGCAGACTGCAAAGTGCAACACCAACACTCACATTTTATGTTTGTTAAAATCAAAATAAAATATGACTTGTGAAAGGTCCTCTTAGTCTTCACTCTTCTCACAAGTGTTATATTTTAGATTAGAGGCTCTAAATAAAATGTGACTGAGTATGTGACTTGTGTGAGAGGATAATCATAGTATAGATGGACTAGGGAGGAGTGGGAGAAATTTGGGCTCATTTCACCCAGCCCAGCCAGCTTCTCTCACTTAATCTTCCCCAGACTGTGCTAGTGTAGGGTGTGTAGGAGTGGAGAGTGACTACTAGCTGAAGGAGTAAGGAAAGATTATTTAATACATTCCCTGTACAGATCCTTGCTAGTTCACCCTCACTAGGAGTATAATCAATGTGCAATTTTGGAGCCCACACGTGAGGAAGGACAGGGACATGTTGGACATGGTCATGCAGAGTGTGGATCTATAATCAAAATGATTGTGTGGTGACAGGGTATATTCTAGTTTTGCAGTAGCTACTGCTTCTCATAGGAGTCCTATGAGAAGCTGTAAAGCACTTGCAGAATCTAAATATAGCAGGGCAAGAGAAAGACATGACTGAGACTACAGATGCTTGGAATCCATCTTAAGAAATCAGATGCATCACATTTCAGGATTGTTATTTGAGGAATTGGGGATTTTGGTATTTAAGGCCACAGCCCAAGAAATAAACCTCCCTTTACCTGGTGAAGCAGGGGATCAAGGGAACATCACACAGACTGCAGTCATCTCACACTCTCAAAATGTCTTTTTGAGTCTCTTGCTTCACCAGGTAAGGGAATGTTTTATTTAAGTCCTCCCTCGTCCTGACCCCTCCTTGTTTTTCTATAGTTATGTGTTGCTTTAGAGCTAGTGAGGTGAGTCCACCCTGCCAGCACCACCCCACTGATAAGAGCGGGCATCCTCCTGTGTCCAGTCACTTACTTGCCAGTGCAAGCATTCAAGTTGTCAAAATGAGGAGTCTGAGAGGCATAGTGGATCCCTCCTTGCTCCCCAGCCCAGCACGTTTAGTACAGTTGCTTCTTGTGCCCTCTGGTGGCATACTGGCTTGGATGTACTACAAGCACCCTGCCCCAATAAGCTGCCCCTATGCTGCTGCCAATGGTAACCATGCACAGTTGGTCCTGGTCTGCCCACTACTGAACTGTGTGACACAGACGCAGTGAAATAAATTCAGCAGAAAACAGGAACAAGAAGAAAATGCTCCAGCAGCGATCATAATTATTGGCCATTCAGGACATTACAGCTCTTCTCTAAGTCTGCTATGAAAATTGAGATATAGAGCCTGACTACCAGAACCAACCACTGTTTTTTTTTTTTTTTTTGAAGCTGCAGATGCTAAACGTGGAACAAGGTATCTACTTGACTAACTACCCAGGGTATCGTGCAGGAAGGCCTGTCACCACAATAATCCCAGCAGACTCTAGAGAACTGTGATGGCTGGGCTGTCCTTCAGTTTAGGTTTTCTAAGTAGAGTGGAGTCAAGGCAGGGGTTACTTTAATGGTTGGATGCCTGGAACAAGGAGGATAATTGTTCTGGCGGGTCAATGACAGAGTGGCAATGACAGTGGGGGGCATAATAGGAACCAGGGGCTCTTGTAATCTACTACTTTAGTACCACCCATGGTAAACACAGGATGAGATGTTGGTGTGGAGGGCCAGTAACACATGGCTGTGCTTAAGTGCTGGCACTCAGTATGAATGTACTCCAGCCAGCCAACTTCAAGCAACAGCCTTCTATTTCCACCCCAAGAATGGCATTCAGAGTAGCTAGAAAATCCTCCAAATGCATTTTAAGGCATCAAAATCATTCAGCTTTCAGGGCCAACCCTCTGGCCTATTGGTTAAGTCACAGGGGCCCCACGATTCAAAATTGCCCAGGGCACCTCTACTTGTTAATCTGGCCCTGCTCCCCCCTTCAGCTTGTCCTCCAGAGTCTTTTCTCTGAAACTGAAACATGGTTCTCTACCAATAAACAGGTGTTAAATTACAAAAAAAAAAAAATTGTTTATGGTCTTCACTTATTGTCAAAACAAATACAGGGGCACCCCCTGTGCATACTTAACTGTCAAAATCACAGCTAGAACAAGTGACTTCCTTTAAATATTTGGGTGCTACCTTGACTCCTCACTAAACTATCATGAACATATCCATCTTCTTAGCACTGTTACAAATGTCAGAATTGGTCTCCTTTACAGGAACAAATGGTGTATGCCTCCTGCAGCCCGCCGTCTAGTGGGCACCTCCTCTGTCCTTTCCCTATTGGATTACGGGATCATCTTCTATGGCATGGCTGACAATACCGAACTTGAGAAATAAGGTCACCCTGAATAGGGCGTGTCGTCTTGTCACAGGGTGTGATAGGATATAACACACCTGTAACCTTTATCGGCTCTTCAACTGGCTCAACTTTGAGGGCCTGAAATACTACACCTGCCTCCTTGCCAGGAAGATTGTCAACGAACAATCCCCTACCAGGCTCCTTAACCTCATTCAACATGCACCACCCACAAAGGAATACTAGAAGCTCAGCCAAAGCCACACTGCTTGTGCTGTTCTGCAGAATGTCCTTGGGGCATCGTGCTTTCCACTATAGGGCTCCACTGTGGCTAAATGATCTGCCTTCTGATACCTCTTCTGTCCAGAACTTTGGTAGTTTCAAACTCAGAGAGCAACTACTCTCTGCCAGTACTCAGACTGCCCCTGAGCTGTCCACTCAGTCTCCCCTATTTTACTGGTGTGCCAAGCCAAACCTCTGTGCCCTCTGCCCCCCTCCCTCTCTCTCTCTCCCTACTCCGTTGATTCTTCTGATGTATTGTGCATTTATCTTAAGTATCTGTTTAATTGGCTTAGGAAACCTTGTATCATCCTTGAAATCTGAATGTAAGCAATAGTTTAATCTACTTGAAACCCTTGTACCATGCTTGGCTGTGGGTTGTTTTACCCTCTGAATTCAGAAGAAATACCTTTCAATGTATTGCTCATTACCTTTGTACCATACCTGACTCTGGGTTGTTTTACCCTCCACATTCATTTGTAATACCTTTCATTGTATTGTCCATTTTTCTTGTTTTGTACTTCCATGATGTGGAGCCTTTGCAAAGGAGTCTCTGACTCAAAGGCCTATAATTCTGATCTCTCAATAAATAAATGTAAAGGATTTTAATAGAAGGACTATGAGATGCAACAACCTTTGAAATGAGGTGTTGAATCATATCTGCCTTGTTTGCATTCCCAGAGGACAGATGATCTGACCAATTGTTCTATCTGGTCCTGTGACTGAGGTTTAATTTAAACTCTGTACAGTAGCCCATTACATTTTTAAACATAGGTTCACTCTGTTTTGGATTCACCCCAGCTGCTTAAAATAAACCCAGAAAGAAACATTGTTAGCTTGTTCTGAAACAAAGTCACAGTTATCAGTTTAGTTTCAGCATTTTCATGTTAACCCTTATGTCCATCAGTCTTTCGTTGCCACTGTTTCTTCAGGTGTTGTCTTTCTTTCCTGGATTTCCAGATCTTGGAGCTGTGCTCAAACAAGTCCAAATCAAAGTCAGCGAAAGGAAAAGACTGGGGAGAGCAGTGTGTTGGTATTTTTAACAATGAACGAAGGAATCAGTATGACAGGAACTGCAATCTCCAAAACAAGGTTTAACTAAAGCTAGGCACAGCAATATTTATGTCAATCTAACTAAACAGAGTATAGGTAGTGGTCATACCACAAAAGTATAGATCTGAGTTGTTACAGATAACACATGATAGTCCTATGGCTGGTTACTCAGACAGGGATTGCACCCTTGCCAGATTGCTGTACAGATTTTACTGCCCTGGAATTCATGAAGATGTTGCTACCTACTGCAGTTCCTGTGCTGAGTGTCAGAAAGTAATGCCCCAGTGACTAAAAACACAAGGTGCCCCTACCCTTGATAGATGTGCCTCGAGAGAATTGCAATGGATGTGGTTGCCCCTTAAAAGCAAAAGGGTGATCAATTCATTTTGGTAGTATGTTACTCGATATCCAGAGCCAGTTCCAGTGCATACTGTCACAGCCCCAAAAGTGGCAGCAAAGCATGCCAAACTTTTCAGCAGGATGAGCATACCAAAAGAGATTATTACTGATCAGGATAGTCATTTTGGTGCTGCATTACTGAAGGAGCTGTACCGACTATTAGGCATCACTGCCATAGAACCTCCCTTATCATTCTCAGACAGATGGTCTTGGCATGTCAATCAAATCCTACAACGCATGTTAAAAAGGTTTGTAAAAAGGGAAGACTGGGACCAATACTTACATTAACTGCTGCTGCTTACAGAGAAGTGCTACAAGCATCAACAGGTTTTCACCATTTGAAATGCTGTATGGTAGACAACCTAGAGGGCCACTAGATGTAATAAAAGAAACATGGGAAGATAACCCCCATCAGAAACAATCTATTACATCTTATATGTGTGCCCTGAGAAAGAAGTTGACAAAATATGTTGAAATCACCCATAGTAATCAGGAAGATGCCCAACCAACAGAAGGTGTATTATGACCATGGGGTAAAACAAAAAGTTTTTGAGGCAGGTGAAAAGGTCTTGCTACTGTTACACACTACAGAAAATATACTGTTAATGAAGTGGCAAGGGCCTTATAAAGTGCTTAGACGTACTGGCACAGATAACTATAAGATTGAGACCCCTGATAGGAAAAATCCTACTAAGATATACCATGCTAGCCTCCTCAAGAAATGGGTTGAAAAACACCAAAACCTGTTTCGCTAATTTTACTAGGAACTGATAAAGATATCGATGTAGCTTATGATAGACTGAAACAAACTGTTACTGCTGAATATGTAAAGATGAATGTTTACTTAACCTCCAAACAAACTGCAGAAATTTGTAACTTACTAAAGACATTGAACAGTACTTTTACCGCAGTATCAGGTCGAGCAAGTAATACTGACAAGGAATGCTCACCCTATTAGACAAAAACACAAATTACTAGAGCAGCTAAGAGTGGACGTGGTTAAGGAAATACAAAAAATGAAAAAATTGGATATAACAGAAGAGTTGAGAGGTGCTTGGTCATCACCAATGGTGATTGTAAACAAAAAGAAGGGGTGTAAGAATTTTGTTACCAAATTTTCAGGGTCAAAGAGCTCAGCCAAGGGTGTGCCTTTCAGAGGTTACCTGAAAAAATATCAATTGGTTCTTGAGTTATAAGGTTTTAAATGTTGGCTTCTGAGCATGCTCAGTAAGGTTTTCAGGCTAGCCGTCTGTTGTGAACAAAGAATTTATGTATGCAAACTGATATGTTTCATGTAAAACATTTTTATGTTTGAGAAAAGAATATATGTGTTGTGAGGGCAGCCATTTTGTTTTTCTTTTGGGCAAATCTTTTTTTTTTTTTTTAAACACATATAAATTATGGCTTTTTAACAAACACCTGAACTCGGTAAACAGGACTAGTTTAACTAGATTCTGGGTTTTGTTTGTGAAAGAAATACATTTACTGGGCACCACAAAAACTTAGGACATCAGTTCAGTGTGCGTTGCAATTCTTCTATCACAAGTCGAGAACTTTTTATGCGTAATAAAGTGCGAGCAAGAATCTCGCAAACAGAGAATATTTTGTTTATGACATAAAAATGCAAAAATTCTTTGTTCAGAACAAATAAATTTGGACTTTCTACCCCAAATTTAGTTACTTGTAACTCAGCTGTTTTTTGCTTTTTTTTTTACCAAATTTTAACAATCTTATGTTTTAAGGCCCTAACACAACCACAGTGGGTGACAACTGTCACTTCCGCCAAAAATGTAAAAGGGCAAACAAATAATTTTTGTTCGTGTCACAAAAGTGCAAATAATTATTTGTTTGCATCATGAAAACTGCAAACAAATAATTGTTTGTGAAATAAAATAATTTGGAGTTCATTCCCAAAATCAATGGTTATAGCTCAGCCATTTTATAATTTTTTATCAAATTTTCAACAATCTTTTTTTTTTTTTTTTTGAAGGCTAAGATGAACACAGTGGGTGAGAACTCTCACATTCACCTCAAAATGTTTTTTATGTTGTAATGTCATAAAAAAAAAAACATTTTAAGACCAGATTGCAAGTCAGTCACTCCTGTGGATGCTGTGGAGCCTTAAAATATAAGCTCTGGGAATTTGGGACATAAATATTAAAAAATGAGTCAAGCGTTGAGGATACGATTCTGCTGGTATGCGCATAATGCTATCACATCCTGTCAGGAGGTGTGGCTTCTGTAACAAATACTGATGCACAGTGCATTAACACACAGTTCCAAGCTAGCCCGGTAGCACAGAGGTCGAAGCACTGGATGTCACACCTCTTACCACTCCAGCGACCCTGGTTCGGGAATGGATTCGGGATGCCAGGGGTTGGCAGGGAGGGAAGGGATTGAGCATCCGGAGGACAGCTGTCCCTTCCCAGGGTGGGTAGCAGGGCTCACATTGCTCCTTAGCGGCCCCCAATGGAGATAGGGGCCTTTCAGGTAGAGATGCCAAAACAAGGGTGGAGCATCGGCAGACGTCAGCACGCTACATGCACAGACATCATTGCATGGCTGGGCGCTCAGAGGGGAAAAACACAAAATCAAAAATCCCTGGAGGACTTAGGAGGTGATGGAGACCCCAGGAGCCAAGGCCCACATCCTGCTGCAGGACCAACCTTCCACCAGCTCTCCTGAGCCCCTCAATCTGGCCCAGGACTGTCCCTCTAATCTCAAAGAGGCCACCAGGTAGGTGAGGCGGCCCTTCCCCAGGGCAGTCTGGGGGCTGGACAGGTTCTTGGGTTCAGAGAGGGGTGCTCAGCAATGTCTCCCCCAGGGAAGGTGGTTTCAGGCTGGGAGCAGAGGCTGCAGCTGTGAGGGCACTCCTGAGAGATGTCCTGGTTCCCCAGAAAATAAACTGTACAAAAGAACAAACACCCAGTTCCAGCTGGAGATACAACTCCACAATACTCAAATTACAACACTACTTCTGTCTGCAGATACATATTGCAAAACATACATACCCACACTGTTATATTTGTAAGCAACACTGATAGAGCATGTGGAGACCAAAACTGGCCCTCCCTCCCTCCACTACTGTTAAGGGTCTTAGCATTGACCTCCTCTCTGTCTTGGTTCAACTATATTCTCCTGATGTCCTCTGTATTATTGAATCCTGGCTCTCCTCCAGGCTTCCTGATTCTAGCCTGACCCTTCCTGATTACCATCTCTTCAGGCAAGATGGAGAAAACGTGGAGGTGTTGCCATCTATGTCTGCCAGAGCCTCTCATGTACTATGCCATCCAGGAGGTCATACTCTCCTCTCACAAATTTCTCCTAGTCAGGCTCTTATTCCCTTCTCTGAACCTATAGTCACTGGGGTTTTCTATACCTCTCCTAAGATCCCTCACTCATCCCTGGTTGACTTCCTTTTTCTCCATCACCTCTCACTCCTCCACAGGTGAACTTATCCTCCTTGGGGATTTCAATGTAAACTGTCTTTCCCATGCTCCAAATCTACTATTCTTAGGACTCAATCCCAGGTTATTTTTACCCAAACAAGGAAATAGAAACCCTCAAGACACTGAATAAAGATTAACTCAAACTCCAAAATCAAATTACAAATGTCTAATCATGAATGTCAATACAGTGTTTTCACCACAACTGGCATATGCACTTCAGCGCTTCCCCCATAAAGGCTTCATCAGGAGGACATTCTGACCTCCTGCATTCACTGATAAATGTCTGTAATTTAATTTTGGAGTCTTGAGTCTGTCTTCTTTCTTCATTGTCATTAGTGCTCCTATTTCCTTGTTTGGTTTGACATTTTGGGGTAGTCAGCCCTTAGGAGCACCTCAGCATTCTGTGGCACAGCTGTTCTTACATATTGAACTATTTTGGTACCCGGCCAACTCAGCACCTCCAGCCATACACTTTGGACATCCCCACTGCAGCAGGTATAGAGCTGGATTCATTTAGCAACCACTGCATGATGTTCTGTGTAGAAAAATATGGTGCCCTCCTCACCAAAAAAACTGGTTCAGACCTCTCTGGTCACCAAACATCAGTGCTCTACTGAGTGACCTTGCTGCAACACAGTGGTCAGCCATCCACTCTGTCTCGGATATTAACATGGCCTCACACTATTCCATTCCAGTAATCCATCTGGGACATGCACGCCCTGAGGAACCCAGAGTCAAACCTCCCACCACCCCTGGATTACCTCCAAAATCATCAACCTGTTTAAGTCCTGTGATCTCAGCTGGGCCAGCCTATAATTATCCACCCTCTCCTGACCTCATCTCATACAGAGCTCTAAGGAACAACTGTACTAAGGCTATCTGGGCTGCAAAATTGCACTACTTCAAGGCCAACATCCAGAAACACCTTAACTCCCCACCTAAATCCTGGAAGGTTATCCACAACCCATTTCCACCCCTGCCCAGTCTGCTCCCCAATCCTCATGGTAAATAGTTCACCTCGTTTGACTCTACTTCTGCTGCTGCTCATTCTGAGTTCTTCACAACCTGCGCCTCATTTCCTCTCCCTCCTGACTGCTCTCCATCCCTCCATTCCTCCCTTCCTCATACCTGGTTTCCACTTCCTCTCACCATCCAGGAAACCCTGCTCTATCCTCTCTCAACACATCAAAGTCCAGCTCCGATGGTCTAGACCCCAAACTCCTCCACCTTTCAGCTCCTGACTTTGAAGCTCCCCTTATGCACCAATTCAACTTTTCCTTCTCCCTTGTGCTGTTCCTCAATCCTGAAAATTAGCCAAAGTTATTACACTTCACAAAGAGGGTGACCCTCCTACCCTGGCAACTTCCATCCCATTTCCTCCCTCTTAGCTTTAAAAACTTTTATTTAACCAACCTTTTAATGGTTAATACCTTGAATTACAGTCATCATATGGACAGATAGTTTTATCCATAGTGCTACATGCTCCAAGTGAATTGTTAATTGAAGTGATAGTGTAATGTTTTTAGTATAGTCTTTTCTTTTTTAATTTGTGAATTGTGAAGTGCTCCGGGTCCCTGGAATGGGGTGCTATAAAAATAAATTATCTATCTAAGCTGCAAGAGAAACTAGTACATTCTAGATTTCTCAATTTCCTTTCATCCTTCAATTTTCTCTCACCATTCCAGTCTGGTTTCTGGAAGCACCATTCAATCGTCTCCTCCCTGCTGCATGCCACTGATTTCATCTTCTCTGGTATGGATAAGGGGCACATAACAACTGCCATTTACATAAATCTGGCCAAAGTCTTCAATTTTGTGTCCCATCCACTCCTCCTGGACAAGCTAAGCTCTGCAGGCCTCTCAGTCCGCACGTTGATTGGTTCCATTCCTACCTCATGGACCATCAACAATCGGCATAGGCAGGAAGCATCCTGTCACCTCCACTACCCATCCAGGCTCATGTCCCACAGGTCTCCATCCTCATCTCCATTTTTCTGATCTCCACTCTGCCTGTACCAACTTCATATTAACATGCATGCAAATGACACAGTCATCTGCATCTCTGGTCCTACAACCACAGCTGTGGAAGACCTGCTCAGGGGACTTCAACAACATTTTGCAATGGTTCCAATCCAACCAACTCAGAGTCCATGCAAAAAAAAAAAAAAAATTTCCATGACCTTTGGTACCAGTCAGAAACTGGTCAGACTCTCTGCTCCCCAGTTTTCACCACTCTGAACAGCATGTCTCTTGAAGCAGTCCAGTCACAGTACCTTGGTGTGTAGCTAGACAGTAAGCTTTACTTCTCAGCCCACACTGCTGTCACCTATGCAAAATCTATCCCAAGCTCGGTGCCCTGTACTGCAACAAAGACTGATTGTCTCCACATGTTGGCAAGGGTTTTAACAAAATGGTGCTCCTGTCTTTGACTGCGTGGATGTGGTCTATGGCACCACCCCTTCCACTTCCTTGCCAGACTGGATACCCTCTGTAACGCCTTCTGCTATTTTGCTTCAACCCCCGCACCCACTGCTGTTCCTCTGTTCCTCCCCATCCATCTTCTGTCCACCCTCACATCACTAGGCTCACTGTACTGCTTTCATATACAAATATTGGTTTGGCTCCCTTCCCTTCTCCGTGTCATCTCTCCTCTCGCTGCTAGCCCTTGCATCCTGCTCCTCCATTCCAGAAATCATGGCACTTTATTTATTGAAAAGTTTCACCAGAAAAGTACACTGAGCAATCAAAATTGCTCGCCCTCATGATATGTCCTGGGAGGGAGGTACACGTGGGGAAAGGATACATACACAATTGCCATAACAGGTACAATGTATATACATATATATATGTATACTGTATGTATATATATATATATATATATATATATATATATATATACGTATACACACATACATATACACGAATGCTGGATACATAATATTGATAAAATTGGTTACAGAGCCAATACAACAGTTAATCACACATACATAATACAGTTAAAATTAGGGTACAGTAAGTCGATACAACAGATTTATCACAGATACAGTCAAAGAGAGCAAGGGACTGTATAATCGGTCCTCATAAGAGCTAATACATAAGGAGCTATTAAATGTTTTGGAGTTGTTGATTTGGTGGTGGCAGGATGAGAGAGTAGCGATGGAGGGGTTGAGTACTGGTGCAGTTAGTGGAGTAGAAGTTAAGTAGGGCAGATTAACTCGATGCAGTCCTCACCGCTGCTGGGCAATCTGCTTACTCCTATCAACTTCTCTCACTCTGGAACCAACTTCCTTCCCCTTCATCTTTCTTCATCCTCTGGCTCCCTCAGGAACCAGTTGAAACTCCAACCTCTCCCCACCTCCCTGACCTGAACCTCTACTGTCCTTGGCACTACAGCCAGCTGGGTCTTCACTACCTGCCTTCTGGTTTCACTACTGCATTACCTATGGTTCTCCATCCATTCTGAAGCCAAGCAATAACTTCGCTCTACAGTTCCTTCACCTGTTGTCAATGACTTGTTCACACTTTTACGTCTGCACACGATAGGTGATTATTATTGATCTGTAACCTGCACTGTACTCAACGTATCTACTGTTTAGTATTTATATAATTTTGTACCAACCCTTTTTTTTTAAATGCTGTTCAGCTGACTTGTTAGTATGTACTGTGCTGCTATTCTTCCACTTCCCTCCCTGGGATGCATCTAGAAATGAGCCTTGGGTCAATGTGCCTCTCCCAGTTACCAATTTTCAAAAATTTATGTGTATATATAAATATATATTTTATTTATTTATTTATTTATTTTTTAAGTGCAGCGGGCTGTATGCACACATCTTTTTTTTTTTTTAACTCCATTTTACTCCAGCCAACCAAGGCATCTCTCAGAGGCCTCCTCATGACACTAGTCCTTCTACTCCCCTCAGAGGCAGGCTTACCTCTAGATCTCCCTTCACACGAGGACCTTCCCAGCACCCTGGATCACCCCTCCAGGGCTGGGCCCGCCCTCCCGTGGTGGTGTCTATCTGAAATTAGAGGTCCAATCATCTTGTGAAGTCGACCTGGATCCTGGAGTGGCCTGCCCAGAACTGGGGATGTGAGGAGGTCCCTGGGGTCCCCATCACCTCCTCAGTTGGCCAGGGATTTTCTTGTAATTTTTCTCCCTCCTCAGCCCCCACCCCGAGGTGGAGCTTGGTCGTGCAGTGACATCCAGTGTTCGCCAAGCTCCACCCTTGCCTACAGCTGCGACACATTGTGGCTACCTCTGGCCATCGCCAGAGGGTGCACTAGAGCAACGCGAGCCCTACAACCCCCGGGAAAGGACAACTGTCCTCAGATGCTTGATCCTTCCCGCCTCCTGCCAACCCCCAGTAGCCCAGGCTCATTCCAGAATGCAGGTCACTGGTGTAGCGTGAGGTAAGGCAACTAGTGCCTTAACCTCTCAGCGCCACCAGGCCGGCTGGCTGTATGCACATGTGAGAGTACCAAATCAGTGCTACTGCATTTGTCTCATCTGAAACAGTTGTATGTTGTTTGTCTAACCTGATGATGGCGGTCTGTGGTTGTTTGTGTGGTCTTGTCCTTTTGCTGCTGGGGCAGTGGGGAGTTAGGGATGGAAACCCTAAAGACACAGTGTGGGGGGCATGGCAAGTCATCTGGCCACCAGCACCTGCACCCCAGACTCAATCTGGCCAGTGACACACTACTCCACAGGCTTGCTGCACACACAGTATCCCTCCCCCGGGACCCAGATCCAATACCTGTGGGGCACACCTCTTAGGTCCAGGGCGCAGCGACAGCCATTAGCCACGCGACCACCTATTTTCCTGCTTCTGATGTTCTCCCTTGGAGCAGCGCGGCAATGACGTACAGTGCACTTGCTTCTGCCGTGCTCTCTTCTATAAAGTCAAGAACTTTGCAGTGCACCTGACAGCTGCCAGATGCTGCTGCAGAGCAATGTAATCCCCATACCCACCCTACAGAGAGGAAAGCTGTCAGGGACACTTGATCCTCTCCCATCCCTGCCGACCCCGATGACCATTCCTGAACCGGGTCATCAGCATGGTGTGGTGTGGCGTCCAGCGCCTCAACCCTCAGCACCACTGGGCGGCTACATTTCCCTACTTTTATGGTGTTAAGCTGAATTCTAACTGGTGCATTAACACGGTTACTTTGCAATTAAAAAAACATATAACCTACAGATGTGCGTATGCGTGTGTCTCTCTCTCTCTGTACCTCTTTCTCCATTGAGCGACCACCTGGCATCTCCTCTCATGGTCTGGGAGTGATAAGCCATCCCAGCTCTTGGATGCCATCAGGGAAGGCTTAGTAGTAATGGCGACACTCAGGCAGCCGACAAATGTCTGGCGGGTGGAAGGGGCTGGCAGTTCCGGAGTACATGTTCACCTTCACATACATCGTTCTCCATGTCTGTCGGCGTGGCTGGGGGGAACCTAAGGAGGAAACTGGAAGGGACTACACTACATGAAAACCTGTCTGATGTGCCATGAATTGCACTGCCGTGCTAATGGGCAAGGGCAGAATCTAGAAGATAGTCTCCAGGAGGGAGGAAGGCCCTTCCCTCAGCCTTGCCAAAGTGGAATCCATGGGGAATATAACCCCCAGAATGAGAGAGGCAGCAGGTCAGTCAAGGTACTCAGGGACAGGGCTGAACAGCTGCCCAGTCAGCCCAAGAGGATAAAAAGAACAGATACATACTTACCGTAATAATAGAACTTTGAGAGAATCTCTTTCTGCAGGCCACACCAATGGAATTATAGCCATCAGACACTTGGAAATGTTTCTGCAACCAGTCTACTAGGGGTCACCCACGATGACATCCTATGTCAGAACTCACATAAAACATGACTGCCCCTTCCCTCCTCAGTTCCCCACTGGAGATCATGCTCAGAGGACTTCCCTCTAGGAACCAGGAGAAAACTTATGGTTCCACCTACCAGGTGAGGCTAAAAACAGCAGGCAGACTGTCCTGAAGAAAGAGACAGGAGTTACAGAGCTCTGAGTCCCAGAGGGATGGCATGGCCTGATGAAGAGATTCTCTTGAAGACCCCACAGTGTTACCGATGGAGCAGAGGATAGGAAGGGGCAGGTTACAATGCTGAAGCTTGCAGTGTTGTGTGGGCCAACTGTATCATGATTCTATGGTTGGCGGTACCTAAATCAGGAGGATTTGATTTGTTTGAGGGCCGACTGTATCTTGATTCAACAGGTGGCGGCACCTGAACTGGGAGGAGTGACGTAGGTCTCGGAGGTCCTGGGGCTCATCAGAAAAGGGACTGCAAACACAGGAAATCAAGTCTTTCTTTAGAGCTACTTCTTTGTGCCTAACCATTCTCTGTAGCTGGCCATATTATTCTTAACCTAAGGGATTGCTTCATCTGTGCTTTTTTCTGAATTGTAGGTTGCTGTATAAAGCTAAATTAAAAAATATATAAAATACAGCTAACTCGAGGCTGAGGTGAGCAGTGGGGAGCCGATCGGGAGGTCTGGAAAGAGCGCAAGTTTAAACAAAGGGATTTGTGGTATTTAAACTGTGCTCTGCCTCCCTGGGACCACACAGCATTACCAACAGAGCAGGGAATAGGGAGGGTGGGTTACAACGCCAGAGCTTGTAGTGCTGTTTGAGGGCTATCTTGATTCAACGGTGGCGACATTATGGAGGTGTGACACAGGTTTTGGAGATCCTGGGGCTTGTCAGAAAGGGACTGCAAACACAGGGAAGTTGTCTTTCTTTACAGCTACTTCTTTGTGCACTGACCATTCTCTGTAGTTAGCCATATTATTAATCTGTGGGATAGCTGCATTTGTGCTTTTTCTGAATTGTAGGTTGCTGTATAAAGCTAAATAAAACAAATAAATAAAATATAAAACACAGCTGAATGACTAACTTGGAGGCCAAGGAAGTCCCCAACCCTCCCTCCCTCTCCCATCCCACCCACACCCACCCAGCTAGTCTACCTTTATTGGTGCACCCCAGGTGAGCGGGAGATGCTCCCAGTGTGCAGGTAGGAAGTGGTAGTACACGAAAGTCAGTTACAGTATTGACTCCAACGGAGGTGGGGGTGGGCAACCTTAATAGCAAACACCAGCAGTCACTTGTATTCTCTGTGTCCATGAGGCTAGATCACTGGATGAATAGGCTTAGGGTTTAAAATAGATGCACTAAAGGAGTGATCTTAATGCCTTAATTAGACAAACAGCTTCTACAGGTTTAGTCCACTTTGAGCAGGGAATCTATGTACGGGAAGCAGGGCAAAGGAGGTTTGGCATTCAGGGATTGGAAAGAATATTGAGGACTGCACTGGGAAAGGACAGGGAGGAGAGTGATAGCATAAAGAATGAATTATACAGGAAGCTGAGGAGGGCAGGGGTGGGAATCCTAGGATGGGGATGGGAGTTCAGGGGAACACAGGAGACCAGGTAGAATAGTGGGTGTGTATGTGGGCAGCAGTGTTCCATGGAAATGCTGTGGAGGATAGGAGGATGACCAATATGTATCAGATTAAGGCAAACAGCAATGGAGATAAATAGTATGGGGAGGTGGTGAGAATGTGGCAGGCTAGGATGGAAGAGGAGAAACTATAATGGCATCAAAGAGAGCTAGGGGACTGCAGAAAGGGAAACTGAGGGAACGAAATAGATGGGGACATGGAGGAACGGGGCTCAGGTCAGTTGTGGGGAAGCAATGGATGGGCAGGAGGCGAGGAGGAAGGGAAGGAGTTTCCAGGGACAGGAGCTCATGGAAAGGCCAGTAACTGGTCACCTAGACAGGAGTTCAGGGAAAGGCTAGTAACTGGACACCTCTGTTTAATTTTGATATTACATACACACATACATTGTTGCCGCAGATTAGACCCAGAGGTCTCTCGCGTCTCACGCAATATAGTTCACTGTTTGAGCACAGCGACTGTGCTACCCTCCCATAGTCCCCATAATCCTTTGATCCATTATGGTGTTCACCCTATTCCCCACTCTTACTGTGCCCTATACCTGTCCCAACCCTTCTTGAAGTCTTCCACTGTTCCCAGTGAAACCATGTCCTCAGGCACTGCATCCCAGGGTGCCACAACCCTCTCAGTGAAATAGTGCCTTCTGCCTCCCACTGAATGTCCCCCACAAGCTATAAACTGTGTCCTCTTGTACTCCCCACCCTTCAGCTGGAACAGCCCTCAACACTCTCTCTGTTGAACCCTTTCAGATATTTAAAAGTCTCCATCATGTACCCCATCTCTTCTGTCCTCCAACGTGTACATGTTCAGTCTTCTGAGTCTGTCGTCAGACGTCACCCCTCCATTCCCTGAACCATTTTGGCTGCCCTTCTCTGAACTCTCTCCAACAGTGTGACATCCTTTTAAGTCTGGGTCTCCAGAACCGCACACAGTACTCTAAATGTGACCTCACCAGTGCATTGTACAGTGGCAGTATGACCTCCCACCTTCTGGACACAATACCCCTTGCTATGCAACTCAGCATCTTATTAAGCTTTACGCTGCTTTTCTACACTGCTCGAGTTGTTCCCCTTTCATCAACCAACAGCCTCAGGTCCTTTGCCATTTGTGTGACAAACAGCTGACACCCCCAAAAAGTGATATGTGAACCTAGGATTCCTCCCCCCAGCTGCAGCACACAACATTTGTGTGCATTAAACCCTAGCTGCCACTGTTGGGCACAACTTTTCAGTTTCTTTAGGTCATCCTGGGGTGCCCCCCTCCTTGCCTTCAATCACTGCTCCCAGCTTGGTGTCATCAGCAAACAAACTCATTTTGCTATCCACCCCTTACTGGATGTCTGCAATAAACACATTAAAGAGGACTGGGACCAGAACAGAGCCTTGTGGGACTCCACTGATGACACTTCTGGGTGTTGATGCAACCCCCACTACCCTCTGTTGGCTGTCCCTGAGCCAATTTGCTACTCACCCCACCAGCTTTGAGATCAACCTTCCATGAGGGCCAGAATCAAAAGCCTTACTGAAGTCCGGGTATGATATCAACTGGCATACCCATATCCAGGGACCACGTCACCCAGTCGAAAAATTCAACCAGATTGGTTTGATACGATTTTCCTGGACAAACCCAGGCTGATTTTCATCCTGAAAACCATTTTCTCCAGGAACTTCACCATCCTTTCCTTTAAGATGGCCTCCAGAATTTTACTTATGATGGATGTCAGATTGACGCCAGTAATATTGTAATAGTTAGTACTCTGTGGGTAAAGGTGCTGAGGAATTGCTGTTGGTTGGAGCTGTTACTGAGTGAAATTCTGTGCCGAGGAATTTAAGCAGTGCTGTTTGGATTGTTGGGGATGTTACTGAGGAATTCTGTGTTGTGGGGCTGAGATAAGAAATTACAGGTCAGCTTGACCTTGTGAGTGGGGAGGGGAACTAGCAGGAGTCATCTCTGCTAATTGAATCACTTACAAGCAGGAGTCCAGAGGAGCAGCAGGGAAGAAAAATTACTCACCTTAGTAATGTTGTTTCTTCTAATGGAGTCTTGCTGTATTCTGGCAGTAGCAGTGAGTCCCAACCTTCGAACTGCCCCGGAGATGAAAGAGTTACCTTTCCATGCCAGGCATGGAACGCTGAGCTCGAGCTCAGTTGAGACTGTCTGTTGCTGTTTAAACTCAAACCGCCAGATCTTTACGAGCAAACTCACTAAGGTCCTGTGTGGAAGCTGTAAACCTCACACTAGCCAACTGGCTACTAAACATAAAACACATTTTTGGTCCCAAAACAAAGACTCAAGTCAGGAGGCCCCAAAAATAAAAACACAACAATTATTCACCCAAGAAGGGGAGAAAACAACAAGGTGGGCATCTACTGAGTGTCAACACTGCACTGCCCACCCACATCCCAAAACAGAGGTTCTGAGAGGGGCAGGGGGAGAGGTCAGAATACAGCAAGACTCCATTAGAAGAAACAACATTACTAAGGTGAGTAATTTTTTCTTCAAACAACATGAAATCTTGCTGTAGTCTGGACAGCAGCATACTACCAAGCAGTACCTCCATGGAGGAGGGACAGAACCTACTTAGGGAAATAGGCTCTGAAGCACAGCTGTGTTAAACCGAGCATCACTCCTAGCCTGGATATCCAGGGAGTAATGCTTGGTAAAGTGTGAACTGTTTTCCAGGTAGCTGCTTGACAAATCTCTAGAATAGGGATATCCCTGGCAGCAGCCAGGAAGCAGCTGTACCTCTGGTAGAGTGAGCCCTCAGGCCTGAGGTGGAACCTTACCCAGTTTTTCATAACAAAATTGGATACAGAGACAATCCACCTGGCAATAGATCTTTTAGTGACAGGTTTCCTTCTCAACCTCACCATAAGTGAGGAACAGTTGGAGGAGTCAAACCTGTGACCCTTGGTACGTTTTATGTAGTAACTAAGGGCTCTTTTCACATCTAACTGTGGAGCCTCCTCTCGCCAGAGGAGGAATGGTCAGTGAAGTACACAGGAAGAGACATAGCTTGATTAAGGTGGAAATCTGAAACCACCTTAGGCAAAATTTTCTGTTAGTCCTGAGGACCACCTTATCTCTATGAAAGGAGATAAAATCAGGCTCCACTGACAAAGCTTGTAACTCACTTATGTGTCTGGCAGAAGTAATGGCTACCAGAAACACAGTTTTCCAAGTCAAGTACTTAAGTTCTGCTGAAGACAAAGGCTCAAAAGGAGGTTGCATAAGCTGAGCAATGCAAACATTAAGGTCCCAAGCAGGGCAGGGTCCCTGAAAGGAGGGTTGGTGTGAAGCAATCCCTTGAAAACTTGGAGAATACAGGGTGAGCTGAAAGAGAAGAGGGCTTACCTGCTGAAATAAAAGCAGAAACAGCTGCCAGATGCACCTTCAGTGTAGCTGGTCTAAGCCCAAGCTATTTAAATGGACCACATAATCAAGGACTGTGGGCAGATCAGCAGACTCTGGGAAATATGCTTTCCAGAGCACCATATGGAAAATCTTTTCCACTTGGAATTGAAAGTAGCCCTGGTGGAAGGTTTCCTGGAAGCCTTCAGAATATCCATTACGCCTTGGGAGAGTGTAAATCAGCAACTCTAACTCTTCAAGAGCCAGGCCTTGAGATTGAGAGATTTGAGATTCGGGTATCAAACCCGCTGAGCACAGGTTAACAGGTTGTGATTCCTGGGAAGACACAGGGAAGATGGACTGCTAAGGATAGTAGGAGTTGATACCAAGGCTGTCTGGCCAGTCTGGAGCAATCAGGATCATCTTGCAGGGTTGAGATCTGATTTTGACTAGTACTTTGAACAGGAGAGGGAAGGAGGGATAGAGAGAATTTCCTTCCCAACTGGAGAACTAAGGCATCCAGGGGACTGAGCCCAACACTGGGGGCCTGCAGCAAAAAAGGGAAGTGTGATTGTCTGGGGCTGCAAAAGATCTATCTGTGGGTGCCCCATCTGGAAAATATCACCTAAGACCAGGGGATCCAGTGACCATTCGTGATGGCCCTGGGATAACCTGCAGAGAGCATCTGCCAGGACATTGTCCTTGCCTGGGAGGTGAACTGCTGTGAGGGAGGTGTTCAGGAATAAGCCAGAGACCACAACTTCATTGCTTCTGTGCACAGGCCATAGACCGAGTGTCTCCTTGCTTGTTGATGTACCACATTGTGGTGGTATTGTCTGTTCTGACCTGGATAACTTTGTTCTGAGCAGATTTGGAAAAAGCTTGAAGTGCTAGAAACACTGCCCTGAGTTCCAACAGGTTGATGTGAAGCAGAGATTCCTGAGGGACCACAACCCCTGGGTGGTCAGGTCACCCAAATGAGCCCCCACCCCAAGAGGAGGAGGCATCTGTAGTAAGGATTAAAGAGTGAGACTGAGTGACAAAGGGACTCCTTGTCTCAGATTGTTCTGATCCTGCCACCACTGCAGGGCCTGGATCAGGATTCGAGTTACTAGGATCAATTTGGTAAGAGGGTCCTTCTTTGAGACCAAAAGGCTCTCAAATGGAACTGAATGTCCCTCATCTGAAATCTTGCTCCCTGCACCACTGCTGTGGAAGCAGCCATGTGCCCCAGGAGCTGTAGAAATGCCTTGCTGGTCGAGACACCTGCAGGGTGAATGAGGAGGCCAGAGAGATAAGTGTCCTTGCCCTGTCCAGGGAAGGAAAGCCTGGCCTTTCCTGTGTCTAGCTCTGCGCCTATGAAGGTGAGGAGCTGGACAGGCTCTAGAACTGACTTTGAAAGATTCAGAAGGAAACCCAAAGAGGTGAGCAGTTGCTGAGTTATCTGTAAGTGTAACTTGACTTGTCTGGGGACTGGCCTACTATAAGCCAGTCGTCCAGGTAAGGAAGATGGCAATCCTTTGCCTTCTTAGAGAAGCAACTACTACTGCCAGGCATTTTGTGAATACCCTGAGCAAAGGTCAGACCAGAGGGCATTGCTCTGAACTGGTAATGGCCTGAGGGCAGCTCAACCTGAGGTACTTTTGATGGGAGCTTCTAATGAGAATATGGAAGTAGGCATCCTTGAGGTCCAGGGACACTAGCCAGTCCCCCAGCCTTAGAGAGGGTAGAATAATTCCAGAGTCACCATTTTGAATTTTGGTTTTAAAAGGTGCTTGTTTAAGTATTTGAGATCCAGGATGGCCGCCATTCTCCTGTCTTTTTGGGGTAAGGAAGTACCTGGAGTACAACCCTTGCCCTGGTGTAGGGGTGGAACCATTTCCACAGCCCTGAGAGCCAGGATGGAAGAGACCTCTGCCTCTAGGGCAAGTGCCTCTGAGGGATTTGCAGGTGGAAAGGATCTGGTTCTCAGCTTTGGAAATCTTTTGAAGCTGAGAACCAGTCCCTGGCTTACTACTTCCAGGACCCACTTGTCTGATGTTAGAGACTTCAGTCCTGGACAAAGTAAGCCAGCCTGCCCCTACAGGTGGTGGAGAATCGGCCCTGGCAAACCCATCAGGGTGCCTGTTTGGCAGGGGTTTTGTTGAGGGGTGGAAGCAGGTCTGCTTGTACCCCTTCTGCCTCTCCCTCTAATGAACCCCTCTGAACATAGGCAGAAGAGGAGGCCTGGGCTTGGTAGAAAGGCCTCATGAAAAGGCCTGCCCTGCCCCTGGATGCTGCCTTTGAGGAGTGGCCTGCCTTTCCTTGGCCTGGGCACTCCTGTAGGTGGTCCTATACGCGTCCATTTCTTCATGTAATTCTCTGTTCCCAAACAAAGAATTACCCACAACAGGAAAATTCATGGCCTTAGTCTGGGTATCCTGTGATAGGCTAGTACATCTGAGCCAAGCCATTCTGCTGGCGCCACAGATGTAGCCATGACTCTTGATGACACATCATTTGAGTCCACTGCAGCATGGAATTGCACCTTGGATGCCTCAATACCATCAGCAGCCACCTGCTCCAGTTCCTTGGCAGCTGGCCAGGGACCTGTTTTGCTAAAGCCATAACAGTATCCCATCTGGATTTCTGATACCTAGCAGTATAAACCATATAATTGGCCTGTCTGAGTCAAAAGGATGCTGCCATGTATTGTTTCTTTGCCATGGCTTCAATCCTCCTGGAGTCCTTGTCTGGGGGTGTGAAGCCAAGGGAATATTTGCCTTGTCACAGGCTGTAGCCTGCACTACCCCAACATGGCTGCATTGTTGTGTAAGGAACTCCGTGATTCGAGCATGACATTGCATACCTCTTGTCCATTCTCTAATCCACAGGAGATATAGTATTAGGAGTCTTTAAAATTTTAAATGTCTGTTTCCCAAAAGATTTGTGCAAGGGAATAGACAGTCTCCTAGACTCTAGGATATCCATCATTTCCACAAAGTCAGGCTCTCTTGGTCATCCACAGCTTCTTCCATAGAAAGCTGGAGGGTTTCAGCCACTTTTTAGAAAACATGAAATAAGAGGGGACTCAGAAAGCCTAGGAGGAAACACTTCTAAGGTCTGTCTGGGGAGATGTCCAGGTCAATGGGCACATCCAGACTTTCAAATCCACATTCACGTTCCTCATCCCTCCTCCTCCTCCGGTTCATAATACTCTCTAAATCATAATCTTGAACCGCAGAACCGCCAAACCGAAAGGCCTCGATGGTGCGCCGGTTCAATGGAACCGGGAAAGCGACTGACAATTTGATCATGGCTATTTCTTCAGTGTTGGAGAGGAAAGTTTTGGCTCCACACCAGCTGATTTTTCCTTTCTAGTTCTCTTAGCCAGAACCGACTCCTCAGAATCAGATCTCCTTTTGCCCGAAGAAATCTCGCCCTGGTCAGAGGAGGCTCCTTCTGGTTCGGTTTGAATCGAACCGGGCTGGCCATCCAGTTCAGTGGACTTTTGGCCTCCTTTCCTGAGCCTACCAACTCTCTTTTATGGGGTAGCTGCAGGGAAAATTTTACAAATCTGGCAGTCTGCATTGGGGTGGTCAAACCCCAGACAATAAACACAGGTGGTGTGGGGGTCAGCCTTAGCAAAGACATCCCCACACACACACTACAGTGTTGAAACCCAGTGGGCCCAGTTTTTCAGACACTGTGCCAGTCCTAACCAAACTTACCTTTAATGGCAAGCCGCCAGGCAAGACCTCTTATCGGTTCCTGACCATGTCACGGGTCGGAAAAACGAGTAAAATCTGTTTTTTTTAGAACCGATAAGAACCAAAATTCACTCTAAAAGTACAATTTAAGATTTTCTAACAACTTGATCGGTTCAAACCGAACCGATGAACCGCTTACAAGTTCCACACAGAATAGAATTAATATATAACCTGTCTAGTACTCACAAATACCACAGACAGAGACTGAACCAACAGGTTACGGTTTAAATTTGGTCGAAAACTGAGAAAGCGGTACTTTAACCGACAAATTGAACTGAGCAGAAGGAGAAATCTCCGGAGCGACTGTTCAGTGAGGCGGAGTAAAGAATCTGACGGTTTGAGTTTAAACAGCAACAGACAGTCTCAACCGAGCTCGAGCTCAGCGCTCCATGCCTGGCATGGAAAGTTAACTCTTTCATCTCCAGGGCAGTTCGAAGGTTGGGACTCACTGTTACTGTCAGAATACAGCAAGACTTCATGTTGTTTGAAGTGCTGGTTTCTTTTGTTTAATTCTGATATTGTAATAGTACTGTAACAACCATTGCAGGGAGCTTACTAAAGGAATCTTTAGCACTGACAGCATGTGCATGCCCATCGGGGTGGAGGTGGGCGCATTAGGTTTTTTGGCACCTATCAGGTGCGAGGGGTGTTTTTTCAGTTGGGAGTTGGAGAGAGAGAGAGAGAGTTTGAGGGAGAGGAAGAAGCTGCACAGCAGTTTGTGGCCTCAGGCGGCCCAGCATGTGAAGGCTGGCAAGGCCTGTGGTAGAGGGGCTGTCATCCTCTGCTCAAAGTAAGGCAGCAGGTACATTCTCACTGCTGACCAGTGGGGCAGGGATTAAGGAGGCAGCAGCAAAGAAGAAGTTTAGAGGAGACAGGAGTCTCCTCAGCCAGTTCGTGGTTGCCATAGGGGCCAGACATTCAGGTGGCAGCTGGATCGACTGGAAGGGTACTGGGTGGCAGTTCCTATCCTTTGTGTTTCCTGTGTCCACCAGGTAAAGGTTGCTTTAATCGCTGGTATCTCCTATGTGCTTTTTGGAAGGTAGGCCCTCCCAGAGTCCTCCTGTCTTGGTCCAGGTGTAGGGATGCCTAAGTGTATGGACATGCTTGGGGTAAATTAAGAACTGGGTCCAGCTTTTCTCCCATTTGAGAAACCAGCCACTGGGACAGTAAATGAAGTGTAACTCGCCTCCACCGTGGGAAAGCAGCAGAAGCTCTCAGTGTCAGTAAAGTGTGAGGTAATTTTCCTCAAGCTCAAATTTGCCAAGGGAAAATCATGGTGAAAAAAAGGTTCAGAAATGTTATCTGGGGAAGTTGAGAAAAAAAGCCACGACCCCATATGGGTCGAAGCCTGATGTCAGGAAGTAGCCCTTGGCCAAAAAGTAATCTACAGGCTGGAGGTTCAAATCCTTCTGTCTCCAAAGTGTTGTGCCACGGCTTAAAGTAATAAAAAGGAGTAAAGAAGTCAGTAAAATGCACTTTTGTAAATATGTTACCTTGAGAAAAATATGGTTTGAGCCTTTTAATCCAAATAAATGACTGCCTGTTGCATCAAGCGAGTTGTGTGGATCCTGGATGTTCTAAAATGTACTGCATGCCTGTGGTGTCTCCTAATCCCTGTTTTATGGGACTAACATCATTCGATAGACTTGAAATTCTCTGAGGGCTTGAGGGACACAATCTATGTAGGTGGTCTCCAGCTGCCTAGAAATTGAACCCCACTTGCTAAAGGTTAGTAACCACCTTAACTATTATCAGTTTGAAGCAGAGTGACCAGTGGGGTCGGATCCCTCCCTTCCTCTCTGAGACAATATTTCCACCAAACCCCTACACATGAGGGGTGGGGGTGAGGGTCTCGCCCAGTGCCACCTGAAAGGTCAGATGTCGGTGAATATTTTATTCTGTGCTACCACAATCCAAGGTACAGGCAGATAGCACAGTTATGTAGGAACTTATTGTAACAGTAGATCTTCGAGAGAGGTTCCTTCAGTAGGTCATTACATATAGGACTAGCACCACCTGGCATCTGGGCTGCTCGGCAGACTTTTCTAGTAATACCTGATAGGGACCGCCCACTCGACATCACGTGACTGACGTCAGCGTGACCATATATGTGGATGGTCCCCGCCCACCCTCCAGTTCTCCCCTGGAGCCTGGAAGAGGCCTGACAGCTGGAGTAAACAGGATTTGGAGTCCCTGTATAAAATAAAAGAGAGAAGGAGGGAGGGAAAATATGACCTACTGAAGGAACCTCTCTCGAAGATCTACTGTTACGCTAAGTTCCTACAAAACTGTACTATCTTACTTTGAGAAGTTTCCTTCAGTAGGTCATTACATATAGGACTGAATCCCAAGCAGTCCTTCAGAGGAGAGACCAAGAGAAACAAGGAGGAGGTTAGAAACAAACCCAACAAAGCTGGGAACTAGAATGGATCCAGCCTAGGACAGAAGGCCCTGCAAAACAACTAGGCCAAAACCAGCCCTTCGCCTAGAAGAAATGTCCAGACTGTAGTGTTTAGTAAAGGTATGGATAGAACTCCAAGTTGCTGCAGCACAGATGTTAGCTGTGGAACGTTCCAAAAGCAGCAGAAGCAACCATGCCCCTGGTAGAGTGACCCTGATGGGACCTGGCAGAGGTTTGTCGATTTTGTTAACAGTAGCCAATACAGTTACCTAACAAATTGAAAGGTACAGCTTGCCCGCTGACCTGGGGCAAAAGGAAACAAATAGCTGATCACAGTTACGGATATCCTTTGTTCGGTGTGTGTAACACTGAAGGATCTGATGGACGTCCATGGTGTGCAGGAGTGCCTCACCTTCGCAGGGGATGGAAAGAAACTAGAAGCACCACTGATTGGTTCAGTGTGACTTCGACACCACCTTGGGTAAAACTTGGGATTTGTCCTGAGGACCGCCCGTCCCTGTGGAAAATTAGATAAGGCTCTTACATACCATAGCCTGAAGCTCTGAAATCCTTCAAGCTGAAGTAACAGCAACCAAAATAACATCTTTCAAGAGAGGAAGGTGAATCACAGTTCATCACTGGTTCAAATCGGGAGAGTAAGCTTGTCCTACATGAAATTCAAATCCCAAGGGAGTGTAGAGCTGGATGGGGTTTCAGATGGAGAATCCCTTCAGAAAGGTTTTGAGACTTCCGACTGAGCCATGGGTTCACCATCCACCAGCTCGTGGTACGCTGAAATTGCCGAAGGTGGACCTTGAAAGAAGAGTACGACAGACCCGCGTCTAAAAGATGGAGGAGATATTCCATGACTTGTGGGCAGAACAAGAAAATGGGTTCCATCCCTGAAGCCAACCAAATGGAAAAACATTTCCACTTCATGGCATAAGTAGAACGAGTAGAGGGTTTCATGCCTCTATTAAGATTTGAGCGACTTGAGAGGAGACCCCAAAGCGAGAAACCGCTATGTCTGTAGGAGCCACACATGAAGATGCAGTGTCCTGAGCCCCGGATGAACAAGACAACCTTGATCCTGGGTTAAGAGGTCATGAGTCACTGGAAGTGGAACTGGTGGTTCTCTCGCTTGCTGTTGCAGCAGTGGGAACCAAATCTATCTCGCCAGAGAAGGCGAGAGAATCATCCCACCTTCTCTTCCTAAACTTGAGGAGAACCTCTGCAGAATGGGAAACAGAGGGAAAGATTTCAAAGATTTCCTGTCCAAGAGATAGACAGCGATCATGCCAGAAAGCACCATGCCCTGGACGAGCGAGCAAAAAACTGGGAAGTTTTGTGTTGCAGTGGGAGTGGGGCGAAGAGGAGGTCGAGTTCCGGATACCCCACTTTAGGAAGAGAGACTCTGCCACTTCCTGATTTAGTTCCATTCGTGACTTAGGGTCCAAGACCTGCTGATACTGTCCACCAGGACATTTTCAATGCCTGGAACATGCACGCCACTAGGGCCAGATTGTGCTGGATCGCCCAGTTCCACACCCGCATCATCTCCTGCAAAGGGCGGGGCATTGAGCGAGTTCCTCCTTGTTTGTTGAGGTACCAAATTACTGACATATTGTACATCTGGACAAGTAGTGATCCCTTGGGAAGGAGGGTCTGAAAGGCCTGTAAGGCATACAAGACCGCCTCATCTCCAGAACACTGATGTGTAATGATGCTTCCAAGCTGACCACAGTCCTTGTGCTTGGTGCTCCCATCCCATATTTGATGCATCTGTAGTCAGGGGATGCAGAGGGGGCAAGACTCCTAAAAGGAAGACCTAAAGAAAGGTTGCAGGGTCCCTCCATCACAGCAATTCTTTCTGAACTGCTGATGACACCAGGACCGAATGGTCCAGGTCGTCCAGGAGTTGATCCCACTGCACCTGCAAGGACCACTGAGTAACCCATGTGGAGCCTCACCAGGAAATGGTAGTGATAGAGGCTGCCATCAGGCCAAGAAGGTCCTGGACGAAGCCACCAAAGAAGCCTGACGGACCAGGGTCTCCACCCTGTCTGGAGGAAGACTCTGCATTGGACCGTATCCAAAACTGCCCCAATGAACTGAAGTCTCTGGGATGGGATCAGGGATGATTTGGGGATACGGACAGTAATCCCAGTGTCACAAAAGGCCTAGAGTAAAGGACATCAAAGGAAAGGCTCTAGTAAGGAAACCCTGGAAGGGCCCTAATCAGCCAATCGTCCCAGGTAAGGGAAACCGCAATACCCTGGTGGCACAGAATGTCCCTTACCACCGCCAGGCACTTGTGTAAACACCTAAGGTGCCAAGGACAGATCAAAGGGAGGGCCCTAAATTGGAAGTGCTTCCCAGAATAGGAACTGCAGGAATCGGTGGTGGCTGGGAAAGATCAGAATGTGCAGGTAAGCATCCTGCATGTCCAGAGCGCAAGCCAATGGTTCTCCAGAAGAAGTGGGAGAAGGGTCTGGAGCCCAGCATCTGGAACTTTTTGTACTCGAACAGCTTGAGACTGCTCAAGTCAAGGACAGGTCTCAAGTCTCCCACCTATTTTGGAACCAGAAAAAATGGGAGAAACACCCTTCCCTTTGCTGGAGGGAATGCACTCTATTGCTTCTTTGAGCAAGAGGCTTTGAATTTCTTCTCGAACAAGAAGCCTAACTCCTGGAGTAGAAAGGCCTTTTGGCGGAGAGTCTGGTGGGATCTCCAGAGAACCTACAGTGTGTCCGGCGGACACCAGTTGCAGGACCCACGCATCGAGAGGTCACACCTGCTCACTCCTGCTGCGTTGGTGGCGAACCTCCCCACTGGCTCCTCGCCGTGAGGCTAAGGAGGTGGTGGGGCTGGGAGTCAGGAGGTGGCAGGGCAGTCAAAGGTAGGACTTCTGAGTGTCTCTGGTTCTTGGAGGCAGGAGGAGTGGCAAAACCTGTGGCATTGCATTTCCCCTGGTGTCGAGCCAGGGCCAGCTTCCTCTGCCTCCAGGTCCTTTCTGAAAGGGTTGCTGCTGCTGTTGAGTGCCCGATCAGTACATGGACCACACTGACCTCAGGGCAAGGCCTCTATCCCGGAGGTCACCACCAAAAAGTACTGAGCCCTCGGAAGGGGCGCCATGAATCGAGACTGCGCCCTCGCTGGCAAGGCCAGAAATGCAGAGCTAGGGGTGCCGTCTTAAGGTGATGGGCCATCAGTGAGGCATGGGCTACAGAGTCGGCGAGTCATATGTAGCCAACAGAGCATGCCTACAGGAAAATGTGAGAGTGAGATCCTTGGCGAGCTCCCTCCTTGAGGCTCAAGGGGGTCCATAGCCTGGACTCGGCCCAGCTTCTGGCCACGGTAGCTTTCTGGTGTGACACCATGAGGGTTACATAGTTTAGGACCGAGCGCATATGTGGCTAATAATAGACCTTTCTACCGAACTGGTCCATCTGCCTCGACTCCTTATCTGGAGGAGATATGCTCATGTGCTTAGGTGCAGGTGAGCGATCATGAGCAGCTGAAATAATGACGGAGTCTGCCTTTGGATGCACACTGAGAAATGGAGCCTCCTTAGGTGCCCAGTACACTCTTGTTCACCCTTTGGGGACAGCTGGGATGGAATGAGGCATCTGCAGGCTGTAGAGGTGAGATCCTGGTGAGTTCCAATCCATGGAGGAATTCATACGGGGACAGAGACTCTAAGTCCAGATGTTCACGAGTCTCTGTCGCACAGGGTCCTGTTCCTCCGACTCCCAGTCAAAAAGTCTGGCGTGGACCTCAAGAGGTCTGAAAAGCAGGGTCTTCTGGGCGGGGTGGGCTTGGGGAACCTTGCCCTTCGAACCTCGAGTTTCATCCGAGGGCTCTCGGCGACTCATCGCCATCCTCATCATCATCCTCCCTCTCGCTTGAATGGTCTCCAAGGTCCGGGAGAGCAACGGTTTTATGGACCGTCCTTGAGATGTGTACTGTGGATGGAGGAGAAGAACCTCGGGACGGAGATCTAGGAGAGCATAGAAGTGGAAGCCTGCTTTCAGATCTGACACCAGCTTTGAGCGCATCCCCTGCCACCAAGACTGAATTAGGGTCTTGAAGTCTGGAGTGGCGGAGCGTGTGGAGGGCAGGGGAGGAAGTTGGGCGAGGAGGAAGGAGGAGGGGGATTACCGGGAGGTGGGTAGTACACCTGGTAACCAGAAAAGGGACAGCCCTGGTAGGGATTGTACCCAGGGTAGTACTGTCCTATAGTGGTCCAATCAGGAGAAGGACCAGATGGGTAGTGGTCCCCAGGATACCCTGGGGTAACAGGGAAAGTCCGGGTCTAGAATAAATCCTAAATGTTAGGGGGTCTGATGGAGGGGAACTCATGTCAGAACCGCTGTTGTATAGATTGGCGGCGGTCCGCATTGGGATAGCCATCGCCTGGGGTACCGATGTTGGGACCAGCACCACCCAATCCAGCACCGAAAAGGATCTGCATCGACTGGATGAAGGGGCCCAACGGAGGGACCGCGATCTGGCACCGGAGCCAAAGGCTGGGGCAGACAGCTGGACCCAGTCTCTGAGACCATCATCGGAGGTTCCAGCGGGTGAACATGAGCGGATCCAACTGTGGGATCGGGATGGGACAGTTGCTGGATCTGGAGAGATCCCACCTGAAGGGAGAGGAAGGCCTCCACAACAAGGCCAGACAGCTGAGGAGGAGCCTCCTTCCGGTGACCCCATCAGAGAAGTGCAGAACAGACCCAGAGGAATGGTCTTGTACATCGAGGGCTCCGCACTGTCCTCACCTGAATTACCCACCTGAGTGAGGGGGAGGGACAGTCTTCCTGGCTCTTACGGATGTCGGGTGAGGCATCATCAGGCCTGACGGGAGAACCACACCTGAGCAGCCATCAGAGATGGTGTTTTACCAGACGGAGATGGGCGGGCAGGGAGGAGCCCCAGCCGACTTATCAGCTACAGCCTGGTGGGTGCTGAGGCCTGGGGAGCTGACTTACGGCAGCTGGGTGGTCTCGGAGGAGCTGGGGCCAATTTCGGCAGTGGCGGTGCAGCCGTTGGAGGGGCGGTGGCCAACACCGTGGAAGTTTTGGCCGACTTACCGTCAGAAGTCTTCCACGTTAGGTGGCGGCTGAGAAGCGGCCTTGCTCATAGAGGTCCGAAGGCCTCAGGCTGGGCCTTAGCGGAACACTCCCGCTCCCAAAGTTTCTCCTTCGTGCACTTTTTGAAGGAGAAGATTTTTCTGAAGAGGACTCGCAGATTTGCTCCATTTGCTTTTCCAATGAAGCAAGATAGACTTTTTAAAAGGTGGGCCCCCAAGCCTGCTGCCTCCTTTGTCTGGTGGCCTGGTGGAAAGGCTGGCACTCCAGGCAGGATGAGACCGGATGGTCTGAGCCCAGGCAGATCACGACTTAACATGGCTGTCCTTGTGTGGTATTTGTGTGCGAGGATGAGCACTTTTAGGTGAAGACATAAGTGAGAAAAATTTGAGACTTTGTCAGAAAAGGCAATGGAATAAATTCAATGCGAGAACTTACATGACGATCGCTAATGGAAGTCTGCAATGCGACTGACACGAGGCGATGCTGGGAAAGAACTGGGGGCGTGGGACCGTTCACTATATATGGTCACACTGACGTCGATCACGTGACATCGGTGGGGCGGTCCGTCAGGTATTACCAGAAAAGTCTGCTGTGTGGCCCAGATGCCAGGTGGTGCTAGTCCTATATGTAATGACCTACTGAAGGAACCCTCTTGAAGTAAGATATATGAACTGTATAGCCCCTTATGCATACTGGTGCAGGAGAGAGTAAAAGGTTACAAAATGGGGTGTCATTCGGGATTCGATAAATGGCATAGGGAATAAAAGCAAGTTTAAAACAACGCAGTACCTCAGAGATGATCAGGAAAGCCAAAGTGCTTTTAGCAGTTTGGAGTTGCCAGCTTCCAGTAAGGCCTTGTGAGGAGACAAAATGGTGGACAGGCTCATGTGGAAAACATGGTGCATGCATAATTACTTCAGGAGGAAGCTGACTGGAGGAATGGATAATGAGTTTCAAAAAGTAGAAAAGGGGGTCGGGTGTCTTCGAGTAGAGTGCAGAAGATTTTCGAGAGTTTGGAAGTGCTATTGGTACAGGAGAGAATTTGTCTGGTTGCTACACCAAATAGTGTGGAAAATAGTCAATGATTACTGCAGAAAAGCAAATAAACTAGTTTGCTGTTGGAGGTCGAGTTTGGTGGAAGAATCACCAAGTTTGCTGGAGTATAGTATGGTTATTAAGTGAAGTACATTGGTGAAGAGCCATGGTGCTTGCAGGAGGATCTGTAAGCAAAACAGTTACTGTCCTTGAAGGACTGCTTAATTGGCTATGCGGCATGGTTGAAAACAGTGGCGCAGGTGAGGCATGTCATTCTGTGATCACAAGGAGAGAAGTAATTAGACAGTCAATTTGTATTATATGTGCCTGTGGAAATACTGTGAGAGGACCTTCTTATTTGCAAAAGCAGGAAGAGGATCAGTTGACCCTAGTGCCAACCATCTCAAGAGCCGTGGAAATGGCCAGCCACTGCATCGCATACTTCTCACACCAAATGTATTGGCAACTTTGGAGCCCTTGGAATCATGGGAGGAGGTGGAAGCCAGCATTCTGGAGGAACAAACTAAGATGGCGTCTGGGCCTCGCTGTCTGCCCAGCCCGACACAGTCACTGAGTGCCCAAGAACCTCCCTTGGCAGAGGAAGGGGCTGAGGGTTGACTCTTGGATTGTGGAGTACTGCTGCAGGGTATGTGAGGGACAGACTTGAGCAGTCAGAGCCGCCTAAGATGGAGGCACCAAGATTGTCAGGTGAAGGAATTCTCCAGTGAAAGCCACCCACCCCATGGAGCTGAGTGTAGTACCTAAATGGTGGTCTAGAAGAAGCAAAGCCATTAAGACCTCCACATGCAACCCTCACGGAGCAGCCTGCTCCCAGACAAAAAGAAAAGCCTGATGTGATTATTGAAGCTGTAGAGCCTGTATCTGCATCAGTGAGAGCAGAGGTGATCATAGGGAGGTGCTATCCATTTATGAACAACCTATGGAAAGGATCACAAGTATGTTTGAAGATGTGGTAATAGAGAGAGACATTCCTAAACCATATGCCATGCATATTTTAGGTGTACTGAGAGTACACCCCTGCTGCCAGAAGCTTGTAAGTGGTTGCTAGTGGACATGGACCAACGCCACCATTTGGATTTGGATGTGCTACACTATCGAGATAAGAGTGTGGTTACCAAAGGACAGACTCCCAAACCTGCCATTACATCCCTACCAGAGTGGGGTCAGGCTGAACGTTGGTGAAGAGGTATTTCAAATTGAATTCCCAGGAACGAACTACCCTTATGTTAGTGGAAGAACCTGGGATTTAACTGAATGTCGCCGATCTGACTGGATTTTCTAGGGCAGCTGAGAAGATGCACATGAAGAATCAAATTCATATCCGTGATGCAGCCTATGATAGAGAAAACGTGAAGTCCTTGCTAGAGGGATGCTAGTAGCTACTGCCTGGGAAGGAATTACCCTGTTCAAAACCTTTGCCCTAGTACAGAACAGAGTGGGACATCATGACAGCAGAGGTATGGAATGCACTAAGCCTGACCAAGTTTTATTTTGCCCCAGTGATCCTGTGGCAAAATATAAAACTAACCCACATACTGTAACCCTTAAACATCCTTGCACCCCTGGTGCAGAAGACAGGTACCACAGAGACTGACACTGCTTTGATCGGTTTGTTTAAAAAAAAAAAAAATTTTAAGAGACTTTTGAATTTTTTCTCAGTTTTACCAACATTTTTATTTTTTTACTCTAATGTAAACCGTTATTTGTGATTGGCATAACATTTTAGACAGTTAGCTTAGGACTGGAATAGGGGTACTGCTAATTTAATTTAGATCTATAGGACTGTTAAGTAGGGACCCCACAGATATTAAGGCACTCATTCTCCCTTGGTGCTGCATGCTGGGATAGTTGAACTTTGATTAAGAGACCGTTCCATGGACTTTTAGCACTAATTTTATTCCTTGACTATAAGGAATGGGACGAAGAGTGTCACCCGATTGTATTTCCCTTATGTTAAGTAGTTTAGACTATAGGAAAATAGGTTTTAGTGAATTTTAGTAAAGCAGTGGTTAGCGTTTCTGTGGGGAACAGTATGTTTAAATGTGTAGTGGGATTTAGTGTTAGAAAAAATGTACTGATAGTGCCAGGATAGTAGAAATGTGTACCAATTTAGCAGCTTTAGAGGTACTAGCTAAATCATCACCCTCCGTGATGTTAGAATTAGTTGCTGTAGAGTTAGATAGCTAGTTAGGAATGTTTTGTTATTGCTTGTTGCAACGTGTTATTTGGGGTGCCAAATAGGCCTGGGGGGTACTGATGCAAGGTCCATTCTAGGAACATTTGAGAGCTGGAAATTGGTAGGGGAGTACCTAAGGGGTGAGATGGGTGGACGTCTGCCTGGTGGACCTACAGCCAGTGTGGAATATCAGGTCGAGTGGCCATGCCCCTTAGTGGGTCTCAGGTTAGGTTCTACAGGTAGGTGAACATCCACCTAGAGTAACTGGGTTGCTTTTATGCAACCAGACTGGTGGACCCATGGTGGTGGTGGTTCCTGGAGTGCGCGCATTATCCCTGGAAATACAGCTAGCTGTATAGCCAGTGAAGGGCTTCCCAGGAGGAAAGCGTTTCTGTGGGGGAAAAGTGTAACCCCACTGTCATTGCAGGGAGCTTACTAAAGGTAGTTTTAAGGCACTGAGCATGCGCCGCCCCCGCCGGGGGTGGCACCGCATGTTATTTTGCACCTATCAGGTGCGAGGGGAATTGTTTTTCAGCTGGCAGTTGGGAGAGAGAGAGTTTGAGAGGGAGGAAGAAGCTGCACGGGCGGTTTGTGGCGTCAGGCGGCCCAGCATGTGAAGGCTGTTGAGGCCTGTGGTAGAGGGGCCGTCAGCCCCTCTGCTCAAAGTAAGGCAGCAGCAGTATCTACACCACCAACTGGTGGGGCAGGGATTAAGGAGGAAGCAGCAAGAAGTTTAGAGGAGACAAGGAGTCTCCCGGCCAGTTCAGAGATGACGGTGGCTGCCATGGGGCCCAGACATTCAGGCGGCAGCTGGATCAACTGGAAGGGTATGAAGTGGCAGTTCCTATCCTTTGTGTTTCCTGTGTCCACCAGGTAAGGCTGCTTTAATCACTGGTATCTCCTGCTATGTGCTTTTGGAAGGTAGGCGTCCTCCTGAGTCCTCCTGTCTTGGTCCAGGTGTAGGGATGCCTAGGTGTATGGACATGCCTGGGGTAAATTAAGAACTGGGTCCAGCTTTTCCTCCATTTGAGAAATCAGCCACTGGGACACTAAATAAAGCATAACCCACCCCACCAATGGGAAAGCAGCAAGCGTTCAGTGTCAGTAAAGTGAGAGGTAATTTTCCTCAAGCTCAAATTTGCCATGGGAAAATTGTGGTAAAAAGGTTCAGAAATGTTATTTGGGGAAGTTGAGAAGAAACAAGCCATGACCCCATATGGGTCAAGCCTGATGTCAGGAAGTAGCCCTTTACGCTAAGAAGTAATCTGCAGGCTGGAGGTTCAAATCCTTCTGTCTCCTAAGTGTTGTGCCACGGCTTAAAGTCAGAGAAATGGAATAACTAAGTCAGTAAAAGTGCACTTTCTGTAAATATGTTACCTCAAGGAAAATACGGCTTGAGCCTTTTAAACCAAATAAAATGATTCAAACAAGTTGTGTGGATCTCGGATGTTTTAAAATGTACTGCATGCCTGTGGTGTCTCCTAATCCCTATTTTACAGGACTAACATCATTCAACGGACTTGAAATTCTCTGAGGGGTGGAAGGACGCTTAATCTGTGTTGGCGGTCTCCAGCTGCCTAGAAATCGAACCCCACTTGCTAAAGGTTAGTAACCACCTTAACTATTATCAGTTTGAAGCAGATTGACCAGTGGGGTCGGATCCCCTCTGAGACAATATTTCCACCAAACCCCTAGACACGAGGGGTCGGGGGTAAGGGTCTGCCCAGTGCCACCTGAAAGGTCAAATGTTGGTGAATATTTTATTCTGTGCTACCACAGTCCAAGGTACAGGAAGAATTGTGAACTGTATAGCCCCTTATGCATACCGGTGCAGGAGAGAGTAAAGTACAGTTATGTAAGAACTTACCGTAACACTAGATTTTTGAAAGGAGCTTTTGCAACAGGTTATAACAATTAGGACTATGCTGCAGGCACTAGAACCCTCCAGAAACCTTTTCAGCCATCAGTATACAGCAGGGACTGCCCCCGACGTTGGCTCCACCCGACATCGGCCCTGGTACAAAAGGGGCGGACCCATCTCCACCTCAGTTCCCCGCTGAGGCCCGCGAACAAGCCCTGACAAGAGAAGGAGATGAAGCACTCGATGGAGATGTAGATGAAGATGGATCTGCACACTCGAGGGGAAGGCGGGTGGGAAAGTATCGCCTGTTGCAAGAGCTCCTCTCTTGAAGATGTACTGTTACGGTAAGTTCTTACGTAACTGTACTATCTTACTCAGTGGGAGCTCTTGCAGCAGGCTATAACAATTAGGACTGAATACCAAGCAGTCCCTCGCCAAAGAGGTAGATGACCCCGGAGGAGGAATATGCTGACCCCAGAGGCCTAGGACAATAGTCCCTGTAAAACAGCCAGACCGAAACCAGCACAGTGTCTGGAGATGATATCCAAGCTGTAATGTTTGACAAAGGTATGCACGAATTCCAGGTAGCGGCCGCGACATATGTCCCTGATAAAGACATTTCTCAGGCGTAAAGAAGCAGACACTCCCTGGTGGAGTGACCCCTGACCGGACCAGGTAGGGGCTTATTGTACTTTTCATAGCAGAAGGGATATGCAGTGGACAATCCACTTGAAACAGTCTGCTTGGTCACCGGTTTGCCCAAGTATTGTGGTGCAAAGGCCACAAAGAGTTGCTCTGACTGACGGTGCGTGTCGTCCGTTTGAGGTAATACCTCAAAGTCCTGTGGACGTCCAATGTGTGAAGGAGAGCTTCCTCCATTAGATGGGGAAGGAAATAGACTGGAAAGTCAACCGACTGGTTGAGGGTCAACTCTGAGACCACTTTCGGAAGAAACTTAGGATTTGTTCTAAGGGAAACCCTTTCCTGTGGAAAATCAAATATGGCTCATTACACATCAGAGCCTGAAGCTCGGAAACTCTTTGAGCTGAGGTAATAGCAACCAAAAACACACCTTCCAGGAAAGATAACGCAGCTCACAATCCGCTGCTGGCTCAAAGGGAGGGAGGGTGAGCTTTCCAACACAAAAAGGAGATCCCAGGGTGGGATAGGGTCCCGAATGGGAGGTCTCATATGTAAAATTCCTCTCAAAAGGTGCGGGCTACATCCAACTGTGCTAACGCCTTGTCTCCAATCAGAGCATGATAGGCAGAGACAGCCCACATGTCACCTTAATAGAGGAGTAACTCAGGCCATGTTCATACAAGGAGAGGAGGTACTGTAACACTGAGTTCACTGGACAGGTGATGGGGTCCAAATGCTGTGACAGGCCCACAAACAAAACCGCTTCCATTTCATAGCATAGGTGGAGCAGGTGGAGGGTTTCCCGACACTAGTACTGCCTCCACTTACGGGGAAGCCCCTGTATCTCTGTTGAGCTACGCCTGAAGGAGCAAAGCATGCAGATGTAAGGAATGAAGATCTGATGGATTTAATGACTCCAGTTACTGGGACAGCAACTGTGAGCATATGGGCAGCGGAGTTGGAGGTTCCCTGGATAACCGCTGCAGGAGTGGGAACCAAATCTGCCGAGAGCATCTAGGGCCTACTAGAATCATTCAAGCCCCTTCTGCCTGTAATTTTAGCAGGACTCTGAATGAGAGGAAGGGCGGAAGGCACAGAGAAACCTCCCTGCCCAGCAAAGGAAAACGCCTGGCCAGAAAGATCCAGGTGCATGCTCGCGAGCAAAAATTGGCAGTTTGGCGCTATGCTGGACGCAAAGAGGTCCAGCTCTGGATAACCCCACTTGTCGGAGAGCTGACCTGCTACAGACTGTAGCAACTCCCACTCATGTGCTCTTGAACAAGACCTGCTTAAGCTGTCGGCCAGATCGCTCCAGATGCCTGGAACATGCACTGCGGACAGCAGAATGCACCACTCCAGCGCCCAGTGCCAGACTCTCATTGCCTCCCTGCAAAGGATACGAATGAGTACCCCTTGCTTGTTGATGTAGAAGACGACCGCCATATTGTCTGTTTGAACTAGAAGAGAGCTCGGCATCAGGTCCTCTTGAAAGGACTGTAAGGCATAGAAAACTGCTTGCATTTCCAATACACTGATATGAAGAGATCGCCTCGGGTGTCCAAACCTTGGCTTGATGAGTACCCAGGTGTGCTCCCATCCCAGATCCGATGCATCTGTCATAAGAGTCTGACCTGGTGGCTCTGGACGAAACCTGACCCTTTCTCCAAATTACGGTGGTCCATCCACCAAAGCAAAGTTCTCCTGACTGGCTCGTGAACCTGACTAGAAAGTCTAGATCATCATAGCCCTGGTCCCACTGTACCCTGAGCATCCACTGTGGGACCTGCATGCAGGCGGGCCAGAGGAATGACTGGAATGGCTGCCGCTATGTGCCTCAGTAGCCTGAGTAAGTCCCGTTGGAACTTGAGGAGTTACTGAGATCCATTCGCAATCTCGGAGGCGATCGCCCTTGTCCGGGGAAGGAGCCATGCCCTGGATAGAATCCAGGACCGCCTCCAATGAAGACGAAGTTTGACTGGGCTTGGGGACACTTCAAGGTTCAGGGTGATCCCCAGCTCTCGAACAGAGTATAAGTGTCTCCGAGGGCGTGAAGTGGTAGCTGACTTTGACGGGCTGTAAGCAGCCAATCATCGAGGTATGGGAAAATGTAGTGCCCCATGCGCCTTAGAGCCACAGCCACCACTGCCAAGCATTTTGTAAAGACTCATGGAGCAGAGGAGAGGCTGAACAGAAGAACTCTGAATTGGCAGTGCTCCCTGGAAGTGGACCTCAGAAACTTCCTGTGCAGAGGGAAGACCCCGATATGCATATATGCATCTTGCATGTCTAGGAGCAGAGCCAGTCTCCTTGGCGCAGCAGAGGAAGTGAGATCTGGAAGGGTCACCATCCTGAACCTTTTGTACTCTATAAAGAGATTGAGAGAGCTGAGGTCCAGAATGGGACGAAGGTCCTGTGTCTTTTGGGACCAGAAAGAAGTGGGAATAAACCCTTTCCCCGCTGATGGAAGGGGACTACCTCTACTACCTTTTTCTGCAAGAGGGTCTGAATTTCTCCTTCTATCAGTGGGAAGTGAGAAGGAGGATATCGGGAGTACTTTGGTGGAGTATTTGGAGGAAACTCTGTCAGAACTCTAGCGTGTGTCCTCCTGATGATGTCCAGGACCCATTGGTCGGCAGTTAACTACTTCCACCTCTCGAGATGAAGGGAGAAGTGGCCACCGACAGTCTCCTTGAGTCTTCCTCTGGAAGGGGGTGAAGGGAGTCATTGGGCTGAGTGGTGTAGGCAGAGAGGCCTGGGAGGACTTGGGTCCATGGGTGGAGCACCTCCAGTCTGCTGGTTACTGGCTCTCTTACAAAAGCCGCCTCTGACCTTGCTGATTACCATGGGCGATCCACTTTGACCAACCGAGGGCTTATGAAATGCCCATTTCGTATGTCATCGCTGGTCGCCACGGTACATCTGGCGGACCAACCAGATGGACTTGCCCGACTCCTGTAGACAAGAAATCAAAGCTTCCATCTCCTGCCCAAATAACACGGTACCTTGAATGGTAAATCCTTGATACTGGACTGCAGATCCTGGTGGAAACCGAAACTCTCAATCAGGCATGGCGCTGAAGGCACACCCGGAAGCGGCTGCCCTGGCTGCCGATTCGCAGTATCGCACGAGGCTCTCAGGACATGGGAACCCACGACGGAGTCCGATTTCATTATATCCAGAAGTTCCGACTTCTGATCGGAATCTGGCATGGTCTTCAGTAGCTCTTGTCTCTTCTTCCACAGAGCATTCTGGTACTGGACCATATGCATCAGGAAGTTAAGAGACCAGGTGGAGGCAGAATAAACTTTCTTGCCCACCTGGTCCAAATACCGAGACTCGGATCAGGAGGCTGCGAGCTAAGGTGCTTCAGCTGCCTCGATTTGTCATGGGTAGCTGTGATGACTGAAGAGTCCGCCTGAGGTTCTCTGCTAGAAAAGCTTCTGCCCTCGGGCCTTATACAGTCTGTCCGATTTCTTGGGAACAGCCGGGATGGAAGCTGGACGCTCCAGGTAGTCGAGTCAGGCCCTGGAAAGTGTCCACTAAAGGAGGGACCACCAGTGGTTTCGGCTCTTTTGCCTCAAGTATTTTGCCAATCTCCGCGTTCTGGATCCAGGTCCTCCGTTTCCCACTCATTGGAGGCCTGGATGTGCCTCATGACGCCGTGGTGAAGGTTGGATCATCGGGAAGCGAGCGAGGCTGGTCCTTCTCTCTGGGACCGCTCTAAGCTGAGAAAGCAAGAGGATGAGGACGAAGAAGAGGAGATCGACTACATACATCTGGAATAGTCCATCTCTCCTTATGACCAGACCCTCTGTCGTCGGTAACTGGGGACCGACGCCGGTCCGAAGACCGCTCCAGTCCCAAGACCGTGACGAGCAAGACCGACATCCTTCAGAGGACCGACATCGGAGCGCCTCATCCAGGAGAACGGAAGGGCTTGCGTGACGACCTGGACCGGCAACAGTCTCCAGAGTCCTTGAGCGTCGGCGGTGGTCTTCGGACCGGCACGGAATGAGCCCTGAAGGAGATGTAGGTGGTCGTTCGGGGACTTCCTCGGGAAGGCTCACCTTCTGGCTGTGGTTTGCCCGCTGGGTCCAGTACCGTGTCTGGGCCAGCGACGGGGAGTTTGCTTCTGGACCCGTCCCCACCAAAAGGAGAACAACTCCTGCAGCTCGTCCCTCGAGAAAAGTTCTGCCGCTGACCCGGAAAGGAAGTATCTGGGACATCAGCCCCTGAAGCGAGCTCCTTGGGGCCCAGGGGAAAAGGACTTGGGAGACAGGGACGTCCAGCTCTTCCATGGCCGCTCCCTCACCCATCGCCCCTTCAACCGGCGTTGGTGGTGGGACGATGATGGGAGTGCCGAGGTCTTGAGCTCCAGAGGTGCGCTTTTCGCATGCACACGGTGCCTTGGGAGGTGGGGCAGCCACCTGCAGGGCTTGGTGGTAACCCTTTAGCGGGTTACCTTTAGCTTGGCCGGCTCTCCCGATGGGCCGGCTCTGGCCTGATGACTTAGGCGCCTCCTGAGCCCGGGAAAGACGGGCCTCCTTGGGAGAGGGCCGCGAACGAGAGCCGGACTGGGACCTGACCGTGCGGGACCGACACGGTCTTTCCGCGTGGTGCTTGTTTTTTCCTTACGCTTTCTCAGGGAGTGCAGATCCATCCTTCTCCAGTAGAAATGCCTTCAGGGCCTTAAGACATCAGATCCGGGTCCAGCTGGTGAGCGCCTGGCAGGCTGAGCACGTTGCAGCATCGTGGTCCGCCCGAGGCAGAATACACAGCTCTTGTGCCAGTCTTTGGATGGGCTCTGCCTCCCACAGTCGCACTTGTTTTGACGGGGCTCTGGAGAGACTGACAATGGCGAAGACATCCATCAACCAAATGAAAACCGGCCGGAAAACGGCCTGTCGAGATACTTGAAAACCATTGAAAACGGTACAAAAACAGGTTGAAATAGAAGTTTTTCTGTTCCTGGCAATCTGGAACAAAGTCGCCTTCTCACGTGTGGGGCGTGGTGGGAAAAGAACTGAGGTGGCTGGTCGCCCTTTGTACCAGGGCCTGACGTCGGGGAGAGGCTGACATCAGGGGCGGTCCCTACTATATACTGCTGGCTGAAAAGCTTCCGGAGGGTCCTAGTGCCTGCGTGATAGTCCCAATTGTTATAGCTCGCTGCAAGAGCTCCCACTCAAGTAAGATAAAGGGTTACAGTACTGTGAGGGTAAAAGTGCTGGGGAATTGCTGTTGAGTTGGAGCTGTTACGAGTGGAATTCTATGCTGGGAATTTAATCAGTGCTGTTTGGGCTGGCTGCCTGATTTTCTAGGATCCGGGGTCTTGGTCCCACCCACCCACTCCAAGGCAGCCCCTACCTTTATTCATCAGGCCCTTGTGTCACTTCCTGCTGGGACACAGGTAGCAGGGTCATAACCTACAAATTGCCAAAACAAAAAAAAAGAATAAAAGCAGAAGTAGGAAATCAAGGACCACGGATAGCGGAGGGTAACTATCTACAAATAAGTAAACCAATTAGCAAATAATGGGGAGTACTAAGAGGCAGTATGAATAACAGTAGAAATGATGCAGGAAGTGGTGCAGTGCAATGAGTGTGGTGCAGCACTGTTCAAAAGTGCTTTCTGGATGCTGAGGTGCTGCCCCATTTGTAGGCACCTCTCTGGGCTGTAAGTGGAGGTGGACAGACTCAAGTCGAGCTGGCAGGAGTGCTGGGACCTTAGCTCACACCAGGGGCCGAGTATTCCCAGCCATTGCCATGGCAGATTCCAAGACACAAGCATCGTGGACTACAGTGGGCTCAGAGGAGAACAAGGAGTGTAGCTCAGAGCACATTCCCAACCGGTCCAGTTGGAGAATAAATTTTGGGTTATGGAACAGGATACCCCAAGAGGGGCCCAGGGCTGAGACTAGGGAAGAGGTGTGGGACCACCAGAGGGAGGGCAAGCGGGCAGGAGCCAGAGGACCCAGATGAGGAGGAAGCTTCTCCTAGTGGAGGACTCAACTGTTAAGGAGATGGTGTTGGGAATACATGGGGATATAGAGAGGGAGGTAAAGTGTCTGCCAGAATACTGCTCAGAGGACACAACACAAGGCAATGGGGGAGGAGTACATGTTGTTCACCATGGGACTAACGACTTGGACAAGGAAGGGTTAATGTAGAGAGTACAGGATGACTTCAGGGTCCTAGGTAGTCAGCTTGAGGGTGTCATGAAATTGGTGATCTTTCCTGAGGGTCTACCAGTCAGGAAAAGGGGATGCAAAGAATCAATGCATCAGCAAATTCAACGAATGGCTGAAGGGATGGTGCAAGGATAAGAAATTTGGTTACACTGGGGACTGGGGATCCACCTGGGCAGATGCATGGCTATATAGGGACAGTTTACATCTGTCCAGGCAGGGATGGCAGTCCTCAATTAAAAGTTTGGGTGCTTCCTTGCTGGGCATTTAAACTAGCGGGGTGGGGGCTATAGAGGAATGGAAACAATACAGTCTAGCCTCTCAGGTTGGTAATGCCAGCACCGGGAAAAGGAAGGACAAGAGTTTAGCAACACGGATAGAAAACAGGGCCAGGGTAAGGGCACAATGAGAAACAGAGGAGGGAGTAGTAACAGATGCAGGTCAGGAAAACAGGACAAGAACAAAAATAATGGCAGAGGGACCAGGAACAAAATTTGGAGCGTAATGCATCTGAATGCAAGTATGGGAAACAAACCCCTGATCTAGTGGCTTTAATGGGAGCTGACACAGACATAGCAGCCATAACAGATACGTGGTACACTATCAGCCACTCATGGGACACAACTATACCAGGATATGCCTTGTACAGAGAGAGAGGGAGGGAAGAAGGGAAGTGTTGCACTTTACATCAAAGAGACAATCAAGGTGACACAAATCCAGGCCAAAATGAGGAGACAGAGAAGTTGTGGATCACCTGAGCCTGGTAACGGAAAGTTAGAACAGGAGTGATCTACAGGCCACCAGCTCAGGGGGAGCAGACAAGCTAAAGCTGGAGTCAATATACAACATGACTGATAAGAGAGAGGTTCTGCTTATGGGCGATTTCAACATGCCTGACGAGAACTGGTCCATCCCAACAGGGACCTTGAGCAGGACAAGGGACACTGTGAAGTCCCTACAGGGAACAGGCCTAAGACAACTGGTACAGGAGCCCACCAGGGACAGGAATATCCTGGATCTAGTGCTCACCAGTGGAGACAGGATCACAGATCTCCAGGTGGAGGACCTGGGGTCCAGCGACCATCGCATGGTTTGGTTCAACTTGGACACAGAAATACAGGCTACACATACAAAAACTAAAATATTGCAGTTACGTAAGAACTTACCGTAACAGTAGATCTTTGAAGAGGTTCCTGCAGTAGTCTTCACATATAGGACTGCGCCCCTGGCATCAGGCCCAAGCGTCAAATTGTGATAGCAATCATCAGTGGGGACCCGCCCGACGTCGGTGTTGTGGCGTCAGCCCGGCTGTAAAAAGCGATCCGTGCCCGCTCTCAGTTCTTTTCACGAGGAGACCTAAAGAAAGGTAAACAATAGCTAGGGTAAAAAGACTCCTAGGACCCGCTTCTCTCTAGACCCAAGGGCTAGGTAGGATGGAAAATAAAGGAAACAACATCCAGGAACTGGGGGAAGGAGACCTACTGCAGAACCTCTCTCGAAGATCTGCTGTTACGGTAAGTTCTTACGTAACTGCAATATCTCACCGAGAGGGTTCCTGCAGTATGTCTTCACATACAGGACTGAATACCAAGCAGTCCCCAAAATAATAATGCAGAGGTGCATCCGGGAGGAGGAGAACTCCCATGAGAAATCACGACAGGAGGCCTTGCAGAACTGCGAGACCAAAACCTGTTCTGCGCCTAGAGGCAATGTCCAGACTGTAATGCTTGGTGAAAGTGTGAACAGATGACCAGGTGGCTGCCGCAAATCTCTGCAGTGGACCCATTTCTAAAAAAAGGCAGTAGAGTGCACGTCTGCGGGTGGAGTGGCTTTGATGCACCAGGAGGACTTCCCATATTTTGTCTAAGAAAATGGATGCAGTTAGCTAACCATCTAGAGATGGTTTGCTTGGAAATGGCCTTGCCCTGGCACTGGGGAGCAAAGGCTACAAAAAGCTGGTTAGATTTATGAACCTCTTTAGTCCAGTTCGTAGTACCTCAGAATCGGTGCACATCTAGGGTGTGCAGAAGTTATTCCTCCCTGTTGGAATGCTGGAGACAGTAAACTGGCAATTCCACGCTCTGATTCAGAGTGGTTTCAGAGACCACTTTAGGAAGGAAAGAAGGTTAGTCCTCAGGACTACTCTGTCTCTATGAAAAATTAAATAGGTTCTTTACAAACAAAAGCTTGGAGCTCAGAGACCCTTCTGGTAGAAGTAACTGCGACTAAAATAAAGTCTTCCAGGAAAGGAAGCATAAGTACAAGAAGAAGCTGGCTCAAACAGGGTAAAGTCAGCTTCTTGAGCATGAAATTCAGATGCCGGGGGACAGGGATTCCGGACAGGAGGTTTCAAGTGAAGGATGCCTTTCAGAAAGGTCTTGGCAACCTCCAATTGAGCTAAGGTTTTGCCTTCACCCGGAGGTGGTAGGCCGACACCACAAAGAGATGGACCTTAATGGAGGAATAGCTAAGGCAGGTCTCAGATAAATGTGTGAGGTACTCAAACACCTGGGCCGCCGAGCATGAAAAGGGATACCAGCTCCTTGCTAGGGCCCAGATCGAAAATATTTTCCACTTCATGGTGTAAGTGGATCTAGTAGAGGGTTTCTGGCCTCTACTAAGATATGTGCAACCTGCAAGGAGACACCATAACGGGAAACCGCTATGTCCACAGGTGCCACGCATGAAGGTGGAGAGACTGAAGGCTCAGGTGCACCAGGGTGCCCTGCTCCTGTGTCAGAAGGTCATGTGAAAGCGGCAGAGGATCAGAGGTTTCAGTGCCAGTTGCTGTAAAAGGGGAACCAAATCTGGCGTAGCCAGAGAGGGCGATAAGGATATGAGCTCCTTCTGCTGAAATTTCACCAGAACCTTCTGAATGAGAGGAAAGGGAGGAAAAGCATAAAGAAACCTCCTGTCCAAGAGGAGACAGTGCATCTCACCAAAAGCACCATGCCTGGGAGCAGTGAGCAGAAGTTGGGTAGTTTTGCATTGGATGGGAGGCGAACAGATCTAAGTCTGGATGACCCCATCGAAGAAAGAGTTCTTTGACCACTCCTGACTTTAGCTCCCACTCATGGGCCCTGGCCACTGATCGACTGAGACTGTCCGTGAGGGACGTTGCTCTCCTGGTACATGGACTGCTGTCAAGTAAAGGCTGTGCTGGATCGCCCAGTACCAAACCCTCATTGCTTCCTGCAAAGAGGGTACAACCGGTTCCTCCCTGTTTGTTGATGTACCAGACTGTGGACATATTGTCCATCTGGACCAGAAGAGATCCCGGTACCAGAAGGGACTGAAATGCCTGGAGAGCATAAAGAACCGCCCTGGTCTCCAGAATGTTGATGTGGAACATGCACTCCTGATCGGACCAAGACCCTCGTCTTGTGATCCCCCAGATGAGCTCCCAGCCCAAGTCCGAGGTGTCCATGGTGAGGATTTGGGTAGCACAGGGAATGAAAAGGGGTTCCCTCGATAGGTTGGAAGATCCTGCCACCAGCGAAGATCTCTCTGAAGGTTGGAGGAGATCATGACTTTTGGTTCATGTCTGTCCTCTGATCCCATTGGACTCAGAGAGACCATTGGGTGACCCTCATGTGAAGTCTAGCCAGGGAAACTGTGGAAATTGCCACTGCCATCGAGTCCCAAAGCCGGAGCACAGTGTGCTGGGATCCATCGAGGCCTGGGCCTGAAGCGTGGCCTGAGCAATCAAAGTCTCAGCCTGATCTGATGGCAGAAAAGCCTTGCTCTGAACTGTATCTAGTACAGCTCCAATGAATTGGAGCCGTTGAGATGGTACTAGCTGGGATTTGGGGAAGTTGACCGTGATCCCCAAGGGAAAACAAGTTCAGAGTGAAAGGAGGACTATTTCAGGCTGGCAGGGAGAGGGTGCTGCGGAGCAAGTCGTCCAGTGCGGAAGACATAATGCCCCAGCAGCGTGGGAACGCCGCTACCACCGCTAGGCACTTTGTGAACACCGGGGTTGAAGAAAGGCCAAAGGAGAGTGCCAAAACTGAAGTGATCCTCCATAAAAGTAAAGCGGAGGAAGTGGTGGTGGGCGGGAGGATAGGGATGTGCAGGTAGGCATCCTGCATATCCAGAGAACACAGCCAAGAGTTGGGATGGAGCAGGGAAGGAGCCCTGAAGGGTCAACATAAGAAACTTCTTGTACTCAACGAAGATGTTTAGTGTGCTGAGGTCTGGGATCGGTCTCAGGTCACCTGTTTTCTTGGGACTAGGAAGAAGTGGGAGTAAAATCCCTTCCTGTCTGGTTTTGAGGACAGGTTCTATGCCTCCTTTAGAAGGAGAGCCTGAATGTCTTCTATGAGATGAGGGGGACCTGATCCGTGGATAGAAAGATCGTCCCAGAGGTAGAGGGAGAAAATCTCGATGAACTTGATCGAGTGACCTCACTGGATGATCTGAAGCACCCAAGACTGTGGTGACGAACCTCCCTCCGACCGGTTCCTCCTGAAGTAAGGGGAGAGGAAGGAGGAAAAAGAGTCAGGATGCCGAGGGAGGGATCTTTGGCCCCGAGGCTGGTTTAAAATTTAGCCTGTGGGTTTGGGCTCGGAGCCATGGGCGTCTTTTACCCAGGCGTTTGGCCTGGTTCTTGTTCCACCTTCTTTGGCAGCGAAGGCTGCTTTTACTGACCTGTCTTGTACATATAGCGTACATCTCTGGAGCGCCCACCTCTTGTAGTCCTGTGATGATATTTTGCATTGCCACCAAAGAGGACGCGAACCCCAAAAGGGATGGCCCAAGAGGGAAGTCTGTACATCCTGTGCCAAACCGGCTATCCGCCAGGAGAGTCGGGCGGAGACAGACTTCTGGTGGCTGCTGCCCTAGCCACAGAGTACACTGAGCCGCACGTCACTTGCAGCGTGTGATGACATGACAATTTCCCCATCCTGACCTTGTCCAGGAGCTTCTTCCTAGAGTTTAATCCTGAACCTCAAGTAGATCCCTTTCCAGCCCTCTGAAAGAGTAGCTTTTGAAAGCAACCATGCGAGACATAGTTGAGAGATCTAATGCCACAGGAGGAAGAAGAATAAAATTTTCACCCGAACTGGTCTGCGAGAGTCCTTATCTGGAGGAGAGGAACTCGGGTGTTTCAGCTGGGCTGACCGGTCATGGGCGGCAGTAATGACCAAAGAGTCAGCCTTAGGATGGGAGTTAAGGTGTTGAATCCTTCCGAGGGATAATAGAGTCTGGTCTGCCTTCCTGGAAACCGCTGGTATAGAGGGCGGTTGCTGCCATATAGTGGTGACTAAGTCTTTATGGGGTCCCATCCATGGGGGTATGGGGATGGGGTCCAACGTAGTAAGGACCAGGTGCTCTCTAGTCTTTTGCATTGTGGATCAACCTCTTTTGTGGGCCAGCCTCCAGCTGCCTGTATGGAGCGCAAGAGGTCTCCAAAAGATGGGTCATCCGGAGGGACTTAGGAGACTCCTTTGGGGAACCTCAACCAAAATCTGGCATCCAAAGGGATTGGTGTCAGACTCCGTGTCAGAGGGTTCTGTGCTGCTAGGAATGGAAGGGTCCAGACACGTGGTACCCACAGTAAAGAAACCGAGGTTCCACCCGCAGGGAGGTGGTGGTGGGGGCCCTGGGTTGGGGGTCCTCTACTGACTGCCTGAGCTCTGACAGTAACTGGGTTCTGACCTCCTGCCACCAGTGGGGTGCTTTTTCTGGCACCAGTGGTGGCGGAGGCTGGTAGGTCGGATAACCTGGGTACTGAGGCCAAGAAGGGTAATTGCCACTAGTCGAAGCCGCATTCAATACTTATGACAAAGCTTACTACTAAGCTGCTAAGGACAACATAACTCTGGTATTGTTTGCAAGCAATCCTACCTGTACCAGCTTGTTTGTATCTATGTCTTAAGTTACTGTTATACTGTGTTGTACTGTTATACTGTGTATTTTCGTTTGTCTTACTGTGACAAGGTACCTTTGTAAATGAGCCTATGGCTCAAAGGTTTCCATACTGCTGTTTAAATAAATAAATAAAATAATGATAACCATCTACGGATAGTAAGAATACCCGGGTATCCCGGCATCGCGTGTATCCCAGCGTCACAGGGCACATGGCCGAGGCGTCAGAAATTGACTGAGTCACAGCAGGCCCCGGAGGCCTGGAGGATCTGGTCCTGCGGGGCAGTGCCATGGCGCCTCGGGGAGCTGGATCTGGAAGGGCCTCAAGGAGGAGGCTTCATGAAAAGATCTCCATCTGGTGTTGGACAAAATTCCAGAGACGGAGGAAGGCCTGGCAAGGGGTTGTCCGAATGAATTTCGCTGGTAGGAAAATCAGCAGATCAGGTGGTGAGTCCCTGGGATGTAAAACCATAGGGGCGAAGGGTCACTCTATCCGGCGTCAGGGGCCAAACTGGAGCCTGACAGGAAGTGGAAGGATCCGGGAGGCGACAGAGGAGCAGTCGTCCAACTGATCAGACTGAGCGGGCTAGTGGCAGTCGGAGACTGCCACTAGACTTATCGGCAGAGGCCGTGCACCCACCGGCGGGGTGGGGTGTGTCTTATCGGCAGCGTAGGTAGAACTTAAAGAGACCTCAAAGCGGCGACCACCGCCCGCCCTCACTTGGCAGGAGGGTAGAAGGTGCCCAGTCAAAAGAAGCAGACAGGGCACCGGCAGAAGTAATCACAGTTTCGCCTCCTGCGTGGCAACGGACTCCATTCCTGGCACTTCTCTTGCTTTTCTTTTTGGGCCCGGCGCGATGACCCATCCTGCAGTTCCTGGAGCTCCTTTTCCATCACATCGAAACATCGGGTGGTTCGGGTCACCTGGTTGAATGCTTGGCAGATGGAGCACTCCTGGGAGTTATGCTTAGAACCGAGGTAGAGGAGGCAGTGGTCATCCCTGTCAGCGGATTTGAGCGTCGACTTGAGCACTTCTTCTTCTGTCTAAAAGACATCAAATAGAGTGAAAAATTTAGTTGAAAACTAGTTATGAGACAAAGAAAACTTGACAAAATGGTGGACATCTGATCACTGTTCTATGCGTGCCAAATGTTACCGAGAGCAGCGGCAGAAAAGAACTGGTGAGCAGGCGCGGGACCGCCTTTATAGCCAGGCTGTCACGACGCCCCGACATTGGGGGCGGTCCCGCTGATGACTGCTATTCATTAATATCTGCCATTCAGACCTGACGCCAGGGGTGCAGTCCTATATGTGAAGACCTACTGCAGGAACCCTCAAGTAAGATCTTAGATTTCAAAGGAGATGACTTTGCAGAGATGGGAAGGAGGGTTAAGGAGTTGGCTGGGAGGCAGAAGGGGCGGAAGGGTACTTGGCAAACATTTAGGAGTCCATTATCAGGTAACCAATCAATGTGTGAGGGTGACTAATATGGTAAGAGAAGAAGGTCACTTGTGCTTTCTAAGGTGGTGGCAGATAAAATCAAGGCTAAGAGGGTAGCCTTCTGAAAATACAAGGGACATAGAGGAAGGGGACTGAGAAGAGTACCAAAAATGTCGAAGAGGCAGGGGCAGTGGTAAGAGTGCTAAAACACAGACAGAAGAAGACTAGCACAATCAGTGAGGAGAGGGACAAGACATTCTTTAGGTACATCAGTGAGAGGAGGAAGTCCAGAGCGGGTAAAGTCAGACTCAAAGGTGACAATGAAAAGAGGGTAGAAGGGACCTGAGAAGGCCACAATCCTTAACAGGTACTTCTGCTTGGTCTTTACTACAGAGAGAGCTGGGCAGGAACCACAACTGGAAAACAGATGTGCGGAGGGGAAGAAGTGAGCTTCTCAACATTTACAGAACAGGGTCCTAGAGGAACTTACAAAGCTAAAGATGGACAAAATAATGGGGCCAGACAGAATATATCAAGGATCCCAAAGGAACTGAGGATGGAGCTGGCAGCACCTTTGCAGCCCTGTTCAGCGGGTCACTGAACATGAGGGTGGTTCCGTGGGACTGGTGAAGAGCAGATGTGGTTCCTTTTCACAAGAATGGTAGCAAGGAAGACACAGGTACTACAGGCCAGTGAGTCTCACCTCAATAGTGGGGAAGATTATGGAGACACTGATTAAGGAACGTATTGTAGATCACCTGGTATCCATGGATACAGGATCCAAGACAACATGAGTTCACAGCTGGAGGGTCCTGTCAAACAAATCTGATAAGACTTCTTGGACTGGGTGACCAAGGTGGTGGACCAGGGAGGGGCGGTGGATATCGCCTACCTTGATTTAAGCAAGGCCTCGACAAGTCACACATAGAAGGCTGTAAACAAGCCGAGTAGTCTAGGATACAGGGTAATGAACTGGTCCAAAATTGGTTAACTGACGGAAGGCAGAAGGGGTGGTAAACGGCACACAGTCAGAAGAAATGGGAGTCACCAGTGGGGTGCCACAGGGTCAGTCTTTGGACCAGTCATCTTCAATGTCTTCATAGCAGATGGGCTAGAGGGAAAATATGCCTGTTTGCAGATGACACCAAGATCTACAAGAGTAGATACTCAGAGGGCGAGAGAGAATGAAAAGAGATCTGCAAAGTTGGAGAAATGGTATGAGGTATGGCAGTTAAGGTTTAACGTGAAAGTGCAAGATCATGTCCGTGGTGAACAGAATCAGGGAGACCTACACATGTTGTGTAGGGGAGTTGCGGATGATCGTCAGAGGAGAGAGAGAGAGAGATTTAGGGGTCATTATGAAGACAGGTTGAAGGAACTGAACATGTACTCCCTGGAGGAGAGGAGGGAGAGAGGATATGATAGAGACATACAAGTATCTTACAGGGAGGAACAGGGTGCAGGAAAACACTATTTTAAGCGAAAAAGATGTTCCAGGACTAGAGGGCATGGGATGAAGTTGGAGGAGGACGATTCAGAGGAAACATGAGAAAGAATTTCTTCACAGAGCGGATGGTGGACAAGTGGAACACCCTGCCAGAGGAAGTGGTGGGGGCTGAAACAATCACGGGATTTAAGAATGCATGGGATAGACATAAAGGAATTCTGGAGGTCAGGGGTAGATGCAACAGACTTCTAGGAAAACAAACTGAACTTACAAGCTCAAATGGGCAGACTGGGTGGGCCATAGGCCCTTATCTGCCGACACTGTCTATGTATCTATGTATTATATCAGATGAGCTGACATCCACCAAACAGACCACAAAAAGCAGTTGGGAGGGTTAGTGGGATGTTAGGGTGTACAGGAGGGTATTAAAAGCCGTGGGAGAGTGGTGATCCCACTGTACAAAGGCGCTGGTTAGGCCTCACCTAAAGTACCGTATGCAGTTCTGGAGGCTGCACCTGCGTAAGGATACTGACAGAGTGGAAACAGTGCAGAGGAGGCAACAAAGATGGTGCAGGGTCTACATGATAAGGCATATGGGGATAGACTTAGGGACCTCAGCATGTACACACTGGAACAGAGACGGAAGATGGGGACATAATTGAGACTTTCAAATATCTTAAGGGCATAAATAAGGTGGAAGGGGATAGCATCTTTCAGTATAAAAAGTACAGTAGAACTAGAGGGCATGACATGAAATTGGAGGGGGTCGCATAAAGGGTAAAGTAGAAAGTTATTTTTTTTTTTACAGAAAGGGTGGTGGATGTGCATGGAACACCCTGCCTAAGGAGGCAGTGGGAGCACATACAGTGGAAGGATTTAAAAGGACATGGGATAGGCACAAGGGAATCATACATATGAGGGGGCATATGTTTTATTTTTACATTTACCTCTGTTGGAGGGTCATAGAAACATTGACTTTGATGGCAGATAAGGACTGATTGGCCCATTTAGTCTGCCCATTTCCTCACCTATTGATAAGCTGCAGATCCTAGTTAACTAACAGCCTACTTTCCTAACCCCACCAGAATTGCCTTATGTCTGTCCCACGAGTTCTTGAATTCACCCACTGTTTTTGACCCCACAACCCCTCAGGAAGGCCGCCCATGCCGCCCACCACCCTCTCTGTGAAACAATACTTCCCCACATTGCTCCTGAGCCATCAGGGTGAGCTCTGACTTCTTGTTTTTGTTGATGTATGCCATATACAGTAGCACCCCTCATTTAGAATCCCATTTATAGTTTGTGAATGAGCAAGGGTGAGCAGTTAACATTGGATAAAGGGCAATCCTGAGGCTGATGACCTAGTAGAGGCAGCAGGAGCAAATTGGTAAAATGGGCAGACTAGATGGGCCTTGCTGTCCTTTTCTGCCATCAACTCTATGTTAGGGGCAGAAGAGTGTCCACTGAGGAGGTATTACTGTGTCCAGCAGGTTCACATCTTTATCAGCTATGATGGACGGGGGCTCAGGAGGGATTTGAGGGCACAACAAGTATGAACTGTGGAATAGGGACAGGTAGAGGGAAGGGAGGCGAGAGATGAAGTTGGGAGAGAACTGGCAGGAGGCAGCAAGAGAAAGAGGGATAGAGAGGGGAGGAAACGGGGAGGTGAAAGAAGAATGGAGTCTGGGGCTGATGTGGAGAACAAAAATGAGGATGGTAAAAGTGGGGCAGGGGAAGAAAAGAGGTAGGAAAGGGAGGAGCTAGAGAAACAGGCAGGCAAGGAGGCCAGGGAGGTATGAATGGGGAACAGATGGGGAGAGAGGAAAAGGCAGGAAAAGGCCCGAATCATTTGCCAGGAGAAAACAAGATAGGAAATGGGGAGCAGGCAGTACAAGTCAGGGGTACTACTAGGGGAACAAGTGGAGAGGGTGGGTTCCCCAGGATCACGCTCAAGATACACTAGCTGGGAAGGTCATGTTATTAAGGGACCCATTATCAAGGGATACATTTGATAAGGAAGAGGGTTACTACAAGAGGAGGTCAGTCTTTCGTGAACCAGGGAAGGAGGCTGAGCAGGCAATGCAAAAAAAAAAAAATCAGGGAGTGTGTAAGGGTGGTGGTGGGGAAACCGCACCTAGTCATTCATCTGGGGACATCTGTCAAGCAATGAAGTGGAGGAGGTCCAAAGAATGTTTAGGGCACTGGCAAGAGAATGCAAGGAAGAAGGCGAGATCCTTGGCATTCTCAGAAGTCTTGCCAGACAACAAAGAATTAGGAGTTCAATGAATAGCTCAGGGAATGGTGCAGGAAAGCAGGGTTCACCTGTATAGGTAAGTGGTGGGACAAACAGGAGGATTAGGACTTATATTGGAAGGACAGTCTACATCTAAGTGAGAGGGGGAGCAAGAGCTCTGAGGGAGTCTACAAGGTTATACAGACAAGGTCTTAAGTGGTGGTTTCAACTGGTAAAGGGAAGTACAAGGCTAGGAAGAGGGAGGGCTTTAAGGTAGAGAGAATAGACTAGCCAGCACTCCCTGCATAAGGGAACAGGTAGGGTAGTGAGAGATGGCAGGGAGGAGGGGATATGGTGGAAAGGATTATCCATAAGTGCCAGGAGTTTGGGGAACAAAATGGTGGACTTAGAGGCCATAATGGTGGATGAGGGTTTGGACATTGTAGCCATAACTGAGACCTGGTGGTCAAAACATCAGACATGGAAGTAGGTATCCGGGTACAGACTTTTTAGTAAGGGCAGGCCTGGTAGAAGGGAGGGAGCACTGTATATCAAGGATGACATTAAGGCGACAAAAGGACAGGAGGAACAAGGGAGGCAGAGGTCCTGTGGATCATGCTGGAAAAACGGTCTGGTGCATCAGTAAGACTGGTGTGATTTACAGATTTCCTACACAGGTGGAGGAAGTGGACAGGCAGCTGTTGCAGGCAGTTCAACCGATGGCACTCAAGGGGAACTTCTGCTGGTGGGAGACCTTAATGTCCCCAATGTGAACTTCGAAATCCCATCAGTAACATGAGCCAGGAGCAGAGAGATCTCGAGTCCTTCAAGGAGCTTTCCAGCAACAGCTGGTTAGGGAGCCCACTAGGGTGACAACATACTGGATGTGGTCCTCACCAATGGAGAGAGTGTGGAAGAAGTTGTAGTAGAGGACAGTCTAGGTGCAAGTGACCACAATACAGTGAGTTTCAAGGTAAGGACAGGGAAGGAAGCAAGCGGACCATCATGAAGCTTCTGGACTTCAGGCAGGCAGACTTTGCCAGAATGAGGAGATATTCAGGGAAAAATGGAGGAAGGAGAAACTAGGAGAGTGGAGGAATTAGGAAATCAATTGGGGGTTGCTGAAAGCCACTGAACTCTACGTAAGGTAAGGAAGAACAGAAAAGAAAGAGGCTGCTCTGATTCACCAAGGAAGTGAGGGGGCAATTGGGGGGGCAATCAATTTGTTTAAGAGGACTCCGAGGAAAGAGGACAGGGAGATTTACAGGAGAAGCTGAAGGTGGCAGGGCAGAAGATTAGAAGGCAAACGAGATACAGAGGAGAGACTTGCTAGGCAGGCCAAACGAGGAGATAAAACTTTTTTTTAAGGTACGATACAAGAGAAGAGGAAGACAAGGCAGGGAATAGTAAGAGTGAGGGGGAGTACAAGTGGAGGGGACTTCGGAAGGCAGAGGTGCTCACAGGTACTTCTGGTCAGTCTTCACAGTAGAGGGGGAAGGGGACCAGAGTCAAGGTAGAGAGGAATGGATGGCAAGGGTACATCCTAGCCTGTTCAGTGAGGACAGGGGTAGGAGGAACTAGGAAGGTTGAGGGTGGATAAGGCAAAGGGTCCAGATGCCAGACTTCCTTGGCTACTCCAGGAACTAAGGAAGAGGCTGTGAGGCTGTTTAACTTGTCCCTGGATACAGGGTGGGTGCCTAAAGACTGGAAGGGGCAGCGTGACACTGCACAAGGGTGGCAGCAGAGAGGAGGTGGAAAATTATCGGCTGGTCAGACTCACTTCAGTGGGGAAGGTGATGGAAGTGCTATTAAAAGAAAGGGTTTTCAGTTACCTTGAGACAGCAGACTAAAGGATGACAGAAAGCATGACTTCACACAAGGGAGGTCATGTCAGATGAACCTAATCAAGTTTTTCGATTAGGTGACAAGGGTTGGTTGATCAGGGAGGGCAGTGGGCGTGGCCTATCTGGACCTCAGGAAGGCCTTTGACACCCTCTCACAGAAGGCTGGTAAATAAGCTGGAAAGCTTAAGGATGGGACTGAAAATAACAAGGTGGATGCAGAACTGGCTGAAGGACAGAAGCCAGAGGGTGGTGGTAAATGGGGTGCATTCCAAGGAGGAAGGGTGATGAGCTGGGTGCCCAGGTGTCACTGCTGGGGCCCATCCTTTTAATATCTATATCAGCGATGTAGCAGACACTGCAGGGGAAGGTGTGCCTATTTGCTGACGATACGAAGATCCGCATACAGAGTACACACGGGGGGTGGAGACAATGAGGAGGATCTAAAATTCTGGAAGGGTGGTTGGAAACCAGGCAGCTGAAATTCAATGCCAAAAAGTGTACAGTAATGCATATGGGGCGATATAACCCACAAGCATTTTACGAAAGTGGATTAAGGCAACAGCAGGAGAGGGATCTGGTGATAATTTCAGATAACCTTAAGGTGGAGAACCAATGCTGCAAGGCGGTGAACAAAGCGAATAGAATGCTAGTGTGCATAGGGAGGGGTATAACAAACAGAAAGAGTGAGGTGCTGATGCCTTTATAAATCCATGGGGAGGCCTCACCTGGAGTATGGGGTCCAGTTCTGGAGACCTCACCTGTGCAAGGACATAGATGGGATTGAAAGGGTTCAGAGAAGGGCAGCCCAGATGGTGTCGATGGCATAGAAGCCCTATGAGGAAAGTTGGAGGAACTGGATCTGTACCCGCCAGAGACTAGAAGGGAGCGGGGACATGATTGAAACGTTTAAGTACATGTAGGGATTAATAGGGTAAGGGTGGGGAGCTTATTTACAAGGATAGTAAGTGCTACAACTAGGGGTCCTTGTCCAAGATTAGAAGGAAAAAGGTTTAGAGCAATGTGAGAGGGTGATACTTCACTGAAAGGGGTGGTGGGGTCCTGGAAGAGACTACCGGAAGAGGTGGTGGGGCCAAAATGGTGGAAGGATTCAAGAGAGCATGGAACAGACACAAGAGGTTGACCTGTGGGTGGAGTGGGATGTCTCTGGACAAAGGAGATGAGTAGAGAGGGAGGGTAAGAGGCAGACTCGATGTGCCAAAAGGGTCTTTTTCCACTGCCAGATTTCTATGATTCTATGATCTACTGTTACGGTAAGCATGTAACTGTTCTGTCTTCTTCGAGGATCTGTATTTCATCAGGCAACACCTATTGAATGAGTACCAAGCAGTACTGACAAAGCACTCTTGGTGGCTGGGGCCTACAGGCTCAAGAAGAGAGAACGAAGCACAGCTAGGCCAAAACCTGCCCTTTTCAAGAAGGAATGTCCAGACTGTAATATTTAGTGATGGTGTGGAGAGTACTCCAGGTGGCAGCTGTACAGATTTGTACAGCCGACACATTTTTGAAACAAGCAACAGATGTGGCAATGCCTCTGGAGGAATGACCACGAACACCACCAAGAAGTTCCTTACCCTAATTCCTATAACAAAAGGTAATACAATTGGCCAGCCACCTGGACAGGCACTGTCTAGAAACAGGTGTGCCCTCTCTCCCATGGGCGAAGGAAACAAAAATCTGTGAGGATTTACTACAGTCTCTAGTGTGGATAATGTAATACCGAATATTCTATGTACATCTAAAATATGGAGCAATGTTTCCCTGGATTGGCATGCTCAGGAAAACAAACTGGTAGGGGTGGTTTGATTTAAAGTAAACTCAGACACCACCTTAGGAAGAAACGTGGACTGGTACATAAAGACAACCTGTCTTTGTGAAAATCAAATAAGGAGGCTCACGCTTAGAGCCTGAAGCTCTGAAATCTTCAGGCAGGAGGAATAGCAACTAAAAATAATGATTTCCAAGAAAGGAAGCACAGGCCACAAGTCACAGCTGGCTCAAAAGGAGCCAAAGTAAGCTTTTCTAACATAAAATTCAGGTCACAGGCCAGGACTGGATTAAAATAGAGGCTACAAGTGCAGTATGCCTCTCAAAAGATATGGGCCACCTCCAACTCAGCAACAGTACGACTGTGAATAGACATGTGAAAGGCTGAAATGTCCACCATGTGCACTTTGATAGAAAAGTATTGCATGCCTGCATCTGACAAGGACAGCAAATACTCCAGAACCTGATTTACCAGACAGGTAAAGGGATCCAGTTGATGTAAAGCAGACAACAAAGCAAAATGCTTCCACTTCATAGAATACGTGGCACTGGTGGAAGGTTTTCTGGCAGCCACCATGACATCAGCCACCTTTTGAGACACCCCAAACCTAGCAATAGCTATGTCTTCAGGAGCCATGCATGGAAATGGAGTGACCTGAAGTCCAGGATGGACCAGGGTTCCCTGTTCCTGTGACAGTAGACCCTTGCAGAGGGCACAGACACTGGTGGTTCCACCGCTAACTGCTACAGTAACGGGAACCAGATCTGGCGAGGTCAAAATGCAGCAATGAGTATCAGCGTTGCCCCTTCCATTTGGAGCTTGATTAGCAGGAAGGCGACAGGAACCTCCCTTCCAAGAGCAGGACGTGTCTCACCAGAAAACTCCAGGCCCTGGAATGAGTGAGTAGAAAAGTGGCAGTTTTGTGTTGTGTGAGGATGCAAAAAGTCCAGCTCTGGACGACCCCACCTATCAAACAGATCTACTACCGAGGTCAGCAGCTCCCACTCATGCATTCTTAACTGCAATCTGCTTTGCCTGTCTGCCAGGATGTTTTGAATGCCTGGAACATGAACTGCCAACAGTTCTATACGGTGTTTTAGAGCCCAGTACCAAACTCTCATCGCTTTCCTGCATAGGGGTAGGAGCAGTTCCCCGCTTGCTGATATAGTGCATCACACTGATGCTGTCTGTTTGCACCAGCAGAGGTCCTGGGGATAAATGGGTCTGGAAGGCTTGTAGATCATACAGAACAGCCCTCATTTCTAGTATGTTCATGTTTGGAGAGCTCTCCACTCTAGTTCATATTCCCTGTGTCTGATTGGGCCCCAAATGCCCCCCAGCCCATCCCCAAGGCATCTGTAGTGAGAAACCGATGAGGGAGGGGATCAAGAAAGGAACCCCATTTAACAAAATGGCTGGGTTCCATCCACCACAGCAGCACCTTCCGGACAGGAAAGGTTACGAGAACCTTCTGTTCTAAGTCGCCTGTGTGTTTGTCCTTTGAACTCTTAAAAGTCCATTGTGGAATTCTCATATGCAGCCATGACATTGGTACTGTGACTATGGCTGCTGCCATCAGACCTAACAGTCTCAGGAATGTCCTGGCTGTGACATACCTGTTGTATACCATCTGGGCCTGTGCAATCAGACATTCAGCCCTGTCCTGGGCAGCAGGACGGCTAAGCCTTGGGCTGTGTCTAAGACTGCTCCTGTTTACTGTAGACACTGACAAGGGGTCATGACTGACTTTGGTATACTGATTGTAATCCCAAGAGCATCCAACAGTTGCCTGGTTGGTGCTAGAGTCTGATAAAGCTGCTCTTTGGAGTAGGTTTTGAGCAGCCAATTTCCAGGCAGTGGAAGACATATAGTCGTTCTCTTTTTGAGGGCTGTTGCCACTACTGCTAAACATTTGGTAAAGACCCGTAGCACAGATGATCAGCCAAAGGGCAATATACTGAACTGGTAGTGTTTCCCTTGAAAAGGAACCAAAGGTATTTCCTGTGAGGGTGGCAAATCCTGATATGCAGGTAAGCATCCTCCATATCCAGGAACAAATCAGTCCCCTACTTGCAGTAGTGGGAGTAGGCTTTGTAGAGTTACCATTCTGAACTTCTTGTATTGGATAAAAGGTTCAGATATCTTACAGTAGGTCTAGAATGGGCCTCAGATCTCATGCACACTTTGGGACCAGGAAGTAGCAAGAACAGAACCCCATCATTTTTTTGTTCCCAAAGAAAAAGTTATCTGGCCCTTTTCTGGATCAAGGTGTGAACTGCATCTAGTAGCACCTGTATGTGTTCTGGAGGGTAGGAAGAAGGCACCGATGGGTGGCCTGAAGGTGATTCTAAAAGCTCTAGAACATAGCTCTGTTCTATTATCTGCAGGACCCAAGCATCTGATGTAACCGTCCTCCACCGGTCTAAAAGGAGGAAAGATGACTGCCTTCAACCACCCCTGAAGGTACTGGTGGTTGGGGGTCGAGGATGGAGTCATGCAGATCTGAATCCTGTGGCTGAAGTCATACCCCACCTCTAGAGGCTTTTGAGTGGGTGCCTGGGGTGGGTCCTAGGGCAGTCAAAGCTGATGCTCCACTGCTTTTACTCTTCTGTCTGGCTGCTGTATGGTGTCTGTTGCTAGCCAGACAAAGGAACCCTCTGCCTACTTCTTGGTTGAGTGTGGCAGAGGGAATGCACTGATTTTAGAGTACTGCCCGAGGCCTGCACGTTTGAGAGGACATCTTGTACATTTGCCCCGAACAACTTATATCCTCTAAATGGGGCCTTGATGATGGACTGCTGAACATCATTAGCAAATCCTGCCACCCTCAGCCAGGAATGTCTCTCAAGACAAACCCCAGAGGTCGCTGCCCTGGCAGAAGCATCAGAAATGTCATACATACCTGTAGGTAGAGAACAGAAGATGTTTACCTACATCTGCCCCTGCTTGGAGAGCCTTTAAGAGCTCCTGCTTAGGAGTACACTCTGGTAGGGCTTGGGCTGCTGTCCTGGCCTTCCTCCAGAGGATATTTTGTGTATTTTATCATGTGGACCTGATAATTTGCAATCCTCTGGCTCAAGGTAGCAGAAGTAAAGGTCCTCGTCCCCAAAACGCCTAGTCTCCTAGACTACTTGTGAGGAGGGAGGGAACTAAGGTGTTCAGGCAGATTTACCACAGGCAGCATTTATTACTACTGAATCAGCCTCAGGCTGGCCTGCAAAAAGGGCTTACTTGAAGGGGCCACACATTTTATCTGCCTTCCTAGGTATGCCAGGTATCATATATATATATATATATATTTTTTTACCAATTATTTTACCAGGTGAGACACACTAAGCTGAAAGCTTGTTTGCAGGTGCAACCTGGGAGCATGAGGAAGTTAAGTGACTTGCTCAGGGTCACACAGTATGCAAGTGGGGGCTGTGGGATTCAAACCCAGGTCTCCAGATTTGCGGCTCAGAGCCTTAAACCACTGTGCCATACTGCCTCCTCTTTTTTACTCTGTGCCAGGCAGCCAGGGTTGCATCATACAAGACAGGAAGTAGAGGAGGGATAATGATGTGTGGGGAGTGAGGCAGTTCTAACAACTCCAGCAAATTTCTCTTGGTGATGTCCTGCTCTTTTCAGATTCAAACCCCATGGCAGTCTGGAGTTGCTGCATCATGGAGATGAATGATGGGTCTTCAGAAAGGGTCCTAGGTGTATACACTATAGAGGCCTCCCTCCTCCCTGTAGAGATGGTGGAGCTGGACCTCTCATAAGAGCTATCCATGCACTCTTCCTCTTGCATGATGAGTTCAGGGTTATAATACTCCTGATCCTTGTAACCGCTCAGTAGGCCTCAAAGAGAGCAGAAGAGCCCATCAACACCCGAGAAGGCAGCTGGCGTGTCAACCTGACAGGCATCAGTGCTGGGGCTTGACAAGGTGCCCATCGATGCAGCTCCCTGTTACAGGAGGAGGAGGTAGCTGGTGTTGCAACATGTCCACGAAGGATGAAATGACAGCCTGAACTTCAGCTGTGCTTGAACTGCAGGCATGCCAGGTGTTGTTGACAGTGGAGGCAGTCCCCGCAACGCACCAGCCGTGATTAAGCCTGGTGGTGCTCACAGCCTGTCCCAACTTGGAAGGATCAACAGTTTTGGTGGCTGGCATTTTCTCTGGGGTGGTCAGCAGTGCAGAAGAAAAATTACTCACCTTAGTAATTGCTTTTCTTCTCATGGAGTCTTGCTATATTATGACTACATGCAGTCAGCCACTGCAGCTGAACTGCCCGGAGGAAAGAGTTAACTCAGAGAGTCTGGGTTCCACAGCGAGGGCTATACAAAACTCTATCTGGCCAGTTTCAAATGAAACTGTCAGATCTTCTGAAAAGCTAACACTAAGCAACAAGTCTGTGTGGAAAGCTCTACACTAGCCAAGTGGCTACCTACTAGTAGGAATAACAACAATATAAACAACAATAATAATAATAATAACAATGAATAATAGTATTATTAGTTTCTCCCTAACAAGCACTATTAGACCCCCTTCCCCAAGACTCAAGTCCAGGAAGGGGCCAACTACTACTTAAAACAGAAATACCTAATTCCCTAACCCTAAATAAAGGGGTGAAGGAAGAACTAAAATGGCATGACATAGTGCTTGCACTAATTTGCCACCCTACCCAAGTAGAAGTTCTGAGAGGGGCAGGAGGGTGGTTTCACACATAGCAAGACTCCATGAGAAGAAAAGCAATTACTAAGGTGAGTAATTTTTTCTTCAAACACCATTAAGTCTTGCTATATTATGACTATATGCAGATTACACAGCAGTACCTCCATGGAGGAGGGTCAGAACCTACTTAGAAATAGGCTCTGAAGCACAGCTGTGCCAAAACGAGCATCTCTCCTGGACTGAATATCCAGGGAATAATGCTTGGTAAAAGTGTGAACTGTTTTCCAAGTAGCAGCTTGACAGATTTCCAGAATGGGAATATCTCTAGCACGCTAGAGATGCAGCTGTACCCCTGGTGGAGTGGAGCCCTCAGTCCTGAGGGGGTTCTCTACCTAGTTTTTGATAAAATGGATACAAGAGACAATCCACCTTGCAATTGTCCTCTTAGTGGCAGGTTTCCTTTGCCAACCTCGCCATAGGTAAGGAAGAGTTGGAGGATTCAACCTGTGACCCTTGAGTGCGTTCCAAATAGTAGCTTAAGGCTCTTTTGATGTCCAAGCTGTGCAGACTCCTCTCACCTGAGGAAGAATGCTCAGTGAAAAATACTGGAAGAGAGATGGATTGGTTCAGGTGGAAATCTGAAACCACTTTGAGCAAAAACTTTCTGTTAGTCCTGAGGACTACCTTATCTCTGTGGAAAGAGATAAAATCTTCTTCCACTGACAGGGCCTGTAGTTCACTTATCGTCTGGCAGAAGTGATAGCCACTAGGAAAACAGTTTTCCAAGTCAGAAACTTGAGCTCTGCTGAGGACAGAGGCTCAAAGGGGTTGCATTAACTGAGCAATGCAAACATTCAGGTCCCAAGCGGGAGCTGGTTCTCGAAAAGGAGGGTTGGTGTGAAGTAACCCTTTAAAAACTTGGAAAGCACAGGGTGAGAAGAAAAGGAAGCAGGCTTCCTGCTGACAGAAAAGCAGAGACAGCTGCCAGATGAACCTTTAAGGTAGCTGGCCTAAGGCCTAAGGAATTTAAATGGACCAAATAGTCCAGTAAAATGGGCAGATCAGCAGATTCTGGGATAATCTGCTTCTCAGAGCACCAGATGGAAAACCTTTTCCACTTAGAATGTAAGTGGCCTAAGTGAAGGCTTCCTTGAAGCCTTTAAAATATCAAAACACCTTGAGAAAGGTGTAAGTCAGCAAATTCTAACTCCTCAAGAGCCATGCCTTGAGATGGAGGGATTTGAGGTCCGGATACCACACTCTCCCTGTGCACAGGCCAGTAAGTCGTGGACTCTGGGCAAGCTCAGGGCAGGGTGGACTGTCAAGGACAGAAGCAGTGGGTACCAGGGCTGTCTGGCCTAATCTGGAGCAATCAGAATCACCTTGCAGGGCTGAGATCTGATTTTTACTAGTACCCTGAAAGAAGGGGAAGGAGGAAGGGCATACAGGAACTTCCCTTTCCAATCCAACTGAAAGGCGTCCAGGGGACTGATCCCAGCACTGGAGGCCTGCAACAAAACAGAGGAAGTTGGTGGTTGTCTGGGGCTGCGAAAAGATCTATCTGAGGGGTGCCCCATCTGGCAAAGACTGACCCAGCACCTGAGGATTCAGAGCCCATTCGTGATGGCCCTGAGAAATCCTGCTGAGGGCATCCGCCAGGACATTGTCCTTCCCTGGAAGGTGAACTGCTATCAGGGAGGTGTTCAGGGAGTAAGCCAGAGACCACAACTTCATTGCTTGTGCACAAGGATGATCGAGTGCCCCTTGCTTGAGTTGATGTACCACATTGTTGTGGTGTTGTCTGTCCTGACTTGAACTACTTTGTTCTGGACAGAAGCTGAAAACGCCTGAAGAGCTAAAAGGACAGCTCTGAGTTCCAAAAGATTGATGTGAGCAGAGATTCCTGGGAGACCACACTCCTGAGTGGACAGGTCGCCCAAGTGAGCTCCCCACCCTAACAGGGAAGCATCCGTGGTGAGGGTGAGGGGTGGGAAATGGGAATGAAAGGAACCCCTTGTTTTAGATTGCTTTGATCCTGCCACCAGTGTAAGGCCAGGGTCAGGGTTTGAGTCACTGGAACCAATTTGGAAAGGGGGTCCCTCCTTTGAGACCAATAGGCCCTCAAATGGAACTGAATGTCCCTCATCTGGAATCTTGCTCCTTGCACTACAGCTGTGGAAGCAGCCATGTGCCCTAGGAGTTGCAGAAAATGCCTTGCTGGTCGAGAGACCCGCAGGGAAAAGGAGGATGCCAGGGCAATGAGTCTGTCTACCCTTTCCGAGGGGAGAAATGCCTGGCTAACTTGTGTTCAATTCTGCACCTATGAAAGTTAGTACCTGAACTGGTTGAGAACTGACTTTGGTAAATTCAGCAGGAATCCCAGGAAGTGAGAAGCTGCTGGGTGACTTGCAAGTGGGATTTTACCTGATCTGGGGACTGACCCACTATGAGCCAGTCGTCCAGGTAGGGAAACACAGCAATCCTTGCCTTCTTAAATGAGCCACTACCACAGCTAGACATTTCGTGAATACCCTTGGCGCAGAGGTAAGGTCAAGGGCATTGCCCTGAACTGGTAGTGGCCTGAGGTAGTCTGAACCTGAGGTACTTTCGTGAGAAGGCCTGATCAGAACATGAAAATAGGCATCCTTGAGGTCCAGGAAGCTAACCAGTCCCCTGGCCTCAGGAGGGAAAAATCATTGCCAGAGTTAACATTTTGAACTTTGGTTTCAAAAGATGCTTGTTCAGGTACCTTAAATCTAAAATGGGCCGCCATTCTCCTGTCTTTTTGGGGTGAAAGTATCTTGAGTACAGCCTGCCCCCCTGATGGCAAGGAGGGACCCTTCTACTGCTTTGCAGTCCAAAGAGAAGAAACCTCTGCTTCCAAAGCAAGGGCTTCTGAAGGATTTGCAGGTGGAAAATGTCTGGCTCTCATCTTCAGAAACTGTTTGAAGCTGAGAACCAGACCCTGGCCTATTACCTCAGAACCCACCTGTCCAAGTTAGGGGCACCCAGTTCTGGCTGAAATAAACCAACCTGCCCCCACTGGTACAGGAGAATCGGCCCTGGGCACCCCATCAGGGTGCCTGCGCAGCAACCTAGGCTGAGGGAGGGGATGGTTACTTGTGCCCCGCCTACCTCTGCCTCTAAAGAAACCCCTCTGTGCAAATGCAGAAGAGGCCTGAAATTGGTAAAAGGCCTGCCCCTACCTCTGGGAGCTGCCTCTGTGGAGTGGCATGCCTCCTCAGCCTGGGCACTTTGTAGGTAGTTCTGTATTCATCCATCTTTTTCATATAGTTTTCTGTTTGTTCCCAAACAGAGAATTACCCACAACAGGAAAATCCATAGCCTTTGACTGAGTATCTTGGGACAGATTAGTGCATCTGAGCCATGCCAACCTACAGAAAGCTACAGAAGTGGCCATGACCCTAGAGGAAACATCATTAACATCAACAGCAGTATGAAATTGAACTTTAGAGGCTTCAATGCCATCAGCAGCCACCTGTTCCAACTCACTAGCCAGCTGGCCATGGGCCTGCTTGGCTAACTGCAATACTGTGTCTCACCTAGATTTCTGATATCTAGCCACATAAGCCATATAATTTGCCTGCCTGAGTCCCAAGAAGCTGCCATATACTGTTTTAAGCCATGGCATCAATCTTCCTGGAATCCTTATCAGGAGGATGTGAGGCCAGAGGAATATTAGCCTTGTCACAGGCTGCAGCTTGTACCACACTTACATGACTACACTGCTCAGTGAGGAAGTCTGTATCAGAGCCTGACAAGGTATATCTTCTGTCCATTTTTTATCTACAGGAGGGACAGAATGAGGATTTTTTAAAATCTTTGTTGTTTGCTTCCTAAATGACTTATGCAAAGGAATAGACAACCTCCTAGACTCTGGTATATCCATCATTTCTACATAATCAGGCTCCTGTTGCTCATCCACAGCTTCCTCTAAAGGAAGCTGGAGGGTTCTGCAACCTTTTGTAAAACATAAAATGAGAAGGGGACTCAGACAGAATAGGAGGAGATTCTAAAGGTCTGTCTGGAGAAATGTCCGGTTCAATGGGCATGTCCAGACCCTCCCAGCCACACATGTAATGATCAAATTCGTCCTCCCTCTCTTGTGGTTCATAAAGTTCCTCAACATCATACTCCTGAACCACTGGCACTGAACGAACCAACCTTTACCAACTGTAGGTGGTTCGGCAGGACCCTAAGACAGTGACTGGACAATCTGTATGGCTTTAGCTATTTCTGCAGCAGTTGGAGAGACAATTTTGGACTCCAAACCTACTGATTTCTTTGTCTTTTTCACTGAGACTGGTTCCCTGAACCAGCCTTCCCTTTGCCGAGGAAGTCTCGCCCTGGTCAGAGGCACTCCCTCTGGTCCAGTGGGTACTGGACCAGGCTGGCCATCCGGTCAGCGGACTTCTTGGCCTCTTGTTCCCTGAGCCGGCCCAATCTCTTTCCAGGGTGGCTGCAGGAAATTTTACACACCTGGCAGTCTGACAGGAGGTGGTCAGCCCCAGACAATAAACACAGTGGTGTGTGGGTCAGCCTTGGCAAAGGCTTCCCACAGACATCACAGTGTTGAAACCCATGGGCCCGTTTTTCTTTTGGGTTTCTCAGACATAATGCCAGCCTAACCAAAAACTTGCCCTTTGATGGCAGTGCCAGGCAAGACACCCTTATCAGTTCCTAACCGTGTCACGGGTATTTGAAAAACCTATTTTAAAAGCAAGGTTTTTAGAACCGATAAGAACCGGGAACCGCCTCTAAAAGCCAACCACACTTTAAAGCGTTAAATTAAGCAAACCGATCGGTTCAAACCCAACCGATAATTGAATTTCCACACAGACTTTAAATTTTCTATACGGTTTACCAGATAGAGCTTTTAAGAAATCGCGGTGAAATAAATACTTTGCGGTTCAAATGAACCGAAAATACTCGCTTGAACCGAGAAATGAACCGATGTGAAGGAGCTGATCTCGGAGCGACTGTTCAGTGAGCGGAGTAAGAATCTGACAGTTTCATTTGAAACTGGCCAGATAGAGCTTTGGTATAGCGCCTCAAGACTGTGGAACTCCAGACTCTCTGGAGTTAACTTTTCTCTCCGGGCAGTTCAGCTGCAGTGGCTGACTGCATAGTCATAATATAGCAAGACTTCATGGTGTTTGAAGCGGTTGCGCTTGGGGTGAAGGGTGACCGAGCGCTTACCAGGGAGGTTTTATCCTTGCTCCATTTCCTCTCCCAGTTCCTATGCTTGTGTTACCAGTAAGCTTTCTCTTGGGACTTTGATGAGTGAGAGCCCAAGGAACAAGTCAGCAAACACGGTGGAGCACTTTTCCTGGAGCTCTTTCTCCATCCTGGCTACCTGCTGTTTTAGTAGGTGGGCCTCCAAGGCATTCTTTTGTGTCACTGGGCAGCGGTGTTAAATTTAAGGCAAATCAGGCAGGCCTTGGCGTTATGGGCCATGCTAAAGCAGTACATGCGGACATCGTGCAAGTCACCTGAAAAATCTTTCCCCCGCATTCTTGGTATCTGAAGAGCTTAGCCAGCTCTATGATGTCAGGTATCACTTATGAAACGTGACAGCCGACTCCAAGGAGAGAAATAACTAATCAGCGGTCAATTATAGTGGCGGTGTTCCAGAAAGGTCCAGTGATTATGGCTGTTGGCAGGAAAAGAACTAAGGTGGGAAGTGGCCACCCACTTACATGGGAGTGCCAATGTAGGACATCGTCATGGATGGTCCCTAGCAGACTGCTTTCAGGATGTTTCAGTGTGGTTTAGGGCCTGGCAGCTAGAGTTCCATAGGTGTGGCCTGATGAAAGAGATATCCTCGAGGAAGATCCTTTATTTAAAACAAAAAACAAGATGACAGTGTAGAACTATTGTATATTATCCCAGGTTACCCATCTGATGTTCTCAGTGACATGCACAGGCCAGTAAACATCTGTCATGGCCAAGGTTCATTCCACAGCCTGCTCAGCTGAGACGGTTGTTTTGTGGCCCTAATGTCTGCCAGATTTGAAGTGCAGGTATCTTAACACAGGTTAAACCAACACACTTTTTTTCTTCTGCCATGAAGAATTGGATTTCAGAGATTCCATTCAACAGGTAATACTTTGGGGGCGGGGGGCATACACAGTCGCAAAAGACTGTGGCTAAGTGGCTGCAATGACCACTCAGCCAACAGTCCTTGCATTCCACCTTGCTATGCAACATGGTGGGGAATGCAAGCCTGTCCTATGCACTTGCTAAATACACTGTAACAGCACAGGCATATCATTCTCAATGTATGGCAACCCTTGATATCCCAGTCACAGACTTACTGACGCCCCTACCTGTAAAACATACAAGCAGGTGGGGGGGCTTAAGCTGTAACTAGAAACAGGTGATTGTCGAGGTGCTGTAATCGCTAGGGATTACAGCATAGGATGTTCATGGAGTACAGAGTTTAGGCAGAAGGGCTTCACTATACAATAAGAATATATGATGGTTTGTGTGTACAGTATGATCGAGACCACTGGACCACCAGGCTAAACTACTGATGTTGGGGTGGGGGAGGTGATGCCTCAGAAGCAAGCCTACAGGTGAAGATAGGGGCAGGTACAGCAGCGCACCGAGTCCTCATGAGTGATGTGCACTTGACTGGTGCTTTACCATGCATTGCACTCCGAGTGTCGCAAATCAGGGTGCTGGCAGGCCAAACAGGTTTTGCTCCAACATGTGACAGCCATATCTGCATAGCAACAGCCACAGGAAGTCTCCTTCCTCCACTCTAATGATGGGTCCAATGTCTGTTTAAAGCAGAACATTGTTGATAGTGCAATGAGAAGCTTAGTGCAATGGGAAGCTTGTTTAGCATCCCATTTTGTACTAACAGCAACTGTGTATTGGGCTCTGGAGTTCAGGGAGTCTCCTCAGACACTCCGCTGAATAACTGATAGCTATCATGACTAAATGTATTGTCTCACAGAACACAGAAATTGCCAGCAGATATAGACTGCTAGGCACCAGTCCAGTAGCCTACACTTGTTTGCAGCCTCTGACCCTACCTGGTCAATGGCTTTTAAACACTCCTTCCCACTTCTAAGGTTCCCCTATGCCTGTCCCAGGCATGTTTAAATCCCACCACTATCTTTGTTCCCATCACCTCCTGTGGCATGCTATTCCATGTGTCCACCACCCTCTCTGTGAAGAAAAACGTCCTCACATTTCTCCTCAACCTGCCAATCTCCAATTTCTTATCATGCCCTCTTGTTCTTGTACTCTTCCTACATTGACAGATGTCTCCCCCCACCATACCTTATTTGTACCCTTAAGGTACTTGAATGTTTCCATCATGTCACCTCAATCCCACTTCTCCTTCAACAAGTACATATTGAGGTCCTATAGTCTCCTCATATGTTTTTGGTGCAAGCCCTGTACCATCTTTGTTGCCCATCTCTGTACGCCTCCACCCTGTCGATATTCTTACAGAGGTGCGGCCTCCAGAACTGCACACAGTACTCCAGGTGAGGCCTTACCAGTGTTTTATAAAATGACATCACTAGCTACTGTGACGGGACAGCCAGTTCTGAGTGCTGTATGATAATTTTTGTAATATAAAATGTGTATGGACTGTCTCCCATGAGAAATGTTGAAACAGCATGTGAGATCTCTCTCACACACACACACACACACACACACACAGGTTTTAGATACAAGGTGTTACCTGGAAGGCCTGAAGCTAATTACAGGCTGGAAGAGGCTTGAGTTGAGCATATCCATTTATAGACGTTTCAAGAGGAGGAAACCAGTTTTAGTAAACTGGGCGAAATCATAAATGCGGATGTCTGTGTGAGCGGGAAACTGATCAAAAGATCAAAGAAATGTCATTTGAAGAACACGAGTCATGCTGAGGTTGCAGAATTTAATACTTGGAAAAGACATCCTGTTTTATAGAGATATATTTTTTATATATTCAGACAGGGAGGAGCTAGGTGACCTCATGCAAAATAGGTGGGGAAAAGCAGCTTTTAAAGATTATTCTGTTTTCCTTCAGAGACACTTCTATCTAGACTCTGACAAAGAAACATCTCTGGAGCACTTTAAGCAGGTATTTAGAGAGAGAGACAAATCTAAGTAAGGTAGTAGAAGTCACTGTTTAAAACCTTGTCTTTTAATAGATTTGTATGTCTTGTGATATAATAGTTCTGTATTTTGTGTTTTACATACTTTTATCTATTTTAGTAAAACTCTTTTAGAGCATACTTGGTCTGTCTTTGAATTTCTTTCATTTGCAAGAAAAGTACGTATGGTTATAGCCGACACTAGGCATAAGCTTGAATGGTGATACCAAACTGGAAAGAGAAGCATTTTAAATCTGAGGTCTTTATTAAAGTTTTTAAGGGTTCATTTCTATACACCTAGTTAGGTGCCCGTGAGGCAAAGATATCTGCCACCAAGACAGAATTATCTGAGCCTGTACACTGAGTCACGCAACAAGAGGTTCACAGTTTGAATCCATCCAAGACTTGAGACCAAAGGTTGATTTAACTCACAAAACAGACAAGAGGGTTACCTTGTTCTGTTAACTGTACACAAGACTCACGCTCAGAGGTTGGCACTTTGGGAATAGAGGACCTGACCTGCTAAGTGGGTTTGTGACAGACTGGTTGGCAGTGGCATAATTTTGTTATCACAAGCTTTTATTGTTCTGTGTCAGCTTGAGACTGTAAGCTCACTTGCAAGGAAAGAGAAAGGCAGAGTTTTATTTTAAAATGAAACAGAACTATACCACTTGGCATACAGTCAAGTTCCTACCCATTTTACTTTTTCTCTGAAGTGCAAGTCAGAGTAGCAGTAGTCAGAAAAAGATGGCTTCCGACCACAGCAGACACACTGTAGATTACTTAAGCAGTTGTGCTGGGACAGAGGAGTCCCATTCAAGGTGACAGCCAAAAGCAGATCTTTATAAATGCCCTGATGGTAGCAGATGCCCAAGCGAGTAGTCACGGACCATGACTGGAAAGGACCAAACCTCGAGTGTGGCAGGGTTAGCGGCAAGTGCAGTGTCCACATCTGATGAGGAGGGCAACAGGGCCATTGTCAGTGAAGGGACACAGCAGCAGGGAAGGTCACCAGTATCCTGAATCCAGAGGTACTCAGGCTGTAAACGAGTTGCGCAGGATGGAGCTGGAGTTCCAAAAGAAGAGAGAGCCGGAACGACGAGAGGCAGAGCGAGAACAGAGAGATGCAGACCATGACGAGTGTGAGCGAAGCAGCTGCAGAGGAGAAGAGAGAGGAGCACCAGAGGCAACACGAACTGGAGAAGCTACAACTCCGACCAGCGGCACCAGACCAGGTAAGTGGCTTGGGTTTAACTGGGACTGCAGGACTAGTTACAAATTGAATTCAAATTAATAGCCAAATTTAAAGAGGGGAGGATATGGATGCCTTTTAAATTTTTTTGAAAAAGTTCATATTCAGGCTAAAATTCCTAGAGAGTCCTGGAGCTTCCAGCTATCCCGCACTTACCGGAAAGCTCGGGATGCATTGGGTCAAATGGACAATGAGGGCAGGGATGATTACAGCAAACTTAAAGCTGCACTGTTAAAGTTTGAATTAACTGCTGAATCATACAGAGCTAAATTCCATAAGCTCAGGAGAAGCCCTGATATGAGCTATGAGGAGCTAGCCACGAAAAAACATCTGTTTTAAAACTTTGGTGGGAAGGAATTGAGGCAAACTCTGTTGATAAAATTGAAAATGTGATTTTATTAGAACTGTTTTATTGGGCATGCCCAGCAGAGCTAAAAACCTGGCTAGAGGACCGAGATCCCAAAACAGTGCAAGAGGCTGCGAACTCTCTGACCGCTTATGCCAAGAGCAGACCTGCTCTGAGAGCAAATGGGGCAGGCGTGGCAATGCAGAAAGGAAAAGCACGCATTCAGGGCAGCTAAAACCCTCACTGCCTCCACCGAAACCAGTTAGCCCCAGGTTTCAGAGAAAAGATTTCTGAGAGGAAGAAATGAATGTTGGTTGTGTAAAGAAACTGGGCATATTGCCAGACAATGTCCCAAAAAGGAGCAATAATACACACAAGGGGTGCTAGAAAAGAAGTCGGTTGTTTGTGTGAACCCTGGAAGCATGCCAGTGAACATGAGGAAACACATGCACCCAGTCATGGTGAATGGTGTACAGACACAAGGGTTAAGGGACACAGGGGCATCCCTGACATTGTTAAAAGGATCTGGTACAGCCTGGTCAGCTTATACCCAATAAATACGTCAATGTCCAAGGGTTCTGGTGAAGAGAAAACATTACCCCTCGTTAGTGTTCTCAGACTGGGGTGAAACAGGGGGAACTGTGCAACAGGTGGCTGCAGCCAAAACCTTAGCAGTGGATGTAATCCTGGGCAACAATCTAAAACAGGTGATGGTATGTGCAGTTACCCGTAGCCAAGCAGCAAGGGAAAATTGTAGTTCCCTGAACCCCACAGAAGCCATTGTGGAAGCCACTGAGAGGCTGGTTCCCAGCCTGTGTCTCCTGATATGGAGATTAATGAAGAGGGTAGAAATTTCCCAGCAGCTAGTAATCACACAGCTACAGAGGTTACTCCGAAGAGGGAGGGTGACCCATTGTCAGAGGTTGGGATTGATAGTGATCCTGAGTGCCCTGGCGCTAGTGCTAGGGACCCTAGTTTAGCGACTGAAGGGACCTGTCCCATGCCTTGGGAATGTGTGAGAGGTTTGCAGCTGCTCAGATAAGTGACCCTAGTTTAGAAAAGCTGAGGGCTTGGGCAGACTCGGACGGCACACAGGAAGGTGACGGCAGACATGAGGTTTATTGGGAAAACGGACTTATGTATACTCCAGGCAGTACAGACAGAGGGATGCTAGGCAGGCAGCTTGTCGTTCCCAGGGTATTTGAGCAGTTGCTCAAGACTGCACATGACATCCCTTGTCTGGTCATCTGGGAGTCAGCACACAATGCAGCAGTTGGCTCAGAATTTCTACTGGTCTAACCACCCAGCAGGTGAAGGAGTATTGCAGGTTTTGTCACGGTGCCAAGAAATAGGGAAGGCGGGCAAGAAAACCCAACCGCCCTGATTCCATTGCCCATAGTGGAGGAGTCCTACCCTTCCCTGTGAGGATGGCTACTGCTTGTTGTTATACCTTGATTTGCTCTGTGGTGGACATCTGTTATGTAACTGCTACTTGTGCTGCTTTATAAGTTATTTAAATTTATGTCTATTTTTGACTGAACCCTGTTATTGACAACAATCTGTAACTGTTTTGTGTTAAGCCTCTGGTTTATGTACTGTACTCTCCCAGGTCATACTTGAAAAAAGGCAGGCCTCTTGCCTAATGTACTTACCTAGTTAACAAGGCAAATAAATAAAAATAAATCGAGGGTGGGAATGGATATTGTGGAACCTTTAAATACCCCCAGCTCCTCAGGAAAGATTCATCCTGACTGTGGTGGATTATGCCACCCGATACCCAGAGGCAGTCGCCCTATCCTCACTGAGGACAGACAAAGAGGCAGATGCCTTACTTGGGATTTTCTCCCGTGCTGGGTTTCCGAGGAGGTAATCACCGATTGAGGGAATCTTTCCCTGAAGGGGTTCCTTCATGTCAGACCTGATGAAATATTTATGGGAGAGTGTGGGGTGGTGCAGAGATGCACAACACTGTATCACCCACAAGTCAATGGGCTTGTGGAAAGATTCAATGGTACCCTAAAGTCAATGCTCCAGGCATTTGCTGAACAGCATGGGAGGGACTGGGAGAAATACCCTCCCCACCTGTTTGAATACAGGGAGGTGCTCCAAGAGTCGGCAAGTTTTCCCCTTGAACTCCTATATGGGACGCCCGAGTGCGTGGGCCCCTAGACTTGATCCAAGAGGACTGGGAAGGCAAGCATGCCACCCAGGGAACTCCCATTGTGGATTACGACCTAAGGTTTAGGGAAAGGCTGAAGGAGCTTATGGGAACAGCCCAGAGCAACCTGTCTGCTGCCCAACAGAAACAAAAAGTGTGATACGACCTGCAGAGCCAGAGCTCAGTTTCGTACATGGAGGGTCAGGAAGTCATGGTCCTTATTCCGGTCTGGAAAGACAAGCTGCAGGCTGAGTGGGCAGGACCATACAAAGTGGTTGGGAAGATAAATGAGCGTGAACTACATTGTGGAATTACCTGACGAAGACAGACAGAAAAAGATGTACCATGTCAACATGAAGAAGCCATATGCAAATAGGGCTGACATGAGTGTTCACAGTGTGTAGTCATGGGAGAGGACAGGCGAAGGAGACCCCCTTCTGGATTTACTGGAAGAAAGTAAGCAGGAGTCCTCTGTGGAGGCAGTAAAATTGTCTCCCCAGCTAGCCCCGGACCAGATCCAGAAAGTAAGGGAGGTTTTAGCAGACTTTGCCCCCTTGTTTAGCACCAAGCCTGGACTAACCCCTTAGCGGCCTTCGATGTGGAGACAGGGACACAGACTCCCATCTGCCGGACAGCATTATCGGGTGTCAGAGGCTGTCAAAAGGACATTAGGAGGGAAGTGGAGGAGATGCTGGATTTAGGGTAATCCAGAGATCCCACAGCCCTGGGCCTCACCACGTAGTCCTTGTGCCTAAGCCAGATGGCTCTACTCGTTTCTGTGTGGACTATCGTGGACTGAATGCAGTCACAAAGTCACACGCCCACCTGATGCCCCAGACGGAGGAACTCCTGTACAAGTTGGGAGCGCCGACCTGCTTACGACCACTGACCTGACAAAGGGATGTTGGCAGGTACAGCCGACAGACAGAGCTAGGGAGAGGTTGCCTTCATCACTCCGATAGGTTTATCTGATTTTAAAGTAATGCCTTTCAGAATAAAGAACGCCTGGCCACTTTCCAAAGGTTGGTGAACCAGGTGTTAAATGGTGCTGAGGAGCACGCTCGCTAGCATACCTCAATGACACTGCCATCTTTAGTACCAGCTGGGAGGAACATCTATCCCAACTTAGGGAACTGTTGGGCAGGATACAGAGAGGCCAGACTCACTGGCAAAACCAGGAAGTGCCAGGTGGCCATGGGAGAAGTGGCATACCTAGGGCATGTGGTAGGCGGAGACAGATCCGTCCTAACCAAATAAAGATAGAGGTGATCCAGAGTGTGGCCCAGACCAGAAACACACAAGCAGGTCAGGAGTTTTCTAGGGACAGCAGGGTACTACAGAAAATTTGTACCCAATTACAGTGCCCTGGCTGCTCCCTATCTAACCTGACAAAGAAAAGGATGTCAAAGAAAATTACCTGGGGCCCAGCCTGTGAGGAAGCCTTTACCAAACTAAAGGAGGCACTGTGCAGTGCTCCTGTTTTGACAAGTCCTGACTATAGCAAAACCTTTATAGTTCAGACTGATGCCTCAGATGTGGGTATTGGGCAGTACTGAGTCAGGCGTCCCAGCCAAGGGACGGATCACCCAGTAGTGTACCTGAGTAGAAGATTCTTCCAGCGAGAAAGCATACTCCACGGTGGAAAAAGAATGTCTTGCCATAGTGTAGGCCCTAAAGAAGCTAAACCATACTTGTATGGGCTGCATTTTATAGTGCAGACTGGCCACAACCCCTGGTTTGGCTAGCGCAGATGGGGAAAAACAATGGTAGATTGCTAAGATGGAGTCTTGCTTTGCAAGGGTATGATATGACAATCGTACATTGGGCTAGCCCAAAAAAAAAAAAACACACAGAACTCAGATGGGCTGTCTAGGGTCTTTGAGGAGTGAACTGATTTGGGAAGCTCATCCCATGTAGGGACAGAGCCCCAAATTCAGTCTAGGTGGGAAGGATTGTGGCGTGGACAGCCAGTTCTGAGTGCTGTAAGATCATTTTGTAATATAAAAATGCGTATGGACCGTCTCCATGAGAAATGTTGAAACATCATGTGAGATCACACACACACACACACACACACAGGTTTTTAGATACAAGGCGTTACCTGGAGGCCTGAAGCTAATTACAGGCTGGAAGAGGCTTGAGTTGAGCATATCCATTTTATGCGTTCCAGAGGAGGAAACCAGGTTTAGTAAACTGGTGCAAAATCATAAATCTACGGATGTCTGTGTGAGAGGGAAGCAGATCAATAGATCAAAGAAATGTCATTTGAAGAACATGAGTCATGCTGAGGTTGCAGAATTTAATACTTGGAAAAGACATCATGTTTTATAGAGATATACTTTTTATATATATATTCTGACAGGGAGGAGCTAGGTGACCTCATGCAAAATAGGTGTGGAAAACCAGCTTCTAAAGATTATTGGTTTTCTTTCAGAGACATTTCTATCTAGACTCTGACAAAAGAAACATCTCTGGAGGACTTTAAGCAGGTATTTAGAGAGAGACAAATCTAAGTATGTATTCTTTTAATATATTTGTATGTCTTGTGATATAAGAGTTCTATATTTTGTGTTTACATACTTTTATCTATTTTAGTAAAACATTTTTTAGAACATATTTGGTCTGTCTTTGAATTTCTTTCATTTGCAAGAAAAAGTATATATGGTTATAGCTGACACTAGGCATAAGCTTGAATGGTGATACCAAACTGGAAAGAGAAGCGTTTTAAATCTAGGCCTTTATAAAAGTTTTTAAGGGTTCATTTCTGTACACCTGGCTAGGTGCCCGTAGGAAAAGATATCTGGCCCCGAAGACAGAATTACCGAGCCTGTACACTAGATGCAGCTAACAAAAGGTTCACAGTTTGAATCCCTCCAAGACTTGAGACCAAAGGTTGATTTAACTCACAAAACAGACAAGAGGTTACCTTGTTCTGTTAACTGTACCTGAAGACTACGCTCACAGGTTGGCACTTTGGGAGTAGAGGGCCTGACCTGCTGAGTGGGTTTGTGGCAGTTACCACCTTCTGCTAGTGATACCCCTGCCTATGCACTCCAGTGTGACACTGGCCCTCCCTGCCACCTTTGTACTTTGCTTAGATACCTTTAGGTCATCTGAAATGATAATCCCCAGGTCCCTTTCTTCCTTCGTGATCATCAGCAACTCCCCTCCATCCTGTAGCTCTACCCAGGGTTCCCTCGTCCCAGGAACATTATTTTGCAATTCGTTGAACTGAACCTCAGTTGCTACACCTCAGACAATTTTTAATCTTCCCTAGGTACCTCCTCATCTTCTCCACCCCATCTGGTGTATCCACCCTGTTGCAGATCTTGTCATCTGCAAACAGGCGAACCTTCCTCCAGCCCTTTGCAATGTTATTAATGAAGACATCAAAATAAGACTTGCCCAAGGACCGATCCCTGAGGTACCCCGCTGGTCATCCCCTCTCCTGGATTGGATCTCGTTTTCCACCACCCTCTGCCTCCTGTCTGTTAGCCAGTTCTTACCCCAGTTTGCAACCCTGTGCCCCACACCCAGACTACCCATCTTGTTAACCAGCCTTTTATGTGGGACGGTGCTGAAGTCCTTGCTGAAATAGAGGTGGGCGATATCCACTGCCCCTCCCCACAGATTTATTTCCTCCATCAGATTAGTCTGACACAATCCTCCTGCTGTGAATCCATGTGACCTGGATCTTAGGCATGGATGGATTCTAAGTGTGCCACCATTCTTTTTTAAGCAATGCCTCCATGATCTTCCCACTACTGAGGTGAGGCTGACCACCTGTAGTTCCCTGCCTCCTCCCTGCTACCACTTTTGTGTGGCGGGACTACATGTGCCTTCTTCCAGTCCTCTGGGACCACTTCCGTGTTGAGGGACTCTGTGAACATGGCTGCCACAGGTGCTGCAAGCTCTCTTCACAGCTCCCTTAATATCCTCGGGTGTCACGCCATCTGGCCTCATTGCTTTGTCCACTTTTAGTTTTGTGAACTCCTCCAGAACTCTCTCCTCTGTGAACAGACTTGTGTTTACCCCCTTCGTGTCTGTTGCCCAGCTGTGGTCCCTGACCTCCCCTCTTTAGTGAATATTGAACAGAAGTATTAGTTCAGTATTTCCGCCTTTTCCATGCCTCCCTCCTTACACTCTCCCCCGGTTTTCCTTCTTTCGCTGATGTACTTAAAGAATGTCTTGTCCGTCTTCACCATCTGCACTAATCTTCCCTTAGTCTGCCTTTGCGCTCTTTACAGTCTTCCTCATTTCCCTTAAGTTCTTAAGGTACACCTCCCTGTCTGTCTCCTTATGTTTCCGGAAACCCACCCTTTTGGCCCTTACCTTGTCTGCCACCTCTCTAGAGAACCATAGTGGTTTCCTCCTTCTCTTGCCCTTGTTCACACTCCTGGAATACGTTGGTTCATCACCTCCTCCATGACTCTCTTCAGGTGTTCCCTGCTCCTCAACTCCCCTCCTCCTATCTCCCTCCTTACCAGGGCCTCTTGATATACCTCCCATTTTAGAAAAATCTGCCCTCCTAAAATCTAGGACCTTTGCCTTAGTGTAACTAGTCTAGCTCTCTCCCATGCTAAACCACACTAGGTGGTGGTCACTGGATTCCAGTTGACCTTCTACCTAGACATCTGTAATTCTGTGCCCACTGGTCAGTACTAGGTCCAGAATCGCCCGTCTCTGGTGGGATTGTTCACTAGCTGTCTGAGGCCTGCCCCTGTGGGAATCCAGGATGTCTCAGCTCCTGGTTAGAAGCAGCTACTGGTCCACTCCATATCTGGTATGTGAAGTCACAAGCAGAAATGCCTCACCCTTTGTTGCCATATCCTGAATTTGGTCCACTAGATTCCTATGAACCTCCTCCCCTGCACTGGAGTCTGTAGATCACCCCTGTGCACTGCTGTGCCACTGCCTGCTCAAGGGTGACCCACAGTGCCTCAGCCTCCTCTGTCTACCCTGTACCTCTGTAGCTTTTATACCTTCTCTTACGTACAGGGCCACTCCCTCCCTTATTACTCCCCAGCTCTCCTGAATAGCACACAACCCAGAAAAGTTACATCCTAGTCATGATTTTCAGTGTACCAGGTCTCTGTTACTGCTGCAATATCCAGGTCTGCCTCTACTATTAAGGCCTCTAGGTCTGGGATTTTATTTCCCAGGCTATGGGCATTTTAACTATGGTCTTCCATGTTCTGCTGCCTGTCCCCCTCTACTCACAGTAATAATGTCACAGAATTGTTCATCAGCACACTTCTCAACCTTCCATCACCTGGTTAGCTGTTTCAATGAACAGCATGCTGTATATAAAATATTAGTACAAAATGGGTGGGACAGCACAGAGAAACAGACAGTGAAGGTAAAAAAAAAAACAATGGTTCACCCAGTCATGCTTGTAACACCCTTTCATACCCACAGACCTCTTGTCAATATGGGGTCTTTGTCTATACTATCCACCCCTTGCTCCCTGTTTTATTACTGGCCCCCAAGTAATTACGAAGACCTTAAGTGGTCCAGTCATGTCGGAAACCACATGGTTTGGCATCCACCACCTCTGCTGGCAGATTCTTCCATGGCTCAATCACGGTCTCTGTAAAATAAAAGCGTTCTCAAGTCCCTACTAAACCTCCCACCCACCAGCTTCTACTCGTGACCCTGTGTTCTAGATTCACTACTCTTGCTAAATTGTTCTTTGGAGTTCACCTTGTTCATCCCTTTCAGGAAGTCTCCTCATATTACCCTTCTCTTGCTGGGCTTCAAGTGAGTACATGTTCAGTGCAATAAGCCAATCCTCATAGGATCTGCACTGTAAGCCCTGAATCATTTTGGTCACCCTATGCTGCCCTGACTTCGGTCTGTCTTGGTCTTTTCTTAGGTGAGAACTCCAAAACTGGGCACAATGCTCTAGGTGTGGTCTTACCAGATCTATAGAGAGGTAGTAAATACAGGTTACTCACCTGTAACAGGAGTTCTAGGAATGGTATATGTTGTTCATCCACACTGTCTGGCAAGTTCCTTGCCACTTTAAATCTTGCGGAAGGTCTTCAAGCTGGCTCCTCCCACCCACCGGGTGGTAAAACTCTAGCTCCGCCCCATGGCTCAGATCTGGCCCGCTGGAGAAGCTCAGGTTGTGCGTCGAAGCGGGGAGGTCGGGTGGAGTCGTGTGGATGAACAACATATACCATTCCTAGAACTCCTGTTACAGGTGAGTAACCTGTATTCTAGGGACATGGATATGTTGTTCATCCACACTGTCTGGCAGACTCTAGCAGTTCTCCGGGAGGAGGAGGCAAGCGCACACACCCCTACTTAGGGAATAAAGACTGGAAGCGAGGCCCCAAAACCAGCATCCAGGCGTGACTCAAGGTCGATGTGGTAATGGGTAATAAAGGTGTGCTGACTTCCAGGTAGCAGCCCTGCAGATTTCCTGGATAGGGGCGTCCCTGGAAGCAGCCACCGATGCAGCAGTATGCGGTGGGTAGAATGAGCTCTTATCCCTCTGGGAGTCCATGCCCGCCAACTTGTAGCAGAGATCTATGCAGGAGGTGACCCACCTGCTTATCGTCCATGGCTGCAGGTCTGCCAGGTGCAGCTTCAGCGTAGGTGACAAACAGCTGGTGAACCTCTCCCAATTTCAGCCGTGCGCACCTTATAATATGGCGCCCTTCTAGGGTCCAAAGTATGGAGCCTGTATTGACCTCCCGAGTGTGATTGGGTAGAACACCAGCAGAGTCAACACCTGGTTAAGGTGAAACTCCGACACCACCTTGAAGGAATTCGGGTTGAGGCGCAGGACAACCTTGTCCCTGTGGAAGACCAGGTAAGGAGACTCAATGCAGAGCACCTGGGTTCACCCATCCTTCTGGCTGGCGTGATAGCCACCAGAGGCGGTCTTCCACGACAGGTGAGATTCACACCTGTGCACTGGTTCGAATGGCTTGCCCAGGAGCTTTGCCAGTACCAGCGGTAAATCCCACGGAGGTGGAGGTTCGCACGGAGGAAATGTGATCAAAGCCTTTGAAAGCGTAGACCACCTTCTCCCTCGCCACCGACTGCTCCCGGCCCGCCTGGTAAGCAGAGATGGCTGCCAGAGTGCACCCTTAGGGTCGTCAGACCCAAGCCCTTGACTAGAATGGGACCATAAATAGTCCAAGATGTTTGCCAAAGGACAGGAGGAAGGGTCAAGCCCACCCTGACACCAAATGGAAATCTTCTTCCATTTGAAGGCATAGCATTTCCTGGTCGACTCCTACAGGGACGGCTCACACAACACTGAGGACCTCAGCCAGAAGCCAAGGCCTGGAACTCTAGCAGCTCAGAAACCAGGCCGTCAGGTGCAGGGATTGAAGGTCCGGATGGAACACCTTCCCTGATTGACTGAGAGCAGGTCAGGCGGAGCTGGAAGCTGCCTCGGGGCCTGGAGCTGAGGCTGAGAGATCTGGGTACCAGAACTGGCGTGAGGCCAGTCTGGGACTATCAGAATCACCTCGCCTTGTCCCTCCTTGCTTTGAGAAGCACCTTGTGAATCAAGGGAAATGGGGAAAGGCGTAGAAGGCCCGGGGTCCCACAGCCTACGAAGGCATCCCCTGCAGCGAGCCTTGCTGAGGGGCGGGCATGAAACAGCCTCAGCTCGCGTTCTCCTGGAGGCAAACAGGTCCACCTGGGTGTGCCCCAGTGGGAGAACAGATCTTGTACCACCTCCGGCAGGAGAGACCACTCATGAGATGCAGCCCCTATCCGGCTCAGGGCATCGGCCAGGGTGTTAGGCTCCTGCCACATGAATGGCTGGGAGATCCGCCTCCAGGCTGCGCACGAGTGACCAAATGCAGAAACTTCCTTGTATAGAAGCATGGGCAACGTCCCGCCCTGGCGGTTTAGATGATATACATAGTCATGGTATTGTCCGTCTGGACTCCGGACCCAGACCCGGAGAAAGCGGAGCAAAGGCGGTGAGAGCTAGGCGGACCGCTCGGACTTCCAGCAGGTTGATGTGGCATCGAGACTGGCGCGGGGACCAGAGGGCGTGCGGCTCGGTGTTCCCCAGATGGGCACCCCAACCCATCGAGAGGCATCAGTCGATAGAGACCGTTGGCTCGGGCGGACAAGCGGATGCCCTCCTGCAGATGAGATGGAGCGGTCCACCACGAGGCGTTCCACATCTCCTGGTCACCATCACTAGCTGGTCCAATGGATGCAGCATTGTGACCACTGGCTGGCCAGTCCCACTGAAGAGGCGCATGTGCCAGCGTGCCCAACAGACCGCTGGTACAGGCCGCCATAAGAGACAGGGCGCAGGAAGTCCCGGGTAAGGCGCGATTGCCCAACCAGAAATGATTGAGTAAAGGAGGTAAGAACCTCGGCCCTGTCCGCCCGGGAGCCGTGCTCTGGCTCGAAGAGAGTCGAGCTCTGCCCGATAAACAGAATCCCTGCTTGGCTCAAGTTCGAACTTGGCCTCGTTGATGAAAAGGCCGACTTGAGAGCAAACCTGGAGGGCCAGATCTCTGACCGCTCCACCTCCTATCTGGAGGGGCTGCTATCATCCAATCGTCCAGGTAGGTACACCGGACCCCTCAGGCGCCAGAAGCTGTCACTGCAATGCATTTGGTGAAGACCCTGGGAGCTGGAGACAGGCGAAGGGCATGGCTCGGAACTGAAGAGGATCCCTCCGCTCAGCGAAGGAATCCCGATGTGACAGACGGATAGGGAGGCGTGAAAGAGCAGCGTCCTGCAGGTCAGTGAGGCAGAACCACCGCGCCGTGTTCAGGGATGGTATTATCTGAGCCAGAGTGACCATCCTGAAGGTTCGAGACCTTAGAACTTGTTCAGGTCGTGAGGTCGAGAATGGGCGCCAGCCCCTGTCCCGTTTAGAAAAGGAAGTACCTGGACACAACCCCGGGTCTGAGGGAGGGTCTGCTACCTCCTGATCACCTCCTTTTGGAGGAGGAGGCGATGTCGGCCTGACGAGCCGACAGTGAGGCTGTGGACCCGAGGCCCCTGAGTGTAGCGGCTCTGAAGGCGGGGCCTGCTCGAATTCTAGAGCAGGCCTTTTCCCACCCCAGTACCCACCTGTCCGTGGTAATAGCGGACCAGGCGGAAAGGAAGTGCGGGCCGTCCCACAGAGGGAACCCTGGGGTGAGGGTGGCCAGGGGTTGGGGCGACACCCTCAGCCCGTCACTGGGCAGGCTTGGAGGAGGGACCGGCCGAGGGACCTCCTGAGCCTACCTCCTGCTTCCTGTTGGAGGAGCTCGAGACTAGGTTTGGGATGCCAAGCCCGAGCCTGCCTAGCCCTAGCGTTGCTGGGCCGGGCGCGCCGTGGGCGCAGAAGGGCAAGAGGCTTAGGCCGTGGTTTACGGCCTTGTCCTTCTAACGGAAGAGACTGAGTCAAGGTAGCATTGGACTTCTCGATCCTCTGCGAGGTGACTTTCCACCCCAGGGTGAAGAGGTCAGTCCCCAAAAGGAACATCCGCCAACTTGTGCTGGGTATCCGAGTAAAGGTGGATATCCTCAGCCAAGCCCGATGACGCGTATCGCCACTTCGGCCGCCACAGACCTGGCACATGGGTCCCCAATGTCTAAAGCAGTCTGGAGCTGCTGTTTGGCCAGTGCCCTGCCCTGGTCCCGCACCTGCCTGACCGTAGTCTGCAGATCCAGCGGGAAGATGAGGACGACCTCATCCAGGGAGCCCAACAGGGCATGAAAAAATGTGCCATGAGGGCCGGCCGAACTGGCCTGGCGAAGGCCGAGAAGGGCGCAGCATAGACTTTTCGCCCGGCATAGTCCAATTTCTTGGTCTCCTTGTCGGGAGGTTTGTCCACATCCTAGAGTTCCCGGCACGCCGGAAAACGCTGTCGGTAACCAACCCCTCAGCCGAGGGTGTTCAAAACCGGACAGGGAACCAGTAGGGACCGCATACTTCCTGGCCATCCTGGCCGAGGCGCAGGACAGGAAGCAGGGCGCTACCAGAGCTCCAAGGCCGGACCCACTGGCCTCGGCCACGGAAAGGCCTCCGTGAGAATCCCTTGGTCCAGAATCTCCATGAGGGATACCTGGCCCGTTTAAAGCAGGTTCGAGCTTCATCCCAGGTGGACTCCGAGATGAGCGAAGCAATCCTAGGAAGACGAAGGGCTATAGTCCACCGACTGTCCTCTCTGAGGACTCAAGTCCATTCGCTTGGAGAAAGGAGGAATCATCCTCGGACTCGGAAGAGTCCTCAAAACTGCCTCGGGCCTGAGCCACCCTCCACTGCGAGGTCTATCGGGGAGTGAGGGTGACAGACAACCTATGGGGCAGTCCCTGAGCCGACCGAAGTTGGTCCGAGCCCCAACTAACGGCTGTGGAGGCAGAGGTTCCACGAGTCGGTGGGGCAGCTGGAATTAGCCATACAACCCGGCCTGGGAACAGGCTCCTCGGCTAAGCAGGGGTTGTTCGGCTGCTCGGTGACAGCCACTTAATGGCGGGGAAGGCGATGGCGTCGGCTTATTCCCGATCAGAAGGAGCTGTTGCCACATAGGTTCCTCATACCTCTGGCGCAACTTAGCGAAGCCTCCCTAAATCCGAGGGGAGGAAGAAGGATGACGGCGCGCTTGCCTTGATGCGGGCCGGACCGCCTATGGCCGAAGCGGGGATGGCTGGACAGCGTCAGACGGAACCTCGGCTAAGCCGAGGGCAGTGCGAGGAGGTGTCGCGGGGAATCAGCACTCCCTCGGTTCGGACGATTCAACAGAGGCTCCGGAACCGGAGGCACGGAGACGAGCCGACAGGATCCTCAGCTCCCACCGGGGAACCGGGAGAGAGTTCTCAGCTTCTCCAGCCGACAACCTGTCCAGCGGGTCGAGAAAATCTGACCCCGCATCGGCGGGAGTCTCGGTCAACGCTGGCTGATGAAACTGTAAACCAGTGGCGAAGCGAGAGGTCGACCGAAGTCGATGGCCGACTACTAGGGGAGAGGATCTTTCCGCTCCCAAGAGCGTCGACAGTGAGACTTACTCTTGTCTCTCTTCTGGACCGAGACGGTCCAGAAGAAGTTGACCCTCACCTTTGTCGAGAGGTCAGACAAAGCTCATTAAAGGAAGCGAATAAGAGGCACCGAGAGATAGCGGGACAATGCCGCAGCCGGTAGAAGCGGCCCGCGCCGCCTCCTCTTGAGGCGATCATCTGTGACTGATCTGCCGAGCCCGCCGCCGGACACCACCGACCGGGCCTTTTTGACTTTACGGGAAGAAATCTCTTCTCGGGCGCCCCAGTTGTAAACGGGCAGCACGGTCTTCGAGGACGTAGGGCTGAAAAAGGAAGAGCACAGGTCGCAGGCCTGCGGTCGTGCTCAAGGCCAAAGCAGTAGCCGCATGTGGAGTGTGGATCCGCTCCGAGACATCTTCTGCCCACAAGGGCATCTCCGAAACCGGAGTCGATTTGTCCATCGCGAGCGAGGGAGAGAAGACGCAAGTCTTTTAGCAAAAGTTTTTAATTTCAAAATTCAAGAATTAGGAACCAGTCTTATATGCAGGCGTTGCTATGAGGAACCTGAGCTTCCGAAGGAAGATCTGGCGCTATGGGGGCGGAGAGCGAGTTTTACCACCCGGTGGGTTGGAGGAGCCAGCTTGAAGACCTTCCGCAAGATTTAAAGCGGCAAGGAACCTGCCAGACAGTGTGGATGAACAACATATCCATGTCCCTAGAATACCCCTTTCCACCTGCTGTTAAACCCCTCCCAGTACCCCCCAATATCCTGTTTGCCTTGCTATAGGCCCACACTTCTCAGAGTACTGAATGACCTCCTAATGGCAAGAGATCGAAAGGCACGTACCATTCTGGTCCTTCTTGATCTCTCTGCTGCATTAGACACTGTTGACCATAATGTGCTGTTGCAGTGTCTGCGGCTTCTTTGTGGGCAGTCTGGTACAGTCCTCAAATGGTTCCACTTGTACCTCGTGGACAGGTCTCAGAGAGTTGCCACTGGGATTTATTCCTCTGGCTCTCCTCCCTGCCCTGCGGGGTGCCCGCAGGGCTCCATTCTGCCCCCATGCTGTTTGCAGTGTACATGATGACATTGGGAGATATCATCAGGCGATACAGTCTGAGTTTTCACTGCTATGCAGATGATACCCAGCTGTATAGGTCTTTTCTGCCCGGAAAGGATGATGCACTCTCTGTGCTAAATAACTGCCTCACTGAAATCAGAACCTGGATGAGAACCAGCTGGCTGAGACTGAATCCAGAGAAGACTGAAGTGTTGGTACTGGACCCTGGTCGCTTCAGGGGCAGGTTTGGGGTTGGACAGCCATCAGGTTTATTGACTGATGGCATACCGCTCCCTCACTCAGACCAGGTGCATAACCTGGGTGTTATTTTTGATGATGATCTGACACTAAAATCTCAGGTGTTGGCTGTCGTCAAATCCTCTTTACCACCTGAGGAATATCACCCCAGTGAAACGCTTGGTTCCTCGTCTGATGATCTTCCAACACTGGTCCATACCTTTGTCACTACCCGTCTTGATTACTGCAATTCCTCTACCTAGGACTACCAGGGTTGATATCTGCCGCTTCAGCGGTGTAGAACGGGCGTGCCAAGTTTTGACTGGGACCTCTAGGTCCAATCATATTACATCTGTGTTCTACAAGCTGCACTGGCTGCCTGTTCAGTGGCGGATCACCTTTAAGGTTGGCTTGCTAACCTTTAAAGCCCTACATGATCAGGGACCCAGTTATCTGCAAGACCTCCTGGTACCCTACTGCCTCCCTCCTCCCTCCTCTCCGATCCACCGACGAGGGATTGCTAGAGATTCCCAGGTGCGATTAAAGACATCTAGTGCCATGCTTTTTCTTTTCAGCTCTGACCCTGTGGAATTCTCTACCTTGTCAGTTAAGGGAATGCCTGACCATCGATAGGTTCAAAACGGAGTTAAAACGATCTATTTAGCTTAGCCTTCCAATTATGGCTAATCTGTTATTTATTATTGTTTTAATTCATATTTATATTTGTTGTATCTGATTTTATGTGCAGCACCTTGGTTTTGAAAGCGCTTATAAAAATGAAGTTTGATTGATTGTTACACTGGCTAGATTGCAGCTTCTCCATGAGAAAATGAGAGACTGGCCTCCATAATGTGGGGCAGTTGAGAGCTATTTCCATTAGCTATACCAGACATTTATTATTCCCAAAACACTGTTTATTTCATGACCCCAAAGCAATGAAAGAATCCATGTATATATCCAAAAGGAATGTCTTATGTTTGTTGCCCCGGAGCTCCAGTCCCACAAAAATGACACCATTTGGCAGATATCACTGCATCCCTGTCCACTGAAGTGATGTGTACACAACATCTCCACTGTTGTCCACTGAGCAAAGCAGAAAGGTCTTCTTCACATTGCTTCCCAGGCGTCCTGTGGCAATGAGGTCACACATTGGGATCCCACTCTTATGCAGTAGCAAATGGCAATGTAGTGGGCATGAAATCGCATGGGGTCACCTGCAAAACAATGTAAAAGTGACTTAGAAACAACAGGGTACGACCTTAAGGTTTGAGTATAATGCAATGAGTGTTAAGGGTTTGATCACTATATAAGACTCCAGCCCACCCCACCCCCACTCTGAACAAGAAACTAATGATCTTCAGCAATGGTATCACCTCTATTGGGCCACACCTTTAGAACAGTAAGCAGCTGGCGTCAAGGCCTTCCAGAAAGTTTTGCCTAGTTGAGGCCATCATGATGGCATGCAACATAGCGCCTATAAAATGGCCCCTCACCTCATTTCTCTCTTTTGCCACTGACACGCATGTCAGACCTGCATAGAAACAATGTAGTTGCTTGGTTACATTGCTGTTTGTTTTTCTAACTTAAGTTTAATTTCAATCGATGTCCTGTAAGCCACTGTCTAAGAAAGTACAGTTACGTAAGAACTTACTGTAATAGTAGATCTTGAGAGAGGCTCTTGCAGTAGGTATTCACAGATAGGACTAAGCCAGCAGGCATCAGGACCCACAGAAAATTTCTAGCTAGCAGTCTCTGGCAGGGGACTGCCCCACATCAATTGACTGGCATCATCGACGGCTGGTATAAAGGAGGTCCTCACACCACCTGCAGTTCTTTCCGCCAAAGGCCAAAAGAGGCAAGGCAGAGAGAAGAGGATATTTCCCCATGGAAATGAAGCAAAGAAACTTACAGGGACAGAGGGCGGAAGGCAATACCTACTGCAAGAGCCTCTCTAATATCTGTTATGGCAAGTCCCACGTGAACTGTACTATCTTACTCGAGAGGCTCTTGGCAGTAGGTAGTCACAGATAGGACTGAGTCCCAACAGTCAGGAACAAAGAAGAAAACTGGAGGAGGACTGTCATCCACAACATAAACCTCAAGGCTGGACAGTCTCATGAAAGGAGACCCTGCAGAACAGCCAACCCAAAGCCTGTTCTACGGCGAGAGGCAATATCCAAACCTTAGTGTTTTGTGAGCGTATGACAGAAGTCCGCTGCGGCTGCACAGATGTCTACCACTGACACATTCACTAAAAAATACCACCAACAACTTAATCTGGTTCAAGGTCAGTTGGCATTCATCTGTATCCCTCCCGGGTCATTCCTGAAAATAGCAGAATTTATCTACTGCACTTACCCAGTCAACAAAAACTAAATAAATAAACAAGCAGCAGAGGCAGCTACTCCTCTGGTGGAGTGACCGCTGACTTGACCGGAAGGGTCTTGTACTTGTCATAACAGAAAGTGATACAATTTGCCAACCATTTTGAGAGGCATTGCTTAGAAACAGCATTGCCTTCTCTTTTGTATCGAAAAGAGACAAAGAGCTGATCAGTCTTCCTGAGAGCCTAAGCCTAAGTCTGATTGGTGTAGTATCTCAGGATTCTGTGAACATCCAAAGTATGCAAGAGATACTCCCCTTGATTGGAGTGTTGCGTAAAGAAAGTGGGTGGCTCAATAGATTGATTCAGTGTAGATTCAGCCGCCACCTTAGGGAGAAACTTAGGGTTGGTGCATAGAGCCACATGTTCCTTGTGGAAAATCAAATACGGATTTTACACATCAAGGCCTGAAGCTCGGAAATGTAGCAGAAGTAATGGCCACTAGAAGAGAGTTTCAAGAAAGGAACTTTAAATCAGCATCCACTGCGGGCTTGAAGGTCGGCAGTGTAAGCTTCTCCAGGATGAAATTCAAGTCCCATGGAGGGGCAGGAATGCAAATGGGGGGTCTCAAATGGAGAACCCTCTGAGGAAAAGTCTTAGAGACTTCCAGCTGAGCAAAAGTCCTGTCTCCAAGGAAAGATGGTAGGCTGAAATAGCTGCCATATGAACTTTTAATGAAGAATGGCTGAGACTCATGTCAAGAGGTGACGATGCAGTCCAGGACTTTGTTGACCAGGCACAAGGAAGGCTCTAAGTCTTTAGAGCTTGCCCAGATGGAAAATTGTTCCCACTTCATGGCGAGGTGGACCTGGCGGAAGGCTTCCTTGCCTTTACCAAAATGTCCGCTACTAAAGGAGAAACTCCGGCGGGCTTTAGCTAAAGTCTGCAGGAGCCACGTGTGGAGATGAAGGATTTGAGACCTGGATGAACAAGGGTCCCCTGATCCTGGGTCAACAATTGTTATGACAGAGGAAGAGGTGGTTTCTCTGAAAACTGTTGCAGAAGACAGAACCAAACTTGCCTGGGCCAGAAGGGGTGATGAGAATCATTCGGACCCCTTCCGATCTGAGTTTGTTCAGGACCCTCAAAATTAAAGAAATGGAGGGAAGGCATAAACAAATCTGTCCCTCCAACAGAGAGAGCATCCCCTTAAAAGCATCTCTCTCTGGAGCGAGCGAGCAAAAGGTGGGAAGTTCTGCATTTTGGGGAGGTGAAGTGGTCTACCTGAGGCGCCCCCACCACCGAAAGATGTTGTTTATGACCTGCTGATCTAACTTCCATTCATGGGACCTGGCTGAGGACAGACTGAGTTTGTCTGCCAGTGTGTTTTCCACTCCTGGAACGTGAACTGCAGTCAGATGAAGGTGGTGCTGGGCTGCCCAATACCAGACTCTCACTGCCTCCCAGCATAGGAGGTAGGGAACGTGTTCCTCCTTGTTTGTTGAGGTACCGGACTACACACATTGTCTGACTGGATGAGGAGATGATCGGGAAGAATGAAGGGAAGAAGAGCCTGGGCGGCATAAGGACTGCCCTCAGTTCGAGCACATTTATGTGCAGATTTTGCTTGAACCTGGACCAGCTGCCCTGAGACCTAGGGTGGGCACCCCAGCCCTCCCCTGATGCATGTGTTGTCAACGCCTGGGAAGCAGAAGCGATGCAGAAAGGAACTCCCAGACACAGGTTCTCCTGAATCATCCACCAGTGCAAGTCCCTGATCATGGGATCCGACACTACCACCTCTTGGTCTAGATTGTCCGTGGTTTGGTCCCATTGTGACTGAAGTGTCCACTGAGATATCCTCATATGGAGCCTAGTGAACGGGACTGTCGAAATGGCAGCTGCCATGAGCCCAAGGAGGTGGAAGACTGACCTAGCTCTGACCCTCCTGCGACCTGACAGAAGATGAGCCTGATTCTGAAGAGTCTCAACCTGGTCTGGAGGTAGAAAGGCTTTGCCTGTGGTTGTGTCCAGGATCGCCCCTATAAATTGGAGGCATTGGCAAGGGACCAAGTGGGAATTGGCCTGGTTGATGGTGATACCCAGGCTGGTGAAAACCTGCAGGAAAGGGAGCGCAGGGGTTCCTCCATGGACGGGCCACCAGGAGCCAATCGTCCAGGTGAGAAGACCTGCACGCCTGGGTATGCAGGTGGGCCGCTACCACCGATAGGCATTTGTAAACACTGGGGCCGAGGAAAGACAACATGGGAGGGCCTTGAACTGGTAGTGATCCTCCTGAAAACAAAAATGGAGGTATTTGCGATAGGAAGGGCATAGGAGGATATGCAGTTACGCATCCTGCATGTCCAGAGCACACAGCCACTGTCCTGGCCTGGAGTAACGGCAGAAGACTCTGCAAAGAGAGCATTCTGAAGCATTTGTACTCACTTAACATGTTCAGAGAGCTGAGGTCTAGAACTGGCCTCAAGTCTCCCGCCTCTTTGGAACTAGAAAGAAATGGGAATAGTAACCCGCCCAACAAAGATGAGTGGGACTGGTTCTATCACGCCTTCATCAGAAGGGAGATGATTTCCTCTAGGACCAGAGGAAGATGTTAGGGAGTAAGATGACTGGGTGGTGGTTTTGGGGCGGTTTCTGCAGAAACTCTATTGAGTGTCCTGCTGATATTAGCTGGAGCACCCAAGTGTCTGATGTTATCCTCGCCAACCTGGCAGTAGGGAGGAGAATCTCCCTCACGGTTCCTCTGGAATGGCCATAAGCAGAGGGAGAGGCAGAGAGTCAGGCGGTGGGGCAGCACAGCAGCCAAGGCTCCCACTGACTTTTTGCTGGGGAAGTCTTGGTTGCTGGAGGGGCCCAATGTTTGTTGGTGCACTTTCCTTAAGGCTTTTGTTGAGTTTGGCGATGAAAAGGACGTCGCTGCTCCTGAGGGGTCTAGACAAAGTCTGGACAGACTTCAGTGCAATGTTTTTTTCTTGCAGTTCGGTTATGATGTCCTGACATCACCCCCGAACTGCACAGAACCCCTGAAGGGAGCATCCTGTATAGCAGACTGTATCTCAGGGACCAACCTGACACACGGAGCTAAGCAGGACACCGAGACCCACGGTGAAGGCCGAGCTCCTTCCAGCTGTGTCCACTGCACCGTAGGTGGCACAAAGCATGTGCCTGCAGGCCGAACAAGCAGAACAGACTAGGTCTCCCAGTTCCTGCTTAGTTTGTGAATCAGGAAGGAGTCCAACTTGGATTCTACCTGGCTAAGATTGATTTCTGGAAATCCTCTATATGGCCAATGTAACTGAGGGCCCTGATGCAAAGGGTAGAAGAGAAAGATCTTCTTCCCGCACTGATCCAGAAGCCGGATTCCTTGTCAGGCAGGAATGAGCTCAGATGTTTAGGGTTGGCGGAGTGGCTGTCGACGGGCGCTTGATGACAACCGAATCCACTTTGGGGTGAAGGTTGAGAAAGTCTACACCCTCCGGAGCACGGTATAGCCTGTCTGCCTTCCTCAGAAGGGGGCTTGTGCAGAAAGGTTGTTTCCAGATGGTGGAAACAAGATCATCGTGAGGCTCATCCAGGGTGGAATCAGTGTAGGAGGGGTCTCGGGCGGATTCAATGAGCAGTGAGTTTTTATGCTGTGGGTCTGGCTCCACTGACTGCCACTGGTGTGTTTCCTGGATCTTCCTTAATAGCTCCAGAAAGGAAGGGTACTCGGAGGAGACTTCAGAAGATCCCTCAGCCTTGGGCATTCTGGACTATGGGGCTCGCGTCTTCATGGTCAGAGCGGTCGGACTCAGAGTCTGAGTCAGATGTCTCTGAGGAAGAGGAAGAAGACTCCTCCCTGGGAGGGGAGGGACAACCCCTTGGGGCGCTCCCATGGGCTGCGTCCTCCCACCTCAGGCTCCAGAAGGCTCTCCTCTGGTATCGGGTAAAGGGGAGGAGTCTCCTGTCTCAGAGATAGGGGGTCCGGTAGGGACCGACATCGGGAGATGGCTCTCGACCTCCTTGGTGAGCTGGCCCAGCCTCAGCCCACCAGGAGGCCAAGGTCTCCTTCAGATCCGCCGGTGGCTGTGGAGTGAGCAGTGGAGGTGGGGGATACAGGTAATGTGGGTACCGTATTAGGAGTACCCATAGCCTGACGGTGGGCACTGTGGCACCGGGCAATGCAGTGTCTGGTACCCTGGTGTCAGGGCTGTGACAGAGCAGAAGGAACTGGCAAAAGCTCTGCAGGCGGGCTAGATGAAGCATTACCGGCCCTGCCGGTCAAACGACCCTGACGGAGGAACAGGTCTTCCGCCGGGCAAAGGATGCAGGATGGCGAGGCCGGGTCGACGGGCATCGGAACCAGCGCCTGAGGATCCGCCGGGGCCTTTGATGGTAGCATCCCATGGTAATCGGTTTCAACCAGGGAAGGAGGGTTGAAATCCCCGGTGAGAACCAAGGGGACGGGGACCTCAGTGGGCAATGGCGGTATCCATTGTGGAAAGCCTGGGGCATCAGGTGCAACAACAGGGTCTGGCACAGGCTTGTTGACCGGGCGGTCGCCGGAGTAGCCGGCGGCCGTCTTATCCGCATGTCCGCAAGGATAGAGGAACCGGCGTCCGACTTATCGGACTCCTGTCTGGAGGAAGGCCAAGAAGGAATGGGGCCTTATCGGAAGGAGTTTGGCTGGGTGATCACCTGATGAGGTCAGCGGCTTAGCAGCCTTGTCCAGGCGGGCAACGTGGGACCGAGCATCCAACTTATCAGACCCGCCTGACCAGAAGGCCAGCGAAGGAGGAGCGTCTTAATGGAAGCGAGGCCTCCTTTGCCCGGAGGCTCCCAAAGGGCCCAAGTGCGAGCCGGATGCCTCTTGGTAGCCACCAAGACGGCCATCGAGGAGCGATCCCCAGAGGGATGTTACCTTTACGGCTGCGACTCCAGACAAAGTCACGGCTGCTGTGGAAGATGACTGCTGCTCCACGTGCTTCTCCTTGTCACGCTTCTTTCTGTGGCCTTCAGGGAAGTGGACGCCTGCCTAAGCTTTTTTAACTCTTTTCCATGGAGGCCATTTTATTCTTGAGGAGATGGGCTTCCAGGGACTGCTGCCTTCTCTAGTGGTTAGCCGAGTTGAACTTTGGCAGTGCTGGCACTTCTCCATGGTGTGGTAGGGACCTAGACAGAAGAGGCACAAGGAGTGGCAGTCCTTGTGTGGAAGCTGGGAACCACATGAGTCGCACTTGTTTTTATGCGATTCGAGGCGTCAGGAATGACATACACAGCAAATGTTTGAAAATCGAAACAATCGAGAAAAAGGTCAAAAGTTGTAAACTTTAGGGACCAACTAATGAACTGACGAGCGCTTTCACAGCGGGAACTTTCACACGATGGTGGGAAAGAACTGAAGGTGATGCAGGGGACCGCCTTTATACCGACAAGCCACATGACGCCGGGTCACCTGACATGGGGCGGTCCCTTGCCAGAGACTGCTAGTTAGAAATTTTTCCATGGGGTCCTGACACTGGCGGCTTAGTCCTATCTGCGAACACCTACTGCAAGAGCCCTCTCAAAGTTAGATCCTTAGTTTAGGTTTTGTAGCTTCGTTCCAAGATTTACAAGGATGATGCTCACACTGTGCGTGTCTGTTTGGGTCTGTCCCACAATATGAGGGCTTGAAAGATCTGTCAGGGATTTAACCAGACCACAAGGAAATGACAAAAGAAGGCCTTGGAGATTTTCACTGCCCTAAAACAATGGAAGCTCAGTTTAAGGCTGCAGGATCCAAGTCGGTTTCTCCTCGTGATCGACCGCTCCAGGTATGGAAGCACACTGGTGGTCATCAACTGCACTGCTGCCAAGGTTGGCGAGGACGATGGAGAAATCCAAAGAAATAGTCATTGAGACCCTCTCCTCTTCCAATCACCATAAGCATAAGGAGAAACATACTTCACTGGTGAGGTCAAAGTCGCCATTGACTGAAAGTACTTCCTTGTTGGCGTCTGCTCTGGCAGTGCCAGCTACAGCCTCCTGACTGTCGTTGAGAACCCCAAGATTGAGAACTGACTTGGCACTGCCATACTTACTATGGACAGTATGAAGCTGTTGTCAACGGGTTCAGTCCTGACATCCATAGTCGCAACCCTACAGCAGGAGTCGGTGACTTACAGGTTATGGTGGCATTGTTTTCAGAGATGTTAATATGCCTTTTCCATTGTTGCAAGCGGTGGTGTCAGTTCTATCATCAGGGCCTTTCCGTGGCACAGTCATCGGCGGCGAACAAGCATACCTGTGTAACTAACTGTACTGCTTTCCCCATCGCCATACAAAATGACGGCAGGACAGAATATAATCCTGATCTCCCAAAATGGAGAAGGATTTGGAAGATGAAGGTGGGGATGAAGAACCCTGTGAAGGAGGTTTCACTTCTAGCTCAACCTTATCCTCATATAGTGTGGGTTCTGTGATGTATACCCCAGATCTCCTCCAGAGGATTCCTGCTTCCAGGCTTTGTTTAAACAAATCCAGGATGTGATAATATTTGAGCGTGAAGAAGACTACAGCAAAAAGTGTACCTGTTGCACCGACAGTACTGCCACCACCTCTGTAGTTGGCCCTGTCGACTGCCACAATCATCACACAAGATGACAGGGTGGACTATAATCCTGACGCCCTACAAATGGAGGAGGATTTGGAAGATGAAGGTGGGGATGAGGAACCCATGATGGTTTCCTTCCAGCTCAACCTTATGCTCATGTAGTGTGCTGCTCTGTGATGTATAACCCCAGATCTCCCCAGAGGATCCCTCCTTCTAGGCTTTGTTTAAACAAATCCAGCATGTTATGGGATTTGAGCATGAAGACACACCCCAGTAAAAGAAATTTAATGGAGTTCTTGAAGGTATCAGCTACTCCCACTATTGTGGTGTCCCTGTTTACCCTACACTGGACTATGCTAATTTGCTGCCTGCCACAGATCTCGACTCTGCCAGCAGTCCCCAGAAAGGCTGACAAACAGTATTCTGCTATGTCCGACAAGCCCTGCTATGCTTCTCAGCCTGAAAATAATTTGGTGGTTATCATGACTGTCCGCATTGATCTAGGGCCCCTAGGGTAATGAGCACTCTGCTTCCTGAAAAGGAGTCAAGAAAATTGGATGTGATGGGCAAATGAACTTGTGTCTTCCATTTTGGGCCTTCATACTGCAAACTACTGCGCTTACAGTGGCGTTCCCTAGGATGAAAACGCACTTTTAACGCACCCTGCAGTATGCTGCCACAGCGACGTGCTGAATAAAGCTATGTAATTTCAATGGCAATTAGTCCCCTTTGTATGCAGGAAACTGTGGCATTCACTTCATCCTGGCAGTGTCACATTTTCCTGAATGATAAAGGACCACTACCATTGAAACTACATTGCTTTATTCAGTAGCTTACAGCATTCTGCAGAGTGCTGCAAAATGCTGCAGAATTGTGTTTCATCCTGGGGACGCCACTGTATGTGATCAAGTATCAAAATAGCCCCCTGAATTCTACCATGGCTACAGCACATTGTTTGATATCCCTGCCAAAACAGAACTGCTGAAGGCTGCTTCTGCTGGCTTGGATACAGGAAACATTTACTCAGGTCTGCATATGATGCCTCAGATGCTGCTGCAAGATCAGCTGCCTCTGGTATCTGCCTCAGGAGGTACTCTTGACTCAGAGTTGCAGGATTTGCTCCTGGGGTGCAAGAGGCTGTGTCTAATGCATCCTTTAGGGCTCCAAGCTGTTTAGCCAGGATGCTTTAAAGTACTTCCAGTCGTCCAAGATGACCCTGTGGTTCATAAAGTCCCTGACCCCGAGAATACATACTGGCCCAGGAGGTCATATCTACTGATAGCCCTACCATGACAGAGGTGAGGTCCCCAGCTGGACCTACTGCCCAAGACAGACATGCCAACACCCCCAAGGGTTCTGTTTCAGGTGGTCCTGTTGCCCCGGTACTTTCTGACTCCCCACTGCCTTCCTCTCACAGCTGCTGCCAGGGGTGCAAGTGGGGGAGAATCTCCATTCACCTAAATGGGGCAGATCACCCTCAGAAGAATGGGTCCTGAACTAGCAGAAATAGGGTATGGTGGATCTATTCTCAAAACCTCCAGTGCATCCTCCATCCCATTTTCATTATCCTTTGGGACACCTTTCCTGCTGAGGGAAGAAGTTCAGTCTCTGCTTCAGAAAAGGTCATAGAGCCTGTTCCTCCCAAAGAAAGAACAGGTGGTTTTGTTCCAAAACTCTGTGGTCCAAAACACCATGTGAGATTTCGTCCTATGTTGGACCTTAGAGCCCAGAACAAATTCAATGAATACAAGAAGTTCTGAATGTGTCGCTCAGGCTCTCATCCCCATCTACAGAAAGGAGACTGGCTTTGTGCTCTGGATATGAAGGATGCCTACCTTTGTATCAAAAATCAGAACATGCCACCAGCAGTACCTCAGGTTTACTCTGGAGGAATGCATTATCAGTTCTAAATCTTTCCCTTTGGCTTATCCTTGGCACCACAGTACTTAAATGCTTTGCAGTTGTAGCAGCAGCCCTCTGGAGGAAGGTCTTATGTCTTCCATATAGGGATGAATGGACACTGTGGGGCCCATCCAGGGAAGTAGTACAGTACTCAATGTCTTGTACACCGCAGCTGTTCTTAGACCAGGGTGTCTTGGACACTGCAGTTATTTTTAGACCTGGGTATCATGGGCAATGCATCAAAATCTGTTCTCACTTCATGCCAATGACTTTAGTATAGTGAAGCTGTACTGGACATGGCAGTGGGTCATACATCACTGCCCCATGATTTAGGAGAGGCCCTGATTTCTCAGACCCATTTTGTACACAGGAGTCACTATGTGTCCACAGAACTATGCTCCACCTCCTAGACCTTATGGTAGTAGCGACTATAACCATCCCATTACTATGCTGCATACGAGAACCTCACAATGGAGTCTTCAGGTGCAGTGGGGCCAACTGATGAACAAGTTGGGCATATGACCTCGCTTGTTCCCCTAAGAAAGTCTCTTCTGTAGGCGGATGGAACCCCTGCACCTACTGCAGGGTGCACCCTTCTTTTCTCTAACTCCAGAACACAGCCTCAAGATGGATGCCTCTGGGAAGAGATAGGCGCCTACCTGGGCCTGTATCAGACTCTGGGATTGTGGACAGATCACGCTCGGTTCTCCACATCAATGTTCTGGAGACAAGGGCTGTTCTTCTTGGCTCCAGGCCTTTGTAGAGCATCTCTTTCGGTACCCTGTAGATATGAACATATGTCAGTGTGATGCACTATATAAACAAGTAAAATGCCCGTAGTCTGGGTAACAAGCTTCCTGAATTAGTGGCCTTGATGGAGGAGGAACATCTGGATATTGTGGCAGTCACAGAAACATGGTACACACAAAACCATGACTGGGACATAAACATACCAGGATACACTGTCTACAGGAGGGACAGGGAGGGTAAAAGAGGAGGAGGAGGAGAGTTCTTTACATAAGGGAAGGAATAAAAGCAACAGAACAAAAAGAGTAAACAGGGAGGAGAAGAGACTGTAGGTAGAATTTGGAGACAGGCAATGGCACCACTATCGCTGGGGTTGTGCACTGAACTCCCTTCTCAGGGGAGGAAATGGACAGGAAATGATAGAAAGTATACTTAGAATGGCAGAAAAAGGGAGATATTGCTGATGGGTGATCTGAATATGCCAGATGTTAACTGGAGTGCAGTTGCAGCTGCCACTTGAAAGAGTGCAGTTATTCTAGATGCCCTACAGGGGCATGCCTTAGACAACTAGTACTGGAGCCCACTGCCAGAGGAGCAATATTAGACTTGATTCTCTCAAATGGAGATGGAGAGAGATTACACATGTAGAAGTGGGTAGCCATCTGGGAACTAGCACCATCGAACAGTATGGTTCATAATAAACACAGCAATAGAGTCGAGCCATACAAAGACAAAAGTACTGGACTTTAGGAGGGCTGACTTTGCTAAAATGGGTGAGTGCCTAAGGAATGCACTAGCAAATGGGCAGGAAGGAGGGTGGAAGAACAATGGGGAATAATAAAACTGCCATCACAGAGGTAACGAGCCTTTGTGTGAAGCAAATAAACAAAACAAGACGATGTAAGAAACCACTATGGTTCTCAAAGGAAGTGGCAGTGAAGGTTCAAGAGAAAGAAAGCATTCAGGAAGTACAAGGAATCGAGAAGGAGCAGGACAGAGAACTGTATCCAGTTAAAGCAAAGGAGGCTGGGAAGGCAGTCAGAACAGCAAAGGCCCAAACCGAGGAAAAGATAGCCAACTCAGTTAAGAAGGGGATAAAACCTTTTATAGGTACATCAGGGAGCAAGGAAGACCAAGGGAGGGATAGTGAGGCTTAATAAAGGGAGGGAGGGTGGGCAGAGGAGACTGTGAAAAGGCAGAGACACTAAACAAATATTTTGCTCAGTATTTACAAATGAAGAGGGGAGGTACATAAAACAAACAGTAGTAACACTCTGGATACAGAAGTTGACACCAGCCCATTTACAGAAGAAAGGGTTCTGAAAGAACTCTTAAAACTGAAGGTGGACAAAGCAATGGGGCCTGATGGGATTCATCCCAGAATTCTACAAGAACTAAGGGTAGAACTAATGACACCACTGACTACCCTTTTAACAAATCATGGGAGGATGGGGTGGTACCCGAGGACTGGAGGAGGGCAGATGTGATCTCCTTCACAAAAGTGGGAGCAAGGCAGAAGCAGGAAACTACAGACCTGTTAGTTTAACCTCAGTGATAGGGAAAATGATGGAATCACTCTGAAGGAAATAACTGTCGAGTATCTAGAGGCCAGAGGGCACAGGACCCTAGGCAGCATGGATTCACAGCGGAAGGTCATGCCAGACAAATCTGATAGATTTCTTTGACTGGGTGACCAAAGTAGTAGATCAGGGAGGGCTGTGGACATGGCCTACCTAGACTTTAGCAAGGCATTTGACACAGTCCCACACAAAGATTAATATACAAGTTAGCCAGCCTGGGAGTGGGTCCCAAGATGACAGCCTGGGTAAAGAATTGGCTGGAGAATAGGACACAGAGAGTAATAGTAAATGGAGTCCACTCAGAAGAAAGGAGAGGGTTACTAGTGGGGTACACATAAGGAGTTCAGTATTAAGTTGGTCCTCTTCAATGTCTTTATAGCGACATTGCAGAAGGACTGGAAGGAAAAGTATGTCTCTATGCAGATGACACTAAGATCTGCAACAGAGCTGATGCACAGGGTGGGGTGGAAAGGATGAGAAGAGACTTGGCAAGGTTAGAGGAATGGTCAAATGTATGGCAGCTTAGATTCAATGCTAAGAAGTGCAAGGTAATGCACCTGGGAAACAAAACCCAGGGAAGAGTACACAATGGGGGTGAGATACTAACAACAACAAAAATGGAAAGGGACCTGGGGGTAGTCATATCAGATGACCTAAAGGTGGGCAAGCAATGTGAGAGGGCAGCAAGGAGGGTTGGGGGTTACTGGGATGCATAGGGAGAGGCATCACCAGTAGAAAACAGGAAGTTATTATCCCTCTGTACAGACAGCTGGTGAGACCCCATCTGGAGTACTGTGTGCAGTTCTGGAGACCCAATCTCCATAAAGACATAGACAGGATGGAAGCTGTCAGAGGAGGGCAACTAAAATGGTGCAGGTCTGCACCGGAAGACATATGAAGAGAGACTTAGGGAGCTTAATATGTATAGCCTGAGGAAAGGAGAGAGAGGGGGACATGATAGAAACTTCAAGTACCTCAAGGGAATCAACAAAGTCCAAGAGGGTAGCATCTTTCAAAAAAAGAGGTGCAAGAACAAGAGGCACAATTTGAAGATGGGGGTGGCTCAGAGGTAATTTAAGGAAGTATTTTTTCACAGAGAGGGTTGTGGATGCATGGAACGCCTTCCGGAGGAGGTTGTGGAGTCAAAATCAGTGGTGGAATTCAAGCATGCATGGGACAGTCATAAGGCAATTCTAGGGTGTAGGGGTAAGAAGAAGTAGGCTGCTGGTTAACTAGGATCTGCAGCTTATCCAGTAGGTAGGGAAATGGGCAGACTAGGTGGGCCAAGCGTGTCCTTATCTGCCGTCAAATTCTATGTTTCTATGTTTCACTTGTACCCTCTGTGCAGGGAAGTGATGAGAGTATGGAAATGAGCACTCTCTCATGGCTTGCAATTGAAAGCCATTTTCTTCCAGGAGTCCAAAATGTCTTATCAGACATGCTAAGTCAGTCCCAGTCTCTGGCAAACAAGTTGGAACTGCTGAGTGACCCTATGATAAATGATCCCTTCATAATAAGAACGGTTCTCCAGAGTTGGAACGCTCTGCATCCCCATACAATGTAAAACTGACGCATTTCTGCTCGGTCACTGCAGGGCCTGGAGTTTTGGGTGAGGCATGTTGTCCCTCTCCTTGAGGGAAGGTTCCTACGCATTTACTCCAATCCTCTCATTCAGAGGGTCCTTCTAAAATTGCAGGTGGAGGGGGCAACCATGATACTGATGCCCCTCTAGTCTCAAAAGACCTGGTTCCCACTTCTGCAGCATCTGGAAGTGGAACCTCCCATTCAACTGCACCTGTGTCGGGTCTACTGTCTCATGACAGGGGGTCCTTGGTCCACCAGACCGCAGGTCTCCATCTTCACATCTGGCCCCTCAGGGCATAACCACTGCACATTTTGGTGTTTCTTCATGGAAAATGTCTGGCTGGTGGCTAGAAAGCCCTCCACAAGACATAGGTATCCACTCAAGTGGAAGCATTTCACTATTTGGTGTGCTTCCTCCTATGAGGACCATTGTAACTGTCCTGTTAATACTGTACTTGCCTGCCTCCTGTCTTATCAGACTTCAGTCTGCAGTATTCTTCTATTAAGGTGCATTTGGCTATGTATTGGCTTTCCATGCACATGTCAATGGGCACACAGTGACACAGCTGAAAGTGTCCCATACCTTTTTTTTTTTTAAACTTATTATTTATCCATGCCTTGCATCCCCATGACCCCACTCCTTCCGTGCTCAAGGACTGACATCCTCTACATCAACCTCGCCATCTGGGTCTGCCCCTAGAGTGCCTCACTGCAATTAGGACCCAACTTGTGGGCCCGGATTACCCCCTGGCAGAGCGAGGAGAGGCATCTCCCATACTACCTCCTCTGTCCTCTGCTGCAGCGCATGCACAGCGATCTGCCCTTTGGTTGGCCTGATGCCGAGAAGGTTCTGAGAAACTTGCTCTGGGGCCTGAGCATTTTCCAAGCTGAACTTCCCAACTGCACCAGCATTTATCGTGCTAGAGTCACGATACACGCCGCCTGGGCGCCAGGATCCTCCACTGCCAGAGATGCAAAGCCGCCGGTGCCCCTCAAGAGTCTGTGCATCCACCGCTCCTCGGAGGACGCCGGGCGCTAGACAGTACCCTGGCATCCCACCCCTAGGGAGGACAGCATCCGTGGGGACACTCATCCTCCTTCCCCTGCTGGACCCGGTCCGCTCCTCAAACCCGGTTCACCGGGCGTAGCAAGCAGGTGTGCCGCCTAGTGCCTCAACCTCAGCGCCACCGGTCCAGCTGTCCCATACCTTCTTGAAGAGTATTTTGCACATGCGTCCCATAATTTGTAAACTGGTTCCACCATGGAACCTTATTTTTATACTTGAGAAGTTGACTTAGGCTCCTTTCAAGCCTGCAGAGACTTGTGAACCCGCCTTTCTTCTTGAAGGGCTCCATTTCTTGTTCCTATTACCTCAGGCAGAAGGATTTCTGAGCTTCAAGCTCTTATGAGTGTTCTATATCATTTTTTAATAAGGATAGGTGGCACTACAGACAAATCCTCATTTTTACCTAAGGTTGTGTCTGACTTCACACTGAATCGACTATCAGATGCTGGCATACTATCCTTAATGTTCTAACAAGGGTGAGTAATTAATACATACTCTTGCTGCACACAAAACATTACATTTCTACTTAGATAGCATGAAGGACTGCAGGAAGTCTTCTAAGATACTTGTTTCACTTGACCCTGGGAAAATGGGCATTATCTGTGACCGAACAGTGCTTGTCTAAGTGGCTGGCTAACTGTATTATGTTCTATTATAGGAAGTACTGTAAGGAACTTCCTGGGGTCTGCATGACCACATTACTCATGGTATGGCCACCTCTGCTGCCTTTTTCCAGGGCGTGTCTCCTGTCGAATTTGTACTGCTGCTACATGCAGCACTGTCCACAAGTTTATTAAACATTAGAGTCTGGACATTAACTCCACAGATATGCTAGCTTTTTTTTTTTTACACAGGTGAGACCTGGGAGCACAGGGACGTTGGAGGACTTGCCCAGGTTCACACAGTATGCAAGTGGAACCTGTGGGATTCAAACCCAGGTCTGGTCTGCTGGATGTCACCAGATTTGCAGCTCAGACCCTTAAACCACTGCACTATACTGCCTCCCCATTTAGTCTTGCTGTGCTCCAAGGCCTTTTGTCATAATTATATATTGCACTTTGACAGCTTCACTGGGATGTTGTACTGCTTGGAAATTGTTCCAAAGGTGTGTCTCAATGGGGAAGATAGCCTTGATGAAGATGGAGCAGTTACTTACCAGTAACAGCTGATCTTTGAGAGAATCTCCTCAACTGGGCCACAGCACCCCAACCCTCCTTCCCCTTTCTGAGATACCAATAGGCTGGCTTTCCCACTGTCTTTGTGAAAGGTATGGTATTTTATGCCATATATATGTGCCTTCTGTCACCAGTACCAATCTCCTTGAGTGCCTAGTTGTGTGTGGTCTCCTGCTTCTCTCGTAAGTGTCCTTCTGAGCTTATCTCCGTAGGGAACTGAAGAGTGAAGGGACAAGCCCACATTTTATAGGTGCCGCCACTGCATTTCAAAGTGGGTAGCCCCAGCTGGAAAAGTTTCTGGAAGGTCCTGATGCCAATGTCTTACAGTTCCACAGGTAAAGCCAATGGAGGAAATTCTCTCAAGGCCTACTGTTATTATGATACCGTACGCAACTGCTCTTTTTAAATTAGTGGTCCTGGAACCATCACTGAAAGGTACAATACAGAGTTCATCATAGATGTAGTGAGACAGATTAAGGCCAGACAACAATCAAGTTTGCCTCAAAACATACTCAGTTTGAAAAAACATAATTGAAGGCAAGAAGGACATACCTTCAGGCTATAAATTTTAAAAGTGCAGTTAAAATAGTGTTTTATTCTGCTCAGATTTATTAGGCCACATGAAAAGGTTACTCACCTGTAAATACAGGTTACTCATCTGTAACAGGAGTTCTAGGAATGGTATATGTTGTTCATCCACACTTATTGGCAGGTTCCTTGCCGCTTAAATCTTGCTGGAAGGTCTTCAAGCTGGCTCCTCCCACCCACCCGGTGGTAAAACTCGGCTCCCCCATGCGCCAGATCTGGCCCGCTGGAAGCTCAGGTTGTGCAGGCCGGGCTGAGGTCAGGGTCGTGGTGGGATGAACAACATATACCATTCCTAGAACTCCTGTTACAGGTGAGTAACCTGTATTTCTAGGACATGATATGTTGTTTATCCACACTGTCTGGCAGACTCCTAGCAGTTCTCCGGAGGAGGAGGCAGTGCACACCCCTACTTAGGGAAAAGAGACTGGAGAACAAGGCCCCAAAACCAGCATCCCGGCGTAACTCAAGGTCGATGTGGTAGTGGGTGATGAAGGTGTGTGCTGACTTCCAGGTAGCAGCCCTGCAGATTTCCTGGAGAGGGACATCCTGGAAGCAGCCACCGATGCAGCGTGCATGGCGGGTAGAATGAGCTCTTATGGAGTTCATGCACTGGAGGGATATGTGATCCAGGCCTTTGAAACAGTGCCCGACCACTGTCTCCTGTGCCAATCTCGGCTGACCGGCCCATGCCCGGTAAGCAGAAATGGCTGCCAGGTGCACCCTAAGGGTCGATGACCGCAGACCTCCTTTGGAGAGAGACCAAAGGTAGTAGAGAATGTTAGCCACAGAGCAGGATAAGGGGTCCAGACTCTTACCCTGGCACCAAATGGAAAACCTTTTTGATTTGAAGGCATAACATTCCCTGGTCGATTCCTTACGAGATGCCTCCACCACAGTGTAGACATCCTCGGAAAGACCCAGAGCCTGAAACTCTAGCCGCTCAGGTACTAGGTTGTGAGGTGCAGGGATTGAAGGTCTGGATGGAAGACCTTCCCCTGGTTCAGTGATATCAGGTCCGGGCGTGTACAGAGCCGCTCCGGAGGCCTGCAGCTGAGGCTGAGGAGATCTGGATACCAGAACTGGCTCGGCCAATCTGGGGCTACCAGGATCACCTTCGCCTTGTCCCTCCTCACCTTGAGTAACACCTTGTGGATCAAGAGAAATGGAGGGAAGGCGTAGAAGAGGCCTGGGGTCCATGGCCTCGAGAAGGCATCCCCTGCAGCGAGCCCTGCTGAGGGGGGCGGGCATGGTACAGCCTCAGTTTGGCATTTTCCCTGGAGGCACACAGGTCCACCATTGGTTTGCCCCAACGGGAGAACAGACTGTAAGCTACCTCTGGATGGAGAGACCACTTGTGGGATGTCTGGCCTATGCGGCTGAGAGCATCTGCCAGCTGGTTCGAGACTCCTGCTACATGAATGGCTAGGAGATCCACCTCCAACCGGCTTACGAGGGTCCAGATGCGGAGCGTCTCCTTGCACAGCAGATAGGAGTGAGTGCCGCACTGTTTGTTGAGGCAGTACATAGTCGTGGTATTGTCCGTCTGGACTTGAACTACTTGACCCTGGAGCTGAGGAGCGAAAGCTGACAATGCCAGTCTGACTGCTCTGAACTCCAACAAGTTGATGTGGCATCGGGATGCCTCAAGGGTCCAGAATCCATGGTACCTGTGGTCCCCCATGTGGGCTCCCCAGCCCATGAGAGAGGCATCAGTCGTAAGGACAACCGTCGGCTCGGGGCAGACAAACGGGATCCCTTCCTGCAACCGTTCTGGGGTGGTTCACCATTGGAGAGCGTCCCACATATACAGGTTACTCACCTGTAACAGGAGTTCTAGTAATGGTATATGTTGTTCATCCACACTGTCTGGCAGGTATCCTTGCCGCTTTAAATCTTGCCGGAAGGTCTTCAAGCTGGCTCCTCCCAGCCACCCGGGTGGTAAAACTCTCGGCTCCGCCCCATGACGCCAGATCTGGCCCGCTGGAAGCTCAGGTTGTGCGTCGAGCCGGGAGGTTGGGTGGAGTCGTGGATGAACAACATATACCATTCCTAGAACTCCTGTTACAGTGAGTAACCTGTATTTCTAGGGACATGGATATATTGTTCATCCACACTGTCTGGCAGACTCCTAGCAGTTCTCCGGGAGGAGGGGCAAGGCGCACACCCGTACTTAGGAATAGAGACTGGAGAACCGAGGCCCCAAACCAACATCCCGGCGTGACTCAAGGTCGATGTGGTAATGGGTGATGAAGGTGTGTGCTGACTCCAGGTAGCAGCCTGCAGATTTCCTGGATAGGGACGTCCCTGGAAGCAGCCACCGATGCATCAGTATGGCGGGTAGAATGAGCTCTTATCCTCTGGGAGGCTCCATGCCCGCCAACTTATAGCAGAGATCTATGCAGGGTGACCCACCTGCCTATCGTCCGCTTGGCTGCAGGTCTGCCAGGTGCAGCTTCAGCGTGGGTGACAAACAGCTGGCGAACCTCTCCCAATTCATTCAGCTGCACGCCTTATAGTAATGCGACGCTTCTAGGGTCCAGAGTACGAAGCCTATATTGGCCTCGGGTGATTGGGGTAGAACACGGCAGAGTCAACACCTGGTTAAGGTGAAACTCCACACCACCTTCGGAAGGAATTTTGGGTGGGCGCAGGACAACCTTGTCCCTGTGGAAGACCAGGTAAGGAGACTCGATGCAGAGTGCCTGGAGCTCTCCCATCCTTCTGGCTGGTGATAGCCACCAAGAAGGACGGTCTCCACGACAGGTGAGAGTGTTCACACCTGGCATTGGTTCAATGGTTGCCCATGAGCTTTGCCAGCACCAGCAGTAGATCCCACGGAGGGAGGTTTTCGCAGCGAGGGGAAATGTGATCAAGGCCTTTGAAAAGTGCCAGACCACCTTCTCCTGCACCACCGACTGCTTCCTGGCCCGCGCCTGGTAAGCAGAGATGGCTGCCAGGTGCACCTTAAGGGTCGTCGACCTAAGCCCTTGCTGAGAAAGGGACCAAAGGTAGTCCAATATGCTCGCCAAGGAACAGGAGGAAGGGTCCAGGCCCATGCCCTGGCACCAAATGGAAAATCTCTTCCATTTGAAGGCGTAGCATTTTCTGGTCGACTCCTTACGGGACGCCTCAACTACGTTGAGGACCTCGTCGGAAAGACCTAAGGCCTGGAACTCTAGCCGCTCAGGAACCAGGCCATCAGGTGCAGGGATTGAAGGTCCGGATGGAATACCTTCCCCTGACTGACTGAAAGCAGGTCCGGGCGAGCTGGAAGCTGCCTCGGGAGCCTGGAGCTGAGGCTGAGGAGATCTGGGTACCAGTACTGGCGGGGCCAGTCTGGGGCTATCAGAATCACCTGTGCCTTGTCCCTCCTTGCTTTGAGAAGCACCTCGTGCATCAAGGGGAACAGGGGAAAGGCGTGGAAGAGGCCCGGGGTCCATGGCCTCGAGAAGGCATCCCCCTGCAGTGAGCCCTGCTGAGGGGGGCGGGCATGGAACAGCCTCAGCTCCGCATTCTCCCTGGAGGCAAACAGGTCCACCTGAGGTGTGCCCCAATGGGAGAATAGATCTTGTACTACCTCCGGCAGGAGAGACCACTCGTGGGACGCAGCCCCTATCCGGCAGGGCATCGGCCAGGGTGTTGGAGGCTCCTGCCACATGAATGGCTAGGAGATCCGCCTCCAGGCTGCACACGAGTGACCAGATGCGGAGGCTTCCTTGCATAGAAGCATGGGCGCGCTCGCCCTGGCGTTTAGATAGTACATGGTCGCGGGTATTGTCCGTCTGGACCCGGACCACTTGACCAAGAAACGGGAGCAAAAGGCGGTGAGACTAGGCGGACCGCCGAGCTCCAGCAGGTTGATGTGGCATCGGGACTCCCGGGGACCAGAGGCGTCAGCTGATGTTCCTCCAGATGGGCACCCCAACCCATCAGAGAGGAATCGGTCGATAGTGAGACCGTTGGCTCGGGGCGGACAAACCGGATGCCCTCCTGCAGATGAACTGGAACGGTCCACCACTGGAGAGCGTTCCACATCCCCTGGGTCACCGTCACTAGCTGGTCCAATGGATCGCAGCGTTGAGACCACTGGCTGGCCAGCCCCCACTGAAGGGCGCATGTTCCAGCGGGCCCAACGGACCACGCTGGTACAGGCCGCCATGAGACCCAGGAGGCGCAGGAAGTCCCGGGCAGGGCGCAATTGCCCAACCAGAAATGATTGGGCAAATGAGGAAAGAACCTCAGCCCTGTCCGCCGGGAGCCGTGCTCTGGCTCGAAGAGAGTCGAGCTCTGCCCCGATGAAAAGAATCACATGCTTCGGCTTGAGTTCTGACTTGGCCTCGTTGATGAGGAGGCCGACCTGAGAGCACAACCCGGAGGCCAGATCTCTGGACCGCTCCACCTCCTGTCTGGAGGGGCTGCTATCAACCAATCGTCCAGGTAAATAAACCGGACCCTCGGTGCTGAAGGAATGCTGTCACCACTGCCATACATTTGGTGAAGACCCTGGGAGCTGGAGATAAGCCGAAGGGCATGGCTTGGAACTCGAAAAGGGATCCCTCTGCTCGAAAGCGAAGGAACCTTTGATGGGACGGACGGACAGGGACGTGAAAGAACGCGTCCTGTAGGTCCAGAGAGCAGAACCACACGCCGTGTTCCAAGGATGGTATTATCTGAGCCAGAGTGACCATCCTGAAGGTTCGAGACCTTAGGAACTTGTTTAGGTAGTGTAGGTCGAGAATGGGACGCCAGCCCCCCATCTGTTTCGGAACCATGAAGTACCTGGACATGAACCCTGGGTTTGAGGGAGGGTCTGCCACCTCTCTTATCACCTCCTTCTCGAGGAGGAGAGCGATGTCGGCTCGGCGAGCTGACAACGAGACTTTGGACGAGGCCCCAGTGGGCGGCAGCTCTGAAGGGTGGGGCCTGCTCGAACTCCAGAGGCAGGCCCTTTCCTACCACTTCCAACACCCACTGGTCTGTGGTAATAGCAGACCAGGTGGAAAGGAAGTAGCAGAGCCGTCCCCCCACGAGGGGAACCTGGGGTGAGGTGATGAGGTTGGGGGCCACATCCCTCAACCCGTCACTGTGCAGGCTTGGAGGAGGGACCGGCCGAGGGACCACCTGGGCCTTTACCTCCCTGCTTCCTGGAGGAGGAAGCCGTGAGCTTGAGTTTGGGACGCCAAGCGCGAGCCTGGTGTTGCTGGGCTGGGCGTGCCGGGCGCCAGGCAGACCGAAAGGGCTTGGGTTGTGGACTGCGGTCCTTGTCCCTCTGAGCGGATGAGACCCGAGTCCAAGGTGGCATGGACTTTCGATCCTCTGGAGGTGGCCTTCCACTCCAGAGCCGAGAAGTCGGTCCCCAGGAGGGACATCCGCCAATTTGTGCTGGTATCCACTGTGAGGCGGATATCATCAGCCATGCCCGCAGCAAGCAGCCACTGCGGCCGCGACTGACCTGGCGCATGAGTCTCCAATGTCCAGAGCAGTCTGAAGTTGCTGCTTGGCCACTGCCCTGCCCTGGTCCCGCACCTGCCTAACCGTGGTCTGCAGGTCAGCCGGGAGATGAGTGACTACCTCGTCCAGGGAGCCCAACAGGGCATGGGAGAAATGTGCCATAAGCACGGCCGAGCTTGCCTGATGAAGGCCAAGGGAGGATGCAGCATAGACTTTTTGCTTGGCATAGTCCAATTTCTTGGACTCCTTGTCGGGAGGTTTGAGATGAGCCTGAGCAAACCCAGGAAGGACGAAGGGCTATCGTCCAGCGACTGACCTCCAGAGGACTCCAAGTCCACTCGCTTGGAGAAAAGGGAGGAATCGTCGTTGGACTCAGAAGAGTCCGCAAAGAGCTGCCTCGGGCCTGAGCCACCCTCCACCTGCCGAGGGCGATCGGGAGTGAGGGTGACAGACAGCCTATGGGGCAGACCCTGAGCCGACCGAGAGTTCTTGGTCGGAGCCCCAAACAGCAGCTGTGGAGGCGGAGGTTCCACCGGGATCGGTGGAGCAGCTGGTTTTGGCCGAACAACCGGCCTGGGAACAGGCTCCTCGGGTAAAACGAGGGGTTGTTTCGGCCGCTCCGGTGACAGCCACTTAATGGCCGGGGAAGGCGACGGCGTCAGCTTGTTCCCAGTCAGAAGGAGCTGTTGCCACATGAGGTCCTCGTATCGTCAACGTAACTTATGCCGAAGCCTCCCCTCATCCGAGGAGGAGGACGAGCGGCGGCACCGCTTACCGCAGTGCCGAGACCGAGACCGCCTATGACGGCGGGATCGGCTGGACCGCGAAGAAGTCCGAGACCGAGAACCTCGGCCTTTCCGAGGACGGTGCGGGGAGGGGACGGGTGGAACCGGCTCCTCCCTCGGCTTGGAGGGTTCACCGAGGGCTCCGGAACCGGAGGCACTGGCAAGCCCGCGGGATCCTCAACTCCCACCGGGGGAACCGGGGAGAGGGGATTTTCAGCTTCGACAGTCGACAACCCGTCCAACGGGTCGAGAAAGACGACGGGAGTCTCGGTCAACTGACCTGACGGGGACACTGTGAGACCAGTGGCCGAAGCCGAACGATCGACCGAAGTCGATGGCCGACAACTCAGGGAGAGGAACCTTTCCCGCTCCCAAGAGCGTCAACGGAGGGACTTACACTTGTCTTTCTTTTTGGACAGAGAAGAAGGTCCAGCAGACGTTGGTCCCTCTCCTCTAATGGAGAGGGACAGACAAAGCTCCTTAAAGGAAGCTGTGTAAGAGGAACCCAGGGAGAGCGGGATAAATGCCGCGGTCGAGGAAGATGCGGCCCGCGCCGCCTCCTCTTCAAGGGCGATCATCTGCTCTAGCTGATCCACCGAGCCCGCCGCCGCTTGAACCGCCGACCGGGCCTCTTTAGACTTTACCGGAGGAAACGCTCGGGCGCCCCAGTTGTAAACGGGCAGCACGGTCTTCGAGGACGTAGGCTGAGAAGGAAGAGCACAGGTCGCAAGCCTGCGGGTCGTGCTCAAGGCCTAAACAGTAGACACACGTGGAGTGCGGATCCGTCAGAGACATCTTCTGCCCGCAAGGGCACCGCCGAAAACCGGGAGTCGATTTGTCCATCGCAGCCGCGAGGGATAGAAGACCGAAGTCTATAATGCAAAAAACTTTTAATTCGGAAAACCGAAGAATTAGGAACCAGTCTTATACGCAGAGCGTTAAGGAGGGAACCTGAGCTTCCAAGCGGTAAGGAAGATCTGGCGTCATGGGGCGGAGCCGAGAGTTTTACCACCCGGGTGGGTGGGAGGAGCCAGCTTGAAGACCTTCCAGCAAGATTTAAAGCGGCAAGGATACCTGCCAGACAGTGTGGATGAACAACATATCCATGTCCCTAGAACCTCTGGGTTACAATGATCAGCTGGTCGAAATGACTGTGTGCTGAGTCCACTGGGCGGCCAGATCCCACTGGAGGGGGTGCATGTGCCACCTGGCACAATGGACCACTGAGGTGCATGCCGCCATGTAACCCAGAAGGCGCAGAAAGTCCTGGGCAGGGTGCAAGTGCCCAACCAGAAATGATCAGGCAAAGGAGAAGAGAACCTCCACCCTGTCTGCCGGGTGTCGAGCTCTGGCTTGACAAGAGTCGAGCTCTGACTCGATGAAGCCCATCACCTGAGCAGGTACGAGTTCTGACTTGGCCTTGTTGATCAGGAGGCTGAGATGGGAGCAGGTTTGGAGAGCCAGATACCTGGACCTCTCCACCTCCTGAAGGGAGGATCCTGCCAAGAGCCAGTTGTCGAGGTAAGGGTAGATTCGTACTCCTCGACACCGAAGATGGGCTGCCACCACTGCAATGCACTTGGTGAAGACCCGCGGGGCCGATGACAGGCCGAACGGCATGGCTCGGAACTTGTACAAGGTCCCTTCAACCCTGAAGCGGAGGAACCGCTGATGGGATGGACAGATTGGGACGTGAAAGAATGCGTCCTGTAGTTCCAGTGAACAGAACCACATGTTTCGCTCTAGGGATGGTATGATCTGGTTCAGAGTTATCATCCGGAAGGCGCGGGACCCAAGGTATTGATTCAGGTCGTGGAGATCTAGGATGGGGCGCCAACCCCCCGTCCGCTTGGGAACCAGGAAGTACCTGGACACGAAGTCTGGGTCTGTAGGAGGATCCGGCACTGGAGCTACCGCCTCCTTGCGGAGGAATTGAGCTATGTTGTCTCGGAGAGGTGACTGGGTGCAAGCTGAGATCCTCTCCTCCCGAGGGGTGCGGGTTCAGCTGGGAGGGTACTCCTCGAACTCTAGAGGCAGTCCCTGACCGACCACTTCGAGAACCCACCTGTCCAAAGTGATATCGGACCAGAAGGAATGAAAGTGGTGGAGCCGGCTCCCCCACGGGGGGACCCAGGGCTGGTGTGACGGGTGTAGTGGTGGCAACCCCCAACCTGTCACTGAGCAGGCTTAGAGGAGGAGGCGGCTCCTGGACCTGCGCCTCGGTCTCCTTTACAGGGCTGCTGAGGACCCTGTTTGGGCCGTGGCGCCAAGGTTGAGCCTGCTGCTGTTGCTGTTGCTGCTGGCCTCCTTGATAGGAGAGCTGCCTGACTGGAGGGGAAGAATGCCGAAATGGCTTCTTTCTTTTCTGCTGGTTCTTGCCCGAAGAACCTTTTGCAGAGGTAGCATCCAAGGTGGCACTGGACTGCTCGATACGCTGAAGGTGACCGGCCACTCCTGGACTGAACAAGTCAGTGCCAAGGAAAGGAACGTCAGCTAACTTGTGCTGGGTATCCGCTGGGAAGGAGGACAGCCTCAGCCAGACCCTGCGGCGAGTGGCCACTGCGGCTGCTAAGGAGCGGGCACGGAATCCCCGATGTCTAAGGCCATCTGGAGCTGCTGTTTTGCAACAGCACGGCCCTGACCACGGACTTGCTTGACCGTGGTCTGCATGTCTGCCAGGATGTGAGGGAGGACTTCATCTAATGACCCGAGGAGGGCATGAGAGAAGTGTGCCATAATGACAGCCAAGCCGGCCTGACGAAGGCCTAAGGAAGAGGCCGCGTAGACCTTGCTGGCAGAGTAGTCCATATTTTTGGACTCCTTGTCCAGAGGTCGGTCTGTGTCAGCTGAGCTGCCAGTCCGTCTAAACACAGAAGCGGTCACAAGGCTCTCGGCCGAAGGGTGTTCCGTGAATCCTGGCAGGGACCCCATGAGCACCGCATACTTGTGGGTCATGCGGGCAGACGGTGCTGGGCAGGAAGCTGGGTGCTGCCAGAGCTCAAGGGCCGGGCCAGTGATGGTTTCAGCCACTGGAAAGGCCTCCTTCGGGGTATCCCCCCTTTTTAGGATGCCCGTAAGGGGGTACTCCACCTTTTTCTGGATAGACTCCAGGGGCATTCCGGTGGATTCGGAGATCAGGCGGATAATGCCCTGAAAGAAGGAAGGACCCTCCTCTAAACCTGCCAAGGAGGACTCATCATCCCCAGGATGGGAGTGCAGCCCTGTGACGTCCGAGTCATTGGGGTACAACGGTCTCCCGCCTAGGTCCCCCTTGATCCGCCGGGGGCGGTCAGGGGTAACTGTAATGGACCGATGTTGGGGAAGCCCGGTGTCTGTACAGTCCTCTTTCGAGGGAGCCCCTCCCTGAGGCTGTTTAGGCGGTGGTTCCTCCAGAATCGGTGGAGAGACCAAGATGAGCCGAGCCGGGATACGGGCCGGCTCCGTGGGCGCGGGAACTGAGGGCTTCGGTTCCGGAGGGGTTGGCGTCGACCCAGGAGGCAGTAGCCAAGTGATGGCCAGGGTAGATGGCAGAGCCGGCTTCTGCCCGGTCAAAATCAGCTGTTGCCACATAAGATCCTCATAGCTTCGGAGTTTCCGTCGAAGCCTCTCCTCATCCAAGGAGGATGAGGATCTGTGGTGATGCCTCTTTTTACAGTGCTTATGACTCTTTTTCGGCTCTTCGGCTGAAGAGGTTCTGGACCTCAATCGATATTGAGGAAGTCGACCCGATTGATTGGGATACACCGGGGTCGGTGAAAACCGAGGGTCTGGAACCGTCTCCTCGATGAGACACCAGTGGGCTGGGTCTCCTCATCGGGAAGGACAAGGACCGAAGTCCTTTCAAAAGGATCATCAGCCGGAGTTGGCGAAATAGGGTCAATAAGGTCGAGAGAAATCTCAACCTCGTCGGCCACTTCCTCATTCTCTTCGCCAGATGGAAGATCTGTGAAGCCGGTGGCCGAGGATGCTACCGAGGTCGAGACTGCGTGTTCCTGGGACTTGGACCTTTCTCGGTCCCAAGAACGTCTTCGCTTGGATGAAGACTTTGGGTCCTTATCCCTCTTCCGAGGGCAGGAGGAGTGCGTGCCCAAGGGTGCCTCACCCCTGGTGGGGAGAGATTAGCAGAACTCCTTGAAGGAGCCCGAAAAGGGGGAACCGAGGTTCAGAGGAACAAAAAAGCTCCAATTGGCCGAAGCTTGAGCTGCTTCCTCCTCGAAAGCCTTCATTTGTTCCAACTGCTTGGTGGAACCTGTAGCCACGGAAACCGCCCACCTTGCCTCCTTCAATTTCACTGGCGGGTTCCTTTTCTCCAGTCTCCCCAATTTTAGGCACGAAAAGCGGTCGTCCAGGACATTGGGATGGAAGGCCAGGCAGAATATGCAGGTGAAGGTGTTATGTCCGACACCTAGGCAGTAGACGCACGTTAGGTGGGGATCGGGGTGCGACATCTTCTGGCCGCAGGAGCACCGGCGAAATCCGGGAGCAGATTTTTCCTCCATGTCCGATGGAGTACTATCGGAGTCGTTAACTCGAACGAGTTTTAAGGTAAGATGTGGTAAAAACCGATGCTTTGAATCCAGGGCCTACGAATTCCTGAGAAGCACGAGGGAACCTGCATCTTCCAGTGGAAAGGAAGATCTGGCATCATGGGGCGGAGCCGGGGTATATACCACCCAGGTGGGTGGGAGGAGCCAGCTTGAAGACTTCCGGCAAGATTTAAAGGGGAAAGGGACATGCCCAGAAGTGTGGATGAACAACATATCCACGCTCCTAGAAATTGTATTTTAGGTGGAATAACACTCCTTTGTCTAGACGGATGGATAGACAGACATACGAACATACGAAATTTGCCAGCAGAAAAAGGCCATTTGGTCTACTGAGTCTGTTCAAATCTGCAGCTAGCAGCCCAATTCTGCAGATGCCCCTTCCTCCTCACCCTCCCCTTATCCATTCTCTTGACCTGTCCCAGCCCCTATTGAAGCAGCCCATTGACAGATAAAGTTTATACTTGATGTGTTTGCTAAAACATTATGCTAGCCATTACAAATAAATTACAGTTACGTAAGAACTTACCGTAATAGTAGATCTTTGAGAGGAGCTCTTGCAGCAGGTAACACCAGTAGGACTGAAACTGCCAGCCAGGTGCAAGGACCACATGGAAAACTTCTAGCTCGCAGTTTATTTTATTTATTTATTTTATGTTTAGGATTCAATACCTTTGAGCAGGAGGCTCGTTTACAAATAATACATTTTTTTTTTTATTTGTAGTGTTCCTTTCAAAAATCAAGGTGCATAACAATGAGTTAAAACAGCACTTAGACAATAAATACAAAACACGTGTTAAAAACATAATAAAATGAGATAAAAACCAAAAGAATCACTAAATCAAGTAGGGTAGGCTCAGTTCCACAAATAGGTCTTGAAAGCCAGTTTAAATCACTCCACAGTCACGCACTCCCGTAGCTGATGGGGTAGAGAATTCCAAAGGGCTGGGGCTGCATACATAAATGCACGGGGCCCGAAGATTTTAGGGAAACCCTTGGGATCTCTAGCAACCCCTTGTCAGCCGAGTGGAGTGATCGCCCCGGGCAGCAAGGCACCAGAAGCTCTTTCAGGTAGTCCGGGCTCTGTCTGTGTAGGGCCTTATAAGTCAGAAGTCCAACTTTAAAGGTGATCCGTCACTGCACCGGCAGCCAGTGCAGATCGCGCAGCACCGGAGAAATATGACATGACCCAGGAGTCCCTGTCAATAGCCGGGCTGCGGCGTTCTGCACTAGCTGGAGACAGTGGATATCAACCCCTGGTAGCCCTAAAGGGAATTGTAGTAATCTAGGCGCAGGACACAAAAGTGTGGACCAACATAGGGAGATCGTTTGACGGAACAAGGTGTTTAACCTTGGAGATGTTCCTCAGATGCTAAAAAGAGGATTTGACGACTGCTGACACCTGCGATCGTAGAGTTAGCTCTTCGTCAAAAACCTCCCCCAGGTTTTGCACCCGTTCAGAGGCAAGGAGTGGCACACCAAGATAGAGTCCCGAATGTGAGCCTGCGTCCAACCCCTCTATCCAGTGCCCCGGGTCCACAACCAGCGACTCAGTCTTTTCCGAGTTCAACCTCAGCCAGCTCAAATTCATCCAATCCTGGATTTCAAGTAGTTGTTAAATACCGAGAGAGCTCCATCCTGGTCAGATGCAAAAGAAATATAGAGCTGGGTATCATCAGCATAGCAGTGAAACCTCAGCCCATACATTCTTACAACGTCTCCAAGGGGAAGCATGTACACTGCGAACAACATGGGAGACAACACCGAACCCTGAGGAACCCCACATGACAGAGAGACTGGGTTGGAAGAATAAATACCCAACACCACCCTCTAAGTTCTGCCAGTAAGGAAAGATGTAAACCAACTGAGGACTGTACCCGACAAGCCACAGATGAACCTCAGACAACTGAGAAGCACCCCATGGTCCACAGTGTCAAATGCTGATGAGAGGTCTAGAAGAACCAGGATGGAATGGTTTTTCCGATCTCTTGCCATCAGGAGATCACTGATCACCCGAACCAGCGCTGTCTCAGTACTGTGCCTCTTATGAAAACCGAATTGGAGAGGTTCATAGATGTCATGGATGGTCAAGTGGTTCTCCAGTTGTAGGGCCACTACTTTCTCAACCACCTTCCCAATAAAGGGAAGGTTACAGATTGGTCTGTAGTTAGCTGGACAGCCTGGGTCCAAAGAAGCTTTCCTCAGGAGGGGTGTCAAAGAGCTAGGAAACTCCCCTGTCTCCAAGGAGCACCAGACTATCCGTGCTAAGACCGGGCCAATGATATCACTACAACCCATAATCAGAGTAGCCGGTCCTGGATCTAAACTACAGCACGTAGGGCGCACATCCTGGACAATCTGCATGACCTCCGTGAACTCCAGCCAGTCAAAGGTACTCCAGGAAAACTATGGGACAGTGACAGAGTGCCGATCTAAAGCAACACTCAGAGTGTGTTGGTAGGAGCACCGCCCTGATGTCGGCCACCTTACCTGCAAAGAATTGAGCAAGCTCATTGCACTCCACTTGCGAAAAGGCTCTTCAAATCTGCAGAGAGGCTAGGTTGCACAGTCTGTCTACAGTTCAAAAGAGTTGAGCTGGTCAGTTCTGAACTCCCGCAATCTCCCTGGACAGGAACTCTGCCTTCTTACGGGTGATTGCAGATTGATAGACTTGATAATGGTCCATCAATCTAAGGCGGTCGGCATCCAGGGCAGATTTCCGCCAGCAATGCTCTAACCTTCATCCTAATCACCACACCTCCATCAAGGTCCCATCAAAACAAGGGGACAGAGGGCAAAGGGAGAGAGGGCGAACACGGACAGGAGCAACGACATCCAGAGCCGCAGAGCTGGCCTTATTATTAGGTCACCACTAACGCCTCGGGGTCACTGTTTGCCTCTGGAAGAACAGATAGGTCAAGCACTACCGCCAGGCCTTCAGAGCTTATATCTCGTAAAGGGCGGTGTCTGACCATCTCCACAGGGGTAGGTCGACGAAGGGGGGCATGAAAACTGAAACCCATGGTGCAGTGATCGGACCATCCAACAGGTTCCACCCCCAGGTTGAAGGCCTCAATCCCCAGGAGAAAGACTAGGTCAAGGGAGTGACCATGTTTGTGAGTAGCAGTGGTAACAATCTGTGTAAGGCCCAGAGATGACATCAGATGGAGTCCCCCAGGATAATCAGCCTGGCAGACTCAAACGCCATGTCGATGACGAAGTCCGCCACTTCCTGAAGGAAACGCTTCTCATCCCCGGGTGGATGGTAAATGAGAGCGATCCTACAGCCTACACCTGCTACTACTGTACACTTAAATGACCCAGCCTCCTCAACTGGTACATCCGTGACCCCCAGTTCGGTCTTGAAACAGACCGCAACCCCCTCACCCCTGCGATCCAGTCTTGGGCAGTGTATCACCGAGTACCCAGCTGGAGTTGTGGCCTCTTACATAGGGCCAGAGTTCTCATCCAGCCAGATCTCAGTGATGCATGTCAGGTCAACTGTCCCAACAAGATTTGCAATAATTGCAGTCTTGTTTTTAAGGGACCTGGCATTGCATAACACTGCCTGAGTAGGATGGACTTCCCGGGCTGCCCAAACTACCTGCCCACCTATATTGGTAGTGCCTTTGGGTTCCAAGTCATACATAATACATAGACAAAGAACAATGGCGATTCACAACAGTTTAGACAGAGAACAGAACATAATGGCCTATCACGGGGGGACCACCCCCGCCGACGTCAGCACGCCGACGTCCGCCTACCTAATAAAATAAAGGCAGTCCCCCACACCTACCTCAGTTCTCCCGCTGGAGACCCCAAACAGGTGGTGAAATGGAGAACTGAGGTAGGTCCTCAGAGCTGAGAAAAAGGCATAAACAGAAGAGGTACAAAAGAGAAGAAACTATCAGGGGGAAGGAGGGAAGGAAAGCAGCGCCTGCTGTAAGAGGTCCTCTCGAAGATAGTACAGTTACGTAAGAACTTACCGTAACAGTAGATCTTCGAGAGAAGCTCTTGCAGCAGGTAACACATATAGGGCTGGCGCCAACTGGTGACAGGACCACACGGCAAACTTTTTCCAGCAGTAGTTAGTGGGGGCTGCCCATCCTGACATTGGCCCCACCCCCGACGTCCCACGTGGTATATAAGGGGAGGCGGTCCCAGTGTGCTCCAGTTCTTGTATGCCGAAAGAACCGGCAGAAGGAGTAAAAACCCGAGATGTGAGCGGGAACAGACAACAGAAAAGGCAAATTCTGGTCCAGCAGCAAGCTAAAAAATACGCTCGGCTAATGCAGAGTGAGATCCCCCAGGGAAAAGAAGGAGAGAGGGAATTATACCTGCTGCAAGAGCTTCTCTCTAACATCTACTGTTATGGTAAGTTCTTATGTAACTGTACTATCTTACTTCAAGAGGAAGCTCTTGCAGCAGGTAACACATGCAGGACTGAGTCTCCAGCAGCATAAACTTAAGACAACTGCTAAGGGAGGTAGGAGAGGAACAAAGTAAGGAAGAGAGGTAGGACCTCAGGAGATCAGACCCTGCAGAACTGGCAGACCAAAGCCCGCTCTGCGTCTGGATGCGATATCAAGGCTGTAGTGCTTGATGAAAGTGTGGACTGAGGGCCATGTGGCTGCCGCACAGATGTCTGAAGTGGAGATCCTCTTGAAGGCTGCGAAGGAGGCTGCCACCGCCCTGGTAGAACGACCCATGATCGGCCGGATAAGGGTTTGTTATGCTTTTGGTAGCAGAAAGTAATGCAGTGAACCAGCCACATAGAGAGGGTCTGTTTGGATACTGGGCTGCCCAAGGAACGAGGGGCAAAGGAAACAAACAACTGATCAGATGAGAAACTTAGGATTGGTACGCAAAGCTACCATGTCTGTGAAAAATCAAATAAGGCTCCTTACACACATCAGGGCCTGCAGCTCAGAAATCCTTCGAGCAGAAGTAACAGTAAAGTACAGTTACGTAAGAACTTACCGTAACAGTAGATCTTCGAGAACAGCTCTTGCAGCAGGTTACACCATTAGGACTGAAGCCGGCAGGCGTCAGGACCCCACGGAAAAATTATAGCTAGCTATCTTCAGCGGGGGCCGCCCCCGATGTCAGACGTAGTACAAAAGGGGGCGGTCCTGCCCGATTCCCCAGTTCTCCCGCCGGAGACTTCCGGCCGCAGGCTGACATCAAAATGGGAGACCCAGGATCCACCGTCAGAAGTCAAAGGAAACAAATCCTGATAGTAAAGGCGAAAGCCATGCTTCCTCCAAGGGGGAAGGCGGGTGGGAAGGTACCTGCTGCAAGAGCTGTTCTCGAAGATCTACTGTTACGGTAAGTTCTTACGTAACTGTACTATCTTACTTCCGAGACACAGCTCTTGCAGCAGGTTACACCATTAGGACTGATTTCCAAGCAGTAACGCTGCCAAAAATTCCGGGAGGAGGAAAATAGGAAATACATTCCAGGTCCTGAATCTAGGACAAGAGACCCTGTAGCACCGCCAGGCCAAAACTGGTTCTTCGCCGAGAGGCGATGTCCAGGCTATAATGCCTGATAAATGTATGCACAGAGCTCCAAGTGGCTGCAGCACATATAGCAGAAGTGGAGACGTTTCGGGGTGCTGCAAAGGAGGTGGCCACGCCCCTAGTGGAATGACCCCGGACTGAACCCGGGAGGGGATGCTGTTTGAGCTCATAACAGAATGAAATACACTGGACAAGCCCGCGAGACAGGGACTGTTTAGATACAGGTTGGCCCATCATCCTCTCAGAAAAGGAAACGAAAAGTTGCTCAGAACTACGAAAAGGTTTAGTTCTGTTGAGGTAATACCTCAGGCTGCGGTGAACATCCAGGGTGTGAAGCAGAGCCTCTCCTCTATTCGAGTAGTTCGGGAAGTAGACCGGCAGGTCAATGTCCTGATTTAGAGTGAGTGAAGAAACCACCTTAGGCAAAAATTTAGGATTCGTCCTCAGGGATACTCTGTCCCGGTGGAAAACTAAATAAGGCTCTTTGCACATGAGAGCGTGAAGCTCAGAAATTCTTCTCGCTGAAGTAACAGCAACCAAAAATAGCGTTTTCCACGACAGAAAACGTAGCTATAATCTCTGCAGCAGGTTAGAAGGGGGCGTGAGTTGCTCCAGGACAAAGAGCAAATCCCATGGAGCACTGGGTCCTTAATGGGTGGCCTAAGGTGTAACACCCTCTCAAAAATCCAGAGAGGCGTCCAATTGTGCCACTGTACGATGTCCCACTGGAAGGTGGTAGGCAGAGATGGCACAAAGGTGCACCTTGATAGAGGAGTAGGCTAGACCCGAACGAAAGAGGGAGAGCAGGTAGTCCAACACCGCTCACGGGCAACCCTAAAGGGGAATAATCCGGCGTGCTCGCGACCATAAACAAAAATGGCGCCATTTCATGGCATACGTCGTATCGTTGCGGCTTTCTGGCTGCAGAAAGAACTTCCGCAACCTCTTGCGAGACCCGTGGCGCAAGATGGCTATGTCTCTAGGAGCCATGCATGCAGGTTCAGTGAGCGTAAGTCCGGGTGGACCAGTGAACCTTCCTCCTGAGACAAGAGATGGTAGCTGAACGGCAATGGGAGCGGAGGTTCCCAGGATAGCTGAATTAGCAGGGAAACCAGATCTGTCTGGGCCAGAAAGGGCCACCAGGATCATTGTTGCATGCTCCCTGCGCAGTTTGAGAAGACACTCTGGATCAATGGGAAGGAGGGAAAGCGTAGAGGAATCTGTCCACCCAGGAGGAGGGACAGCGTCTGCAGCCAGAAAACACCAGGCCCTGGATCTAGCGGCAAAAATTGGGCAGTTTTGCGTTGGATGGGGATGAACAAGTCCAACTCTGGAGTTCCCCATCGAAGAAACAGATCCTCTGCTACCTCTTGAAGAAGTTCCCACTGCTGGACTCTGGCCTGGGAGCGACTCAGGCCGCCTGCAATCGTGTTGTCCACCCAGGAACATGTACAGTGATCAGATTCGCCGTGTCGTTACCCAATCCCACACCTCATGGCCTCCTGCAAAGGGGTAAGAGTGTGCGCCTCTTGTTTGTTGAGGTAATACATCACCGTGGTTGTCTGTCTGAAGCAGGAGAGTACTCAGCGGGATTTCTGACTGAAAGGCCTGCAGGGCATAAAAGGACCGCCTCATCTCTAGAACAGTGATATGGAGATGAGCCTCCAGAGGGGTCCACGTACCCTGGGACTTCACCCCGTCCAGGTGTGCCCCCCACCCTAGACCTGAGGCATCTGTGGTGAGGATTACCTCCAGGGATGGCGCTACAAATGGGACGCCCGTGGAGAGCGACCCTGGGTCTAGCCACCACTGCCAGTCTCGAATCACGGTGTTCATGATTCTGACCGGATGCTGCATGTGGTCTTGCCCTTGATCCCATTGCACCTTGAGCATCCACTGAGTTACCCGCATGTGGAGCCTTGCGAAAGGGACGGTAGGAATGGCCGCAGCCATGTGTCCGAGCAAGCAAAGGACCGACCTGGCAGGGACGGTCTTGTTCGACGATAGCTCCCTGATGAGGGATCTGATGCGATCCGCTCTGCCGTCTGGAAGAAAAGCTCTTCCCTGAACGGTGTCCAGTACTGCGCCTACAAATTGCAGCTTCTGCGACGGTACCAGGAGAGACTTCTCGTGGTTGATTAAGATGCCCAGAGATCGGAATAGGACCTGGGAGCTCTGGATCGCACGTAACAATGCCTCTCTGGAGGCGGCCATGAGAAGCCAATCGTCCAGGTACGGGAACACATAATGGCCCTGTCTCCTCAGAGACGCTGCCACGACTGCCATGCACTGGTAAAGACCCTGGGTGCGGATGACAGTCCGAATGGAAGGGCTCGGAATTGGAGTGGTGGTGAGACTCGAGCGCAGGAACCTCTTATGCGCCTGAGCTATAGGGATATGCAGGTATGCGCTTGCATGTCTACAGATGCTAGAGGCGTCTTGTTTCAAGCAGGAATAAGACCGGAAGAGTCAGCATCGCGGAATCTCTTGTAGGCGACCGACACGTTGAGGTCGCTGAGGTCAAAATCGGATGGAGGTCCGTTTTCTTTGGAACCAGGAAGAAGTGGAATAATACCCTTGTCCTCTCTGGTTCTCGGGGCGTACTCTATCGCCCCTTTTGCAAGCGCGGTACTTCTTGCCATATCAGAGATTTGTACTGACCCGGATACTGGAGAGCAAAGGAGGCCACGGGGGTGGCTTTTCTTCGAATTCTATATAGTGGCCTCTTCCGACCAACTGAAGAACCCACCTGTAGGTGGTTATAGCCTGCCATCCCGGCAGGAAGTTCGCAATGCGACCCCCGACCATGATTTCCCGTTGATCCTGAGGGGCGGGGGCCGGAAAGGAGTCAGGCTGTGGCGGCTGAGGGGCCCGCTGGCTTCGGCCCGTGGGCTGTTCCCCTGGGCTCTCGACAGCCAGAGCCCCTCTGTTGTGGGGAGCGGGACTGCTGCCTCTGCATCCGTCCACAGGTCGGCTTTGGTTCCTGAAAGGAACTAAGCCTGGGTCGAGTACATAGCCTGGACCGACCTCACACGCTTCGGCCTCTTGAAGTCTGGTAATAATCTTCTCTGAAGGTTTACCAAACAAGACTTCTCCTCGAATGGAGCATCCATGATATTCTTCTGGGCGTCCGGTAAAGCGAGGCAGCGTAACCAAGAGTGCCTCCGGAGGCATACGCCAGAAGCTGCTGCTGGGCCGAGGAGTCCGCGGAGTCGTGCGTGGCTCGTAGGCACCTGGGTTCCCACGTCGAACCACGTCAGGAGGAGCCTGAAGCACTCTCCTCCTTCTGCCCACCTTCTGGGAGTTTCTCAGCCGCTTCCAAACCCTGTTCCCACAAGACATTTGGAGACTGAACCATGTGGTTAAATAATTCAAGGATCTGATGGCGCGGGTAGCGGAAGCATCGTCGCCTACCCATAGCGTCAACTGCTTGGACTCTGGGTCCGTGGCAGGGTGTCAGATGCTGCGGTCTCTGGGACCGGTCATGTGAGGCTGTGATGACCAGAGAGTCGGCCTGAAGCTGCTAGTCAAGTACTGGTCTTCTCTAGGAGCCTTGTACAAGCGATCAGCTTTCTTGACACTTGTCGCGGGGAGGCGAATGGGCGGCTCACGCTGCCTTGGTGACATCACGAAAGTGTCAACCAAGAGTGGCACCACCACAGGCTTGGGGTCCTTCTGCCGAAGATATTTGGCAAGGCGTATCCTTTCGGGGTCTAGCTCTTCCGCATCCCATCCCATGTTCTCTTGGATATACCTCATAATATCCAAGAACGAAGGGTCATCCGGAGGAGACTTCGGCATCTCACATGGGTCCAGCGAAGGGACGGAGAAAGGAGATGGGGATCTGGATGTTGAGAACTCTGATCCCGTGGCCTCCGTCGAAGGCGATCGTCGGTGTCTCCTGGGTCTCTTGGGGCTGGGTGACCTAGAAGAGGATTTAGACGGAGGTCTCCGTTTTTCAGATCTCTCCCTGGGAGGGGTTCCGTGCTTCCGGGGAGGAGGTAAACGGCCTGCCGACCCCGATGGCGAGGGGGGTGCAGGAACCAGGGGTGTAGGAGGAAGAGGAGGAGTGGGAACCATGTCTTTCATTATGGTGTCCCACCAGTAAGTGAAGAGGTCCTTCACATCCGCTAAAGAAAGGCCCAACGACGGTCCGGGCGCCGGTGGACAGTCGTCTGGTCCCGGCGTCTGCTCCACAGGGGGCTCGGGTAACGGCGAGGGTTCCATGGGCGTCTCGACAAGACCGGGGTCGACCGTCTGGTCCTCAGGCTGCGTCAATTCTTCCTCGGTTAAGGTCTCCTGACCGACGTCGGTCGGAGGCGTGGGAGCTCTCTTCTCAGGAGGGCGGCCCCCTACGGCGTCCGCTGTGGTGGTGGCTTGGCGGCGGTTGTCTGGCGACGGCGCTCCAGGATGTATGGCGAGAGGGCGGCGGACGGACGCACCAGCGTCGGATCCTGAGGTCTCTTTAAAGTAGCTCCAATGTCTTGCGGGGAGGCAAGGAAGCTGACCTGACGTCTGGTTCCGAAGGGCGGGAACCCGACTTACGATGGTGATGGCGATCCCCAGGCTTCACCAAGGCCCTGGATGACGAAGACGGGGACGGCCTGGTGGATTTGGCCTGAGAAGAGGACTTCCTGACCACAGCCGGGGGAGGCTGAGAGCTGGCCCTGGAGGGGGAGCGGTCAGACCTAGAACCGGAGCTGCGAGAGTCCGAAGCCCTGGAAGGGGTCTTCTCCCTTCGTTTCTCAGCATGCTTGTGGGACTTTTTAGTGGATTCCCCCTTGGAAGACATGGTCTTAAGCTTTTCTTCCAGTAAGAAAGCCTGAAGGGCCTTCTGGCGTTGGATCCGGGTTCTACTGTTAAACCCCTGGCAGAAGGAGCAGGCCGGGTATCGTGGTCTGGGCCTGAGCATCAGGCATGAGCCGTGTGGGGATCCTTGAGAGGATCTGTTTCCCTAAGCACACTTGGAAGAGTGACCGGAGGTCGGAGAGGACATCAGCAAAAACTTGCTTTAGAAATCCGAATTTCCCGTGGAAGAACTTAACCATGTATACTGCGTAGAGCTGAACGCGAAAGGTCGAGACATGCAAGTCGTGGCGGGAAAGAACTGGGGAATCAGGCAGGACAGACCTTATGTACTATGTCTGTGCGCGTGGAGGGGACGGACTCGGGGCAGTCCCGCTGAAGACAGCTAGCTAGAATTTTCCGTGGGGTCCCGGCGCCTGCCGGCTTCAGTCCTAATAGTGTAACCTGCTGCAAGAGCTGTGTCTCAAGTAAGATCTAAAATACAGGTTACTCACCTGTAACAGGAGTTCTAGGAATGGTATATGTTGTTCATCCACACTTTCTGGCAGGTATCCTTGCCGCTTTAAATCTTGCCGGAAGGTCTTCAAGCTGGCTCCTCCACCCACCGGGTGGTAAAACTCTCGGCTCTGCCCCATGGCGCCAGATCTGGCCCTGGAGAAGCTCAGGTTGTACGTCGAGCCGGGAGGTCGGGTGGGTGTGTGGATGAACAACATATACCATTCCTGGAACTCCTGTTACAGGTCGCATCCTGTATTTCTAGGACATGGATATGTTGTTCATCCACACTTTCTGGCAGACTCCTAGCAGTTCTCCGGGAGGAGGGAAAGGCCAAACCCCTACTTAGGAAATAGAGACTGGAGAACCGAGGCCAAAACCAGCATCGGCATGACTCAAGGTCGATGTGATAGTGGGTAATAAAGGTATGTGCCACTTCCAGGTAGCAACCTGCAGATATCCTGGATAGGGATGTCCCTGGAGCAGCTACCGATACTGTGTATCAGTATGGTGGGAATGAGCTCTTATCCCTCTGGGAGGCTCCATGCCCAGCCAACCTATGTGAGAGATCTATGCAGGAGGTGACCCACCTGCTTATCGTCTGCTTGGCTGCAGGTCTCCAGGTGCGGCTTCAGCGTGGGTGACAAACAGCTGGCGAACCTCTCCCGAACTTCAGCGTCGCTCCTTACAGTGCGCGCCCTTCTAGGGTCAGAGTATGGAGCCTGTAGTACAGTCTCGAGGTGTGATTGGGGTAGAACACGGCAGAGTCAACACCTGGTTAAGGTTAAACTCCGACACCACCTTCGGAAGGAATTTTGGGTGGGGGCGCAGGACAACCTTGTCCCTGTGGAAGACCAGGTAAGAGACTCGATGGGCGCCTGGAGCTCTCCCATCCTTCTGGCTGACGTGATAGCCACCAAGCCGGTCTTCCACGACAGGTGAGAGATGTCACACCTGTGCATTGGTTCAGATAAAGCGCCCATGAGCTGCCAATACCAGCAGCAGATCACGGAGGTGGAGGTTCACGCACTGGAGGATATGTGATCAGGCCTTTGAAACGCGCCGTGCCCTTCTCCTCGCCACTGACTGCCCGGCCCGCCCGGTAAGCAGAAATAGCTGCCAGGTGCCACCTTTAGAGTCGTCGACCTAAGCCCTTGCTGAGAAAGGGACCATAGGTAGTCCAAGATGCTTGCCAAGGAACAGGAGGAAGGGTCCAGGCCCTTGTCCTGACACCAAATGGAGAATTTCTTCCATTTGAAGGCATAACATTTTCTGGTCGACTCCTTACGGGACGCCTCAACTACATTGAGGACCTCATCGGAGAGACCCAAGGCCTGGAACTCTAGCCGCTCAGGAAACCAGGCCGTCAGGTGCGGGGATTGAAGGGCCGGATGGAACACCTTCCCCTGATTGACTGATAACAGGTCCAGGCGAGCTGGAAGCTGCCTCGGGAGCCTGGAGCTGAGGCTGAGGAGATCTGGATACCAGCATTGGCGGGGCCAGTCTGGGGCTACCAGAATCACCTGTGCCTTGTCCCTCCTCGCCTTGAGAAGCACCTTGTGGATCAAAGGAAATGGGGGAAAGGCGTAGAAGAGGCCCAGGGTCCACGGCCTCGAGAAGGCATCCCCCTGCAGCGAACCCTGCTGAGGGGGGTGGGCATGAAACAGCCTCAGCTCCGCATTCTCCCTGGAGGCAAACAGATCCACCTGAGGTGTGCCCCAGTGGGAGAACAGATCTTGTACTACCTCCGACAGGAGAGACCACTTGTGGGACACAGCCCCTATCCGGCTTAGGGCACCGGCCAGGGTGCTGGAGGCTCCTGCCACATGGATGGCTAGGAGATCCGCCTCCAGGCTGCGCACGAGTGACCAAACGCGGAGAGCTTCCCTGCACAGAGGCATGGGCGTGTCCTGCCCTAGCGGTTTAGGTAGTACATGGTCGTGGTATTGTCCGTCTGGACCTGAACCACTTGACCAAGAAAGAGGCCGAGGCGGTGAGGGCTAGAGCAGGACCGCCCGAAGCTCCAGCAGGTTGATATGGCATCGGGTCTCCCGAGGGGACCAGAGGCCGTGCGCTCTGTGCTCCCCAACCCATCAGAGAGGCATCGGTTGATAGAGAGACCGTCGGCTCAGGGCGGACAAACAGGATGCCCTCCTGCAAATGAGCTGGAACAGTCCACCACTGGAGAGCATTCCACATCCCCTGGGTCACCGTCACTAGCTGGTCCAATGGATTGCAGCATTGTGACCACTGGCTGGCCAATCTCCACTGAAGGGGACCCATGTGCCAGCGGGCCCAACGGACCACGCTGGTGCAGGCCACCATGAGACCCAGGAGGCGCAGGAAGTCACGGGCAGTGCGCGATTGCCTAACCAGAAACAACTGGGCAAAGGAGGAAAGAACCTCGGCCCTGTCCGCCAGGAGCCGTGCTCTGGCTCGAAGAGAGTCGAGCTCTGCCCCGATGAAAAGAATCACCTGCTTCGGTCCGAGTTCCAACCTGGCCTCGTTGATGAGAAGGCCGATCTGAGAGCAAACCTAGAGGGCCAGATCTCTGGACCGCTCCATCTCCTGTCTGAAGGGGGCTGCTATCAGCCAATTGTCCAGGTAAGGGTACAGCCAGACCCCTCGGTGCCGCAGGACTGCTGTCACCACTGCCATGCATTTGGTGAAGACCCTGGGAGCAAGAGAAAGGCCAAAGGGCATGGCTCGGAACTCGTAAAGGGATCCCTCCGCTCGAAAGTGAAGGAATCACTGGTGAGACGGACGGATAGGGACATGAAAGAACGCGTCCTGTGGGTCCAGAGAACAGAACCACATGCCTCGTTCCAGGGATGGTATTATCTGAGCCAGAGTGACCATCCTGAAGGTCCGAGACCTTAGGAACTTGTTTAATTCATGCAGGTCGAGAATGGGGCGCCAGCCCCCCGTCCGTTTTGGGACCAGGAAGTACCTGGACACAAACCCCGGGTCTGAGGGAGGGTCCGCCACCTCTCTGATCACCTCTTTCTCGTGGAGCAGGGCGATGTCGGCTCAGTGAGCCGACAGCAAGGCTGCGGACCCCGAGGCCCCCCGGGGTGCGACGGCTCGGAAGGGCGGGACCTGCTCGAACTCCAGAGGCAGGCCCTTTCCTACCACTTCAAGCACCCACCGGTCTGTGATGATAGCGGACCAGGCGGAAAGGAAGTGGCGGAGCCGTCCTCCCACGGGGGGGAACCTGGGGTGGAGTGACGAGGTTGGGGGCGACACCCCTCAACCCGTCACTGGGCAGGCTTGGAGGAGGGACCGGCCGAGGGACCTCCTGGGCCTTTACCTCCCTGCTTCCTGGAAGAGGAAGCCACAGGCTTGGCTTTGGGATGCCAAGTGCGAGCCTGCTGGCCCTGATGCAGCTGGGCCGGACGTGCCGTGGGCGCAGACGGACGAAAGGGCTTGGGTTGCGGTCTGCGGCCCTTGTCCCTCTGGGCGGATGAGACCGAGTCCAGAGTGGCATTGGACTTTTCGATCCTCTGGAGGTGACCTTCCACTCCAGGGCCGAAGAGGTCGGTCCCCAAGAAGGGGACATCCGCCAACTTGTGCTGGGTATCCGCTGTAAAGGTGGATATCCTCAGCCATGCCCGACGGCGCATAGCCACTGCGGTCGCGACTGACCTGGCATGAGTCGCTGATGTCCAGAGCAGTCTGAAGTTGCTGCTTGGCCACTGCCCTGCCCTGGTCCCGCACCTGCTTGACCGTGGTCTGCAGGTCAGCCGGGAGATGAAGGACTACCTCGTCCAGGGAGCCCAACAGGGTGTGAGAAAAGCGTGCCATCAGCACGGCCGAGCTGGCCTGATGAAGGCCAAGGAGGACTAGCGCAGACTTTGCCCGGCGAGTCCAATTTCTTGGGACCTTGTGGGAGGCTTGTCCACGCCCCTGGCGTTCTCGCACGCCGGAAGACGCTGTCGGTAACCAACCCTCGGCTGAGGGTGTTCAAAACCCAGACAGGGAACCGGTACGGCGATTCCGCCATCCTGGCCGAAGGCACAGGGCAGGAAGCAGGAGGCTGCCAGAGCTCCAAGGCCGGGCCGACAATGGCCTCGGCCACCGGAAAGGCCTCCGTGGGAGAATCCCCTTGGTCCAATATCTCCGTTAGGGGATACTTGGCCCGCTTGGATATGGGCTTGAGCAGCATCCCGGTGGATTCCGAGATGAGCCTAAGCAAACCCATGAAGGACGATGGGCTATCATCCAGTGACTGACCTCCGGAAGACTCCAAGTCGACCTGTCTGGAGAACAGGGAGGAATCGTCGGACTCGGACGAGTCTGCAAAGAGCTGCCTTGGGCCTGAGCCACCCTCCACCTGCCGAGGGCAGTCGGGAGTGACGGTGACAGACAGCCTATGGGGCAGGCCCTGGGCCGACCGAAAATTCTTGGTCGGGGCCCCAAATTTCGGTTTTGGAGGTGGAGGTTCCACCAGAATCGGTGGGGCAGCTGGTTTCGGTCGAGCAACAGGCCCGGGGGCAGGAGCCTCGGCTAGGGCGAGGGGTTGCTTCGGCCCCTCCGGTGACAGCCACTTGATGGCCGGGGAAGGTGACGACTTCGGCTTGCTCCCAGACAGAAGGAGCTGTTGCCACATGAGGTCCTCGTAGCGCTGATGCTACTTGCGTCGAAGCCTCTCCTCGTCCAAGGAGGAAGACGAGGACGAGCAGTGACGCCGCTTACTACGGTACTGAGACCGCCTATGTCGACGGCATCGGCTGGACCGAGAAGATGTCCGAGACCGAGAACCTCTGCGTTTCCGAGGAGGGTTCTGGGGCAGGGCGGGGGAGACCCGCTCTCCCCTCGGCTCGGAAGTTTTGACCGTGGACTCCGGAACCGGAGGCACAGGCAAGCCCACGGTAACCTCGATCTCCGCTGGGGGAAACGGGGAGTGAGGGTTTTCGGCTTCACCGGTCGACAACCCGTCCGACGGGTCGAGAAAAATCTCGACTGCGTCGACAGGTGTCTCGGTCAACTGACCTGACGGGGACGCCGTGAGGCCAGTGGCCGAAGCCGAAAGATCAACCGAAGTCGATGGTCGATTACTCGGGGAAGGGGACCTCTCCGCTCCCAAGAGCACTGATGGAGGGACTTACCTTTGGAGTCCTTCTTCTTGGACCGAGAGGAAAGTCCTGATGCCCCTCTCCCTTGGTGGAAAGGGACTGATAGAGCTCCTTAAAAGAAGCTGAATAAAGGCCGCGGCCGAGATAGACGAAGATGCGGCCTGCGCCACCTCCTCCTCAAGGACGATCACTGCTCGAGCTGTTCCGCCGAGCCAGCTGCCGTGGAAACCGCCAAACGGGCCTCCTTAGACTTTACCGGCCGGTAACGTTTCTCGGGGCACCCAAGTTGTGACCATGCACGGTCTTCCAGGACATAGACCGAGAAGGAAGAGCACAGGTCGCAGGCCTGCGGGTCATGCTCAAGGCCTAAGCAGTAGACGTACGTGGAGTGTGGATCCGTCCGAGACATCTTCTGCCCGCATGGTCACCTCTGAAAACCGGGAGTCGATTTGTCCATCGCAGCCACAAGAGAAATAAATGACCGAAGTCTTGAAAACCTTAAACGTTATTTCGGGTAAACCGAAGAAATAGGAACCAGTCTTATACACAGAGCGTTAAGGAGGGAACCTGAGCTTCCAAGCGGTAAGGAAGATGTGGCATCATGGGGCGGAGCCGAGAGTTTTACCACCCGGGTGGGTGGGAGGAGCCAGCTTGAAGACCTTCCGGCAAGATTTAAAGCAGCAAGAATACCTGCCAGAAAGTGTGGATGAACAACATATCCATGTCCCTAGAAATAACGTTTTCCAGGAAAGAAAATGCTGCTCGCAATCTGCAGTGGCTTCAAAAGGCGGGAGGGTAAGCTTCTCCAGGATGAATGGGAGGCCCCAAGGGGGCCCAGGGTCCCCGATAGGGGGCTTTATGTGAAGGATGCCTAGTCTGAGGAAGGCATGGGTAACCTCCAACTGAGCCACTGCTCTGCCCTGAACAAGGGCATGGTAGGCAGAAAAAGCGGCCAGGTGTACCTTTATGGAGGAGTAACTGAGCCCTGATTCAGACAAGAATAAAAGATATTCCAGCAAAGTGTTAACCGGACAGGCTAAAGGATCTATGCAGTGCGCTGTAGCACAGAGGCAGAACCATTTCCACTTCACTGAATAAGTAGCTCTCATTAAAGACTTCCTCACCTCCACCAGGCCTTTGGCTATCCTGTCCGACACCCCAAATTGGAGCTTGGCTAAGTCTTGAGGAGCTAAGCATGAAGGTGAAGGGACCATAGGTTCAGGTGAACAAGAGCCCCATTGTCCTGAGAGAGTAAGTGACTTGAAAGAGGAAGTGAAACTGGTAAGGCCACCGCCAGTTGCTGTAGCAAGAGAAACCAAATCTGGCAAGACCACAGTGGCACAATAAGGATCATGGTGGTTCCTTCTGCTTGTGCCTTGAGGAGGACTCTCTGAATGAGCAGAAACAGGGGAAAGGTGTATAGGAATTTCCCCCTCCAGGAGAGGGACAATACGTCTTGCCAGAAAACACCAGGCTCGGGATCTAGCGAGCAAAAAGAACAGGTTACTCACCTGTAACAGTAGTTCTAGGAGTGGTATATGTTGTTCATCCACACTTATTGGCATGTCCCTTTCCCCTTTAAGAATCGCCAGAAGTCTTCAAGCTGACTCCTCCCACCCACCCGGGTGGTATATACCTCAGTACCGCCCCGTGACGCCAGATCTTCCTTTCTGCTGGAAGATTCAGGTTGCCTGCCTCGTGCAGGACTTGTCCGGGAGCTTTCCTCTGAAAGGAGATCCCCTCCTGTAAAGTTAGGGACATCGTCCACCAGAGGAGTTCCTTGTGGACCAGCTCCGTAATGGAGACAGGCAAGTCAAGGTCATCAGACCTATGGTCCCACTGCACCCGAAGAGTCCACTGAATGGTCCTCATCCAGAGTCTGGCAAAGGGACTGGTCACGATGGTGGCCGCCATGTGACCCAACAGCCAGTGTATCAATCTGCCTGGGATGGTGGAGGCAGAATAAATCTGCCTGGCCAGAGCCCGAATGCACTCTGACCGATCTAGAGGTAGGAAGGCCCACCCCTGAACAGTATCTAGGAGCGGTCTGATGAACGGTAGGAGTTGAGCTGGGCTGAGTGACAATTTGACTGGGCTGATGGTGATTCCCAGGTTCCAGAATAGGTTGCAGGTGTCCCGGATGGCAGCCTAGAGTTGGGCACTGGAGTGTGCCACGAATAGCCAGTCGTCCATGTATGGGAACACGTAGTGACCCATCCTGCAAAGTGCTGCGGCCACCACCGCCAGGCACATCGTAAACATGCTTGGTACGGAAGAAAGACCGAAGAGCAGGGCCCTGAACTGGAAGTGTTCGCCCTGGAATGCAAACTGAAGGTATTTCCAGTGGCCTTCGGCTATAAGAATGTGGAGGTAGGCATCCTGCATATCCAGGGATGTGAGCCAATCTCCTTGCCGTAACATAGGGATCAGGTTGTGCAATGTGACCATCCTGAAACGTCTGTATGCGACTGACAAGTTCAGATCGGTCTCAGGTCTCCCGATTTTTTCGGGACCAGGAAGACTCTGGAATAGAACCCGGTGCCTCTCTCCTGTGGAGGAACTGGCTATGTGTTTTTGAACAGCAGTGCCTGGATCACCTGTCGGATGAGGACTGCATGACGGGATGGGGGTGGGGGCCTGTCCTGAGGGGAAGACACGAACTCTACAGAGTGCCCGTGTTCTACAAGTTCGTGAACCCACAGGTCAGAGGTAATTTGTCTTCAGGTTTCTGGATAAAGAGAGAAGTGGCCTCCCACCATCTCTCCTGACGGAGCGTTGCAAAGAGGTGGATCTGGCTGGAAGTCATGCTGTTGGAGGGGGAAGGAAAGTGGCTTGGGCGGGCTTAGCCTGACTGGAGGTGGAGGCCTAGGATCCCCTGGGGCCACCACATCGACCAAAGGTATCTCGCTGAGCATGGGGTTGCTGAAAGCAGGGTTGATGAGGATGCTGTCCCCCTCTGCCATGAAAACGAGACCTCCAAAACTGTCTCTGTTTTGGGCGATACATACACTGCACGGACAGCCTTACCGGAGTCCTACAATTTGTTGATAATGTGCTCCGTTTCTTCCCTGAAGAGAACGGCGTCCTTAAAGGGTGCATCTAGGATGCTGGACTGAACATACAGCACAAACCCTGAAACCCGGAGCCAGGAATGGCGATGAAGACAGATGCCCGTAGCCACTGCCCTAGCTGAGGTGTCTGCAGAGCCGTAGGCAGATCGTAGCACATGCGTGCCCACGTCTGACCCCGTTTGGAGTTGTTTTTGCAAGTTCTGCCTTTTGAGGGCAGTCGGGCACCCCTTGCAATATATCCAGACCTTGTTCCCAAAGGGTGTTTTGAAACTGGACCATGTGCGTCAGGAAGTTTAAACTCCTGATGCTGCAGATGGCAGACGTGTACACCTTCCTGCCCATGGAATCCGGCTGTTTGGACTCCCTGTCCGGAGGCTGGGTGCTCAGATGTTCGGGCCTATGAATGATTGTGAGCTGCTGATATAACCACGGAGTCAGCGGTAGGTTGTACAGCCAAAAAGGGGTGTTCCTTGGGAGCCCAGTACAGCCAATCCACCTTTTTGGGGATGGCTGTGGACAAGTGTGGGTGTCGCCAAGTGGCCTGTGCGACGTTCTCGAAAGTATCCACCATGGGAGGGATAATGACAGGCTTATCTTTTTGCCAGAGGTATTTGGCAAGTCTCATGCATTCAGGGTCCAAGTCCTCCGTATTAGGGAAAATAAGTCCTTGACCTGACTCAGGTTGAGTTTAGGAGAACCCGGCGCTGGGTCTGGCAACAGTTCTGGGGCTCTGGTGCCGGTACCGACATCCGGCCTATCCAGTGATGGCAGTCAGACTGGTGGGGACACCGGTGTATCCAAGTTGCCAGGGCCATCGTCAGGACCTGAAGGAATGCCATGGACTGGTGTCTGATCAGCCGGCGTTGGTGCATCGTCCCCCCTGGTGCCGGACCGAGAAGAAGTCGGCAGTTAAGGGGACTTTGCCGGAGGAGGCAAAGGGGTCTCTTTAGCGCCTTCAGCAGGCTTGTGTTGGTGAGCCTCAGATGCAGGCTTGACAGGTTTGTCTGAGGGGCGCTTGTCCAACAACAGGACCGGACGTTTGTCAGTCGACAGAGAGTGGCACTTGTCTGAGAACTTGTGGGCATGTTTTGGCGGGAGAGGAAGGCCTCCCAGTCAACGGGCCTGAAGATTTTGCCTTCTCACAGGGGTCGGCACTGCATACAGAGGCCGACCGGGGGGAAGAGTGTGACCTACTTGGGTCGGACGAGTGGCCCGATGAGGCTGACAGAGGCTTGATCTTGAGAGGTTGAAGAATAGCTGAATGCCCCGAAGATTTCTCCTTGGTTACAGGGGCGCCGGCAGAAGCCTGGGCCTTGACCACTGTAAGGCGGGAGTCATGGCCCAACGACCCCGATCTGGAGGTGGTGTGTGATCCGGAGGATCTGGAGGAGGACCTCTCCCTGTCCCGCTCTTTATGTTTGTCCTTAGGCTTAGGGATAGGGTGTTTCCCTGAATATTTGTGTGCACGGCGGGGAGAATCCCCTTCAGAGGACGAATCCCTCTGCATGACTACCAGTTGCTGCTGAGCCAAAAAGGCCTGAAGGGACTTTTGTCGGCGGATGAAGGTCCGGCTACTGAACGCCTGACAGTGGGGGCAGGACAGGGTGTCGTGGTCTGGGCCCAGGCAAATAATGCAGGCCGCATGTCCGTCTTTCAACAAGATTTGTTTTCCACAGGCGCACTTATTTGTGTGCCTGAACGGGGTAGTCGACATGCAGATGCTTGACAGAAGAAAAAAAGGTAGAAAGAGATGGTACTGGAGTGACAAAATTCTAACCAGCGGTCAAACTGGAGAGAGAGAGAGCGACGTGGAGCGGGGAAGAACTGGAGCACACTGGGACTGCCTCCCCTTATATACCACGTGGGACGTCGAGGGTGGGGCAGACATTGGGATGGGCAGTCCCTGCTAACTACCGCTGGAAAAAGTTTGCCGTGGGGTTCTGTCTCCGGTCGGTGCCAGTCCTATATGTGTTGCATGCTGCAAGAGCTTCCTCTTGAAGTAAGATAGTACAGTTATGTCAGAACTTATCATAACAGTAGATCTTCGAGAGAAGCTCTTGCAGCAGGCAACACTGGTAGGACCGAGTCCCAAGTAGGGATGCCACGATAACACGATATGATGATGTATTGCGATAACTGCCTCTCATGATAACTTATCGTTGTAAAAAAATATTATCGCGGTTATCGTGCAGAACGATCTACTGCGATATACAGTGGTAAAGCACCTCAGCTTGCTTTACCAGCAGCACATCCCTTTCCAGTTGCAACCATGATTCCGGATTCCCCACCATCCTTCCATCAGATTTTTTGTATTTTTCCTTAAAATAAGAAATGCAGTGCTGACCATGTGGCGTGGAGTTTTGGGGGCCTGAGCTCCTTGCCTGTCACTATACTGGTAAACCAGGTTCAGGGATAGACCTTGGTCGCTCGAGTGAGGACTGCATGAAGGAGGACTGAGCATCCACTGACGGCTCTCCTTTTTCATTCAGATTTTTCTATCCCTCTAGGGGGCTCCTGGCTGGAGCTGCAGCCTCCCCTCATGAGGAGATTCACCCCTCCGGCTCCCGATGTCCCTGTATTGCTGGCCCTGTCCAGTCCCTCACAGATTACCCCCACCATGGGCCCAAGAGAGAGGGGACTGGTACTTCCTCCCCACTAGAGACACAATCCAGATTACCGGGGCTGACTGCCACAGAGACTGGGAGCCATCATTGAGCCTGCCAGGGCTCTGTTTTTCCTGTTTTCTCCTGTACCTCCTCCCCCAGATGTCATGACATAGGTGTGTGCCTCCTGACTCATACTGCCCTTCAGCCATCGCCAGAGGACAGTCAACGAGCTGGACGACATGTCCTCTCTCCCCCGAGAGAGGACAGCAGTCCTCTGGATGCTCAATCCTCTCTTGCCCCTGCCGACCCCCAGCGACCAGAGCACATTCCTGAATCTGGGTCACCGGTGTGATGCTCAGCGCCTCAACCCTCAGCTCCACCAGGCTGGCAATGGCTCTTCCTTTGAGGAGAGGGGACAGAGCAAGCCACTGCTTGATTACAGTCTAGGGAGGTGGATGATGCAAACAATAACATTCTGACTGGGTTCAGGGGCCAGTACATCGTACATACTCGCACCATCACCGTGTGCCAGTCGAGGGATGGGAAAAATAAATGGGGGGAGAGATGTGTACCAGTCGACTTAGTACATAAGGACTGCTTGGCCCGACTAGTCTGCCCATTTTCCCTACCTAATATGATATTGCAGACCCTACTTGATCTCTGTCTTTACCCTCCCTTTCCTAACCAAGAAGGTTCCCTTATGCCTGTCCCATGAGTTCTTTAATCCTGTAATAGTTTTTGGCCCGGCCACCTCCACTGGGAGGCTTTTCCAGGTATTCACCACTCTTTCTGCAAAGAAGTACTTCTTCACATTTCCCCTGAATCTATCCCCCCTCACCATCAGAGCATGACCCCTTTTTTTCTGAAAAATGCTTCCCTCGTGTACCCTATTTATATCCATGAGGCATTTGAAAGTATCTGTCATAACCCCCCCTTTCTCCAGGGTGTACATATTGAGGTCCTTTAGCCTCCCCTCATAGGGCTTTTTTTGCTCCCCAACCCACACTGGTCGGTCTCTCCTTGAGCCCGTCATGGACCCGATTCCCACCCGTAGCCCCTGACCGCCCCATATCACAGTCAGCCCCAGAGTACCCCTAATGTATCCCTTCAGCGGGCAGGTCCCCTACCTTCACAGGAATGAGCTTCTTTCTGGTCCTGGGTGCTGCTGAGGTGGCTGAGGAGAGCTTGGGTACTCCAGCGGCGAGGATCCGGGGCCCGATGGACCATCGCACCTTTTCTCTTTTTCTCCTGCAGGTGCGTGACGTCTATGATGCAAGGTCAATGCCAGCATCAGTCACGCTCCTTGGCTAGTGGCACCAGGTGCGCTGCTGTACCCCCGGCCTCCACCTGGGGTCAGCAGGCACTGGTCCTCTACCCCACCCTCCCACCAAGAGAAGGCGAGCTGTCAGTGGACGCTCCAGCCTTTTCTCCCTGGCCAGCCCTCCGATGCCAAAGTCCATTCCCAAACCCGAGTCGCTGGTGTAGCAGCGGTAAATCTTTCCACTGTGCTGGCAGGCCATGGTAGGGCTTTTGATGCAGGCCCTGCACCATTTTAGTTTCCCTCCTCTTGACTGCCTCTACTGTATGTCCTTCTGGAGATGTGGTCTCCAGAACTGGACACAATATTCTAGGTGAGGTCTCACCAATGATTTATACTGCGGTATCACCGCCTCCCTCTTTCTGCTGGTGATACCCCTCCGTATGCACTCTAGCATCCCACTAGCTCTCCCCACTGCCTTGTCACACTGTTTGGCCACCTTTAGATTGTAATATGCTGTATGATTACCCCAGGTCTCTTTCATTCTTGGTGGTCATCAGTACCACTACCCCGCCCCCTCATCTTGTATTCCGCCATGGGTTTCTGTTCCCCAAGTGCATGATTTTGCACTTCTTAGTGCAGAATTTAGTTGCCACACATCTGACCACTCCTCAAGCTTTCTTCAATCTCTATTCATTTTTTTTTTTTTTTTTTTTACACACACACAGCTGCACCAGATTGTCTATCCTACTGCAGATCTTTGTGTTATCTGCAAAAATTCATACCTTCCCTTCTAGCCTAGAAATGTTGCCAATAAAAAAACATTAAAAACAGAGGACCAGTCCCAGTACTGATCCTTGTTGCACCCCGCTGGTCTTCCTCGGAGTGAGCTCCGTTTACCTGTCGTCTATCCCCCAACCAATTTCTTACCGAGTTTACAACCTTTGGACCTACTCCCAGGCTACCCAGCTTGTTTGAGTCTCCTATGTGGAATGGTGTTGAAGGCCTTACTGAAATCTTGGCAGACTACATCCAAGGCTCCACCCTGATTTAACAAAAGGAACAAGGCTCATGCTACTTGAACACTGACTCTGATTTGTACTACAAGTCGGGTTAAAATCGTAAACATAAGTTTTTTAAAATGCCACACCGCAGACTTGCATTGAGCATGCGCATCCCCCCACTAGGCAAAAAATAACCTCACAAAACAAGGAAGCACAGGGATGGCACTGGTGATCAGGAAGTGGAAGGGATCGAGCGGCTACCCCCTCCGGGGGCAAATACAATCCCTTACCTTCCTTAGGGGGCTAAGGAGAAACATTTTCAACTAATATGGAGGAACTTCCAGCCAGGTAAGGGAGTCTCCTGATGATTTTGCAGGCAAGGAGAAAAATCTGGGAAAGGCGCTCTTTAAATAATCAAGTAAAAATGTTTGCTCATTCACATTTTAAAATGCATTGTACTCTGTATAACACATGTATTAATGTGTATTTGAAATTTTAATGTAAAAAATGCAAGCAATTTTATAGAAACAGACTCTGACGGCAGATAAGGGCAGCTTGGCCCACCCAGTCAGCCTATTTCCCTACCTATTGGATAAGCTGCAGATCCATCCTAGTTAGCCAACAGCTTACTTCTTCCTACCCCCCCCAGCAGAATTGTCTTAAGTCTGTCCTATGCATTCTTGAATTCCACCACTGTTTTTGACCCCACAACCTCCTCAGGAAGGCTGCTACATGCTTCCACCACCCTCTTCGTATAAAGTTCAGAGATTATATTGTGAAAAAATGAAATTTTTTTTTAAATATTTTACTCTGCATTATTTTATAACAGACTTCAAAATAATGTGCATAAATGCATAGCATTGCTTGAAAAAAAGAGTCAAATACGTGAATTATGCAAAAAAAAAAATAGAACTGAAATAGTTTTGCTAACATTGTTGCACAAGTGGCAAAATTATTGCGATAACAAGGTTATCATGATAATTTCATCACGGTTATCGTATTGTCAAAATGTTATTATCGTGGCACCCCTAGTCCCAAGTAGTATCAGAACTAACCGAAAGGGCACTTGGGAGGAGACAGAAGGTGTCAGCAGAAGGCTCTGAAGGACTTCAAGTTTGAAATTGGCCCTGTATCTAGAAGCAATGTCCAGACTGTAGTGCCGAATGAAGGTAAGGACAGAACTCCAGGTGGCAGCCGCATAGATGTCCGCAGAAGACACATTCTTGAAATAGGCGGTAGAGGCACTCATGCCACTGGTAGAGTGACCTTTCACTGCCTCAGACAAGGGCTTGTTGTACTTGCAGTAGCAGTAAACAATGCAATTTGCTAACCATTTTAACAAACACCATTTCGAAATAGGTGCCCCTTCTCTCTTGGGGGCAAAGGGAGCTTTTACAGCATGAAAAGAAGGTCCCATGGAGGGACACAGTCCCTGATGGGAGGCTTCAAATGTAGTATACCCTGCAAGAATTTGCGGGACACCTCTAGCTGGACAACAGATTTGCCCTCAATAGGTTAATGGTACGGAGAGATGGCGGAAGGGTGCACCTTAAGAGAGGAGCAACCCAAGCCTGAGCCCGGAAAGGAGAGCAGGTACTCCACATCAAATTCACCGGACAGGTGAAAGGATTCAGGTCGCGAGCAACAGCCCAAAGGAGAAGCACTTCCACTTCAAGGCATAGGTGGGCTCTAGTGGAAGGTTTTCTAGCAGCCACCAGGACATCAGCAACTCTGGAAGAAACCCAAAAAGTGGGCAATAGCTAAGTCTTCAGGAGAAATGCATGTAGATGCAGGGACGTGAGGTCCTAATGGACCAGGGTGCCCTGTTCCTGGGAAAGCAAGCTGGTGCACAGGGGCAAGGGTACTGGAGGTTCCATTACCAGCTGCTGCAGCAAGGGGAACTAAAATCTGACGCGGCCAATAGGGGGCTATGAGAATCATCTCTGCCCCCTGAGTGAAGCTTGAGAAGAACCCTCTGCAGGAGCGGGAAGGGAGGGAAAGCGTACTGGAAATACAGGTTACTCACCTGTAACAGGAGTTCTAGGAGTGGCATATGTTGTTCATCCACACTGTCTGGCAGGTTCCTTGCCGCTTTAAGATAGGCCGGAAAGTCTTCAAGCTGGTTCCTCCCACCCACCAGGGTGGTATAACCCTCGGCTCTGCCCTATGACGCCAGATCTAGCCCGCTGGAAGCCAGGTTGTGCGTCGAAACCAGGGAGGTCGGGTTGGTTTGTGTGGATGAACAACATATACCACTCCTAGAACTCCTGTTACAGGTGAGTAACCTGTATTTCTAGGGACATGGGTATGTTGTTCAATCCACACTGTCTGGCAGACTCCTAGCAGTTTTCCGGGAGAAGGGAGGCAAGGCACGCACCCCTGATACTTACTTGGAGAATAAGGACTGGAGAACAGAGGTCCCAAAACCAGCATCCCGGCGTGACTCTAGGTCAATGTGGTAATGGGAAATAAAGGTGTGTGCTGACTTCCAGGTAACAGCCCTGCAGATTTCCTGGATAGAGACGTCCCTAGAAGCTGCCACCAAAGCAGCTGGCTCCATGCCTGCCAACCTATAGAAGAGATCTATGCAGGAGGTGACCCATCTGCCAATCATCCACTTGGCAGCAGGTCTGCCAGGTGCGGCTTCAGCACAGGTGACAAAACAGCTGGCGAACCTCTCCCCGAACTTCAGCCATCCGCTCCTTGTAATAAGCGAGCGCTCTTCTAGGGTCCAAAGTATGGAGCCTATATTCGGCCTCTGAGGTGTGACTGGGGTAGAACACTGGCAGAGTCAACACCCGATTCAGGTAAAACTCCAACACCACCTTTGGAAGAATTTCAGGTGGGGGCACAGGACAACCTTGTCCCTGTGGAACACCAGATAAGGAGACTCTATGGAAAGTGCCTGGAGCTCTCCCATCCTTCTGGCTGACGTGATAGCCACCAAGGTGGCGGTCTTCCACGACAGGTGGGAGATATCGCACCTGTGCATCAGTTCGAATGGCTTGCCCATGAGCTTAGCCAGTATCAGCAGTAGATCCTACAGAGGTGGAGGTTCTCGCACTGGAGAGGATATGTGGTCTAGGCCTTTGAAAAAGTGCCCGATCACCTTCTCCTGCACCACTGACTGCTTGCCGGCCTGCCCCCAGTAAGCAGAGATGGTTGCCAGGTGCACCTTAAGGGTTGTCAACCGAAGCCCTAGCTGAAAAAGGGACCACAGGTAGTCCAAAATACTAGCCAAAGGACAGGAAGGGGGGGTCCAACCCTTTGTCCTGACACCAAATGGAGAATCTCTTCCATTTGAAGGCGTAGCATTTTCTGGTCGACTCCTTATGGGACGCCTCAACGACCTCGTCGGAAAGACCCAAGGCCTGGAACTCTAGCCACTCAGGAACCAGGCCATCAGGTGCAGGGCTTGAATGTCCGGATGGAGAACCTTCCCCTGGTTGACTGAGATCAGGTCCGGGTGGGCTGGAAGCAGCCTCAGAAGCCTGGAGCTGAGGTTGAGGAGATCTGGGTACCAGAAATGGCAAGACCAGTCTGGTGCTACCTGAATCACTTGCGCCTTGTCCCTCTTCACCTTGAGAAGCACCTTGTGGATCAAAGGAAATGGAAGGAAGGCATAGAAGAGGCCCGGGGTACACGGCCTCGAGAAGGCATCCCCTGCAGCGAGCCCTGCTGAGGGAAGGCGGGCGTGAAACAGCCTCAGCTTCGCATTCTCCCTGGAGGCGAACAGGTCCACCTGAGGGGTGCCCCAATGGGAGAACAGGTCTTGCACTACCTCCGGCAGGAGAGACCACTCGAAAGATGCAGCGCCTATCCAGCTGAGGGCATCGGCCAGACTGTTCGAGGCTCTTGCCACATGGATGGCTAGGAGATCCACCTCCAGGCTGATCACGAGAGACCAAAAGTGGAGAGCTTCCTTGCACAGAGGCAAGGAGTGGGTCCCGCCCTGACAGTTGAGATAGTACATGGTCGTGGTGTTGTCCGTCTGGATCTGAGCCACCTGACCCCGTACAAATGCAGCGAAGGCGGTGAGGGCTAGTCGAACCGACCGAGAGGCCGTGGGCCCGGAGTTCCCCCCACATGGGCACCCCAACCCATCAAAGAGGCATCGGTCATAAGAGTGACTGTCGGCTCGGGCGGACAAACGGGATAACCTCCTGCAAATGATCTGGGACGAGCTACCATTGCAGGCCGTCCCACATCTTCTGGGTCACGGTCACTGGCTGGTCCAAAGGACCAGAGCGCTGTGACCACTGGCGTGCCAGCCCCCATTGCAGGGGGGCGCATATGCCAGCAGGCCCAATGGACCACACTGGTGCAGGCCGCAATGAGGCCCAGAAGGTACAGGAAGTCCCGGGCAGGGTGCAATTGTCCAACCAGAAATGATTAGGCAAAGGAGGAAAGGACCTCGGCCCTATCCGCCGGTAGCTGGGCTCTGGCTCGAAAAGAGCCGAGCTCTGCCCCGATGAACTGAATCACCTGCGATGGCACGAGTTCCGATTTGGCCTCGTTGATCAGGAGGCCAATCTGAGAGCAGACCTGGAGGGCCAGATCCCTGAGCTGCTCCACCTCCAACCTGGAGGGGGCAGCAATCAGTCAGTCATCCAGGTAAGGGTACACCCAGACCCCTCTGCGCCGCAGGAATGCTGTCCCCCACTGCCATGCATTTGGTGAAGACCCTGGGAGCTGGAGAAAGGCTGAAGGGCATGGCTCGGAACTCGTAAAGTGATCCCTCTGCTCTAATGTGGAGGAATCACTGATGAGGAGGACAGATTGGGACGTGAAAGGACGTGTCCTGGAGATGCAGAGAGCAGAACCACATGCCTAGTTCCAAGGATGGAATGATCTGAGCCAGAGTGACCATCCTGAAGGAACGCAGCCTTAGGAACTTGTTCAGGTCGTGCAGATCGAGAAAGGGGTGCCAGCCCCCCGTCTGCTTTGGGACCAGGAAGTACCTGGACACAAACCCCACGTTTGGAGTAGGATCCGCCACCTCACAGATCACCTCCTTCTGGAAGAGCAGAGCAACGTCAGCTCGACGAGCCGAAAGAGAGGCTGTGGAGGCCGTAGCTCCCCCCCGGGCCGCACGGCTCGGGGAGACTGCCTCGACTTCCAGAGGCAGACCCCGCCGCACCACTTCCAGCACCCAACGCACCCAACGGTCTGTGGTGATAGTGGACCAGGCAGAAAGGATGTGGCGGAGCCGTCCCCCCACAGGGGAAACTAGGGGGGAAAGTGACGAGGTTGGGGCAACACCCCTCAACCCGTCACTGGGCAGGCATGGAGGAAGGGTCGGCCGAGGGTCCGCCTGGACCCTTTCTTCCAGGCTTCCTACTGGAGGAAGTGCCAGACTTGGCCTTGGGACGCCAAGCGTGAGCCTGCTGGCCCTGTTGCTGGTGCTGCTGGGCCGGACCTGCCGCAGGAACGGAAGGGCGAAAGGGCTTACGCTGCTGTTAGCGGCCTTTGTCCTTCTGGGCAGACTGACAGAGTCCAAGGTAGCACTGGACTTCTCGATCCTCTGGAGATGGCCTTCCACTCCCGGCCCGAACAAGTTGGTGCCCAGGAAGAGAACGTCTACCAGCTTGTGCTGGGTATCTGCCATGAAGGTGGAGATCCACAGCCAAGCTCTGTGGCGCATGGCTACTGTGGCCGCTACTGACCGGGCACAAGAGTCTCCAATGTCCAAAGCAGTTTGGAGCGGTTGCTTGGCCACCATCCTTCCCTGATCCTGCACCTGCTTGACTGTCATCTGAAGGTCAGCCAGGAGATGAGGATGCACCTCATCCAGGGAACCCATAAGGGCGTGTGAAAAATGTGCCATCAGCACGGTCGAACTAGCCTGTCGAAGACCTAGGAAGGAAGCAGCGTAAACTTTTCGCCCCGAGTAGTCCAGTTTCTTGGACTCCTTGTCCGGGGGCTTTTCTACATCCCTAGCATTTCCGGAGCGCCGGAAGATGCTATCGGTTACCAGCCCTTCAGCCGAGGGGTGCTCCTAAAAACCAGAGAGGGAACCGGTGGGGACTGCGTACTTGCGAGCCATCCTGGCCAAACGCGTACAACAGGATGCAGGGCCGGACCAACAATGGCCTCGGCCACAGGGAAGGCCTCCGTTGGGGAATCCCCTCGGTCCAGTATCTCCGTGAGAGAATATCTGGGCAGATTTGTATGGGTTCGAGCTGCATCCCAGTAGACTCTGAGATGAGCAGAAGGATTCCCAGGAACGAGGATGGGCTCTCGGCCACTGACTGACCCCTAGAAGATTCCAGGTCAAGGGGCCTGGAATACAAGAGAGTCGTCGGACTCCGAGGAGTCCGCGAACAGCTGCTGAGCGCCTGAGTCACCCTCCACTTGCAGAGGCCAATCGGGAGTGAGGGTGGCTGACAACCTATGGGGCAAGCCCCGACTCGACCGAGAATCCTTGGTCGGGGCCCCAGTCTTGGGTTGTGGAGGCGGTGGTTCCACCACAATGGGTGGAGCAGCCTGTTTCGGCCGAGCAATCGGTGCTGGAGTCGGCTCCTCAACGATAGCGAGGGGTTGCTTTGGTTGTTTGGGCGACAGCCACTTAATGGCCGGTGAAGGCGACAGAGTCAGCTTATTACTGGCTAGCAAGAGTTGCTGCCACATCATGTCCTCATAGCACCGACACAACTTGCGCTGGAGCCTATCTTCCGAAGAGGATGATGAGGACGAGTGGCGATGCCGCTTTCCGTGATGCCAGGACTGCCAATGTCTGGGACCTACCCGACACTGAGGAGGACAGAGAAATTTAGGGTGCCGGATGGTGGGCTGAAGAGGGGTGGGGAACCCGCTCATCCCTTGGTTCAGGGTCCTGACCAAGACTTTGGCACAGGAGGCACGGGCAAGTCCTCAGTAACCACTGGGGAACCGTGAAGAAGGGTTGCCGGCTTCTCCAGTCGACAACCCATCCAACGGGTCGAGAAAAATCTCGACCGCATTGATGGGTGTCTCGGCCGGCTGACCAGGTGAAGACACCATGAAGCCAGTGGCCTTAGCCACAACCTCGACCGAAGTCGAAAGCAGACGGCCCGTGGAAGGAGATCTCTCCCGCTCCCATGAACGTCGATGGTAGGACTTACCTTTCGGTTCCTTTTTCTCTGACCTACTAGTGTAAGTCCACGAAGGCCCTTCTACCTTGGTGGAGAGGGACTGACAAAGCTCCTTAAAAGAAGCAGTGTTGGAGGAGCCCAAGAAGAGTGGGATAAACGCCGACGGCGAGGAGGAAGACGACATGGCCTGGGCCGCTTCCTCCTCGAAGACGATCAATTGCTCCAGCTGCTCCGCGGAGCCCACTGCCATGGACACCGACCAACGGGCCTCCTTGACTTCACCGGCGGAAATCATTTCTCGGGGCGCCCCAGTTGAAGTTGGAAGTTGGGCAGCGCGGTCCTCAAGAACCAAAGGCACAAAGGACTTACATAGATCGCAGGCCTACGGATCATGAGCAAGTCCCAGGCAGTAAACGCATGTGGCGTGCGGGTTGGTCTGAGACATCTTCTGCCCTCAAGGGCACCGACGGAAGCCGGGAGTAGATTTAGTATCCATCGCAGCCGCAAGGGAAGATGAGGACTTAAGTCTAGTAAACTTTAAAATTATTTTCGGAAATTCCAAAGGATTAGGATCCAGGCCTATAAACGCAGAGCGCTAAGGAGGGAACCTGAGCTTCCAAGCGGTAAGGAAGATCTGACGTCATGGGGCGGAGCCGAGGGTTATACCACCCGGTTGCGTGGGAGGAGCCAGCTTGAAGACTTTCCGGCCCATCTTAAAGCGGCAAGGAACCTGCCAGACAGTGTGGACTGAACATATCCACGTCCCTAGAAACACAGGTTGCTCACCGGTAACAGTAGTTCTAGGAGTGGTATATGATGTTAATCCACACTTCTGGCAGTGTCCTTCCCCTTTAAATCTTACCCGAAAGTCTTCAGGCTCGCTCCTCCCACCCACCCGGGTGGTAACTCCCTCAGCTCCAACCCATAACACCAGATCTTGCCCGCTGGAAGAAGAGTGTGTGCGCCAAAGCTGGGGAAGTCGGGTGGATCCATGTGGATGAACATCATATACCACTCCTAGAAAGTACAGTTACATAAGACCTTACTGTAAAGTACAGTTACGTAAGAACTTACCGTAACAGTAGATCTTCGAGAGGAGCTCTTGCAGCAGGCTATTACATTTAGGACTATGCCGCAGGCACTAGGACCACACGGTGAAAAACTTCTGCCAGCAATACCAGCGGGGACCGCCCCCGACGCCAGCCCCGCCCCGACGGTCAGGGTACAATAGGGGGCGGACCCAGCACCACCTCAGTTCTCCCGCCAGTACCCAGCAGAAGGCCTGACAAGAGAAGGAGGCGAAGCCCACCATCTAGAAAGAAAATAGATCTGCACACTCCGAGGGGGAGGAGGAAGAAGCGCCTGCAAGAGCTCCTTCCGGATCTACTGTTACGTAAGTTCTTACGAATCGTACTATCTTACTCGAGTGGGAGCTCTTGCAGCAGGCTATTACATTTAGGACTGAATCCCAAGCAGTCACACAGGAAGGAGGTAGCCAACCCCGGGAGGAGGAATATGCTGACTGCAGAGGCCCTAGGACAAAAGTCCTTGTAAAACTGCAAGGCTGGAGCCAGCACGGCGTCTGGAGATGATATCCAAGCAGTAATGCTTGATAAAAGTAAGCACCAAGTTCCAGGTCACGGCCGCACAAATGTCCTGGATAGTGACATTCCGCATGGTGGCAAACAAGCTGACACTCCCTTCAGTGGAGTAGGCTAACCGGCCCGCAAGGTTTATTGTGATGCTCAGAGCAAATGAAACACAACGGACTATCCATTTAGAGATAGTCTGTTGGACACCGTTGACCGAAGCGATGTGGGCAAAAGCCACAAAGAACTGCTTTGATTTACGGTGTTGAACTGCTCTGCTGAGGTAATACCTTAGGGACCCGTGACATCCAATGTGGGAGGAGCCTCTATTGAAAGGGAAGGAAAATAAACCGGAAGATCAACAGACTGGTTGAGGGTCAACTCCGAGACCACTTTGGGAAGAAACTTAGGATTAGTTCTGAGGGAAACCCTTTCCCTATGAAAAAACAAATAGGGCTCTTTCCACATCAGAGCCTGAAGCTCGGAAACCCTTCGAGCTGAAGTGACAGCAACCAATAAAACAAACTTTCCAAGAAAGGTAATGCAGCTCACAACTTGCTGCAGGTTCAAAAGGAAGGAGGGTGAGTTTCTCCAACACAAAAAGGAGGTCCCAGGGTGGGACAGGGTCCCTAATGGGAGGTCTCATGTGTTGAATCCCCCTAAGGAAGGCGTGGGCTACATCTAGCTGTGCCAATGCTCTCTCTCCCACGAGAGCTTGATAGGCGGAAATTGTCCACATGTGCACCTTGATAGAGGAATAACTCAGGCCTTTCTCGTACAAGGAGAGGAGATACTGCAAAGTGGAGTTCACAGGGCAGGTGACGGGATCCAAATGTTGCAGCAAGGCCCAAAGACAGAAACGCTTCCACTTCATAGCATAAGTGGAGTGAGTTGAGGGCTTTCTTGGACGCCAAGACCTCCGCACTTCCGGAAACCCAGATCTGTTTCTGGCTACGCCTGAAGGAGCCAAGCATGAAGGTGCAGGGACCCGAGATCCGATGGACTAGAGACCCCTGGTCCTGGGACAGCAATTGCGAGCATATGAGCAGCGGAATTGGAGGTTCCTGGGACAGCCGTTGCAGGAGTGGGAACCAAATCTGTCGAGGCCAGTTGGGGGCCACGAGGATCATCCAGGCCCCTTCGGCCTGCAATTTGAGCAGAACCCTCTGAATGAGAGGAAAGGGTGGAAAGGCATAATGAAACCTCCCTGCCCAGCAAAGGGATAATGCGTCTGGCCAAAAAACTCCAGGCGCGCACTCTCACGAGCAAAACATTGGCAGTCTGGCGTTGCGCGGTGACGCAAAGAGGTCCCGCTTGGGAAGACCCCACCTGTTGAAGAGCTGGTCCGCTACGGATTGTAGTAACTCCCACTCCTGTGCTCTGACAGGCGACCTGCTGAGGTTGTCGGCCGGATCGTTTAGGACGCCTGGAACGAGCATGGCGGACAGTAGAATGCCCCGCTCCAGTGCCCAGTACCAGACTCTCATCTGCCCTGCAAAGAGGATAGGAATGAGTGCCTCTCGCTTGTTGATGTAAAAGACGCACCGCCATGTTGTCCGTCCTGAATTAGAAGAGAGCCCAGTACCAGATCCTCCCGAAACACCTGAAGAGCGAGAGGACCGCTCACATTTCCAGCACATTGATGTGGAGGGACCGTTCTTCGGGTGACCAAACCCCCTGCGTTTGATGAACACCCAGGTGTGCCCCCCAGCTCAGGTCCGATGCATCCGTCGTTAGAGTCTGACCTGGAGGCACTGGATGAAAACTGACCCCTTTCTCCAGATTGCTGGGGTCTAACCACCAAAGCAATGTTCTCCTGACTGCTCTGGGATCCTGACTAAAGCGTCCAGGTCATCGTAGCATTGGTCCCACCGCACCCTGAGCATCCATTGTGGGACTCTCATGTGGAGGCGGGCCAAGGGTGTAACTGGAATGGCCACCGCCATATGCCCCAATAAGCTGAGGAAGTTCCGGGCTGGAACCTGAGGTGCTATAGAGATCCGTTCCACCAATGTTCGCAAGCGAATCTCCCTGTCCTGTGGGAGAAAGGCTATGCCCTGGACAGAATCCAGGATCGCTCCTATGAAGGCGAGCTTTTGGCTGGGCGCTGGGGATGACTTTTTTAAATTCAGGGTGATCTCCAGCTCTCGGAATAGAGTATAAGTGTCTCAGAGAGAGCGTAAGAGGCTGTCCCTTGACGGGGCCGTAAGGAGCCAATCGTCGGGGTAAGGAAACACATAATGTCCCTTCCGCCTCAGAGTCGCAGCCACCACTGCGAGGCATTTGGTGAAGACTCGCGGAGCGGAAGAGAGGCCGAACGGGAGCACCCGAAACTGAAAATGCTCCGCTTGGAAGTGGAATCTCAAGAACTTCCTGTGAGGAGGAAAGACCCCTATATGCATGTAAGCATCCTGCATGTCGAGAGAACAGAGCCAGTCCCCTTGGTGCAGCAGGGGAAGAAGACCCTGAAGAGTCACCATCCTGAACTTTTGTACTCTATAAAGAGATTTAGTGGACTGAGGTCCAGAATGGGACGCAAGGTCCCCTGCTCTTTTGGGACCAGAAAGAAGTGAGTAGAACCCTGGCCTCGCTGCTCCCAGGGACTCTCTCTATAGCTCTCTTTGCAGGAGGGCCTGAATTTCTCCTTCTAATAGTGGGATGTGAGAAGGAGGATAACGGGAGAGCTTTGGTGGAGTGTGTGGAGGAAACTCTGAACTCCAAGGTGTGTCCTCTCCGTACAATGTCCAAGACCCATTGATCCGTGGTAACAGACCTCCACCCTTCGAGATGAAGGGAGAAGCGGCCCCCAACCGGCTCCCCGTGAGCTTCTGTCAGAAGAGGGGGGGCGGAACCGGGAGTTGGGAGAGAGGCCTGGGAGGACTTGGGCCCACGGGCGGAAGGTCCACTAGACTGCTGGTTTCCGGATCTTCTGCGGAAGCCACCTCTCTGCCCCTGCTGGTTTCTGCGGGCTGAAGCCTGGTTGTCTGAGGACTTACGAAAAGGTCGACGGCGGTGGGGGCGTCGCTGGTCACCAAGGTACATCTGGCGGACCGACCAGATCGACTTACCCGATTCCTGGAGATGGGAGATCAAAGCCTCCGTCTCCTGCCCAAATAAGACAGTACCCTGGAAGGGCAAATCCTGGATACCGGTCTGCAGATCCTGATGAAAGCCCGAGACTCTCAACCAGGCATGGCGCCGAAGGCATACTCCAGAGGCGGCCGCCCTGGCTGCCGTGTCCGCAGTGTCATACGAGGCTCTCAGCACATGAGAGCCTACGTCTGAGCCCGACTGCAAAAAGGCCAGGAGCTCTGTCTTCTTATCAGAGTCTGGCATGGTCTGTGTCAGCTCAAGTCCTCGCTCCCATAATGTATTCCGGTACTGCACCATATGCGTGAGGAAATTAGGGATTAATGAACAGGTGGAGGCAGCGTGAAACTTTTGCCCACCTGATCCAGGTATCGACTCCAGGTCGGGAGCTGGGAGCTGAGGTGCCTCGGCTATCGAGATTTATCATGAGCAGCCGTAATCACCGATGAATCGGCCTGAGGGTGCTCTGCCAGGAAGGGTTCCACCCTCGGGGCCTTATAGAGCCTATCAGACTTTTTCGGAACAGCCGGGATGGAGGCCGGATGCATCCAGGTGGATTTAGTAAGATCCTGGAAAGTATCCACCAAAGGAGGAATAACCAGGGGCTTCGGCTCCTTCTGCCTCAGGTATTTAGCCAATCTCCGGCGTTCCGGATCCAGGTCTTCTGTGTCCCACTCGTTGGAAGCCTGGATGTGCCTCATGACGTCCATAAAGGTAGGATCGTCCGGAGGTGAGTGACGCAGGTCCTTCTCTTCAGGGGAGCGTTTGAGACTGAGAGAAGAAGAAGAGGTCGATGAAGAAGAGGAGGATCGACTATCCGATTTGGAAAAGTCTGATTCTACCCCATGACCATGCCTGCGCTGACACTGGTGACTAGGGGACCGACGACGGTCCGAAGACCGACTCCGGTCCCTGGACCGGCGACTGAGCAATGACCGATGGTCAGGAGACCGACGCCGGGAGCAGTCCTGCTTAGCGCTAGAAGGGCTCCTGGAACGAGACAGAGACCGACGTCGGTCACTAGAAACCCTAGAGCGACGTCGGTGGTCCTTGGATCTAGAGCGGGAACAAGCCCTGGAAGGGGGCGAAGGACGGCGCTCCGGTGACCTCAACGGAGAAGTCTCACCTTCTGGCTGTGGTTCTCCCGCAGGATCCAGCACTGGTGTCTGGGCTGGCGACGGGGAGGTTCACTTGTGAACCTGCCCCCACCAAAAGGAGAAAAGCTGCTTGAGCTCATCCTTGGAGAAGATCTCAGCCGCATGCTGCGGAAAAGAAGCCTCCGGAGCGGCGGGACGCGAAGGAGAGCTCTCCTGAGGGCCCAGGGGGGAGGAGGACTTGGGCGACGGGGACGTCGGTAGTTCTATGACCGACCCCGGGTCCTTAGCCCCTTCAACTGGCGTCGGTGTAGGGACCGACGACGGGGTGACGCCAGGGGGCGCCAGAGAGTCCTTAACCTCCGGAGGTGCGCTTTAGCAGGCGGCGCCGGTGCCTTGGTAGGTAGGGCCGAGCAGGTACCCAAGGACTTGGCAATGACTCCTTAAGCGGAGTCACCTTCGCTTCCGCCTTCTCCCACGACGGGCTGGCCTTAGCCTGGGAAGACTTTGCGCATTCTCCAGACCCGAGGATTTGACCTTGGAGAAGGCCGCGAACGCGATCTGGACCGAGACCGGGACCGGTATCAGGACCGACTACGCTCCTTACTGTGCCACTTCTCCTTTTTCTTCCCTTCCGACGAGTGCAGATCCATTTTCTGCTCTAGAAGGTAGGCCTTAAGGGCTTTCAGGCGGCGGTTGCTGGTCCGGCTGGTAAAGGCCTGGCAGTCAGCACAATTAGTGGTGTCGGGGCCGAGGCAGAAGACGCACCGCCGGTGCCCATCCTTAGCGGGATCTGCCGCCGCAGTCGCACTTGTTGAGGTGTTCAGGGACACCAAGCCCGAAGACATCGAACCTGGCCGGGGAAGAGGGCTGACGCCGGTACTAAAGGCGGCAAACACTGAGCAGAAAACACCACCCAAATGTGGAAATAACGATTTAAACGACGCGGGCAGCTTATACTGACGCCGGTGATGGTGAAAACGAACAAAACCGTCGAAAAAATGGTAAAATCTTGCTAGAAGATCTCTATTCTCGCTGAGAGTCGCAGACAGAAGCAAGTTTCACGTGCGGGTACGCGGCAGGAAAGAACTGAGTTGGGGCTGGGTCCGCCCCCTCTTGTACCCTGACCGACGGGGCGGTGCCGGCGTCGGGGGCGGTTCCCGCTGGTACTGCTGGCAGAAGTTTTTCACCGTGTGGTCCTACTGCCTGCGCCATAGTCCTAAATGTAATAGCCTGCTGCAAGAGCTCCCACTCGAAGTAAGATCAGTAGATCTTTGAGGAGTGTCTCGCAGCAGGTAATACACTTAGGTTGTCGCCAACTCTTCTAGCAGCAGTCTTTTCCAGGGGCCACCCACACATGACATCAGCTTCCTGTTTCCTATTTAAGTGTGGGCAGTCCCTGGTATCCTCAGTTTCCCCTGTAGGATTCAGCTCGCTAAGCGAGGACCGAGGGGAACCTGAAGTACCATAGGTATCCCAACCCATAAGTCACTGGATCAGAATTTGTTCTCCTTGAGAAGGAGGTGGATGGAGGGTGGGATCGTACCAGCTGCAAGAGACACTCCTCAAAGATCTACTGTTATGGTAAGGACTTATGTAACTGTACTATCCTCCACAGAGTGGTCTCTTGCAGCAGGTAATACATTTGGGATGAATCCCAAGCAGTAAATCCAAAAAAAGAGTGGTCATTATGACAGGAGGCCTTGTAGGACAGCCTGGCCAAAGGCTGTCCTATGGTTTGAAGCACTATCTAAGTTGTAATGCTTCGTGAAAGTGTGAATTGTGGACCAGGTAGCTACGTTGCAGATATCCATGATAGAGACTCCTTTAAAGCAGGCCGCAGTAGTGGCCAGAGCTCTGGCAGAATGGGCTTGGACAGATCCTGGTAATGGCTTGCTATATTTTGAACAACAAAATGTTATACAGTGTGCTAGCCAACTGGAGATGGTCCGTTTAATGACTGGGAGACCTTCTCTGCCTGAGGCAAAGGTGACAAAAAGTTACGAAGTCTTACTAATCATTTTAGTTTGATTAGTGTAGCATCGTAATATATGATGGACATCTACAATATGTAAGAGGTGTTCACCTCGACTGGAATGTTCAGGATAATATACTGGTAACACCAGGGACTGGTTTAAGTTGTGTTCAGACACTACCTTAGGTAGGAAGGAAGGGTTGGTATGAAGTGCTATCCTATCTTTGTGAAAAATTAAGTAAGGTTCTCTACACATGAGGGCATGGAGTTCGGAAATACGTTGAGCTGAAGTGACAGCCATTAGGAATGGTGTTTTCCAGGAAAGAAAATGGAGGTCACAGGTGGCCACTGGTTCAAATAGTTCAAGAGTAGTTTTTCTATTAAAAAATTGAGATCCCACGGAGAAGTGGGTCTTCTAATAGGTGGCTTAATATGTAACATTCCTGACAGAAATACAGGTTACTCACCTGTAACAGGAGTTCTAGGAATGGTATATGTTGTTCATCCACACTGTCTGGCAGGTATACTTGCTGCTTTAAATCTTGCTGGAAGGTCTTCAAGCTGGCTCCTCCCACCCACCCCGGTGGTAAAACTCTCGGCTCCGCCCCATGATGCCAGATCTGACCCGCTGGAAGCTCAGGTTGTGTGTCAAAGCCGGGGAGGTCAGGTGGGTCGTGTGGATGAACAACATATACCATTCCTAGAACTCCTGTTACAGGTAAGTAACCTGTATTTCTAGGGACATGGATATGTTGTTCATCCACACTGTCTGGCAGACTCCTAGCAGTTCTCCGGGAGGAGGGAGGCAAGGCGCACACCCCCTACTCAGGGAACAGAGACTGGAGAACCGAGGCCCCAAAACCAGCATCCCGGCGTGACTCAAGGTCGATGTGGTAGTGGGTGATGAAGGTGTGTGCTGACTTCCAGGTAGCAGCCCTGCAGATTTCCTGGATAGGACGTCCCTGGAAGCAGCAACCAATGCAGCAGTATGGCGGGTAGAATGAGCTCTTATCCCTCTGGGAGGCTCCATGCCCGCCAACTTATAGCAGAGATCTATGCAGGAGGTGACCCACCTGCCTATCGTCCACTTGGCTGCAGGTCTGCCAGGTGCGGCTTCAGCGTAGGTGACAAACAGCTGTCAAACCTCTCCCCGAATTTCAGCCGTGCGCTCCTTATAGTAAGCGAGCACCCTTCTAGGGTCCAGAGTATGGAGCCTATATTCGGCCTCTGAGGTGTGATTGGGGTAGACACGGCAGAGTCAACACCTGGTTAAGGTGAAACTCCGACACCACCTTCGGAAGGAATTTCGGGTTGGGGCACAGGACAACCTTGTCCCTGTGGAAGACCAGGTAAGGAGACTCGATGGAAAGCGCCTGGAGCTCTCCCATCCTTCTGGCTGACGTAATAGCCACCAAGAAGGCGGTCTTCCACAACAGGTGAGAGAGATCACACCTGTGCATTGGTTCGAATGGCTTGCCCATGAGCTTTGCCAGTACCAGCAGTAGATCCCACGGAGGTGGAGGTTCTCGCACGGAGGAAAGGTGATCAAGGCCTTTGAAGCGCCTACTACTTCTCCACTCGCCATCGCTTCTCTGCCACGCTCGTAGCAGAGATGGCTGCCAGGTGCACCTTAAGAGTCGCCGACCCAAGCCCTTGCTGAGAAAGGGACCATAGGTAGTCCAAAATGCTCGCCAAGGAACAGGAGGAAGGGTCCAGGCCCTTGCCCTGACACCAAATGGAAAATCTCTTCCATTTGAAGGCGTAGCATTTTCTGGTCGACTCCTTACGGGACGCCTCAACTACATTGAGGACCTCGTCGGAAAGACCCAAGGCCTGGAACTCTAGCCACTCAGGAACCAGGCCGTCAGGTGCAGGGATTGAAGGTCCAAATGGAACCCCTTCCCCTGATTGACTGAGAGCAGGTCCGGGCGAGCTGGAAGCTGCCTCGGGAGCCTGGAACTGAGGCTGAGGAGATCTGGGTACCAGTACTGGCGGGGCCAGTCTGGGGCTATCAGAATCACCTGCGCCTTGTCCCTCCTTGCTTTGAGAAGCACCTTGTGAATCAAGGGAATGGGGGAAAGGTGAAGAGGCCCGGGGTCCATGGCCTCGAGAAGGCATCCCCCTGCAGCGAGCCCTGCTGAGGGGGGCGGGCATGGAACAGCCTCAGCTTCGCATTCTCCCTGGAGGCAAACAGGTCCACCTGAGGTGTACCCCAATGGGAGAACAGATCTTGTACTACCTCCGGCAGGAGAGACCACTCGTGGGACACAGCCCCTATCCAGCTTAGGGCATCGGCCAGGGTATTGGAGGCTCCTGCCACATGAATGGCTAGGAGATCCGCCTCCAGGCTGCGCACGAGTGACCAAATGCGGACAGCTTCCTTGCACAGAAGCATGGAGCACGTCCCGCCCTGGCGGTTTAGGTAGTACATGGTCGTGGTATTGTTTGTCTGGACCTGAACCACTTGACCCCGAAGAAACGGAGCGAAGGCAGTGAGAGCTAGGTGGACCGCTCGGAGCTCCAGCAGGTTGATATGGCATCGGGACTCAGGGACCAGAGGCCGTGCCTCAGTGTTCCCTAGATGGGCACCCCAACCCATCAGAGAGGCATCGGTTCGATAGAGAGACATCGGCTCGGGCGGACAAACGGGATGCCCTCCTGCAGATGAGCTGGAGCGATCCACCACTGGAGGAGTTCCACATCCCTGGGTCACCGTCACTAGCTGGTCCAATGGATCGCAGCATTGGAGACCACTGGCTGGCCAGCCCCATTGAAGGGGGCGCATGTTCCAGTGGGCCCAACGGACCACGCTGGTGCAGGACGCCATGAGACCCAGGAGGCGCAGGAAGTCCCGGGCAGGGCGCGATTGCCCAACCAGAAATGACTGGGCAAAGGAGGAAAGAACCTCGGTCCTGTCCGCCGGGAGCCGTGCTCTGGCTCGAAGACAGTCGAGCTCTGCCCCGATGAAGAGAATCACCTGCTTCGGTTCGAGTTCTGACTTGGCCTCGTTGATGAGCAGGCCGACTTGACAGCAAACCTGGAGGGCCAGATCCCAGACTGCTCCACCTCCCGTCTGGAGGGGGCTGCTATCAGTCAGTCCAGGTAAGGTGGTACACCGAGGACCCTTGGCGCACATGGAATGTTGTCACCACTGCCATGCATTTGGTGAAGACCCATGGGAGCAGGAGACAAAGCCAAAGGGCATGGCTCGGAACTCCGAAAGGGATCCTTCCGCCGAAAGTAAGGAATATCTGATGTGGACGGACGGATAGGGACGTGAAAGAACAAGGTCCTGGAGGTCCAGAGAGAGCAGAACTCAATGTGCGTGCTCCGAGATGGTATTATCTGAGCCAGCGTGACCATCCTGAAGGTCCGAGACCGTAGGAACTTGTTTAGGTCGTGCAGGTTGAGAATGAAGCGCAGCCCCCGCCCGCTTGAACCAGGAACTACCTGGACACAAACCCGGGTCTGAGGGAGGATCCGCCACCTCTGATCACCTCCTACCGGGAGGATAGCGATGTTAACAAAGGCCAACTTAGCGAACTGCTGCGACCCGAGTGCAACAGCTTCTGAAGGGCGGGCCTGCTCGAACTCCAGAGGCAGGCTCCTTTTCCACTACTCTCTCAACACCCACCGTCTGTGGAAATAACGACCAGGCGGAAAGAAAGTGGCGGAGCCGCTTCCCACGGGGAACCTGGGGTGAAGCGGCTGTGGGGCGACACCCTCAGCCAGTCACTGGGCAGGCTTGGAGGGGACCGCCGAGGACCCTCCTGTCACCCCTGCTTCCTGGAGGAGGAAGCTGCGGGCTTGAGTTTGGGATGCCAAGCGCGAGCCTGCTGGCCCTGACGTTGCTGGGCCGGACGTGCCGCGGGCACAGATGGACGAAAGGGCTTAGGCTGTGGTCTGCGGCCCTTGTCCCTCTGAGCGGATGACCCCGAAGTTCAAAGTGGCATTGGACTTCTCGATCCTCTGGAGGTGGCCTTCCACCCCAGGGCTGAAGAGGTCGGTCCCCAAGAAGGGACATCCGCCAACTTGTGCTGGGTATCCGATGTGAAAGTGGATATCCTCAGCCATGCCCGACGGTGCATAGCCACCTCGCGGCACTGACTCCGGGCATGAGTCTCAATGTCCACAGCAGTCTGAAATTGCTGCTTGGCCACTGCCCTGGTCCCGCACCTGCCTAACCGTGGTCTGCAGGTCAGCCGGGAGATGAGGGACTACCTCGCCCAGGGAGCCCAACAGAGCATGGGAGAAATGTGCCATAAGCACGGCCGAGCTGGCCTGACGAAGGCCAAGGGAGGACGCAGCGTAGACTTTTCGGCCGGCATAGTCCAATTTCTTGGACTCCTTGTCGGAGGTTTGTCCACATCCCTAGCGTTTCCCGCATGCCGGAAAATGCTGTCGGTAACTAACCCCTCGGCTGAGGGATGTTCCGAGAAACCGGACAGGGAACGCATACTTCCTGGCCATCCTGGCCGAAGGCGCAGGGCAGGAAGCAGGGCGCTGCCAGAGCTCCAAGTCCGGGCCCACAATGGCCTCGGCCACAGGAAAGGCCTCCGTAGGGGAATCCCCTCGGTCCAATATCTCTGTGAGGGGATACTTGGCCCGCTTGGATACGGGCTCGAGCTGCATCCCGGTGGACTCCGAGATGAGCCTAAGCAAACCCAGGAAGGACGAAGGGCTATTGTCCAGCGACTGACCTCCAGAGGACTCCAAGTCCACTCGCCTGGGGAAAAGGGAGGAATCGTCGTCGGACTCAGAAGAGTCCGCAAAGAGCTGCCTGGGGCCTGAGCCACCCTCCACCTGCCGAGGGCGAACGGGAGTGAGGGTGACAGACAGCCTATGGGGCAGACCCTGAGCCGACCGAGAGTTCTTGGTTGGAGCCCCAAACAACGGCTGTGGAGGCGGAGGTTCCACCAGAATTGGTGGAGCAGCTGGTTTTGGCTGAGCAACAGGCCTGGAAACAGGCGCCTCGGCTAAAGCGAGGGGTGGCTTCGGCCGCTCCGGTGACAGCCACTTAATGGCCGGGGAAGGCGACGATGTCGGCTTGTTCCCCGCCAGAAGCAGCTGTTGCCACATGAGGTCCTCATATCGCCGACGCAACTTGGCGCCGAAGCCTCCCTCGTCCGGGAGGAGGACGACGAGTGGGCGCGCGCCACAGGTGCCGAGACCGCCGGCGGCGCGGGATCGGCTGGACTGCAAAGAAGACCGAGACTGCGAACCTCGGCTTTTCCGAGGAGGGTGCGGGAGAGGGGTGGGGGAAACCCGCCCTCCCCTCAGCTCGGAGGGGTCACCTGAGGGCTCCGGAACCGGAGGCACTGGCAAGCCCATGGGATCTTCAACCACCACCGGGGGAACCGGGGAGAGAGGATTTTCGGCTTCGCCAGTCGACAACCCGTCCAACGGGTCGAGAAAGATCTCGACTGCGTCGACAGGAGTCTCTGTCAACTGACCTGACAGGGACACCGTGAAGCCAGTGGCCGAAGCCGAAGGATCGACCGAAGTCGATGGTCGACCACTCGGGGAGGGGGACCTCTCCCGCTCCCAAGAGCGTCGACGGAGGGACTTACCCTTGTCCTTCTTTTTGGACCGAGAGGAAGGTCCAGCAGATGTTGGTCCCTCTCCCTTAGTGGAGAGAGACAGACAAAGCTCCTTAAAGGAAGCAGAATATGAGGATCCCAGGGAGAGCGGGATAAATGCCGCGGCCAAGGAAGATGCGGCCCGCGCCGCCTCCTCTTCGAGGGCGATCATCTGCTCTAGCTGTTCCGCCGAGCCCACCGCCGCGGAAACCGCCAACCGGGCCTTCTTCGACTTTACCGGAGGGTATCGTTTTTCGGGTCGCCCAAGTTGCAGACGGGCAGCACGGTCTTCCAGGACGTGGGCCGAGAAAGAAGAGCACAGGTCGCAAGCCTGCGGGTCGTGCTCAAGGCCCAAGCAGTAGACGCACGTGGAGTGCGGATCCGTCCGAGACATCTTCTGCCCGCATGGGCATCTCCGGAAAACAGGAGTCGATTTGTCCATCGCAGCCTCGAGGGAAAAGTTGACCGAAGTCTAGAAAACCTTAAAGTTTAATTTCGGAAAACCGAAGAGTTAGGAACCAGTCTTATACGCAGAGTGTTAAGGAGGGAACCTGAGCTTCCAAGCGGTAAGGAAGATCTGGCGTCATGGGGCGGAGCCGAGAGTTTTACCACCCGGGTGGGTGGGAGGAGCCAGCTTGAAGACCTTCCGGCAAGATTTAAAGCGGCAAGGATACCTGCCAGACAGTGTGGATGAACAACATATCCATGTCCCTAGAAACTTTTGTTTAGATGATGTTAATACAGTAATTTGCCATCCAGAGGTTCATGGAAGGCCGAAATAGAGGCCAAATGGACACTAATGGAGGAACAGCTTAATCCCGTCTCGGCAATCAAGGCCAGGTAATCCAAGGCTTTCACCAGTGGACAGGAAGAGGGATCCAATGATCAGGAAGCAGCCCAGATGGAAAAGTGTTTCCATTTGGCATTATGTGTTTCCCTGGTCGCTGGTTTACGTGAGGCCAGTAATATACTGGCAACAGGAGAGGACATTTTTAAGCGTGCTATAAATACATCCTCAGTAGCCAAGCGTGAAGGTGTAGTGCCTTCAGGTTGGGATGTAGAAGGGTCCCTTGATTCTGAGTCAAGAGATCTGGTCTGATTGGCAATGGAATGGGTTCCTCTACTGAGAACTGGGGAACCACACCTGCCAAAACCACAGAGGGGCTATGAGAATCATGGTGGCAGGTTCGAGTTGTAGTTTCAGTAGAGTCCGTTGCATGAGTGTGATGTGTGGGGGGGGGGGCATACAAGAAGAGTCCTGTCCAGGCTTGGGACAGGGCATCTATAGACCGTCCCTTTTTTGCTAGAGATAATGGAATAGTATCTGGGGAGACGATGGTTGACTGGGTAGGCAAACAGGTCCAGTTGCGGGGTCCCCCACAGATAAAATATTTTCTGGAGCACTTCGTAATGAACTGTCCATTCGTATGCGGATAACTGGCAACTGAGAAAGTCAGCCAGGAGGTTGTAATGTCCTGGTAGATGGACGGCTGTTAGTACGAGGTGTTGCCGAATGGCTTCCTGCCAGACTGCAAGCGTCTCTTTGCATAGAGTACAGGACTTCGTATCTCCTTGTTTTTTGAGGTAGAATACTACTGCGGTGTTGTCTGACTGAATCAGCAATGGTCCCAGAGACAGGTGAGGTTGAAAAGCCTGGGGGGCGAAGCGAACTGCCCTCAGCTCCAGGAGACTGATGTGGGGATGAGGGATAGAAATGGTCCACTTGCCTTGTGTCCTGTAAGAATCCAGGTGCGAACCCCATCCTTCCAGGTATGCATCCGTGGTCAACGTCTGTGTGGGTGGGGGGCACTGGAATGCCATGCCTTTACATAGGTTAGCTCGGAGTGTCCACCATACTAGGACAGACCGCAACAATGGAGTGACTGATTTTGTCTTCGAAATTTCCTGTTCTTTGAGATCACTGGTTCTGGGAACCCACTGGACTGGTCTCGTATGAAGACGGGCGAAAGCTACCATAAGGATGGTAGCGGCCATGTGACCTAGGAGACAATAGCATACATCTTGCTGTGACAACTTTCTGGGCTTGTATGTGCAATGCCAGAAATTGAAGCTTGTCTTGCCTGTCGTCTGGAAGATAGGTCCTGGTGAAGACCGTGCTAGGAGTGCTCCTATATACTGGAGTGCCTGGGTAGGGGTTGGATTGGACTTTGGCCAATTGACGGTAATCCCTAAAGCTTGGAACAGGGTTATGGTTGCTTCTAGGGAGGAAAGCAGAGCAGTTTTGGACTTTGTTTTGATGAGCCAATCGTCCAGATATGGGAAGACAAAGTGCCTGTTTTATTGTAGGGCTGCTGCTACTACCACTAGGCATTTGGTGAACACACTCTAGGCCGAAGAAAGGCCAAACGGGAGTGCTTGAAACTGGTAGTGTTGACCCAACAGGTGAAAGCAAAGGAACCTATGATGGGCAGGATGGATAGGGATATGTAGGTAGACATCATTCATATCTAAGGCACATAGCCGATCCCCTTGTTTCAGTTTTGGCATGATGAAACACAGGGTGACCATGCAGAACCTTTCGTACTGGACATACAAGTTCAGTTTTCTGAGTCTGGGTACCAGGAAGAAGTGGGAGTAAAACCCCTTTTGGTGTTCTGAAGGGGGTACTGGGTAAACAGCCTTCTTGGTAAGGAAAGCCTGCAATTCCTCCTGGAGAATAGGAATATGGTCGGGTGAGTAATGGACATTTATTTATTTATTTTATTTAGTTGTTGTTGACCGGGTAAGTGCACTAGACAAATCCTGCCTATTTTCAGGCACGACCCGGGGGAAGGGGATACAGATGAATGCCAACCGACCTTGAACCAGATTAAGCTGTTGGTGGTATTTTTAGTGAATGAGGGAAATTTGGCCAGGACACCGGGGAAATTCTCCTACTCTTTTTCGATAAGTGCCATGGGATCTTTAACATCCACCTGAACTACCACCAATCCATGCAGATGGGACCTTGGCTTAACGTCTCATCCGAAAGGCATAGTGGGGGAGGGGAGATGAGGGGAGGTCCGGAAAGTAATTCCAGAGGTGACCTCTCCAAATGATCTGAAGTACCCACTCGTCTGATGTGATCGTTGTCCAGGCCTCCAAATGGAGGGCAAAATGACCGCCCATAGCTTCCAAGGCCTGGTTGAGGAAGCGTGGACAGGGCCCTAGTAGGTCACTGGGAGGCAGACTGACCAGTCCCACCAGAAGGGTGGAAGTGGGAGCCTTTGGCGGCAGAGGTGCTGGTTCAGGTAGGCTGGGAATGATCTTGGAATCCACCTCTATTTGAGGCTCTGTATTTTCCACCTCTTTTTGAATAAAAGGAGGATTGAGGACAGTAGGATGGCTGTGAAGTATAGTACATGCCATGAACCGTACAGAGGGTTCTTCCTTCAGCCTGGAGATCATCTATCAAAGTTTGGGTACCTGGCCCGAATAGATTGGACCCATTAGGGGGCACTGATCACTCTATGCTGTTCATTATGTGTGAAGCCTGAGATGCGAAGCTAAGCATGGCGATACAGGATAATGCCAGTTGCTGACATGCGGGCCGAAGTATCGACCGCATCATATCCTGAATGAAGTAGTTGTCAGGAAATAGAATTGCCAGTAGATATGGTAGCCAATAATTGGTCCCTTTCTTATGAAGGATGGAGTTTATTGACTAATTCAATGGCAGAGGACTAGAGTGTACGCTGGTATTTGACCACATGTCCCATGTAATTTAGGATTCTGAGATTCATGATACTTGCTTGAAAGACCTTTTTTCCCTAGATAGTCTATTCTGTGGGAAGCTTTATCCAGAAATAAGAAGTTCATATGTTTCGGTGTTTAGTGCAATCATGAGCGGCAGCAATTACCACTGAATCCACTTCCAAAGTGGTAGATAGGAAAAGATGATCCAGAGGAGCCTGGTATAAGCGATCCATCTTGCAGGGGACAGCTGTAACAGAAGAAGTCTGAGTCCAGGCTGCAAGCATAGCATTTTGGTATGTTTGGATTAGTGGGGGTACCATTAAGACTGGATCCTCTGGTAACTCCAAATAGTCTGCCATATCCTTATGTTTGTCATGTTCGGTAGTAGAGAATCCCACAAACTTTCTGAATTTGGACCACCATCTCATGGAAAGATGCGTCATCTGGAGGAGAGGCAGCCGCGTGCCTGGATAAGTTCCTCATTCAGGGAGGAGATATCAGAGACAGGAGATTAGGGCTGGAAATCCATATCTTGGAATTCTTCATCCTCCAGGTCTTCAGTAAAGTCTACTGGAAATTCAGGCTCGTCTGATAGGTAGTCATCAACATACAAGGGAGGTGACCAGGGCGGTACAGGATTCCTGTCACCCTGAAATCTTTCTGGCGGAAGTGTAGAGGAACGGAATGGGTGGCCCGACTCCCCTGGGTTGGAGGGCTGAGCATGCCGCATGGCATGCAAGACATGCTGTACTACCGAAGTAACGTCCAGTTGAGTACAGGGGCGTAGGGAGGTGGGATTCTAGGAAACCAAGGGGATGATGCAGGGGATAGGACATGTAGCCTGAGCAGGTCTTGCCCCTGGGTGGTAAAATCCAGGATCCCGATCCCTGTCCGCCTGGCCCCTATGGGAACCCACCTGTGAGGGTGGAGGGGCAGTAAGCATAGCAAATGCAGTGGGTTTCCCCTGTGGAATGTGGATCCTTGCCGATGGGACCGCAGGGAAAACAGTAGTATGCAATGTAGATGAGAGTCCTGTCGACAGGAGAGGAGCTCCCATCGATAGAGCATCGATGGAACCCATAAAGGGTTCATCATAGACTGCCGTCAATGCGCTGGATGCCATCGACGAGAGGGAATAAACCCCCCATCGATGAAGAGGCAGTCTGAGAACACCCCATCGACGGTGGGGCACCTATAACAGTTGCTGTCGATGAACGCTTAGGCACGGAGTGTGAGGAGGGCTTCTCCTTCTCCTTTTTGTGCCGTCGATGAGAATCAGTGAAGGGGAGGTCTTGGGACGAGCCCCCTGATTCTCTATGAGAGACAATTTCTGCTCCACTAAATTGTTTTTATTCTCCAGCAACCATCGTCGACGGGTTGCCTGGTTGAAATCCTGACAATGTATGCAGGAACTGGTGTCGTGTGTGGGTCCCAGACACCTTACACAAATGGTATAGTTGTCGAAGTGGCAGATTTTCCTACTGCAACGGCAGGAACGAATTGGCGCTATCTTGCTTGAAACTTTTTTAGACATTCGTCGTTTGCTCAAATTCTCATCGATGACTGCTATCTAAAGTTGCTCTACCTGTTGTGTGCAAGCTGAAGACAGCAGGAAAATGAACTGAGGACACCAGGGACCACCCACACTTACCTAGGAAACAGGAAGGTGATGTCAAGTGTGGGCAGTCCCTCAAAAAGACTGCTAGAAGAGCTGCTGTGAGCCACAGCGACCTCTGGCAATGACCCAAGTGTATTACCTGCTACAAGAAACCACTCCGTGGAAGATCTACCGTTACAGGTGAGTAACCCGTGTTTCTAGGGACGTGAATATGATGTTCTATTCACACTTCTGGCAGACTCCTAGCAGTTCTCCGCTAGGAGGGAGGCAAGGCGCACATCCCCTACTTAAGAAACAGAGACTGGAGAATTGAGGCCCCAAAACCAGCACTCCAGTGTGACTCGAGGTCAATGTGGTAATGGGAAATGAAGGTGTGTGCTGACTTACAGGTAGCAGACCTGCAGATTTCCTGGATAGGGACATCCCTAGAAGCAGCCACTGATGCAGTGGTATGGTGGGTGGAATGAGCCCTAAGCCCTCCGGGAGGTTTCCAACCCACTAACCTAGAGCAGAGATCATTGCAGGAAGTGATCTGCCTGCCAGTCGTCTGCTTGCCTGCAGGTCTGCCAGGTGCGGGTTCAGCATAGGTGACAAATAGCTCGCGAACCTCTCCCTGAACTCCAGCCGTGCGCTCTTTATAGTAAGCGAGTGCAAGCCTCAGGTCCAGAGTATGGAGCCTGTGTTTCGGGAAGAACACCGGAAGAGTCATCACTTGGTTCAGGTGAAACTCCAACACAACCTTCGGGGAGGAACTTCGGGTTGGGGCGCAGGACAACCTTGTCCTTGTGGAAGACCAGGTAATTAGACCCTACCAAGAGTGCCTAGAGCTCACTGATCCTTCTGGCTGACTTGATAGCCACAAGGAAGGCGGTCTTCCATGACAGGTGAGACATCACACCTGTGCATCAGTTCGAATGGCTTGCCCATGAGTTTTGCCAAAACCAGCAACAGGTCCCATGGTGTTGGTGGTTCATGCACCAGAGGGAAAATTTGATCTACACCTTTAAAAAAGTGCCAGACCACCTTCTCCTCTGCCACCGACTGCTGACTGGCCCATGCCCGGTAAGCAGAGATGGTTGCCAGGTGTACCTTAAGGGTTGTCAACCAAAGTCCCCCTTGGGAAGAGACTACAGATAGTCCAAAATGCTAGCCACTGGACAGGTCAAAGGGTCCATCCCCTTGCAATGACACCAAATGGAGAATCTCTACCATTTGAAGGCACAGCATTTTCTGGTTGATTCCTTTCTAGATGCCTCCATGACCGTGAGGACATCCTCGGAGAGACCCAAAGCCTGGAACTCTAGCCGCTCAGGAACCAGACTGTCAGGTCCAGGGATTGAAGGTCCGGGTAGAGCACCTTCTCCTGACTGACAGCAGGTATGTGCGTATGGGAAGACGCCTCAGGAGCCTGTCGCTGAGGCTGAGGAGATCGGGGTAACAAAACTGGCGGGGCCAGTCTGGAGCCACCAGGATCACCTGTGCCTTGTCCCTCCTGACCTTGAGTAACACCTTGTGGAGCAAGGGAAGAGGAGGGAAGGCACAGAAGAGGCCTAGGGTCCAAGGCCTTGAGAAGGCATCCCCCTGCAGCATTCCCTGTTGGGGGGGGGCATGCACAAAACAGCTTCAGCTTTGCGTTCTCCCTGGAGGTGAACAGGTCCATCCTGAGGGGTGCGCCACTGGAAGAACAGACTGTGAAGTACCTCCAAATGGAGAGACCACTTGCGAGACGCCTGGCCTACCTGGCTGAGGGCATCTGCCAGCTGACTGGAGGATCCTGCTACATGGATGGCTAGGAGACCTGCCTCCAGACTGTGCACAAGAATCCAAATGCGGAGGGCTTCCTTGCACACGGGCAGGGAGTGCGTTGCGCCCTGTTTGTTGAGGTAATACATGGTTGTGGTGTTGTCTGTCTCAACTTCAATCACTTGACCCCAAACAAAGGCAGTCGGTGCCAGCCAGACTGCTCAGAGCTCCAGCAGGTTGATGTGGCATTGGGACTCTTCGGGGTTCCAGAGCCCATGAACTCTCGTGTTCCCCAAGATGGGCACCCCAGCCCGTGAGAGAGGAGTCGGTCTTCAGGATGACCGTTGGCTCAGGGTGGACCAATGGGATCCCTTCCTGCAGATTTTCTGGGTCACCGTGACCAGCTGGTCGAAGTGACCTTTGTGCTGAGACCACTGGCTGGCCAGCTGCCACTGCAGGGAGTGTATATGTCAATGGGCCCATCGGATCATGCTGGTGCAGGCCACCATGTAACCCAGAAGATGCAGAAGTCCCGGGCAGGGTGCAAGTGCCCAACCAGAAATGATCAGGCAAAGGAGGCGAGAACCTCTGCCCTGTCCACTGGGAGCTGGGTTCTGGCTTGGCAAGAGTTGAGCTCTGCCCCGATGAAGCTGATCACCTGTGAGGGCATGAGTTCCGACATGGTCTCGTTGACCCGGAGGCCAAGGTCAATGCAGGTCTGGAGGGCCAGGTTCCTGGACTGCTCCACCTCCTGCCTAGATAGACCTGCAATCAGCCAGTCATCCAGGAAGGGGTACACCCAGACCCCTCAGCGCCTCAGGTAAGATGACACCACTGCAATGCATTTGGTGAAGACCCTGGGGGCTTAGGAGAGGCCGAATGGCATGGCCTGGAACTCGTAGAGGGTTCCCTCCGCTCATAAGCGGAGGATCCTTCGGAGAAACAGACTGATCGGGACGTGAAAGAACGCGTTCTACAGATTCAGGGAGCGAAACCATCTCTGACTGCACTTGCCTAATGTTTATAATCATTTACCCCTGTAGTCATTTACTGCTCCTCTGTGATCTTCTGCCCCTGTGTTATTGTCCTATATCTGTATATGACCTATGTAATTGCTTCCACTATATGCTGACATGTTGTTCCTCCTCTGATTATTGTGCACATGCTTACACTGTTGTGTTAACTTCTACTCCTGTACCAAATTCAGTCTGTATTCTTTGTTATGTTCTGATATGCCTGACCCTGTTGTACTGTGTTATGTATATTTCAACTAATTGCCTCCACCATATGCTGACATGTTGCTCCCCCTCAGATTATTGTATACATGCTTACAATGTTGTTACCTTCTACTCTTGTACCAAATTGTCTGTATTCTTTGTTATTTTATGATATGTATGCATGACCCTATTGTACTGTGTTATGTATTTTCGACCGTGCTGTTATTTCCTGGGCCATACCTGAAAAAAAGGCAGTTTCTACCTAGTGTACGCGCACGGTTAAACATGAAATAATAAAATAAACAAACAAACCGAAGGGACACCATTACCTGTTGCCAAGGTAAATATTTTTTTATCACACATTTGATTGTGCTGGCAATGCTAGCTCAATATGCAGTATTCTTTTTCAAGTTACGCAAGTCTAGTGATCTCCAGCTATTACTCTTGGTACAGAGGATTGGTAATTTTTTCACATACCCGATACTGGCACTCCTTATCCTAGTTACCGTTGCTTTTTTACTTGTTGTTACTAGTTCTTTGTCGGAAGTGGGAAAAATACGATATGCTTGTAAAGTTCAAATGTTTGCAGTTGCTATTGGACCTTAAGGCTGGATGCAAAAGTCTGTTTACTGGATGGTGGACAAAGCAATGGGGCCTGATGGGATTCATCCCAGAATTCTAAAAGAACTAAGGGTAGAACTAGTGGCACCACTGAATACTCTCTTTAACAAATCATGGGAGGATGGGGTGGTACCTGAGGACTGGAGGAGGGCAGATGTGATTCCACTTCACAAAAGTGGGAGCAGGGCAGAAGCGGGAAACTACAGACCTGTTAGTTTAACCTCAGTGGTAGGGAAAATGATGGAATCACTTCTGAAGGAAAGAACTGTTGAGTACCTAGTGGCCAGAGGGGCACAGGACCCAAGGCAGCATGGATTCACAGCGGGAAGGTCATACCAGACGAATCTAATGGATTTCTTTGACTGAGTGACCAACGTAGTAGATCAGGGAAGGGCTGTGGACATGGCCTACCTAGACTTTAGCAAGGCATCTGACACAGTCCCACACAAAAGATTAATATACAAGTTAGCCAGCCTGGGAGTGGGTCCCAAGATGATAGCCTGGGTATAGAATTGGCTGGAGAGTAGGACACAGAGGGTAATAGTAAATGGAGTCCACTCTGAAGAAAGGGGGGGTTACTAGTGGGGTACCGCAGGGTTCTGTATTAGGACCGGTCCTCTTCAAAGTCTTTATAAGCGACACTGCAGAGGGACTGGAAGGAAAAGTGTCTCTTTGCAGATGACACAAAGATCTGCAACAGAGTTGATGCACAAGATGGGGTGGAAAGGATGAGAAGGGACTTGGCAAGGTTAGAGTAACAGTCAAATGTATGGCAACTTAGATTCAATGCTAAGAAGTGCAAGGTAATGCACCTGGGAAACAAAAACCCAGGGGAAGAGTACACAATGGGGGGTGAGATACTAACAACAAAAATGGAAAGGGACCTGGGGGTAGTCATATCAGATGACCTAAAGGTGGGCAAGCAATGTGGGAGGGCAGTAAGGAGGGCTGGGGGGATACTGGGATGCACAGGGAGAAGCATCACGGAGTAGAACCCAGGAAGTTGTCGTCCCTCTGTACAGACAACTGTTGAGACTCCATCTGGAGTACTGTGTGCAGTTCTGGAGACCCAATCTCCGCAAGGACATAGACAAGATGGAAGCTGTCCAGTGGAGGGCAACTAAAATGGTGCAGGGTCTGCACCGGAAGACATATGAAGAGAGATTTAAGAAGCTTAATGTGTATAGCCTCGAGGAAAGGAGGGAGAGGGGGGGACATGATAGAAACTTTCAAGTACCTCAAGGGAATCAACAAAGTCCAAGAGGGCAGACTGGATGGGCCTCGCGGTCCTTATTTGCCGTCAACTTCTATGTTTCTATCTTTCAGAAAAAGAGGTGTGCAAGAACAAGGGGGCACAATTTGAAGATAGAGAGGGGGGTGGCTCAGAGGTAATGTAAGGAAGTATTTTTTCACAAAGAGGGTTGTGGATGCATGGAACGGCCTTCCGGAGGAGGTTGTGGAGTCAAAAACAGTGGTGGAATTCAAGCATGCATGGAACAGTCATAAGGCAATTCTAGGGGGTTGGGGTAGGAAAAAGTAAGCTGCTGGTTAACTAGGATCTGCAGCTTATCCATTAGGTAGGGAAACGGGCAGACTGGGTGGGCCAAGTGGTCCTTATCTGCCGTCAAATTCTATGTTTGTGTTCATTCCCAACTGACGCACCTCACGGTGACAACCAGCGGAGCTATGAGCTTACTCTATGTGGATGGACATTACGGTGTTTGTGTGTACTATCCCCCCCACCCCCGAAATTATGTACTACTCTAGGCGAAGCATATCTGTATTGTACTGTAATTATTTATGTATCCTTACTTTTAATGGATCAGTTGTGTTTTCCGGTTTCTAAGGTTTGTTTATGAATGTAATAAAAAATGTTACAAAAAAGAAAACATGAGTTTTCTTTCCATGTTGACTGCAGTTTCTTGTCTCATCTCTTTCGGGAACTGCAGTGCCCCTCACAGATTAACTGGATCTGTTTGCAAGGGCTCAGTTTTAGTCTGAAGTCCTCTCTCCCAACAGCACGAGAAAACATTCTTATTCAATAAAAGCCATTCTTCAGTACGCACACGAACATGTATACAGTTGCCCTAAGGTTTTTATTAATATTCTCAGCTATGTTTGAACATGAATTGTTTTTAATATCACTATTCCTGTAACTTAAATGAACTAGCATACAACACACTGCTTCCTATCCTTATGGGACACTGTGGACATTAGCACGGAATCCAGGCTGCCATACCTGAGCTCTAAATAGGTAAATATATAATAAAATGTGGCAGTATATAAATGCTTTAGAATGCTGACCACTGGCACAGCAGGAGTGTTGCAGTAGGGTGAGCACTGCTCACAAAGCCAGCGACCCAGGTTCGGAATGGAGACTGGAACACTGGGACCCGGATAGAGGGATGATGATCAAGCATCCCAAGGGACAATCTTCTCCTCTGGAGAGGGAGGGCAGCAGGCTCCACCATGGTACTACCACCTGGGTGACCGCAGGTGGCAATGCAATCTGAGCAGCTTGCAGATGGAAGGATGCTGGCTGGCACTATGCACAGTCACACATCTGCATATGTACACACACATGAAGCTCTTGCTGTGGACATCCTGTGGGTAAGGAGGAGCCAAGAGGAAAATCACTGAGCAAGGCAGGAAATCTCTGCCACCTCTCAGGCCCAGCTGAACCCAATAGCCAGCCTCTGTTCCACATATGATGGACCTGCCTCCAACCAAGAAGGAACCCACCAATGCTGCAGGAGCTGTGCCCCCCACCAATGGGGTCTGTAAGCACCAGAGATGATGAGGATGGGGCTGGAGGCAAGCAAAGAGGGGCACCACTGGTGATGGAAGATAGAGAATATAAAAAAAAAAAAACTGCTTAAGAAATATAAATTAACAGCAAAGATGAAGATCAGAGGTTGAAAAAGAATGTGTGTTTTTTATTATGAACTGCTATGTTAACATTCAAGTCACTCACCAGGGTAGACTAGAAAATCTCCTCCGAATTTGCCACCTGCCGTGATGTAGTACCCTCGCTCCCAGAGGTCCCTCAGCACTCTGTATCGCATCTCGTGACTCTTCTGACCAGGGTACGGCCAGTGATCGGACGATGTGTGCCAATCCACTTCCTCCACCTTTCCTGGCCCCTTCCGCGCTGTGTGGATCTGCACCATCATCGCATCTTGTGGGAAACTGAAACGGGACTCAAGGTTCTTAAGTTCTCGCAGGATGCTGGAGGCAGGCTCCTCAGAGCCTTGTTCTGATGTGGAGCCAGAAGTCTCATCTAGAAGAAAAGGAAAAAAAATGTCTTTCAGCCTCCTCCTCCTCCTTTAGAGCTGCCTGACAAACCGTTTTGCTAACAAGGTCCACTTCAAGTCCTTAGTTCAAATATTTGATGTTTGTTAATCAAGTTAAGTTCAATGGGAGACAGTGTCATTTTCTGAAGTGACCTGGGCATGAGGCATCATACAATCATCCATTCTGAAACATCACAAATGAGACATTATGAGCAGAAAATGCCTGGCTCTTAGTAACAATCTCATAGCTTCATAAGCTTCTGTACCATAAGATAACTAGCCCCACAGAGGACCACTCACACAGACTAGATTTGCTGGCATAAAGCAACGAGCTTCAACCAAAATCTTTTCTTCTAGGGTTCGCTTTAAAGGACACAGCAAGGAGCAACATTAACAGAGCAAGGAGAAACATTAAGGTTTCTTTTGGCTAAGCAGAGTCACTAATGTGTTACTATTTTGTTTTGTACTTACAGGTTGTACTATTTACCACTTTATTTTTCTCTGACAGAAACTGTTTTTTGCAGGGTATATTTTCTTTTAAATTATTGTGCAGGTTGTCTTGCTGAAAGGAAGGAAAACATTCACTGGGGTGGTGGGTCAGAGCTGTAGCTGATTATTCCTGGAGGGCACAGGCTTGGTCCCACCCACCCCGTCCATGTCCCCACCCACCCCAAGTGCATCATTTCCTTTACCTGAAGTTCTGACATCACTTCCAAAAGGGCAAATGACATTTATTTATTATTTATTTAGTTTTTGTTGACCAGGAAGGCAGATTACACAATTGTTTGCTTATTTTCAGCCTCGTCTCAGTGGGGTGGGGGGAGATAGAGATGGATGCCAACTGAAACTGAACCAGATTTTTTTAAGCTGTTGGTATTTTTAGTGAATGGGGGAAATTTGGCCAGGACACCGGGGAAATTCCCCTACTCTTTTCGAGAAGTGCTATGAGATCTTTAACATCCACCTGAACTACCACCAGAACAGCCAGATGGGACGTCGGTTTAACGTCTCATCCAAAAGACAGCACCTCAGGAATGCAGCACCCCCATCATGCTGCACTGCAGTGTCAGTATTAGGATTTAATCCAAGTGCCTGGAGTGGGGATAGAACCCATAGCCTTCTGACCTTCCGGCATCAGAGACATACATCTGTCATAACCTTAACAGCCCAGCACACTGCATAGGGAGTAAGGCGCGCTGCACACACACACACACACACACAGTAAACAGGAGGGGAGAGAGACATGTGGGGAGTGGTGCAATGCACTGGCTGTGGGGTGGCAGTCTTTTGGGAGACATTCTGGAGGTTGTGATGCTGCCCTATTTGCAGGAACCTCTCTGGTCTGAGGGAGGAGGTTGCCAGTCTCCAGGTCAACCCGGCGAGGATTCAGGAAACCTCCTCCCCCACCCAGGGACCACCAGGGCCACTGCCGCTGTCTCAGAGGTTGCCAAGAAACAGAAGTGGTTGGACCATGGTAAGCTCAGGGAGGGTGAGGTTAGTGTATCAGAGGTGCATCCCTCCAGCTGTACCTCTCCACAATTCATACGCCATTCTGGTGGAGCGTGGTTCCTCTATGAAGGCACCCGCAGTGGAGACCAAGGAGGATGCTGGGAACGTCCACAAAGGAGACCCAGAGGAGGGTGACACGAGACCCCACAGGGGAAGGAAACAACTCCTGGTGGGGGAACTCAATCAATAGAAAGGCAGAACTGGGGGATGGAGGAAGAAGGAGGTAAATTGCCTGCCTGGCGCCATAGCTGGGAGGGACAGGATGTGAATCCTCAGGATCGAGGGAGCAGCAGCATGAAGAGTTAGCTGGACATCATTGTCCACCTAGAGACAAATGACCTGGCTAGGAATGTGATTAGAGCAATACAGGAGGAGTTTGTAGAGCTGGGGAGGGACCTTAGACAAGTTGCACGCACAGTAACCTTCTTGGAGGTGCTGTCTGTCTATGGCATGGGTGAGGCTACAGTACTCCGTACCATGGGATTTAATGAATGGTTGAAACACTGGTGTGGAGCTCAGAGTTTTGGATTTGAGGACTGGGGGTCCACCTGGAGGGATGCAGGCCTACACTGGCGCGATGGTCTGCATCCGTCAGGGGAAGGGAACCAGGATCCTAGATGACAGGTTTAAATATTTCACTGGCAAGCATTTAAACTAGCCAAGGGAGAGGCACTGAAAAGAAGCATGGAAATATCAGCCCCCCCCCCCAAAAAAAAAGAAAACAGGGCAATTAGCGAGGTAAACACTAAGGTAGAGAAGTCGCAAAGGATCAGGACAGGGGTCAAAGGAGAAAGAGACAGTAAGGACAGGGATGGGGCTAAATGGGGTATGGCTATCAAAAAATGGAGGGTGATGATTATTAATGCACGTAGTCTGAGTAACAAGCTCCCTGAACTAGTGGCCTTGATAAAAGAGGGACACCTGGATATCGTGGCAGTCACAGAAACATGGTACACAAAGAACCATGACTGGGATGTCAACATACCAGGGTACACAATCTACAGGACAGACAGAGAGGTTAAAAGAGGAGGAGGAGGGGTTCTCTACGTAAGGGAAGGGATCAAGGCAACGGAACTAAAGGGTAAACAGGGAGGAGAGGGGGCACCGTGGGTCACCCTGGAGACAAGAAATGGCACCACGATCCATACTGAGGTTGTATACAGACACCCCCCATCTCAGGGGGAGGAAATGATAGAAGGCATCCTTAGAATGGCAGAAAAGGGGGAGATAATGTTGATGGGGGACCTGAATATGCCAGATGTTAACTGGAGCACCTTTGCTGCAGCCACATCCAAGAGCAGGGTAATTCTCGATGCCCTAGAGGGGCATGCCTCAGACAGCTAGTGCTGGAACCCACTCGGGAAGGAGCAATCTTAGACCTGTTACTCTCAAACGGGGATGGGGAGAGGATCTCAGATTTAGAAGTGGGTAGCCATCTGGGAAGAAGTGACTACCAAACAGTGTGGTTCACAATAAACACAGCCATAGAGTCAAGTTACACAAAGGTGAGGGTATTGGACTTTAGGAGGGCGGACTTTGGCAACATAAGGGAGTGCCTCAGAAAAGCACTAGCAAACAGGCAAGAAGGTGGGGTGGAGGAACAATGGGGAAAAATCAAAGCTGCCATCACAGAGGCAACAAGCCTTTGTGTTAAGCAAATAAAACAAAACGAACTAAAAAAACACTATGATTCTCAAAAGAGGTGGCGGGGATGGTTAGGGAGAAAAAGATAGCATTCAGGAAGTGTAAGGAAACACAGAAGGAGCAGGACAGAGAATTGTACCAATTAAAGCACAAGGAAGCAGGGAAGGTAGTCAGAATAGCAAAGGCCCAAACAGAGGAAAAGATGGCTAACTCAGTAAAGAAGGGGGTTAAAACCTTTCATAGGTACATTAGGGAGCGAAGAAGGACCAGGGAAGGGATAGTGAGGCTTAATAAAGGGGAGGGGGTGGGCAGACGGTGACAAGGCAGAGATACTGAACGAATACTTCTGCTCAGTATTCACAAAACAAGAGGACGGAGAAGTACCTAAACCAAATAACAGAAGCACACTGGATAGGGGGGTTGATACTAGTCCATTCACAGAAGAAAGGGTCCTGAAAGAACTCCTAAAACTGAAGTTGGACAAAGCAATGAGGCCTGATGGGAATCATCCCAGAATCCTAAAAGAACTAAGGGGAGAACTAGTGGCACCACTAACTACCCTTTTTAACAAATCATGGGAGGACGGTATGGTACCTGAGGACTGGAGGAGGACGGATGCGATTCCCCTTCACAAAAGTGGGAGCAAGGCACAGACAGGAAACTACAGACCTGTTAGTTTGACCTCAGTGGTAGGGAAATGATGGAATCACTTCTGAAAGAAAGAACTGTTGAGTACCTAGAGGCCAGCAGGGCGCAGGACCCAAAGCAGCATGGATTCACAGCGGGAAGGTCACGTTAGACAAATCTAAAAGATTTCTTTGACTGGGTAACCAAAGTAGTAGATCAGAGAATGGCTCTGGACATGACCTACCTAGACTTTAGCAAGGCATTTGACACAGTCCCACACAAAAGATTAATAAACAAGTTAGCCAGCCTGGAAGTGGGTGCCAGGGTGGTAACCTGGGTCAAAAATTGGCTGGACAACAGGACGCAGAGAGTTATAGTAAACAAAGTCCACTCCAAAGAAAGGGGGGTTACTAGCGGGGTACGACAGGGTTCAGTACTGGGACCGGTCCTCTTTAATGTCTTTATAGGTGACACTGCAGAGGGACTGGAGGAAAAGGTGTTCCTCTTTGCAGACAACACCAAGATCTGCAACAGGGTTGATACACAAAAGGAGTGGAAAAGATGAGAAGGGACTTAACAAGGTTGGAGGAATGATCAAAAGTACGGCAGCTTAGATTCAATGCAAGGAAGTGCAAAGTAATGCACCTGGGAAACAAAAAACCCAAGGGAAGAGTACATAATTGGGGAGGGGGGGTATTAATGACAACAAAAATGGAAAGGGACATGGGGTAGTCATACCAGATGACCTAAAGGTAGGCATGCAATGTGAGAAGGCAGTAAGGAGGGCTGGGGTGGGGGAATACTGGGATGCACAGGGAGAGGCATCACCAATAGAAAACAGGAAATTATCCCTCTGTGCAAACAGGTGGAGAAACCCCATCTGGAGTAGTGTGTGCAGTTCTGGAGACCCCATCTCCGCAAGGACATAGACAGGATGGAGGCAGTCAAGAGGAGGGCAACTAAAATGGTGCAGGGTCTGTACCAGAAGCCATACGAAGAGAGACTAAAGAGCTCAGTATGTATACCCTCGAGAAAGGGGCATGATAAAACTTTAAAGTACCTCTAAGCGAATCAAAGTCCAGAGGGTACATTCTTTCAAAAAAAGAGATGTGCAAGAACAAGGGGACACAATTTGAAGATAGAGGGGGGACGACTCGGGGGCAATGTGAGGAAGTACTTTTTCATGGAGATGGTGGTGGATGCGTGGAACAGCCTTCCTGAGGAGGTCGTTTGGTTAGAAACAGTGAGGGAATTTTAGAATGCATGGAACAGACATAAGGCAATTCTCATGGGAGGTAGGAGGAAGCAGACTGTTGGTAAAACTATTATCTGCAGTTTATCCAGTAGATAGGGAAATGGGCAGATTGGGTGGGCCAAGCGGTCCTTATCAGCAGTCAAAGTCCATGTATCTATGCAGGTGATCACATACATTACAAATAAAATGGAGATACATGAGTTTGGAAGGGAGCTCGGGGAAGCAGAGGGTTGGCACGAGAGAGAAGGATTGAGAGTCGGTTGAACTGCTTCTCTCCTCCAAGGTGGGGGTGGTGTGGAGCTTGCTGTTTGACTGGCACCTAATGGCAACTGGGTGCTAGCATGCTGTGACCACAAACAAGACAGCATCAGGAGGGGCAGACAACCGGCATGCAGTACGTAACAGTATGCATCACTCTGTCACTGGTATCACTGCACACCTCCTCTTCCGTGACGGGGAAGGAGATGAACGAAAAAGACATGCACTGGCAGCTAGATGACTCTGGCCACCTGCAGGCCTCACACCTGATGATCCAGGCCATGCAGCCTTCGCACAACTTTAAGTCCTGTAAGTTGGGGTGACAGGGCTTGGGTGATTCACAAGAAGGGGGCCACTGGTGCACAGGGTAGATAAGACTGAAGGTAAAAAAAAAAAATGGAAACATTTTATACATAAACAATAATACACAACGGGGTGTACAGTAAGCTATACTGCTGTGCACCCCAGTGCCTTAATCCAGATACGTGCCAACTCTAGTGCCCCCTGTCAGGGGCAAGTAAATTTCCTTAGAAGGACAAGTCAAAAAAGAGAGCGGATTTCACTGTACAGAATGAGGCACAAGTGAAAATTCAGCTAAAGTCATAGTGTGGAAAGTCCTTAAAGCTTTGATTTGAACAGCTCTGCCTTTAACTACTGGGAAGTATAGTAGAACATTCCAGCCACCATATTGGCTAAAACATATTTATTTATTTACATACTGACTGAGTTCAAAAGTTTCACTAGGAAAAACATACTGAGCAGATAACAGTTTGTTTCCTGATAGTGAGGGGTAAGGGAGATAGTTCAATGAAAAACCAAAAAAAACAACAATTGTATCAGCATTGATAAAAATAGTAGTCATATACAGCAATGATTTAATATCAAATCAAAACCAATCAAAGGAGCATAATCAAACACTGGAAGGAAAATCAGTACAGCAGAAACATGTATTAGATAAAAACTGAGCTTTTACAGGCAGGGCAAACTTACTCATACAAGTATAGCTGTGGAAGGAGAGCAGCAAAATGCCCAGGGCAATGTGAATTTGGGGAGTCAAGAGGTAGAGGTCATGGACAGCTGTAGGCAGGAGTTGAAAAGTCATGAAGTAGAGACTTGACTGATTAGCTCCTGGGTGGCCATTTTGCGTCAGGTAAACAATGGATAGTTCAGACTTCATATGGAGCTGTTGGAGGTAATGAGTAAGGGTGAAAGCAGAAGAGGCAGCTCGGATTGAGGAGGCAAGGGTGGACCAGAGTTTAGGAAAAGTGATATGAGAAGGCAGCTTGACCAACAGTGGATTTCCTAGACGGAATAGAAAACGCTGCTGCAGAGAGGGTAAGAGGAAGGAGGGGGAGGGGGAGAGGACAGCAGGGAGGTAAGGTAGGAGGGAAGGGAACCAAAACAAAATTTGGATATAAAGGAGGAACAGTTGGTAAGGCGCGTGGCATCATGACAGGAGAGCAAGGGCAGAACAGAGCAAGCAGCTGTGGGTATGAGGGGTACAGTCTAAGGCAAAATGACAAAACGAGTAAATGAGGGCGCCAGTCCAGGAAGAGAGGATTTGGGAGTTCCACTGTAAACGATGTAACAATAGTAAAAAAAAAAATGGGGAGAATCATCTTTAAAACAGTCTTCCAGCAGGCAGGAAGCTGGATACTTGATTTGCTCCTACTCAGTGCACCAAGCCTGGGGTGTGGCATATGGTGTATGGCATCAATACTGACCAAGAAATCAAGATGCCAGTCCAGCCAGACCCCGAGGTACTTAGAAACACAGAATCTGTCAGCAGATAGGGACCATATGACCCACCTAGTCTGCCCATTTCCCTACTCACTGCTGCAGTCCCAGATCCTATTTGATCTGTGGCTCTCCTGCTCTGCACATCTCCACGGTACCCATGTGTCTATCCCATGCAGTCTTGAACCCCCATATTGTTTTTGGCCCCACCTCTTCTGCTGGAAGGCTGTTCCACAGCTCCACCACCCTTTCAGTGAAACAAAAAAAAAACTTCCTAACATTACCCCTGAGCCTTCCACCCTTTGGCCTCAAATCATGCCTCCTTGTTCTTGTGCAGAGTTTTCTCTGAAATATGCTTTCCACCTGTACCCTGTTTATTCCCCTAAGGTACTTGAAAGTCTATCATATCTCACTTCTCCTTTCTTTCCTCCAGTGAATAGATATTAAGGTCCATAAGTCTTTCCTCGTAGGGCTTCTGGTGCAGTCCATGTACCATCCTCGTTGCCCTTCTCTGGACTGCCTATTTTTTCACTTTCCTTCTGGAGATGTGGTCTCCAGAACTGGACACAGTATTCCAGCTGAGACCTCACCAGGGTACCCTTATGTCTATCCCATGCGCTCTTGAACCCTTGTATTGTTTTAGCCTGACCACCTCTGCTGGAAGGCTGTTCCATGGATTCACCACCCTTTCTGTGAAAAAGTACTTCCTGATGTTTCCCTTGAGCCTTCTTCCCTCCAGCCTCATATCATGTCCCCTTGTCCTTGTGCAATGCTTCCTCTGAAATATGTTTCTCTCCTGTACCCCGTTTATACTCCTAAGGTACTTGAATGTCTCAATCACCCCCCCCCCTCCAGTGAACAGATATTACGGTCCCCGAGTCTTTGCTCATACGGCTTCTGGTACAGCCTATGTACCATTTTTGTCACCCTTCTCTGTACTGCCTCCATTCTGTCAATGTATTTCCTGAGATGCAGTCTCCAGAACTGGAGGCAGTACTCCAAGTGAGGCATTGCCAGTGATCTGTACAGTGGCATCACATCTCTTTCCTCCTGCTTGTTATGCCCCTCCCTATGCAACCCAACATTCTGTTTGTTCTCCCCACCGCCTTTTCAAACTGTTTGGTCACCCTCAGGTCGACAGATATGAAAACCCCCAGACCTCTCCCGACTTGTGGCGGCCAGAATTTCCCCACCCAACCTGTACTCCTCCCTTGGATTCCTGTGACCCACATGCATGATACTGCACTTTTTAGCACTGAAACTCAACTGCCAGGCACCCGACCACTCCTCTAACAGGCTTAGGTCCTTTCTCACTTTTTCCAGCCCCTCCGATGTGTCCACTCTGTTGCAGATCTTGGTGTCATTTGTGAAGAGGCACACCTTTGCCTCCAGATGCTCTGCAATGTCGCTAATGAAAACATTCGGATTAGCCCCAGCACCGACCCCTGTGGCACCCCCCACTGGTCACCTCCCTCTCCTCAGATTTCATGCCATTTACCACCACTCTCCGAGTCCTGCACCTTAGCCAGTTCCCAGTGTTGGGTAAGTTACTTTTTCTATTACTTTCTATTAAGTTTTGAACTTGTTCCAGGAAGCTCTATGCAGTCACTAGCAAGGATGGATACGTAATAGAAAAAGTAATACACCTCACATTATAGTTACGTATTTCTTTTTTATACAAAAACAATGAATAACTATAAAAGATTGCATTTTTTGAAAGTAATAGGTTAGTTACTAGTTACTTTCAAATAAATGTAATCACTTACAGTTACATATTTCTTTTGTATAAAAAGACATAAGTAATTGTAACTGTAGGGTATGTTACATTTTCCAGTACTTCTCCAACCTTGCTAGTGACCATAGAGAGCTTTCTGGAACAAGTTTCCGAAAGTAACTGAACAAGTTTCCGAAAGTAATAGAAAAAGTAACTTACCCAACACTGCCAGTCCCCAACCCACTTTACCACCGTAGGACCCACGCCCAGGCTCCCCAATTTATTTAGCAATCTCATGTGCGAGATGGTGTCGAAGGCCTTGCTGAAATCCAGGTAGACCACATCCACTACCCCTCCCTGGTCTACAACAATGGTTACCCAGTCAAAGAAATCGCTTAAGATTCGTCTGACAGGACCTTCCTGCTGAGAATCCATGCTGCCTTGGATCCTGTGCTCCACTATCCTCTAGAAACTTCACAATCTTCTCCTTAAGTAAGGACTCCATTATTTTCCCCACTGCTGAGGTCAGGCTCACAGGCCTGTAACTGTCTGCCTCATGTCAGCTTCCAGTCTTGTGGAGAGGAACCACATCTGCCCTCCTCTAGTCCTCAAGTACTTCCCTGGTCTCTAGTGATGCGCTTGAAAAGGGCAGCCAGTGGTTCCTACAGCACTTACCCGAGTTCCTTTAGTACTCTGGGGTGGATCCCATCTGGACCCACTGCTTTATGTGCTTTTATTCCCCGAGTTTGTTTTATTTGTTAACCAGGTAGGAACACTGGACCAAAAGTCTATTTTCAGGCTTGAACCGAACAAGTAAAATAGACATAATACAAACAGTAAATCTTCACACTTACAAATAACATTTACAAATATCCAAGGATGTTAAATAAATTTTAAAATTTGATTCAATTAGTGACATACTTTTACAAAGCCAACAAGGCAAAGTATTCCAAAAAAGTGGGGCTGCAATGGAAAAGGAGCAACTGCCTGATTTAGATTGATGCAGAGGAAGGTTTAACAACACACCAGAGGCAGACCTCAAATTTTCCAAACAGTCTAATGACAGTCAAATCTGATACGGGGAAGTAAGATTTTACATGGACTGCCTGAAAAATTTGACAGCCAAAAAAATAAGCAAATTTGTAATCTGTTGAGAGCCAATCCAAATTCGAATAAAGTAAACGATGTGTGCATGACGGTAAACACAAAACAAAACAACATGTATTATTATAGGTGACAGCCAAAATTTGACTTTCCTTGGCTCCAAGGCCGTAATACAAACTACAATTATATTCAAAATGGGGCAACAATGAACCATAAGCAACAGACTTTCGAGATGCAAAGAAAAACATTTTCTAAACCTATAAAGGTTACCTAATTTTTGATTAACAGTCTTACTAACTGCTTTTACCTGGAGATGAAAAGACAAACTAGCATCAAGAAGCACTCCTAGATACTTAAACTCAGCATCCTGCTTGATTGCAGTCCCACCTACTGTATATCACAAATCGATAAGTCCACAGCGTCTTTTAGCACATGTGAACTACCAAAAAGCATAGTTTTTGTTTTTCTAATGTTCAAAACCAAGGAATTAGCTTTAAACAGTGGAAAGAGTTCTTCTAGGACTTTTTCCACTGTGAATAGAAACATAGACTTTGACAGCAGATAAGGGCAGTTTGGCCCACTAGTCTGCCCATTTCCCTACCTACTGGATGAGCTGCTGATCCCAGTCAACCGGCAGCCTACTTCCTCCTTATCCCCTCCCCCAACCAGGGCTAGAAATAATTTTTTGTAGATAGCTGTCCAAGGGACAGGTGCAGTATTCATTTTGACTGTCCCACAGAATCTGTACCTGTCCTGTTGATTTTTGTTAAGTAATTTTACATTTTTGTTTCCAAATATGGGTTAATAATTAATGTGCCCCTGACTGGCACAGTGCCATGAAAACAGCTTAATAACTGATGGTGCCTCTTGTAATATGCCCTAAAAAGGGTTACTAAATATTACCTGCTGGCTGGTACATGGCCCAGAAAAGACTTAACAAGTCCCCAATTCACTGTCCTGATAAGGGCTTTTCATGTACTTCATCCTGCTGCTCAGTAGTAGCCATGACCAGGGCCCTTAATCAATTCTCTTCTGCTCTGCCATACCAAGACAGTCAGCTTCCTTTGTTCCTTATGTATAGCTCTGTATAGCTCGGACAATAAAAGTCTTCCCCTACTCTGTAACTCTGACATGGGCCTTTAACCAGCCTCCCCATCTCCTGTCTCCGGAGCCCTTCCTGCCCTGAGAGGTGGTTTTAAGTTGTTATCTCAGCCCTCTAGTTCCTCTCCTAATCTCTAAACACCAAGTCTGTCCCTCTTTCTGCCTGGACTGCCTACCCTGAAAAGGGCATTCAAATACCATTTTCTAGCACTTAAAATGGCTCTTCATTAGACTTACCCAGGCCCCTTGTGGTTAGTAGACAGCCCTGAATAGGGTTCTTATTTGCATGCTCAAAACTCTGCTGCCTGTGAACAAGAGCGATTCTTGGGCTGCTATTGCAACCACAGCACACAAGAAATGAGGTATGTAGTGCAGAAAGTAAAAGGAAGACAGGCAACTGCACATGCACGATGACAAGAACACATGCACAATCTAGTCTTACCATGGCACTGTTTCCATTTCTGCTGCTGGACAAAAACTCTGACTGTACCAAAGAGCCCATCACAGGACACCGGGTTGAAGGAACATCTCTTAATGACAGCTGGGTTGTCCATAGCCTAACCGTATAAGGGCAGCATCTCCTGGGTCCTAGTGTCTGATGATGCTTTTCACGTGGTGCCTGTCCCAGGGGCAGGCAGGGAAATGAAACCAGCTGTCCCTGGAGATAACTGGGTGTCTGGGACAGGCAGACAAGTGGTTATTTTGACCCCTGCCCCCAACTATAATTACCTTATGTCGGTCCCATGCATTCCTGAATTCCCCCACTGTTTTCGATCCTACGACCTCCTCAGGAAGGCTGTTTCATGCATCCACCACCCTCTCTGTGAAAAAATACTTCCTCACGTTGCCTCTGAGCCGTCCCCCCTCTATCTTCAAATTGAGCCCCCTTGTTCTTGTGCATCTCTTTTTCTGAAATATGCTACCCTCTTGGACCTTGTTGATTCCCTTGAGGTACTTGAAGGTTTCTATCATGCTCCCCTTCTCCCTCCTTTCCTCATGGGTATACATATTAAGCTCTTTTAGTCTCTCTCTCTTCGTATGGCTTCTGGAGTAGACCCTGCACCATTTAGTTTGCCCTCCTCTGGACTGCCTCCATCCTGTCTATGTCCACCTCCCTCCCCTGAAACCTCTCTTAATGAGACTCAGTCCCTCACCCTCCCCTTCCCTGTGAATATTGCGCAACAGTACTTGTTCAGTATCTCAGCCTTTTCTAGGTTGTCCTCCGCCCTTTCTCATCCTTCCTTGTTCAGTCTAACAATCCTGTTTCTGGTCTTAAAGGATACATCCTCAATCATAGCATTATCAAGGGTGCGAAGGGAGGAGAGTCTGGGAAGCCTCTCTTGGGTGCCAAAAGTTATGGAAGCTGTTTTTGGGGGGGCAGTGGCAAAAAAAAAAAGACAAGTACAAAAGTGTAATTATCAGATCATAATTTCACTCCTTTACTTGTTTAGCCAGTGCCCCAGGTTCGGCTACAATATCAATGACAACCTGAACTATGTTTTTGTCTTCTTATATTCATGTTAAAAACAATGTTTTCTAATTTAAAACGATAAGATAATATAAAAAAAAAACCAAAAAACTTTCAAGTAGAACCCATGTTATAAGTGCAAGAAGATACTTCATGGATGTGCAATTTGGTCAATAATTACACTTTCCTCTCATGTGTTTGAAGGCCTTTGGTACCTTGTGCCTAACAGCACACTCGAGATGTGCAAACTGACATATGATCACACCTGGTATGTTTTACTGCATATGAAATGCACACCTTGGAGTGTGGTACTGCACCAGTAAAACAGGTTTCTTAAAAATGTATGTAACAAAATATTTAAAAACAGCTAAACATGCAGTATAGTGCTGTTTGTGAAGCAATTCCTTCCATCTCTACTGCCCCTTTGATACAGTAGCCGGATGTGAGTCTGTTCCTAGTACACTGCAGCCTGCTTAAATGCACACCACTTTGCCACAGAAAAAAATATGCATTTAGGTGGGCTGTGTGTTTATCTAGATCTATACGCTGTCTGTGGGGGGGACAAAACTGAGCTACAGATCTGGTTTTATGCTGCCTTTATTTTCTGTGCTTGAAAAAGCAAAGGAGCGTGTAAAATATCAAGTACATACATTAAAAATTGATTAGTGTATTTCTCTAACGGAATTTAATTCATTATTGAACTGTATTTTAAAAAAGATGTAATGATGGTTTGTTTGTGAGATTTTAAAGCTAGCTAGAGTGTAGTGCTCAAAACTGGGGAGTCCAAGATGCTAAAGCGGAGCTACTGTCTGTCCAAGAGAGAGCAAGCCTTCTTTCTCTTCATGATTGTATGCCTGCGAGGCATTACAGGCACACAGAATGATCATTAGATACCGTTTCACACCATGATGAAACAAGGCTGTGCAATTAACAGGTACATACAAATACATGAACATGCCAGCAGATAAAGACCTTATCATCCAGTCTGCTCAAGTGTGCAGTTCCCAAATGTGTTTACAGAGGGAACGGCCCCCCCTCCGTTTTCCTTCAGACCTCCCTCGACTTCACCCTCTCCCCCAAACTCGCCCCCCATCTACTCACAACATTCCCCTTCACCCTGCCTCACTCCCTCTTGAAGCTGCCCACCATTTTTAGGGATACCACCTCTTCCTCCTCTAGTAGCTCATTCCACTTGGCCACAAGAGAAAAAGTGCCTCCTCACCTCGCTTCTCAACCTTCCTCTCATCAGCTTTAGGCTCTGCTCACTGCTAACTGTAAAACTAGGTTACTCACCTGTAACAGCACCTCTAGGAATGGTATCTGTTGTTCGTCACACTATTTGGCATGTCCCGTTCCCTTTAAGATGATGCCGGAAGGTCTTCAAGCTGTCTCCTCCCACCCACCCGGGTGGTAAAACCCTCGGCTCCACCCCATGACACCAGATCTTGCCCACTGGAAGCTAGGTTGTACGTCGAAGCCGGGGCAGTTGGGTGGGTCTGTGTGGAAGAACAACATATATCACTCCTAGAACTACTGTTATGGGTGAGTAACCTGTTTTTCAAGGATCATGGATATGTTGTTCATCCACTCTATTTGGCAGACTCCTAGCAGTTCTCCGGGAGGAGGGAGGCAAGGGCGCACACCCCCTACTTCAGGAATAAAGACTGGAGAATTGAGGTTCCAAAACCAGCATCCTGGTGTGACTCGAGGTCGATGTGGTAATGGGTAATGAAGGTGTTTGCCGACTTCCAGGTAGCAGCCCTGCAGATATCCTGGATAGGGATGTCCCTAGAAGCGGCTACCGATGCAGCGGTATGGCAGGTAGAGTGAGCCCTTAGCCCTACGGGTGGCTCCTTACCCACCAACCTGTAGCAGAGATCAATGCAAGATGTAATCCATCTGCCAATCATCCGCTTCACTGCAGGTCTGCCAGGTGTGGCTTCAGTGTAGGTGACAAACAGCTGGCGAATCTCTCCCTGAATTTCAGCCATCCGCTCCTTATAATAAGAGAGCACTCGTCTCAGGTCCAGAGTATGGAGCCTGTACTCGGCCTCTGAGGTGTAGTTTGGGTAGAACACAGGCAGAGTCAACACCTGGTTAAGGTGAAACTCAGACACCACCTTCGGAAGAAACTTCAGGTTGGGGCGCAGGACAACCTTGTCCCTGTGGAAGACCAGGTAAGAGCCTCCACTGAGAGTGCCTGGAACTCCCCAGTCCTTCGGGCTGATGTGATAGCCACCAGGAAGGCGGTCTTCCATGGCAGATGTGACATCTCACATCCGTGCATCGGTTCAAATGGCTTGCCCATGAGTTTTGCCAGAACCAGCAGTAGATCCCACGGAGGTGAAGGTTTGCGCACTGGAGTGGATATATGATAGAGGCCCTTGAAAAAGCGCCAGACCACTGTTTCCTGTGCCACCGTCCTCTGACCAGCCCACGCCCGGTAAGCGGAGGTGGCTACCAGGTGCACCTTAAGGGTAGTCGTCCGAAGATCTCCTTTGGAGAGGAACCAAAGGTAGTCGAGGATACTGACCACAGGATAGGAACTAGGGTCTAGGCCCTAGCCCTGACACCAAATGGAAAACCTTTTCCCTTTGAAGGCATAGCACCTCCTAGTCGACTCTTTCCTAGATGCCTCAACTACGTTGAGGACATCGTTGGAAAAACACAAAGCCTGGAACTCTAGCCACTTAGGTACCAGTCTGTCAGGTGCAGGGATTAAAGGTCCAGATGGAATACCTTCCCTGATTGGTTGATATCAGGTCTGGGCATGCTGGAAGATGTCTCGGGAGCCTACTGCTAAGGCTGAGGAGATCTGGATATCAGAACTGGCGTGGCCAATCTGGGGCTACCAGGATCACCTTCACTTTGTCTCTCCTCGCCTTGAGAAGCACCTTGTGGATCAAGGAAAATGGAGAGAAGGGGTAGAAGAGGCCTGGGGTCCACGGCCTCAAGAAGGCACCCCCCTGCAGCGAGCCCTGCTAAGCAGGGCGGGGAACAGCCTCAGCTTTGTGTTCTCCCTGGAGGCAAAAAGGTCCACCTCTAGGGTGCCCCACAGAGAGAACAGGCTGCGAACTACCTCTGGGTGAAGAGACCACTCGTGGGATGCCTCACCCACACGACTGAGGGCATCCGCCAGTTAATTCGAGGCTCCTGCCACATGGATGGCTAGGAAATCTGCCTCCAGTCGTCTCACAAGGGTCCAGATGAAACACAGAAACATAGAATTTGACAGCAGATAAGGACCGCTTGGCCCACCTAGTCTTCCCATTTCCCTACCCAACTGATAAGCTGCAGATCCTAGTTAACCAAAAGCCTACTTCCTCCTACCCCCCCACTAGAATTGCCTTATGTCTGTCCCATGCATTCTTGAATTCCCCCACTGTTTTTGACTCTACGACCTCCTCAGGAAGGCTGTTCCATATATCCACAATCCTCTCTGTAAAGAAATACTTCCTCATATTACCTCTGAGCTGTCCCCCCTCTATCTTCAAATTGTGCCCCCTTGTTTTTGCACATTTCTTTTTCTGAAAGATGCTACCCTCTTGGACTTTGTTTGTTCCCTTGAGGTATTTTAAAGTTTCTATCATGTCCTCCCTCTCCGCCCTTTCCTTGAGGCTATACATCTTTAGTTCCTTTAGTCTTTCTTCATATGTCTTCTGATGCAGACCCAGCATCATTTTGGTTGCCCTCCTCTGGACAGCCTCCACCCTGTCTATGTCTTTGCGGAGATGGGGTCTCCAGAACTGTACACAGTACTCCAGATGTGGTCTTACCAACTGTCTGTACAGAGGGCCAACAACTTCCTGTTCTCTACTGGTGATGCCTCTTCCTATGCATCCCAGTATCCCCCCAGCCCTCCTTACTGCCTTCTCACATTGCTGGCCCACCTTTAGGTTGTCTGATATGACTACCCCCAGGTCCCTTTCCATTTTTGTTGTTGTCAGTATCTCACCCCCCCATTGTGTACTCTTCCCCTGGGTTTTTGTTTCCCAGGTGCATTACCTTGCACTTCTTTGCACTGAATCTAAGCTGCCATACATTTGACCATTCTTCCGACCTTGCCAAGTCCCTTTTCTTCCTTTCCACCCCACCTTGTGCATCAACCCTGTTGCAGGTCTTTGTGTCATCTGCAAAAAGACATACTTTCCCTTCCAGTCCCTCTGCAATGTCACTTATAAAGACATTAAAAAGGACCGGCCCCAGTACTGAACCCTGCGGTAGCCCACTAGTAACCCTCCTTTCTTCACTGTGGATGTGGAGCGCTTCTCTGCGCAGAGGCTGGGAGCGCTTGCCACCCTGCTTGTTGAGATCGTGCATGGTCATGGTGTTGTCCGTCTGGACCTGAACCACTTGACCCCGCAGGTATGGAGCTAATGCAGTCAGCGCCAGCCGTACTGCTCTGAGAGCCAGCAGATTGATGTGGAATCAGGATTCCTTGGGGTTCCAGAGCCCATGGACCCTGTGGTTCCCCATGTGGGATCCCCAGCCCATGAGAGAGGCATTGGTCGTAAGGCTGACCGTCGGCTGAGTGGGGGACAAACAGGATCCCTCCCTGCAGATGTTCCAGGACAGTCCAACACTGGAGAGCGTCCCAAAGCCTCTGAGTTACTGTGACCAGCTGGTCGAAATGATCCTGTCACTGGGACCACTGGCTAACCAAGTCCCATTGAATGGAGCGCATTCGCCACCGGACCCAACGGACCACGGTGGTGCAGGCCGCCATGTAACCCAGAAGACGCAGGAAGTCCCAGGCAGGGAGCAATTTCCCAACCAGAAATGATTGGGCAAAGGAGGAAAGAACCTCCGCCCTGTCCGCCAGGAGCTGGGCTCTGGCTCGGCAGAGTCAAGCTCTGCCCCGATGAAGCAGATCACCTGTGAAGGCACGAGTTCCAACTTGGCCTCGCTGATTAGGAGGCCAAGTTCGAGACAGGTCTTGAGGGCCAGATACTTGGACCTCTCCACCTCCAACATGGAGGGACCCACTATGAGCCAATCGTCGCGGTAAGGGTACACCCTGACCCCTCGACGCCAAAGATGGGTTGCCACCACTGCAATGCATTCGGTGATGACCCGGGGGGGGGCAATGACAAGCCGAACGGCATGGCTTGGAACTCGTAGGGGGTTCCCTCCGATTGGAAGCGGAGGAACCTTCGGTGTGATGGACGGATCATGGAAGAACGCATCCTGAAGATCCAGGGAGCAAAACCAGACATTTTGCTCAAGGGTTGAGATGATCTGGGACAGAGTTACCATCAGAAAGGTGCATGACCCGAGATACTGGCTCAGGTCGTGCAGATCCAGAATGGGACACCAGCCCCCTGTCTATTTCAGGACCAGGAAACGAACCCTGTGTTGACTGGGGGATCTGCCACTAGGGCCACTACCTCCTTGAGGAGAAGTTGGGCTATGTCGTCTGGCAGAGCCGACCAAGTGTGGACTGATACCTTTTCCTCTTATGGGGCATGGGCTCAGCTTGGCGGGTACTGCTCGAAGTGCAGAGGCAGACCCTGGCCAACCACCTCCAGAACCCACCTGTCCATGGTAACAGCGGACCAGGCAGAAAGGAAGTGGCGGAGCAGGCCCCCCACGGAAGGACCCAGAGTAGTCGCGACAGGTATGGGGCTGGTCACCCCCATCCCATCACTGAGCAAGCCTGGAAGAGGAGGATCCAGAAGCAGGAGCGCCGTGACCCTTCCCACCCAGTTTGTGCGACTAAGCGCCTGACCTTGGCCAAGGGCACCAAGACTGGACCTGCTGCTGCTGCCCAGACTGAAACTGAGGCTGCTTGGCCACAGGGGGCAGAAAAGCAAAAAGACTTCTTCTGCTGCTTCCTGGAACCCTGGGATTCCTTTTGGGCAGACGTAGCGGAGTCCAGTGTGGCACTGGACTTCTCGATATGTTCAAGGTAACCGTCCACTCCTTGACCAAACAAGTCAGTACCAAGGAATGGGACATCTGCCAACTTGTGCTGGGTGTTGGCCGTGAAAGTCGAAACCCGCAGCCAAGACCTGCGGTGCATGGCAACCGTGGCTGCAACAGAACGGGCACAGGAATCCCAGATGTCCAAGGCCATTTGGAGCCGCTGTCTGGCAACAGCACGGCCCTGGTCCCAGGCCTACTTGACCATGGTCTGAAGGTCTGTGGGAAGGTGAAAGAGCACCTCATCTAAAGAGCTCAACAGGGCATAGGAGAAGTGTGCCATGATAACAGCCGACCTCACCTGACAGAGAACTAGCGATGAGGCAGCACAGACCTTTCGGGCAGAATGATCGAGCTTTTTGGATTCTTTGTCCGGTGGTCCATCAGAGTCTGCCGAGTTCCCAACCCGCCTGAACACAGACTCAGTCACCACTCCCTCAGCCAAAGGATGCTGCTTAAATCCTGAAAGGGAGCCAGTGGGAACTGTGTACTTGCGGGCCATCCTAGCAGATGGTGCGGGACTGGAGGCTGGGTGCTGCCAGAGCTCCAGGGCTGGGCCAACAATGGCTTCAGCTACTGGGAAGGCCTCAGTTGGGGAATCCCCTCTTCTGAGGATGTCAGTTAGAGGGTATTCTACCCATTTCTCAACAAGCTCCAGTTTCATCCCCATAGATTCGGAGATGAGATGGAGGATGCCAATGAAGGAGGTGGGCCCCTCCTCGGCATCATGGCTCATGGCATAGTCGTCCCGAGAACAGGATGCCAGATCTGAGTCATCGGAGTCCGGGTACAGCGGTCTGCTGCCAGAGTCACTGCGAACCCACCATGGGCGGTCAGAAGTCAAGGTGACAGACAGCCTATGCGGGAGGCTTGAAGCAGGCCGAGACTCCTTGGGAGGAGCCCTCCCGAGGAAGACTGTTTCAGCGGTGGCTCCACAAGAATAGGTGGAGAGACCGGCTTCAGCCAAGTTGGGAGTGACGTCGTTGGCTCTGAAAGCGGAACAGGGACGATGACCAACTCCGGAGAGGTTGACATTGGCCTGGAAGGCAACAGCCAGGTAATGGCTGGGTGGAAGGGACCACCTTCGGCCCAGCCAGAACAAGCTGCCACCACAGACGCAACTTGCGTCAAAGCCTCCCCTCATCCAAGGAGGACGAGGATGAATGGCAGCAGCACTGGTTCTTAAGAGTGCCGCTTGTGCGACTTCCTCAGCCTTTCGGTCAAGGATGTCCCAGATCTAGACGTCTATCGACGGGGGCACTCGGGAGAAGTTAGGGAGAACCCCGGTTCCTCCCAGGTCAGGGAAGACCAACCACTGCCTAGGGCTTACCAGCTGGCTGGGTTACCTCATCAGTGAGGTCCGACAGGACCGGAGTCCTCAATAAGGAGTTGGCAGCCTCCTCGGTCAACAGGGTCGAGGATGATCTCAACTGGATCGTCGTTAAGCATTTGGGCCAGCTGACCTGAAGGGGGGGAGAGAGACTGTGAGGTCGGCAGCCGAGGCCATAACTTCAACCAAAGTCGAAAGAGACGACTCCTGAGACCGAGCTCTCTCTCTGTCCCAAGAGCAACGTCAATGAGACGCGATTTCTCTTGGTTCCTTCAATTCCTTTTTGTGGGATCTGTAGATATGCGAGCCCAGGCCTTCCCCATGAGTGGAAAGGGACTGGACCAGCTCCTTGAAGGAAACGGAGAAAGAGGAGCCCAGTTTTAGAGGAACAAAAACAGAGGGCGAAGACAAGATCTTGGCGGCATGAACCACTTCCTCTTCGAAGGCCTTCATCTGTTCCAATTGTTCTGCGGAACCCGTGGCCACGGAGATCACACGGTGGGTATCCTTCGATTTGACCGGCGGGTGCTTTTTATCCAGACATCCGAGCTAGAGACGTGCAAGATGATCATTCATTTAGATGAAAGGAGCGGCATAGGTTGCAGGCCTGAGTGTCATGATTGAGACCCAGTCAGTACACGCATGTGGCATGCGGGTCAGTCCTAGATATTTTTTGCCCGCAGGGACACCAGCAGAAACCGGGCGAGGACTTGTCCTGAGACGGTCGCGAGAACGCATTTGTTCTGAGTAATCCAAAGAATTTTAATCAGCAAAACTGAGTTTTGGAGTGCCAGGGCCTACTAAACGTGGAAGCCAGAAGGAGGGAACTTGAATCTTCCAGCGGAAAGGAAGATCTGGCGTCATGGGGTGGACCTGAGGGTTATACCACCCAGGTGGATGGGAGGAGACAGCTTGAAGACCTTCCGGCATCATCTCAAAGGGAAAGGGACATGCCAAATAGTGTGGATGAACAACATATCCACAATCACAGAACTGTGTTAATAGACGAAGCGATGAACTATAAAAATGTGCACTTAGCAGCAATGCACGGTATAAATTAGGGTTGGAGAGTTGATTAGCAGCCTTTGCTAATCAAAATGAAAAATGAGTAGCAATTAGCAGATTTTGATTAGCAGTTTTCTAAAATGGGAATTTTTACTTTAAACCAAATAATTATTACTTATTATTGCATATATTGATAAAATAGACATTATACAGTTCTGAGACTGAATTTGCCAATTTGCCATGTTGACCAAATTGTCAGCATAGCCTTTCTTATTACCCCACCTCATGTACCCAGCGCAGAAAGTTTTCCAATCACCACCAAAGCGTAATTCTGTGCAACTACAATGCCATTCCACGCCACAGGTGCAAACACACATTTTGGCCAGGATTTGAAAAATGACAGCTGTGACATACGGTACATGAGGTGGTGTAATATGAAGGCTATGTTGAAAATATGAGATCAAAATATGTAAAATTGCAAATGTAATGAGGGTGCCGTGAGCTTAAATAAAATCTAATGGTCAGAACTTTGCCATTTTTCACATTTTTGCCCCAATTTTCAATCCTAGCCTTCTTGTGACCCCACCTCATGAACAGTATGACTGTCTTTATTACACAAATCCTGCTTAAAAGGTGAATTCGTCAAGTGACTGCGAGATCACCTTTTGGGCAGGAGTTGCGTGATGACAGTTATATTGCTCATGAGGTGGGGTCCCCAAAAGGCTATGTTGAAAATTTGGGGTCAATATCTCAACATGCATTTGTCAATGCCGAATGTTTGCTTGCTGGTATTAGCATTGGAAATGCAGGAGTTAGACAGATGCAGAATAGGAATGGCAGTGAAGTACCGAACTTCATGCCAACCCCACCTCCACCTCCACCCTGCAGAGACGGACAAGCATTGGGGTATGAGTTTGGGTTATCGCACTAACGTTCATACCATTTCACCTCACCCTATCCTGTAGACACTGACAAGTGCTGAGGTGTGCCTTAGGGTGTTCAGCTTTACAGTCACCCCATTCCATAAGGACATATGCTAAAATGGGTGCAGTACAGGAGAATGGGGTGAACTCTAGGGCCGAAGAGTCTAAGGCACACCTCGATGCCTGTCCCTGGCTGGGGGGTTGGGGTGGAATGGCATGAGCAGTACAGTCGGCAATCCAAAGGCACACCCTTGATGCCTGGTAGTCAGTACAGGGTGGGACGTTATGGTAAGAAACCCTAACGCCCCGGGCGTTTGTTGGTATTTGTACTACAAATTTTCAACATGGCCTTTTTGTGACCCCCACCTCATGAAAGCATTTGGGAGCTCCTCTCATAAACAGTGGCACTGTAATTTTGTTAATGTGTCACGAACTTTGAGTTCCCACAGCGACCGTACCAATGTGCGCCAGATGTATGAAAACACAAATCAGGCAGGATGTGAAGAATGACAGCTGTACCATTCACAGGGAGGTGTGAAGAGATGGCAATGTTAACAAGCATTTGTCAATGCTGAATGCTGTCTCGCTGGCATTGGCAGTGCCAGAGCTAGAGGTGCATAACAGGAATGGCAGTGAAGTATTGAAGTGACGTCAACCCCACACCCACCATGCAGAGAGCGACAGGCATTGGGGTGTACCTTTGGGTCATCAGCTATAACGCTTATGCCATTGTACATCACCCTACCCTGTAGACATTGACAAGTGTCATGGTGTGCTTTGGGGTCTTTGGGCATTATACTTACCCCATTCTATAAAGAAATACGCTGACGTGGGTGCAGTATAGGAGAATGGGGTAAATTTTGTGGCCGAACAGTGCAAGGCACACCACGATGCCTGTCAGTGGCTGCAGGGTGGGGGTGGAATGGCGCAAGCATTACATCCGATGATCCCAAGTCACACCCCTGGCGCCTGTCAGTCTGTACTGGGTGGGGTGCTACAGTTGGAAATCCTAACACCGTAGGCGTGTGGTGGTATTTTCACTCTAAATTTTCAACATGGGCTGTTTGTGAGCCCACCTCATGAAAAGCGGCACAATCAGTTTGTTAGCTGAAAGGTGGTTTTGCACAGCGGCTATGCCATTTGGCAACACAGGGATGAACACACATTTTGGGCAAGATGTGGAGAATGGCAACTGTATTGTTCATGAGGAGGCATAAAAAATGGCAATGTTGAAAATGTGGAGTGAAAATATGAAAAACTGGTGAAGTCATGAGCATGCATAGAAAGTGTGCAACATACACCCGTAACCCAATTATTTTTGGGGAGTTTGTCACCTACATTTTTAACATAGGCATTTTGGGACCTCCCCTCATGAACAATGGTGCTGGGATTTTGTTAATCTGTCCCAAAAGTTGATTTCCCACAGTGACCACGCCACTGTGTGACACAGGTGTGGAAGCACATTTTGGGCAGGATGTGAAAAATGACAGCTGTACTGTTCATAAGGAGGTGTGAAAAAATGCCAGTGTTGAAAATCTGGCATGGAAATATTGCAAATTTGCAAAGTTACAAGGGTTGCATGGAAACTGCGCAACACACGCTTGTAACACAGTCATTTTATGGACTTCCGGCACCAAATTTTCAACATAGGCATTTTAGGACCTCTGCTCATGTACAATGTCACTGTCATTTCCTCAAACTGTCCCGAAAAGTGATTTCACACAGTGACCGCGCTATTCTGCGCCGAATGTGCGAAAAGACATTTCAGCCAGAATATGTAAAATGACAGCTGTACTGTTCATAAGGAGGTGTGGAAAAATGCCAAGTCTGAAAATCTGGAGTGAAAATATTACAAATTAGCAAACTTACAGTAATCGTGCAAACTGCATAGCATATACTAAATAACTCAGTCACTACGAATATACGTCACGAAATTTTCAACATAGGTATTTTGGGACCTCTGCTCATAAACAGTGTCACTGTCATTTTCGTAATCTGTCCCGAACACTGATTTCCCACAGCGAATGCACTATTCTGCGCCGGAAGTGCGAAAACACATTTGGGCCAGGAAGTGAAAAATGACAGCTGTACTGTTCACAAGGAGGTGTGGAAAATGCCAATCTTGAAAATCTGGCGTGAAAATATTACCAAATTTGCAAGAGATTCTGGCGTGCGTAACAACTCATAACACTCTCATAAAAGCAACCATTTTTGACTTTTCCACCAAATTTGCAACATAGGCTTTTTGAGAGTCCACCGGCACTGTCTTTTCGTTAATCAGTCCGGAAAGATGATTACACTCAGTGACTGTGAAATCACCTTTCGGGGCCGAATAACGCCACGACAGTGGCAGAACTCATCAGGAGGGGTCCCAAAAAACCCATGTTGAAAATTTGGTGCATAAATTCCAAAAAATGCCCGAGATATGCATCAAAGTTTAAAAAACCCTATTTATACTATTATACAGCTTACCGGCATTTCGTCAATTTGTGGTTGGCTTTGAAGAGTGCAGACATGTTCCCAGTCCACCAAAGATCGTCGCGTCGGACTCCGGAGGTAAGCGTGGGGTGAGGGGGGTGTGTGGGGAGGCAGGGTGCGCAGAGGGTGGGCGCAGGTTGTAGGCAGGGATACAGCGAGGAACCGTTTCTTTTTCACAGCTTTAAAAAATAAACAAAACCCCCAAAAAACAAAAACTGTGGACTTTTTGGCAGGGCATTTAAGCAGCTGGGGTGGGCTCTGCGCATGCCACCCATGTCTTTTGGGGAGGATTCTGTAGCTGATGGGGATTGGGCCCCTGCTATAACATACTGGGTGGGGGGACACACATGAGCCGAGGGGACTGGTCACCCTCGGCAAGACAACTAAAGAGGCGGGGTTACATTATGCCAACAGGAGTGGGCTCCCCATCAGCAAAAATAAAAGGGCAGGAAAAAAGCATAGGCAGGACTGGGCCCCGTCGGCAAAGGAAAACTGTTGGGGGGGCGAATGATGCTGAGGGATTGGCCACCCCATACGTGTATATATGTGAGGGCACATTTTGCCGATGGGAGTGGGCTCCCATTGGCATTGTGACAGGCGGTGACGATAGTCACTGCCGTCATGTTGCCTGCACTTCGGGAGGCATGTTGTGGTCACGCGCTCTCATTACAGCAGACCTTTTCTTTGTTCTGATGGCCACATTTGGTATGTGTGAGGTCAGAGCCTGCTGCTGGCTGATTGGGGAATGAGGGACACACCTTCTGATGTGTGCCCTGCATTTGCCCAACACTGGCCGCGCCTCCAAATGTGCTACCACCGCAAGATGTTGAAGCTGGCGGCAACACGCACGTGAGCCAACATAAAAATATGTAGTGAAAATACTAAAATGCCGAACTTCCGAGCATACATGGAAACTGCGCAACGAATGCACGCAACAGTCATTTAGTGGAATTATTTCACCAAATTTTCAACATAGGCATTTTGTGACCTCTGCTTATGAACAATGTCACTATGATTTTCTTAATCTGTCCCAAACATTGACTTCCCACAGCGACCGTGCTATTCCGAGCCAGATGTGTAAACGCATATTTCAGGCAGGATATAAAAAAATGACAGCTGTACTGTTCATAAGAAGTTGTGAAAAAATGCCAGTGTTGAAAATCTGGAGTGAAAATACTACAAATGCGCGAAATCACGAGGGTGCGTGGAAACTGCGCAACGTACGCTTGTAACATAGTCATGTTATAGACTTTTGTCACAAAATTTTCAACATAGGCATTTTAACACCTCTGCTCATGAACAGTGTCACTGTGATTTTCTTAATTTATTCCGAACAATGTCTTCCCACAGCGATCACGCTACTCTGTGCCGGAAGTGCGAAAACACATTTTGGCCAGGATGTGAAAAATTACACCTGCACTGTTCATAAGGAGGTCTGAAAAAAATGCCAATGTTGAAAATCTGCAGTGAAAATACTACAAATTCACAAAGTTACAAGTGTGCGTGGAAAATGCACAATGCACACTCATAAAACAGTCATTTTTTGGATTGTTTTCACCAAATTTGCAACATAGGCTTTTTGAGAGCTTACCTCATGAACAGTGGTACTGTTGTTTTGTTACTCTGTCCCAAAAGGTGATTCCGCGAAGTGACTGCGAAATCACCTTTCGGGACCGAGTAATGCCATTACAGTGACTGCCTTCATGAGTAGGGTTCCCAATAACCCCATGTTGAAAACTTGGTGCCAAAAGGCCCAAAAATGGCTGAGATATCCACATAAGTTGAAAAAAAACTATTTATGCCATTATACAGCTTACCAGCATTTCTTCAGTTAGCAGTCGGCTTTGAATAGTGCAGGCGTGTTCCTGGTACACTGCGGTCGTTGTGCTGGGCTGCGGAGAGTAAGTATGGGGAGAGGTGGCGTGCATGAAGGTGAGGCGGGTTGGAGGAAGGGCATCGGACACGTCAGTGACCGTATTCTCATTTACAGGTTTAAAAAAAATTACGGACAACGTGGGTCAGTTTTCTTCTTTCACAGGTGTGTTTGGTACACTGGGGTGGGGTCCTAGTGTGCCGCCTGCATTTGTGGGGAGGGGGACTGAAGCCGATGGGGACTGGGCCCTCTGTCGGCACAGAAACAGGTGGGAGGCGCATGATGCCAAGGGGGATTGGGCACCCTCTTGGCACATGCATGAAATGACTGGGGGGCCATTATGCCGATGGGGATTGGGTTCCCCCCATCGGCAAACTGAACTGGGAAGGGGGGACTGAAGCTGATGGGTACTGGGACCCCCTTTGCAAAGAAAGACGGTTTGGGGGAGCATTATGCCGATGGGGAGTGGGCTCCCCCGTCAGCAAATGAAATAGGTTGGGGGCATGCCGACAGGAAGACTGGGCACCCCCCCCCCGGGTCTGCTTTCATGGGGCTCTGAGGCGGCTATGCCACCGCCATGTTTATAGAAATGTTACACCAGGCAAGGTACCGCCCTGCAATGACGGGTCACTCCCTCATTGCAGCAGAATGGCTGACGCTGCAATAATGAGGCAGCCTCTCATTGCAGCGGCCAAATCGTTTCAAGTTGGTGGCACTTCTAGAAACCAGAGTCTTCAGCACTGTGGGCCTGCATTGGTCCAACAATGCCAAACTCGCAAATACAGTGCCACACCTCCACAACCCACTTCTCTCCTAAGCTATCGCATAATGTTTCTTGCACATATGCGCAAGCAAACATAAAAAATGACTGTTATGCGCCAAAGTTGAATCACCCATTGAAATTCATTGAACCGCATTTACCCTAGTTCTCACACTGCAGTTGCCGGTTCCAGCAGCAGGACGTGTCTTCGATCGGGAAAGTAGATCTCAAACCTGGGACCTGTTCAGATGAATGAGGGTGTGGGGAGGTGGATGCACAGTGGGTGGTCGGGTAGGGTGCAGAAGTGATCGTCAATGAACCATCCCCCCCCCCCAGGTTTTAAAACAAAAATCAGTCTGACAAAACAGGGACAGCGATCTGATGGTGGGGGGATGCCAATAGACACCAGGGAATGAACAGGGACAGAGATAGGAAGGTGGGGGTGCCACTACATACCAGGGAATGAACTGGACAGTGACTGGACAGGCGGGGGTGCCACTAGACCCCAGGGAATGAACGAGACAGCTATTGGACGGTGGGGGGCACCACTAAGCACTGGGGAATGAACGGGACAGTGATCGGAGGGTAGGGGCGCCACTAGATAACAGGGAATACACGGGATAGCGATCGGAGGATGGGGGGGGGCACCACTAGACACCAGGGAATGAACGGGACAGCAACTGGAGGATGGGGGGGCACCACTATACACCAGGGAAAATTAAAAAAATAAATAAATAATACGGGACATGGACAGTTTACATGATTAGCAATCATTGCTAATCAAGTTGGCAACTGACTCGCGTTTCCCCGATACTTGGGTCGCAAATTGTGAGGCAAACCTGCTTATTTTGTGCCTTGCAATGTGCGCTTTAAGCAGAACAATTAACATTGCAGAGATAGGAAAACAATCTGAAACTGGGAAAGTGTGCATTTTTCCAGCATGTGCACTTAAATGGGCTCTACTGCATTACCCCAAACTGTGCATGGCTCAGAGTGTGCTATCACTGTATTAGTCTACTTTTACTGATAAATCCATTCATACTTGCTTGCACAGTATTGTATTTTGGAGCACTTGTGACAGCCTATTTTGGACTTTCTGGACCCGTACTGAGCAGCACGGTTTGCTCACACTACTGTGTCAGCTGTAGTGAGCAGTGTCGATCTTGCTCATTCACACTCTTTGACTTCCGTGTTTATTTGCTGGAGACACTGTAGCTGTTTTTTAATGTTTCAGCGAGCATGCCTGAGGCTTTTTAAGTCTCCTCATAAATAAGCTGTTTGGTAAAATTACTATTTTACTGAGACACAAGTGGGAGCAGGGGAGATCAGAGATGTACGAGAGGCAGGACTGGAGGTGTGTGTGTCATTTTACAGAGCTAAAAACGAACAAGCATGGGGAGATGACTGAAAATGTAACTGATGGGTGTTTTAAGTACTGAATTTGTTTAATTTCTGTTTTTTAGGATTGTGGTTAGGATTTAAACCACGGTACAATCTCGATTATCCAGACTGCTTGGGAGACATGGAATTAGTTCAGATAATAAGGAGCCTGTAAAACTGGGATTAAAACATTCAAAAAGTATTCCCTTGAAGACTTGCTACCAGTCCATTACATAGGGATGTCCGTATAAAGGGGTTAACACAGATACATAGACACTGTCGGCAGATAAGGGCCTATGGCCTACGCAGTTGGTCCACTTGAGCTTGTAAGTTCCCTTTACATTTTTGTAGAAGTCTGTTGCCCCTTACCCCTGACCTCAATTCAACTCCATTTACTGGAAACCAAGATTGAGAGCAAGCTCTCTTTTACAACTGCATCCAACACATAGTAACATACTAATAAGGAATACATGAGAAAGGACATAAACATATAATCTCCAGGATTCCCTTATGCCTATCCCATGCATTCTTTAATTCTGTAATTGTCTCAGCCCCCACCACTTACTCTGGCAGGGTGTTCCTCTTATCCACCACCCTTTCTGTGATGAAATTCTTCCTCATGTTTCCTCTGAATCGCCCTCCCTCCAACTTCATCCCATGCCCTCTAGTCCTGGAACATCTTTTTCACTGGAAAATTATATATTCCTGCACCCTGTTCCTCCCTGTAAGGTACTAGTAGGTCTCCATCATATCCCCCCCTCTTTCCCTCCTCTCCTCCAGGGAGTACATATTCAAGTACTTCAGCCTGTCCTCATAGGACTTGTGATGCAACCCTGTACCATATTTGTTGCTCTCCTCTGAACCTTCTCTACCCTGTCTATGTCCTTACGTAGGTAAGGTCTCCAGAACTGTACACTGTACTCCACGTGGGGCCTCACTCGTGTCTTGTATAGTGGAATTATGACCTCCCTTTTCCTGCTAGTGATGCCCCTGCCTATGCATCCCTGCATCCTATTTGCTTTAACTGCTGCCTTGATGCATTGTTTCCCTACCTTGAGGTCATCAGAGATGATAACCTCAAGGTCCCTTTCCTGCTTGGTGCATGCTATATTCTCGCTCCCTAACTGATAATGTGGTTCCAGGGTTTTTGTGCCCCACGTGCATCATCTTGCACTTCTTTGTGTTGAATTTCAACTGCCAAATCCTTGACCATTCTTCAAGCTTCTGCAGGTCCCTCCACATTTTGTCTACACCCTCTGGCGTGTCCACTCTGTTAGAGCTTTGTGTAGTCAGTGAACAGGGAAGTCCTGCACAATGTCACTGATGAAGACGTCGGTTGAACAGAACCAGTCCCAGCACTGATCCCTGTGGTACTACACTGGTCACTCTTCCCTCTGTCGAGTGACAGCCACGTACCACCATTAGATTGAGACTGCACTGTATATGGCACTTATTTTTCATATTTGAGGGACACTGACTGTGTACAGTGCAAAGAAAAACAAATGGCTAAAGAAATACATTCTGTACCGGTATCATGATATGAACTGTGTAATGGGTTTCTCTGAGGGCATGACCCAGATAACCGCGTAGTAAGCAATATCACGTGATGGGTCTCAGCAACTCAGAAGTCACTGTTTTATCTACTCATGTTACAAACTCATTTGAACATGTTTAGCAAAGAAAGAACATACTGAGCTAAGTCTTCATCTGGGGCTGGGGGAGGGAAGGTACACAGGAGAAAAATATCATGAAATACGAAAATTCTTCTTTTTTTTATATATTTTATTCATAGGGAATAAACAGAGACATTACAGATGGTTTCATCTAAAGAAACACATTCTGAAATGAACTGTATTTAATAACTACATTAACCAAAATACAGTACAAAAATAATTATTTTTGTGAGGAAGAGTAAACGAAAATATTTAAAGCCTAATACTAGAGCTCTCAAGTCTTTAAATCCTTACAATATATACAGAAGAACAGCTCCGTGCTTAATAATCCATTTGATAAAATAACTAAAGTTACTTCTCGGCCCTACTATAAACCAAGCTACTGTTTAACCCTATATACCAAAAAAGAACAGTTTGTTTATTTATTTAGTTTTTGGTAACCGGTAGGTGCACTAGCCATGACAATGACTATTTTCAGGCACGACCTGGAAGGGTACAAAACAGAACATTTACAATAATAGGTTACAATATATAGGATTACAACTAGTCAAGGTAAGAAGCTACAGAGCAGGCTGGTGAAATAACATTACAGACAACAGTGAAATAATATTACAAGAGACTAAACAAAATTGAGGTAACTTGGTAGGCATAGACAAAGTAGGCCGAAGCCCATTTAATTGTCTCCCACTCTTAGTGGGTTTATTTGTTAATATAACGTTTACCATTCGAGAACAAATATAGATCCAATTCCTTTTTAAAGGAGTTGAATGAAGTTGCTTCTGCTATATGTTTTGGGAGACTATTCCATATATGAGAAGATCGTGAATTAAAAAAGTTTAAATGTCTATTAGTTGTTGTAATATTCATAAGGATTTGATTATCATGGGATCTTGAATTGAAGGTTTTATAGTTCCTTGTTATATTACATTGCTCCATAAGTGTTTTGTCTTCCAAGATGTGATATAAGAATAATTAATCCCCCCTAATTAGTCTCAATTCTAATGGATAAAGATTTAATACTAATAATCTGTCATCATATACCTTATTCTGTAGTCCTTTTATGGATTTAGCTAAATGTCTTTGGACTCTTTCTACTCTAAGTATATCTTTCTTTAAATAAGGACTCCATATGGGGGAACCATAATCCAAAAGGGGAAGTACATAGGTCCTATAAAGTTTAAGAACACACTCTTTATTCCTTGATATGAATCCTTTTTTGATGGAGTGAATAATACCATTACATTTCCCTATCATTTTTGACATATGCATTTTGAATGATAATTTTGAATCTATCCATATACCCAGATCTTTCTCTAAATTACTAGTTTTTAACATTTTGTTATTCAAAAAGTACGAATACTTGGGGTTGTTTTTCCCAAAATGAATTACTGCACACTTATTCTCATTAAATGTCATACCATTTTGTCTACCCCATTCTTCTATTGTACTTAAGCTGTTTCTTAATTCTTCAAAATCACCAACAGCCGTAACTTCCGCACCTATTTTGGTATCATCAGCGAATTTAGTTATATGGGATTTAACCCCATCATTCATATCACTAATATACAATCCAAACAGCAATGGACCCAGCACCGATCCCTGTGGAACCCCACCAACCACCCTCCCCCTCTCCGAAAGCACACCATTTATATGCACTCTCTGCGTCCTATCGGTCAACCAATTTCTAATCCACCTAATTATAATTTTATTTAAACCAAGTTTTATCAATTTATTTATTAATTTATAATGAGGGACAGTATCAAAGGCCTTTCCCAAATCCAAAAAAATTACGTCCATAGGTCTACCTCTATCCAAATTGACACTAATAAAATTGTAAAAAGCCAATAGATTAGTATTGCAGGACAACCCTCTTTTAAACCCATGCTGGGTAATATCCTGCAATCCCAATCTTGAGATGTCTTTTTCAATACTGTTTTTAATCAATCTTTCCAAAATTTTACAACAAACAGACGTCAAACTAATAGGCCTATAGTTTAACAGACATGATTTATTACCTTTTTTATGAATAGGTACAACTATAGCCTTTTTCCAATCCAGGGGAACAACACTCGTGGAGAGAGATTTATTAAATATTATTGCCAAAGGCTCAGCTATTACATCAGCAAGATTTTTCCAAACAATTGAATCAATATTGTCAGGTCCTGAGGAAGAAGAAGTTTTTATTTTCGACAGCTCGAACCTAACAGACTCATAACTAACATAAAAATGATCTGTATTACTGTCACCCATAAGATTTGTTTTAACATTATGAACCTGATATGTGGAAACAAAGTACTTATTAAAGCTGTCAGCTATTTCTTTGTTGTTTATTATAGTTTTCCCATTTACTATTACTGAAACAATCCTTTTACTTTGTTGTTTGTTGTTATTTATATATGCATAGAAAGCCTTTAGATTTTTATTTATGGCCAAATTATTTTCAAATTTAATCTTACCTTTCTTAATAATAGTTTTAAGCAAGCGCTGTTGTTTTTTATATTTAATAAAATTAATATCTGTAGAATGAGTTTTGTATTTTTTAAATGCTTTGTTTTTTCTCCTAATTTGTTTTTTTATATCTTTGTTAAACCAATGAGGAATAAATCCCTTACTATTACAGGTTTTACGTGTAGGAATATGATTCATTATAATTGTTTGTATTTTATTTTTTAAATCCTCCCACATGGAATTTACTCCCAATTTACAGTATGCATCCCCCCAGTTTAGTTTTCCAAATATCTCCTTAATTTTAATCCAGTCTGTTTTTTTGTAGTCAAGGGATAAAACACATTTACTAGTTTGGGGATTGCCTGTTTGAATAATACATTCAACAATATTGTGATCACTAGTTCCCAGATGTGGTAGGATGTCTACTTTGTCAATCTTACGGATAATGTTAGTGATAGCTAGGTCTAATATATTAGATCCCCTAGTTGGAGCTTCAACTAATTGATAATATCCCTGGGTAGTTATAACATCAATTAGTGTTTTTTCAAATACCGTACTCCCTTTGCGTTCTACCCATGAGATACTAGGGGCATTAAAGTCCCCCAAAATTAAAAAGTCCCCTAAATTGGCAACTTTATTGATCTCCTCCAATAAATTATTTAAGATGTAGTTACTATTTGGTGGTCTATAACAGATCCCTAAATGGATTTTAGACGAATGAGAAAAAACAATACTTAACCATAGATTTCCAGGAGAGTTTTCCATATATTTATTTAATTTAATTTCCTGGCTGCGTATTAATTCAGAAACATAGCAGCAGACTCCACCACCCTTCCTACCTTTACGATTTATAGTATAACGTTGAAATCCATGTATATTATTTGACCAGTTGTTGCTTTCGTCCCACCAGGTCTCTGTTACACATATAATGTCCACATTATTTTTTTTTATTCGAATTTTAAGTTCACTTAATTTAGTATTGTTCAAACTTCTAGCATTGATAAGCCAAATTTTCAATTTGTTAATACTTTTGCTTTTGGAGGTTGATTGTATTTTTGGTTTAGTGGCATAAGGCAGTTTAATTATAGAGCCCTCATCCCCCTTAAATTCTAGTTTAAATTATTCAGAATAATGTTCTCAAATATCCTACCCAGTTTATAAGTGCCCTGTCGACTTAAATGTAATCCATCCCAACTAAACAGTGAGAATAAGTTGTTAAAGTTTTCCCAGTGGGGGATGGTTTTATAACCCTCATTTAGTGTCCATTTTCTTAACCATTCATTTATGGTTTTAATCTTACATGTAGTGTAATAATTTGCTCTGGGGACTGGGAGAATCTCAGAGAACCATATTTCACAATTTGAATCTGATAGAGTTTTACTGATATTTATGTAGTCCTGCTTGATTTCCTCAATAGTCAATTTCTTTAAATCATTTGTACCTACATGTAAGATGACCAGGGGACTGTGACCTGAATTGTTCAAAATATCTGGACACATTTTGTCTATGTCTTTAATGCCAGAACCTCGAAAAGAAGAACATGTGATATTTTGTTTGTCTGATCTACATACAATTTTATCAGTATATTTGACTAATGAATCCCCCAAAACGAAGTACTGTCTGCAAACATTATCCAGTGTTACAGTATCCTTGGCATTACTCTCCTCCTCTAGGTTAGGCTGTACTCTTTCTATTGTATGTCCTATTTTATTAGGGTCAATGCTATCACATCTGGATCCCTGAGCTTGTGTTCTACTCCCATTGGATTCCATATCAAACAGGGAATCATTTGAATCAGTTTGGTGAGTTGGTACATAATGCATTACATCGGGTCCCATTTCCTCCCCAGAATCTGATTTATCCAATTCGATTAGTGTGTCAAATCTATTGGATAAACTGATATTATGGTCTATTGCCCTCCTTCGGGATTTAGATTTATGGCCAATGGTAACTGTGGTCCATTCATCTACCTCACTATTAGAACAACTACTGTAAGACTCATTTCTCTTTCTCTTCTCATAGGTACATTCTTTACCAGACACTTCACTTTCACACTCTCCATTATAAGTGCCTGTATTTTCCTCTGCACTAGTTTGGATAGTGTTTATTGGCATTTTACTTTGATTATCTTGATAATGTTCAATAACTGACAGCCTCCTATGAAAGTCATCTATATCCTCCCTCAGGACACCATTGTTTATACATTTGTCACATATAAAGAATGGGGTTTGGGGAAGAGTAACAAACAATGCATACATAAGACAGGTGTTACATTTTAAACCCGTTTCTCCATCTAGGGTTATAATTACATCTCTTTTGGAAACATTTTCTAGTGTCTTTTGTATTACTCTAACCTCCAATTCGGTATCCAATGCTATTAGGTCAGCCATTTCACGGGACTAGCTCTACTTCTAAATATCAACACAATTAATGTACTTACGAGTTGTAAAACTTTATATAAAGGCCTCACTCTTTTCACTCTTGTGCGCGATGCGGCGTATCTTAACCTTAGCGTCTTCAGCAGCATGCTAGCCTTCGTACTCGCCCTGCTCGCTGCAGGGCTGTTTAAGTAGCAGTGGTACCCGGAAGTAGCTTACAATTCCCGGGTATCCACTCGCTAATTTATAACTCCCAAATTGTGAATTTCAGCACTGGTAGTGGTGATTTGTAGGTTTTACCCCTCCTAGTAACAGTTTTAAGTTAAAAATAAATTTAAACAGCTAAGTTATAGTCAGGGCTATTGCTACCCAGACTAATACTTCTCTCCTAGAACAGCTAGGGCTCCAATAACCTCGCGAGATTTCGAGGTGTATCTCAGATATTCACAAAATCAATTTCACATACAAAGTTTACATAAAAACATTAAGTTCGATTTAAAAATACAGGGTCTCAGCACTGGTAGTGGAGAAACATGCCAGGTATCTTAGGTAGAGAGAGTTAGCATAACATTCTACAAAATACAATATTGGTTTGGTCTTAAGTGCTAAAATATTATGGATAACTAGGCAAGGTTATGCCTAGGAGGCAGAGACGTTTTTAGGGGTAAGATCTAGGATGATGTAGAGGTGTAAAGTAAAGGGGGGGAAGTGAGGATTAGAAAGATGGGGGCAGGGTAGGACAGGAAATGATAGGGACATATAGATAGATTTAAGTACAAAGGTAGTGAGAAAAGTAATAAAACAGGAGGTTGGAAGAAGAGAAACTAATCATCGGTGGAGGCCAAGGATAAGAAATGGTAAGAAGTATAGGGAGAGGATGAGGGGGCTAGGGTAGTTTGAAGCAGGTGCAGCAGGAGGAGTCAACAAGATGGAGTCTAAGCAGTTATAGTAAATCTTTGAGAGAATCTCTATCTATAGGACCTCAATATGTACACCTTGGAAGAAATGTATTCATTTAAAAGTTTATAACCAAAAAAGGCGCCATTGAGTCGAGGCTTGTTTTTAGGTGTGACCCGGGGAAAGGGTTACACAGGGATAAAGCTGACATTAAAACAACAAAACAAAACAAAAAAAAAACTAAAATTTGCTAGTAAGCAATCATGGGTCACAGTTAAAAGACCCCAAACAGTAGGTAACAGCCAGCTACAGGAGTACAAATTGTCACAAACACAATCCGGGGTTCAGGCCCTCTGCTCCCACAGTGCCCAACCTTGAAGTGCAATTAGTCAACAGGGAACAAACAGTGACACCCTTCTATTTGTTTTGGGTCCGAGCAAACTACCAGTCTTGAGTCCTGGGGTCAATTATGAACCCTTTTTAGCTAGCACACTCAGGTAACAGGTCCAAATATCACTGGACACTACGATGGACCCTGGCCCCTCCATGCCCAAGGTCTGGTCCCTTTCAGTCACCAACTGCGACTTGAGGTCCTGGGCAGTCGCTTGTGCATCAGCTGCCCCAAGAGCCTCCACGAGGTGCTGTTTGGTTCACCCCTCGCACCGGACTCCTCTTTCCTGGCACAACCGCCTCAGGTATACCGCTGTGTATTCATTGTAGGTGGAAGCCATCTTCTTCCCTAATCTATGGCTACACTAGCTTGGCACCCGAAAAAAAAATAAAACGGGTCGGGAACTTTGGACTGTAACCAAAATTATATATTTCTTTCAAAATCTCTGCCTTGCTTGTGTGTGAACTGTTAAAACAGTTTATCAAGTCCAACACACTGGACGGCTAATGCCCGTGCCACCAAATAATTACACAGTATGCAAACAGATCTTTCAGGATCCCAGCACTGCGCACCAGATCTGCCACAAACCCATTCCTGGGGTCAGGCCCTCTGCTCCCACAGTGCCAACCTTGAAGTGCAATTCGTGAACAGGGGACAAACAGGACACCCTCCTGTTTGTTTTTGCTCCGAGCAAACTACCAGTCTCAAGTCTTGGGGTCAATTATGAACCCTTTTTCACTAGCAGCCCAGGTAACAGGTCCAAATATCACACTCTCTTCGGGGAAAGCAGTACAATACTTGACCCAGCGGGCATACAACCAACCTCGTTCACAACCCCCTGCAGACTCAATTGAGACACTGGTATTTTCTTACCTTGAGGAGCAGTGATCAAGCTGTCTGGCTTTAAGGGAGGGAAAGGAGAGAGAGGTGCAGAAGTGGCTGTGGTGGGTCCGGGAGCAATCCAGGGTAAACCTACAGAAGGAGTGGAAGAGTGTATCCAGTCTGGCCAGGGTAGACTTGGGAGCACTAGCATCGATAGTGTCACCATAGTCAAAGAGGGGTAGAATCATTCTCTGCACAATGGCTCTGTGGGCCGGCAGAGGGATGCACCCTCAGTTATAATGAAAACAATTTTTAAAAAGTAAAATTGAAGGCTTGTGCATATGAGTACACAAGCATTGGCTAAGTCTGGCATTCTGTAAATCTCTATTGTGGAAGTTAGAAAACTTATTTATGCCTACTTAATAATTAGCTTCCGTATGTTGGAATTCCTTCATTTTTAATTATATGTTAATTGATTCCTACATGCACTTTTGTGTATTTAAACTTTACCTGGGTGTAGAAACCATGCCCCCTGATGAAGTCTTTGTGGCAAAGCACTGGGATGTTTGGTAGCTGGCTGTTTGGACTTGGGTAAGTCATTTTTTTGTATGTGTTCTTTATATGCATTTTCTGTTAGTACTTTTGCATTACCATGAGTAAAAATATACAACAAAGCTCCTTTTTAAGAATTTTTTTTATTTTTTTTTTTATTCATTTAGCAATCTTTTACTGCTAAAAGACCTTACCCTGTTGCACACCTTGTACTTGTTTACTTATTAAGGTATAGTTCAGAGTTGGATCTGAGCCTGGATCCTTATAGGTGCAGCACTCTCCCTATATTTTGCACAGAGCACAAGCCCTTTATTTGCTGGAAATGTTCCTGTGATGTACAGCCTGCAGCCTATTGTGATGAGTGTGGGAGGTGCCTTAGACATAGAGCTTTCATGAGGATTTGGGGCCCGAGGGGGCTGGCTCTAGTGCTCCTGGCCACTGCCCTATGTCTTCCTGATGATGGGACTCCACCATGAGCCACCAATCTGTACTCCCTAACTACTAGTCGTCTGGTTGGGCCAGTCCCATTTTCTCCCATTTGGGGCCTAATTCTTGCAGAACACTGGCAATGTGTGGGCAGTGGCTGCAGTGGGCGATGGAGGTGTGTGATTTGGTTGACTTGCCCCCCTTCAGTTAGTGGCTCCACAATATAACATTCCTAAATAAACAACTCATTCTTCAGACTCTAGCAAGTAATCTATAGCCTAGGACAGTGGTCTACAGGTCCTACCATCTGCCTCAGTGGGTGATGCTTCTTAGTCCATGCTCCAAAGTAAGAGGCACCTTAAACTACCCTAAGGAAGAGCCCCCTTTAGCACACTGAGCAATGGTCTGACCACCTGCCGGCCTGTTTGGTTGGGGCCTTGCGGTGAGGTGAGGCAGAAGGCAGCCTACACGAATGAAGAATACAACCGCTCTAGTGAAAAAACTAACATGACTTCCTCATATGTAAATTAATATAAAGTTCTTTATTTTTTTCTTCAGCCCTGTCCCAACATTTCACCAGCCTGTGGCTTCTTCTGGGGAGCTGTTTAAAAAACATGAAAATATTAAATTACATTATAAATCAAGTAGAAACCCTATTACATCAAGCTTCCATAATAAAGAAATGAATCTACAAATAATAGAACTACGCACGTGAACTGGACACAGCATCACCAATGTAACTAAATATAATATAAGGCAGATATATTTATTAGTGCCAATTTACCCAACACAAATAAAAATGTGCCAAAAGGCTACTTGCTATTCACGGCTTGATGTGTGTCTTTATGCTGCCACTACAATCTTCCAAACATATCTAAAGTGCACAAGAAGAACCCTTACAACAAATTGATGCAAACATTGTTTAAAAAATCATAATTAACAAACCACAGATAGGGCTACCTGTATATATGATCTCTAAAATATGCTCTAACGTTTTAAATATGTGGACAATAATCTCTATGTTGAGAACAAAAGAAAAGTATTCTTTAAACTTTCTTGAAATAAATTACTTAAACAGGTAAAAATCATATATTGAATTTACATCTAACCATTTTATGTGAACCTCAATACATCCAATTATTTATGGAAAATCCCATGTTTTGTTATAAAAGCTGAAGTGAAGCCCATCTTAAATTTGACATAAATCAACCTGTAACACCCGCATCAGACCCTGTTGCAAAAGCCCATATTGTATCATATGAATAACACCATAAGTCACACAGCATACCTGCAAGAAACTAACATATCCTAATGCGCTCACGGCTCTGAAACAGAAAAGTAAATATCCAGCCGTCAATTACGCAATGTATAAACAAGTGAAACTGCATTTTCCTTTTAAAGTTCTAACAAGTTGAGCCTACCAGAAGTATGTCGTCTCCGGCATAGTGTTCTTCTCTGAATGTGGCAGCAAGAGACCACCCCAAGCAGAGACCTCTTACACCCATGCGGAAAAGCACCGGCAATGCCAGTGGACGTGAAACCACGTCATCACCAAGCTGCAAGCAGCCTGGTAACCGTATTCCCGCATGGGTATAGGGAAAAGCACCAAAGATAAAGATTACCATAGTCCTGCTAATAAACTAGAAGTAAAACTACATCCTGTGTTAACCATCTGCAGATCGGGAAGAAAAATAGCACTCTCTCAATTCTCTCAATTGTAGACACTTTATATACTAAAGCCTTACCAAGTATAAAGGTAAGAAAGGCACTACACATGTATTAGTAAAATTACTCTAAAAATACGCAACTGTAAATATGACCTAAATAGATAAAGGGGGAGTAGATGGGGGAGAGGTAAGAAGTTAATAGTGTCATATATGAAGCCTTACTGCCAGCATGACTGCCAACAGATTTCTTCATTTAATCCCCATGGTGTATGATATGCAACTAGTTCAAAAATCCACCAAGTTTCTCTACAATTAAGGCGTTTTTGGTAACTGCCACCTCGTGTTGGAAACTATACTGACTCTAGTCCCCAGAAACGGAGCTGTACCACTGTGTGACCCCTGTCTGTAAAATGTCTAGCCAGACAAATTTTCATCCTTCAATCTAATTCCCTGGCAGTCTGTCCAACGTATGAATGGTTGCAGGTGCACTGCAACACATATATAACGCCCTTAGAGTTGCAATCTATATAATCTTTTATAGGATATCCCTTACTTATGTAAGGGTGCCTGAAAAATTCTTTTTTCAACATGTTGCCAGAGGCAACACACCTGTTAAAAGGGAACATGCTTCCGTTCAGGGGCCTTATAACAATTTTCCATACTCGTAAGAATGTTAGGATTATGCACTGCTTTTATCAGCTTGTCCCTAATACTAGGAGCCTTTCTAGAACTGACAAAAGGTTTCTTCAAAAATATGGAAGATGTTAAAGGATATTCCTGCAGCACCTTCCAATGACTCAGAATAATATATCTTAATTGAGGCATCTCATCACAATGTGTGGTACTAATAGTAATGCCACTTCCACCCTTCTCATGTGGACTGACCGCTCTTTCTTGGATTAGACTGTCTGTATTTAACCTTGAAACTTTATCCCGTGTTTTATAAAGTAAATTGTGGCCATATTCCCTCTGTTTGAATCTATCAACCATAACTCTTTGCTCTCTATTGAAATCTTCTATACGGCTACAGTTACGTCTAATCCTGAGAAGCTGGGAATATGGAATACTTTCTTTTAAACGGTCTGAGTGAAAACTCCTGTTCTTTAATGTAGTATTTTGATCCAAGGCTTTGCTGTAAAGTTTAGTCTCCAATTTTAGTTCATTCTTAAAAATCGAAATTTCCAAAAAATGGACTTGATCCTGACTGTATTGAGCTGTAAAAAATAAATTCTTATCACATGAATTCACATACTCCAAGAACTCCTTTAGATTATTCTCTCCCCCTTTCCATAACATAAGAATATCATCTATATCTCCTCCAAAAGCTAATGTTTTCACAAAAGATTTTACCGTGTATGTAAAATGAATTTGGTCTCAAACTGGAACACGTAAGAATTAACATATCCTAGAGCCATCGTGCTCCCCATCACTGTCCCATTAAGTTGTCCACAGAAATCGTTCTCAAATTGAAAACAGTTACAATCTAATACAAATCTTGATAGTTCATTGATTAGACTAGTGCATGGTTTACAAGTCCATGTATTCTGGACCAAATCCTGAATATGGAAGTCAACATATTTAGAAATACCTTTAAGTACCTTGGTATTAACCTCGACACTTCACTCACCTACCACATGCATATCCAACACGTCTCATCCTCCGTTAACACCAGGCTTGGGATCTTATTCTGTCATAAGCACTGCTTACCCCCCCAGGCCCTCCGCCTAGCAGTGTCCTCCTCAGTCCTTTCCTTGGTGGATTACTGCTTAGTGATTTATGGAACTGCAGACCAAACAGCCTTACAATGCACCAACTTAGCTCTCAATAAAGCCTCCCGCATGATCACTGGATGTGAACGTTTTACTCACACTTGTGAGCTGTATAACCTAACGAATTGGCTAAACTTCGAAGGCAGGCTCAAGTATCACACTTGCCTCCTTGCAAAAAAGCTACTCCAGAAACAAGCCCCCCCCCCCCCAAAGGCCTTCACCACCTCATCCAAATAGTCCCTAACAGAAGAGCCCCCAGGCTTTCCCCCAATAACACCCTCCTGGTCCCTCACTGTAGGACCTAGTAGATCTAAACTTATAAATATCCATACCAATCTAAGGGTCCTTTTTAGGCAACAGACCGCCACAAGAGAGGTTAGACAGAGAAATCCACAACCGGTACATCAAATGCCACAAATCAGAAAGCAGGTCCCAGGAGTTACCAAAGATACAACTTAAGAGACAAGATGGGGGGTAGACGAGGGAGATGGAGGGCAAATAGGACAAGGTTCAAGAGGAACACACAGGGGATACAGAGGGAAGTAGTTATTTTTAAATTTAAATTGAAGGACCTTATCTCAAATGGAAGTCAATACTCTCTCTTTGGGCCTCTCATTTTCGATTAGTAGAACACTGAACAGCTTTCAACTTGAGGTCGATATGCAAAGATTTTTCAGGAACATTAGACCAAAACCTCAATTTGCCCTTGCTGTACCACAAAACCCAGAAAGAACTAATTTAAAATTAGCAATGGGTGTTGGATCAACGTCTATGCCTATAATAATAGGCAACAATCATGCAGTGGAGACATATCAGTATGGTACAAAAAGATGTAGCACAAATGCTTATTCAAAAGGAAGAAAGAACTAAGCCCTTTAGAAATAACCTTACAAAAAATCAAACAGAGATATTAGATAATCTTCAAAAGGACACTAAACTAGTGATCAAACCAGCAGACAAAGGGGGAGCTATTGTCCTTATGGACATTGACAAATATAGAAACATGTGTTTGAAATTATTGAAAGTGGAAGAAAACTATAAATTACTGAGGGAGGGAGGGAGGATCCCATGAGAGATATTCCAAAAACAATCATGGAAAGGCTAGAGGAATATGAATCCCTTGGTTGGTTACAACCATAAAGGAAAGAACTTATGCTGAATGAACATCCAAGACTGCCATTCTTTTATGCATTACCTAAAATACATAAGAATATAGTGGATCCACTGGGCAGGCCAATAGTTTCAGGAATTGGCTTTGTTTTAGAGCCCATTTCTAAATATGTTGACTTCCATATTCAGGATTTGGTCCAGAATACACAGACTTATATTAAAGACACCTCACATGAGCTCTGTTTAATTCAAGAACTTAATAACACCACCAGTTCTGACTCTAGTATTTACTTGGTCACTATAGATGTAAAGGATTTGTACACCTCCATTCCCAATGATGCAGGTGTAGCAGCACTGGGTGGTCTCCTTAATATTAGGTCTCAAGGAAAAAACATGCACTAGCCTAATCACGGAATTAGCAAGATTTGTATTAGATTGTAACTATTTTCAATTTGAGAACCCTTTCTATGGACAACTTAAGGGGACAGCGATGGGGAGCACAATGGCTCCAGGATATGCTAATTCTTACATGTTCCAATTTGAGACGAAATTAATTTTACATACACAGGGTAACACTTTTTGTGAAAACATTATCTTTTAGAGGAAATATATAGATGATATTCTTATGTTATGGAAAGGGGGAAGAGAATAATCTAAAGGAGTTCTTAGAGTATTTGAATTCATGTGACAAGAATGTATGTTTTACAGCTCAATACAGTCAGGATGAAGTCCATTTTTTGGACATTTCGATTTTTAAGAATGAAAGAAAATTGGAGACTAAACTTTATAGAAAAGCCAAGGATCTAAATACTACATTACACAACAGGAGTTTTCACCTAAACCCTTTAAAAGAAAGTATTCCTTATTCCCAGCTTCTCAGGATTAGACGCAACTGAAGCCGTATAGAAGATTTCAATAGAGAGCAAAGAGTTATGGTTGATAGACTCAAACAGAGGGGATATGGCCACACTTTACTTTCTAAAACACGGGAAAAGGTTTCAAGGTTAAATAGAGTCAGTCTAATCCAAGAAAGAGCGGTCAGTCCATGTGAGAAGGGTGGAGTTGGCATTACTTTTAGCACCACACATTGTGATGAGACACCTCAATTGAGACATATTATTCTGAGTCACTGGAAGGTGCTGCAGCAATATTCTTTAACATCTTCCATATTTTCGAAGAAACCTTTTATCACTTCTAGAAAAGCCCCTAGTATTAGGTACAAGCTGATAAAAGCAGTGCATAATCCTAACATTCCTACGAGTATGGGACAATTGTTATTAGGCCCCCTGAAAGGAGGCATGTTCCCTTGTAACAGGTGTGTTGCCTGTGGCAACATGACAAAAAAATTATTTTAAGGCACCCTTACACAAGTAAGGAATATCCTATAGAAGATCATATAGATTGCAACTCTAAAGGTGTTATATATGTGTTGCAGTGCCCCTACGACCATTTATATGTTGGACAGACTGCCAGGGAATTTTTATTTTTATTTATTTATTTGGTTTTTGTTGACCGGGTAAGTGCACTAGACAAATCCTGCCTATTTTCAGGCACGACCCAGGGGAAGGGGATGCAGATGAATGCCAAATGACCTTGAACCAGATTAAGCTGTTGGTGGTATTTTTAGTGAATGAGGGAAATTTGGCCAGGACACCAGGGGAAATTCCCTACTCTTTTCGATAAGTGCCATGGGATCTTTAACATCCACCTGAACTACCACCAATCCAGGCAGATGGGACTTCGGTTTAACGTCTCATCCAGAAGATGACACCTCAGAAGTACAGCACCCCTCTCATGCTGCACTACATTGTCAGTACTGGGATATTAACCCAAGTGCCAGATGTGGGACCTGAACCCACAGCCCTCTGATCTCCCGGTCTCAGAGGAGAGTGTGCTACCTACTGAGCCACTGACACTGCAACTGAAGAATTGAAGAAGTGGATTTCAGAACACAAAAGCCGGATTAGACTGAAGGACGAAAATTCATCTGTGGCTAGACATTTCATGGACAGGGGTCACACAGTGGTACAGCTCCATTTCAGTGGACTGGAGTCGGTATCGTTTCCAACACGAGGTGGCAGTTATCAAAAACGTCTTAATTGTAGAGAAACTTGGTGGATTTCTGAACTAGGTACATGTCTTACACCATGGGGATTAAATGAAGAAATCTGTTGTCAGTCATGCTGGCAGTAAGGCTTCATATATGACACTAGTAACTTCTTACACCCCCCTTCCCCATTATCTATTTAGGTCATATTTACAGTTGTTGAGTATTTTTAGAGTACTTTTACAAATACATGTGTAGTCCCTTTCTTGCCTTTATACTTTGTAAGGCATTAGTATATAGAGTGTCTACAACTGAGAGAATTGAGACAGTGTTATTTTTCTTCCCGATCTGCAGACGGTTAACACAGGATGTAGTTTTAATTCTAGTTTATTAGCAGGACTATGGTAATCTTTATCTTTGGTGCTTTTCCCTATACCCACGTAGGAATATGATTACCAGGCTGCTTGCAGCTTGGTGATGATGTGGTTTCACATCCACTGGTGTTGCCATTGGTTTTCCACGCTGGCATAAGAGGTCTCTGCTTAGGGTGGTCTCTTGCTGCCACATTCAGAGAAGAACACTATGCCGGAGACATCATACTTCTGGTAGGCTCAACTTGTTAGAACTTTGAAAGGAAATGCAGTTTTACTTGTTTATAGATTGCGTAACTGACGGCTAGATATTTACTTTTCTGTTTCAGAGCCGTGAGCTCATTAGGATATGTTAGTTTCTTGCAGGTATGTTGTGTGACTTATGGTATGATTCATATGACACAATTTGGGCTTTTGCAACAGGGTCCGATGCGGGTGTTACAGGTTGATTTATGTCAAATTTAAGATGAGCTTCACTTCAGCTTTTATAACAAAGCATGGGATTTTCCATAAATAATTGGATGCATTGAGGTTCACATATAAAATGGTTGGATGTAAATTCAATATATGATTTTTACTTGTTTAAGTAATTCATTTCAAGAAAGTTTAAAGAATATTTTTCTTTTGTTTTCAGCATAGAGAGTATTGTCCACATATTTAAAGCGTTACAGCGTATCTTAGAGACCGTATATGTAGGAGCCCTCTCTATGGTTTGTTAATTATGATTTTTTAAACAATGTTTGCATAAATTTTTTTCCCCCAATTGTTTAACCAGGTGAGACACACTAAGCTGAAAGCTTGTTTACAGGTGCACCAGTGGGAGCACAGGGAAGTTAAGTGACTTGCTCAGAGTCACACAGTATGCAAATGGGGGCCGTGGGATTCAAACCCAGGTCTCCAGATCTGCAGCTCAGAGCCTTAAACCACTGCACTATACTGCCTTCTTAAAGGGTTCTTCTTGTGCACTTTAGATATGTTTGGAAGATTGTTGCAGCAGCATAAAGACACACATCAAGCCGTGAATAGCAGGTAGCCTTTTGGCACATTTTTATTTGTGTTGGGTAAATTGGCACCAATATATACAGTATATCTGCCTTATATTATATTCAGTTACATTAGTGATGCTGTGTCCAGTTCACATGCACATTTCTATTATTTGTACATTCATTCCTATATTATGGAAGAAATATGTAACAGGGTTTCTACTTGATTTATAATGTAATTTAATATTTTCATGTTTTTAAACAGCTTCCTAGAAGAAGCCACAGGCTGGTGAAACGTTGGGAAAGGGCTGAAGAAAAAATAAAGAACTTTATATTAATTTACATATGAGGAAGTAATGTTTGTTTTTTCACTACAGCGGTTGTATTCTTCATTTGTTTTGGTTCCACACGCCCCCACAACTGGCTCCACGCACGAAAAAACATTTATTTCATGGATTCCCCTTGGATATATTTTTTTTTTTAAGAGGCAGCCTGTGACATGTGGGAGATGTAGCAGGCACTCAGTGGGGGACCCTGGCTCGTGGGGACAGGGGGCATGGGGGAGGAGGCTGGAGCTTAGAGAGTCATGCTGAACATCAGACAGCCTTTTCAATACCACCCCCAGCAGTGAGGCCCCTTGCACGCACACACACACACACACACACACACACTGCAACCCACAATGGCACAGAGGCCCAGTTATCCCTCACCACCATCCCATTTGTCCTCGCGTAAGGAGGCCTCCTCATCCCCAGCAAGGATATTAGAGCTGGGATGTGAGGGGCTACTACTCTGACCTGGAACAACTCCCTTAACTGCTGTGGGCTTCAGACATACCTACTATCTAGTGCTCCGGCCACCCACCCCACAAGAACCTCTGCAGAAACAAGAACCGGGGAATTGGAGGTGCACTAGTATCACATTACTAAGTGTTGTCAGAAACCTAGTTGGGGTGCATGCAGGCTGACTTGGACACACCCTACTCAATAGGGTGACAGGTACTCTGTGATGAGGGTTCATAGAACATACGTGCTCCACATTCCCTCTAAGCAAGATCATCTGTTCCTGAACAGGGCAGACCTAAAACTCTCCCTCATTGAAAGTAACTAGAGAACATAATTGCACCAGTACCAGTACAGAAGAAGCGCCCAGCTGGCCCTTCTGAAATCGATCTAGTCTTTATACACGTTTTAAATTGTTATAGTTGTAAACTGTATGCAATGCTTGTTTTTATGTTCTTACAAACATACGAAATTGCCAGCAGAAACAGGCCTCGTGGTCTATCGAGTCTGCTCGAGTGTGCAGCTAGCCCCTCATCTCGCAGCTGCCCCTCATGCCCCCCCCTCCCCTTCCCTGTATCCCTTCCCCTGTCCCAACCCCTCTTAAAACTGTCCACCATCTTACAGGACACTATCTCGTCTGGTAAGGTGTCCCATTTGTCCACCACTCTTTCTGTGAAAAAATGTCTCATCTTCCTCTTGAATCTTCCCCCCTTCAATCTCAGTTCATGCCCTTTCATGTCCCTCCCCCTTCTCATATGAAAAATCCCTTCTGTGTTGGTCTTGTTTATCCCCTTCAGATATTTAAAGGTCTCAGTCATATCCCCCCCCCATCCCTCCTCTCATCTAGTGCATACATATTCAGCTCTCCCAGCCTGTCTTCACAAGGCTTGCTCTCCAATCCCTGGATCATCTTTGTGGCTGTTTGCTGCACCCCTCCAACAATCTGATGTTCTTCTTCAGGAATGGGTGCCAGTACTGCAAGCAGTACTCCAGGTGGGGCCTGACCAATGACCTATACAGGGGAAGGATATCCTCCCTCCTTCTAGAGGAGATCCCTCTCGCAATACACCCCAGCATTTTGCTGGCTTTTGCTGCCGCCTTCCTGCACTGAGCAGAGTTGTTCATGTTCCCCGTAATGATCACTCCTAGGTCCTTCTCCTCTGTGGAGCTCCCAAACTGTATCCCATTCAAGTGATAATCCCTCCCCTGGTTCCGAAGTGCAGAACCTTGCACTTCTTGGCACTGAACCCCAACTGCCATGTTCCCGTCCACTCCTGCAGCTTAGCCAGGTCCTCCTGCAACTCCTTCCATCCCTCTGCATCATCAACCATAGCTCCCATCTGGGTATCGTCTGCGAACAGACTTATCTTGCTTTGGATCCCATTTGAGATATCTGCAATAAAAATCCCAAACAGCATCGGCCCCAGCAGTACTCCGCTCATCACTGCTCTCAGTGATGAGAGGTCCCCCCCCAACACCACCCTTTGCTGCCTTCCCTTTAGCCAGTTTATGATCCATTTCACCATTTTGGCCCCCACCCCACATATTCCAGTCCCCCCCCAACCTCCCATGCGACACTGAATCAAAAGCCTTGCTGAAGTCCAAATACAGGACATCCACTGCATGGCCCTTATGCAGTTCCCACGTCACTCAGTCGTAGTACTCTACAAGGTTTGTCTGTCAGGATCTGCCCTCTATAAATCCGTGCTGTTGACTATCCTGGAGACAGTTTTCCTCCAAGACGCTCACTAGCCTCTCTTTTAGTATGGTCTCCATGAGCTTTCCCATGATCGATGTGAGGCTCACTGGCCGATAGTTTCCTGGTTCATACTTTGGGCCACTTTTGTGGATGGACACCACATGGGCCATTCTCCAGTCCTGTGGTACACATCCTGTATCCTGGGAGGCATTGAACAGGTTGGCCAATGGCCCCGCCAGGACCTCTGCCAACTCCCTTAGTACCCTAAGGTGAATGGCATCCAGTCCAGGTGCTTTGTCTACCTTTAATGCCCTCAACCCATCTAGTACCCTGCTCTCTGTAATCCCTACATCTTTCATCCCCTCCCCCCCTGCCTGGGGTATCTGCCCCCACTTCTCCTGCGTGAATACAGAGCAGAAGTATTTATTCAGTGCCTCTGCCTGCTCCACCTCTTTCAACACCCACCCCCCATCCTTCTTAATCCTCACCAGCTGATCCTTGCATTTTCTCTCTCTCTCTCTCTCTCTGATGTAGCGGAAGAAGTCTTTTTCTCTTCCTTTTGATTACCTGCTCCAGTCTCAGCTCCCTGGACACCTTGGCAACCCTGACCAGTCTGGTAACCTCCCTGCACTTCCCCATGTACGTATCCTTATCTTCACCCCTCCCTGATTTACTGTACTTTTGAAATGCTGCCCTCTTGGCCCTCACCCTTCCATAACCACCGTGTCAGCCAACTGGGTTTCTTAGCCCTTCCCTTCTTGCTTTTCTTCCTAGTGCAAGACTCTGTTGCCTCCGCCAGCCCTTCCTTTATGATGTCTCATTTCTGGTCTGCATCCATGTGTGGTTGCATTCCTGCCAGGTGCCTACCCCAAATTTCCCCCATTTTCTTACTTGTAAAATGTTACTCATTTCTATACCAACTATTTGATAACCCCTGCTGCCACCCCCCTCTCCTTCTTTATTCTCGTCTTTTCCCTCTTTCCTGGGAAGGGGTATGCTACCTCACCATCTGAACATATTACCTCATGATCTGAACAACCTAGCACTATTAACGACCATGGCTAATCTCATGATAATAATTTGTTTAATATGAACAGTATACATAACTCAGTCAAGCGGTACTGACTCCTGCAATACTTCAAATGGGAGCATCCCAAAATCATCTTTCTGCAGTAGACCCATCCATCGATGATGGAGCATGCTAAATTTGCAAGCACGGGGTTTTCTGTTGCTGCAGCCTCGTCTGACAAGTCAGGACACAGACAAGGAGTGATGGTATTCATCAGTTGGGAAGTGCCCTTTCAGCTTCAGAATCAACTGACTGACCCAGAGGGACGATCTGCGATCCTCACAGGTACCCTTTATGAGGCTCCTCTCACTAGCATATACTTTCCTCCAGGCTCCATAAAGTCATTATCTCAGGCTTTCTTTAATAAGCTGCTCCCCATACTCCAGGAGCAGCTAATAATGAGGGAAGAGCTCAATATCACTTTAAACCCTGCCCTGGATGCAAATGATCCCCTGCTTCATACAGCTATGTATACCATCGCTACGGCGACAACTTTACAGCAACATGGTCGACGCCAACAACATCGCCATGTCGCTGTAAAGCCCACCTGGGACACCGGCACTCTTTCCCAAGGTCCTGCACCCCATCCCCAAATCAGGTCTGTATCGGAGTTGATAATCATAAAGGGGGATGCAGGGGGCAGAGCCCCCCACAAAAGAACTTTGAACTCGGCGGCACCATACCAACCGCAACTGCGGTCAACGTAGTGGTGTTGGGGAAACACTGCGTCGACAAGAAGTTGTCGATGGGGCATCGTAGATTCATACAGCTACACCACTTCAGAAATACCTTTGCCACACTCTCACCCACTTAGCTCCAGTTCACCTCTGGAGACATACAATTGCATTAATGCAGGAGTTTGCCCATTATACCCCTAGAACGAAGACAACAGCAAAGCTAGACTACCTATTTATGACTGCTAAGCCCCTTGATTTGGTACAAGATGTATTTCATGGCCTCACCTTGCTCTCAGATCATTTACCAGTGTATGCCAAACTCACACTCGGAAAGCCATTCTGAACCATATACTGGAAGTTCAACCTTGCCCTCCTTAAGGACACTGAGCTCCTTAATACCTTGAAGGACTGCATACCACAGGTTATTCAAGAGAAATCAGACCAAGACTTACCCACCCCCATCCTCTGGCATACTATCAAGACAGTTGTAAGAGGAGAGTTGATTGCATATTCAGCATAGAAAAAGAACCTCAGTAATTCTTCAGCTTATCAAAGTAAAACAGGACTTGCAGCAGATCATGGATGCCCATGTGTGGAGCAAGCTTTGCTTTCCCTGAAACAGTTCTATTACGAAGAAAGGGCCAGAGGAGCCTGTAACTTGGCTTGAAGGTTCTGCGCTCACAAGACACAGATGTGTATTCTGCAGCTTTATGACCGCACTCAGCAAGTTTTGCAGAGCTTCCAAGTGTCATCCACAACATCCCAGCGACCGCGCATTTAGTGTCGCTGGACCGATCGTGTTGGACCGACCCTGTAGAACACACTTCCAGCTGTTGTCAGGGAGGCCCCCACAGTTGGGGAGTTCAAAAAAGGGCTAAAGGCATACTTGTTTTGTCTGGCTTTACCTGGTGAGGGGGACTGACTTGCACCGATTACCTGAGGCTGTTTTAATTAGTCTGAGAATTACTTATTGTTGCAATTTTTAAGTCTGTATATGTTTTATAGAGTGTATGTACTATGTTTTTACTTGTTCTTTTCATGTAAGGTGCCCAGAGCCCCAGAGATTGGGCACCGTAGAAATAAACTTTGCCTTGCCTCTTCCTACTACCATTCCCTCTACACTGTGAAAGAGAGGGCATAGCTGGACCAAATCCAGACATATCTACAACAAATCCCGTTCCCCAAATTAGATCCCAATGTAATCCAAATACTCTTCACTCCTATTTCAGCTAAAGAGATTAGCACAGCTTTCAAGGGTTCCAAAACTCAAAAATCTCAGGTCCCGATGGGTACCCCACTGAATTTTACAAGCAGTTCAAAGACCTCCTCCTTCCCCAATGCTGGAAGCCTTTCGAATGGTCCAGGCAGATGGAATCCCTCCTCCTCCCAAGTGACAATATGCAATCATATCATCCATCCCAAAACCAAACAAAGATCCCAAGTATGCAGCATCCTACAGACCAATATGAACTTTAAAGATTATGAAGTATTTGTCGGTCTGGATGCACTGCCTGGAAACCCTGATGCCCACTCTAATAGACAGAGACCAAGCAGACAGTCCAGTGCCAGAAGGCCCATGACAGTGTGCCCCATACTCTTCTGCTTCATGATTATGTTACTACTAGATGCATCCCAGAAGCCTTACTAAGCCCTGATACAGAGAAGGCTTTCGACAGGGTGGATTGATCCATTCTCTGGTTCACCCTGTCGAACTCTGGCTTCCTGGAAGATGTGCTCCAGATGCTACATGGCACCTGTGCCTCACCACAAATTTACCTTTGGGTGAATAGCTGACTAACCCCTCCATTTCCTCAACAGAAGTACAAGCCAGGGGTGCCCTTCATCTCCGCTGCTCTTTGCCTTATATCTGGAACCGTTGTTGGCTGCCATCCGAACAGACAAACATAATTGGGATTCCCAATGGGGTAAAGATTAAACATCTGCACTATTTGCTGATGACATTCTCTTGACTTTGACCTCCCCACAGCAATCTATCCCTGCAGTATGGGACACTTTGTAGTGGTTTGGAGACCTAGCTGGTTATTAAAGATAAGTACTCAAAAAAAAAAATCAAGGTCCTCCCTTGTAAATATTTTCCAGCTCCAACAACGAAAAAAACCCCTACCCTTTTAAATAGCATAAGGGATCAATATGATACTTGGGGGTCAAACTGACCAAATACCTTGAGCATATGGAGCTTCTCAACTATGATCCCATCACTCAACAAATCAAGGATGACTTATCCAAATGGACACAGCTGCACTTCAGTTTCTTTAATAGATTACAGGTCAACCCACAAAATAACTTCCCTAGGATTCTGTATTTCCTATAAACTCTACCACTTATGCCAGATCTGATTTATTTCAACTCCTGGAATAAGATATGCTCCCACTTTTTATGGCAGGAGCACCCCCCGTATTTGTTTTTCTCTCCTGCACCTGTCTAGGGACAGAGGAGGTGTCAACCTCCCAAACCTCAGGTGGTACGCACGGGCAGCCCACCTGAGAACATTATGTGTCTGGATCTCGAACACTCAGCAGCTGACTGAAAACAAATTGAGCTTATTCTCAGTGATATAGTCAGTCTTGCCTGCTATCTATTTGGTAACCCGCTTGGTCGTAAATCAGTACAGTACAGTTAACAGTTACGTAAGAACTTACCGTAACAGTAGATCTTCGAGAGAGGTTCCTTCAGTAGGTCATCACATATTGGACTAGCGCCACCTGGCGTCTGGACCGCACGGCAGACTTTTCCAGTAATCCCTGACAGGGACCGCCCAACCAATGTCACGTGACACCCTATATAGTGAGCGGTCCCCAAGCCTGCCCTCCAGTTCTCCTGCTGGAGACCTAAAAGGAATGACAGGAGAACGAAGCAGAGTCTGGAGTCCTTCAAAAAAGGGGAAAAAAAAATTTGAGGGAGAAATATGACTTACTGAAGGAACCTCTCTTGAAGATCTATTGTTATGGTAAGTTCTTACGTAACTGTACTATCTTACTTTGAGAGGGTTCCTTCAGGAGGTCATTACATATAGGACTGAGTCCCAAGCAGTCCCTCCGAAGAAAGACCAAGAGAAACACAGGAGGAGGAGAAACTCCAAAGGAAAAAAACAGCATGTAACTGGCCTAGGACAGGAGGCCCTGCAGCACAGCGAGGCCAAAGCCTGCCCTCTGCCTAGAAGCAATATCCAGACTGTAATGCTTGGTAAAGATATGGACAGAACTTCAAGTTGTTGCTGCGCAAATATCTGCTGCAGAAACATTAAGCAGAAAAGCTGCGGATGCAGCCATGCCACTAGTTCTGTAAAACGACTTTCGCCTTTGTCTCGTAGCGTAGCTGAGGTCTGGGAATATATGGATATTAGCCCCTTGCCAGTGTATGGGACCCTGCTTCCGTGCCATTTGTAGAATGCAGTCTTGCTCCTTCATGGAGCCCAGGATGACTAACACCGCACATGGTGAAGGATAAGCAGAGTTCTGATACAATCGGGCCCCTTGCACATTTACTCTGTATGCCCTCTGAATCATGACCTCAACTTGCAATTGCTCTGGGATCCAATGCTCTAAAAAACTGTGGAGGTCTTCTTGATCCCTCTCCGGTAGCCCTGTGATTCGGACATTCAAGGGTAGTGCCCCATTCTCTAAATTTGCTAGGTGCCGATGGAGGAGGGAAGTCTCCTTGATAAGGCCTGATGTAGTGGCCGCTGATTTCTCTACCGATTTACTCGCCTTCTTCGCTGCCTCTTTCACCATGGACATCTTTTCTACCAAGGCCAGACACGAGGTAAAATCATCCATTTTTTTTGTCAATACTTTGAATAGCAACGAGCAACGTGGCATTAGAGGGCTGGTTCAGGGCTGAGTCGGCAGGCTCTCTCTCTTTGTCTAGGCCTTGTCTGGTGTCTCTCTGTTTGCTTCCCTCTCCTCCAGTAGTTGTTTTTGGATGACCCATTGTCTTAGAATACAATATTAAGATATGCCTAGAATCCGGATCATTAGCTGAGGCTGGAAATGTTATTTTTAAATCAATTGCTTCACTTATTCTGCTCAAAAAATGAGAAGATAAGGAGTTTTTGTGGACAGCTGAAGTGAAATGCAGCTTTAAACAGCAGCTATGCGCCCTAGCAAAAAAAAAAAAATTAAGTTTGTTCTAAGGACCGCCCGGTTCCTGTGAAAAATCAAATAAGGCTCCTTGCACACCAGAGCCTGAAGCTTGGAGATTCTTTGAGCGGAAGTAACCGCAACCAAAAAAATAGCGCTTTCCAAGAAAGACAGCACAAATCACAGCTCATCGCTGGCTCAAAAGGAAGGAGAGAGAGATTCTCCAACACAAAATTTAAATCCCAAGGTGGTGTAGGGCTGCGGATGGGGGGTTTCAGATGGAGAATCCCTTTCAGAAAGGTTTTTGAGCCCTCCAACAGAGCCACGGGTTTGCCATCCACTAGCTTCTGGTATGCCGAAACGGCCAATAAGTGGACCTTTAAGGAGGAACAGGAAAGACCTGAATCTGAAAGATGAAGGAGGCATTCCATGATCTGTGGAACGGAACAAGAAAAGGGGTCCCAACTTTTAGACACCGCCCAAATGGAAAAACACTTCCACTTCTTAGCATAAGTGGAATGGGTAAAAGGCTTTCTAGCCTCCACCAAAACTTTTGTCAATTCTGTTGGAAACTTCAAAGCAAGAAATCGCTATGTCTGCAGGAGCCACACATGCAAGTGCAGGGTCCTGAGACCTGGATGCACAAGCCGGCCTTGATTCTGTGTCAAGAGATTGTGCGTCAATGGAAGCTGAACTGGGGGTTCCTTTGCCAGCTGTTGCAGAAGCAGGAACCAAATCTGTCTCGGCCTGAGAGGAGCAATGAGAATCATTTGTGCCTTCTCGGCCTGAAGTTTGAGAAGAACCCTTTGAAGAATGGGAAATGGAGGGAAGGCATACAAAAAACTCCCTGTCCAAGAGAGAGACAACAAGTCATGCCAGAAAGCACCATGCCCTGGAATGAGCAAGTAGAAACTGTGAAGTTTTGTGTTGGTTGGGGAGGTGAAAGGTAGAGTTCCAGGCGCCCCCATCTTAGAAATAGAGAGTCTACCACCGCCTGATTAACCTCCCATTCGTGGCTGAGGGGCTGAGACTGTTTGCCAGGACGTTCTGCATGCCTGGAATGTGCACGTCTGTCAGAGACAGACCGTGCTGGACTGCCCAGTTCCACACTCTCATCACCTCCCTGTAAAGGGGGTACGAGTGAGTTCCTCCTTGTTTGCTGATGTACCAGAGGACCGACATATTGTCAGTCTGGATGAGCAGTGATCACCGAGGAAGAAGAGTCTGGAACACTTGTAGTGTGCACAAGACCACTCTCATCTCCAAGACATTGATGTATAAGGACATCTCCAAGCTGGACCAAAGTTCCTGGGCTTGGTGTTCCCCCAAGTGAGCCCCCCAACCCAGGTTGGAGGTATCCGTGGTCAAAGATGCCTGAGGGGCTTGGCTCCTGAAGGAGAGGCCTAATGACAGATTGAAGGGATCCCTCCACCAGTTCAAGTCCTTCTAAAGAGCAGACGACACAAGGACTGGATGGTCCAGATCGTCCTGAAGTCGATCCCACTGGACTCGCAAGGACCACTGAGTGATTGTCATGTGGAGTCTTGCTAGGGGGACTGTAGCGATGGAGGCCGCCACCAGTCCTAGCAACCTGAGGACCACCCAGGACAGGAGGGTCCTGGAGGAGGCTACCAAAGAAGCCTGTTTGATCAGAGTTTCCATCCTATCTGGAGGAAGGAAGGAAGGCTTTGCCCTGAACAGTGTCTAGAATCACCCCAATAAACTGCAACCTCTGGGAGGGAGTAAGGAACGACTTGGGGAATACTGACCGTAATCCCCCGTCTGAAAAATAAATTCAGAGTAGTGGACAGGGCCTCCGAGAGAGACTCCCTGAACTGGGCTGAAATCAGCCAATCGTCCAAGTAGGGGAAAACTGCTATGCCCTGGCAATGAAGGGCTGCCGCTACCACTGCTAAGCACTTGGTAAAAACCCGGGGTGCCAAAAAAAGGCCAATGGGGAGAGCCAAAAATTGGAAATGCTCCCCTTGGAAACAGAATCACAGGAACCGGTGGTGACTGCGTCAACTCGAGATGTGCAAGTAAGCGTCCTGCATATCCAGAGCATAAAGTCAATGGTCCTCCAGAAGGAGAGAAAGGAGGCTCTGGAGTGTTAACATCTGGAACTTTTTGTACTCGACAAACAGACTGAGACTGTTTAGGTCGCGAATGGGTCACAGGTCGCCTGTTTTTTTTGGAACCAGGAAAAAATGGAAGTAGAATTCCCTTCTCCTTTGACAGAGGGGAACAAGCTTTATGGCCTGTTTGAGCAATACAGTCTGAATTTCCTCTCTTACGAGATGAACCTGGTCTCGAGAGTAGGCGGACTTTCTGGGTGGAGATTCTGGAGGGAGCTCCAGAAACTCTAGAGTGTGTCCTTTGGACACTAACTGCAGGACCCATGCATCAAAGGTGATGCCCGCCACTTCCTGCATGTGGCGAGCAAACCTCCCCCCCCCCCCACAATGGCTCCTCGTACTGAGGCTGAGGAGGGGACGTGGTGAGGGAGCCAGGAGGTGGCAGGATGGCAGGGGGAGGTCCCCCTGAATGTCTCCGAGTCTTGGAGGCAGGAGGGGTGAAGGTTCCTGTGATCTTACGCTTGCCCTGATGCTGGGCCTGGGCTTACTTCCTCTGCCTCCAAGCCCTCTTCAGAAAGGGCTGCTGCTGCAGCGGAGTGCCCCAATCAGTATATGGACTGCACAGATCTCAGGGTTTGGCCTTGGTCCTGGAGATCCGTGATGATGTCTTTGGTGTCACCACCAAAAAGCACCAAGCCCCTGAAGGGGGCATCTTGTATCACTGTCTGGACCTCATTAGCAAGGCCAGAGATACGAAGCCATGCCTACCGCCGAAGGGAGACGGCAGTCACCCAGGCACGGGCTATGTAATTGACAGAGTTGAAGGTGGCCTGCAATGCATGCCTGCAAGAAATCTTGGTCAGGCGGATGTTCTTGGCAAGCTCCTCCCTGAGGTCCAAAGAGTCCATGGATTGGACCCAGGCCTAGAGTCTGGACAGGGTAGCTTTTTGGTGAGACACCATATGGGCCATATAATTGAGGGGCCGTAACGGACTTGTGGCCAATGAGAAGACTTTTTTTACTGTACTGGTCCATGTGCCTCAACTCCTTACCCGGAGGAGAAGTGCTCATGTGCTTAGGTGCTGTGGAGCGGTCATAAGCAGCAGATATTACTACAGAGTCAGCCTTCGGATGCACAGTGAGGAAAGGAGCATCGTTAGGTGCCCGGTAAGTCCTGTCCGCCCGCTTGGGGACAGTCGGGACTGAATGAGGCATTTGCCAGATTGCAGTGGTGAGGTCTTGATGAGGTCCAATCCACGAAGGAACAGGAATCCTGGACAGAGACTCTAGGTCACAGTGTTCAGCGAGTCTCTGACACATGGGATCCTGTTCCTCAGACTTCCAATCAAAATGTTGCTGTATGGACCTCCATAGGTCCAAAAAAGAAGAATCCTGGGGGGAGGGTCGACTTGGGAGAGCCCTTGCCTTTAGGGACCTGAGACTCGTGGTCCGAGGGCTCCTCCGATGACTCGTCCCCCGAATCCAGATTGTGTCCTAAATCCGGAAGAGAACTGCCCAAGGGTAGTCCCGTGGCGTGAATGATGTGCAGGGACGAGCTCACAGGGGGAGAGGGGGACGGGCGAGGAGGAGGATGATAGTGGTACTCCTGGTATCCCGAATATCCAAAACTGGGGTATGGGGTGTAGCCCGGGAAGTAGTGCCCTACACCACTCCAGTCAGAAGGGGGACCTGCCAGGGGAAGGTCCAAGAGGATACCCCGAAGGGTAATGCGGAACAGTGTGGGGTTTTGAGTAGAGACCCAACGTCAGGGGGGTCTGACGGTGGGGAACCCACACTGGGCCTGCCGTTGTGTATATAGGTGGCAGGTCCGGCATAGGAGGTGCCGGCATTAGGGTCGCCGTCATCAGAACCGGCACCACCGGGTCTGGCGTCTGAAAAGGGTCCACCGGATAGGCTGGCATCGGGACCCGAAGGGGATCCAATGGGGTGACCTGGTCTGCCAGAGGAGCCGACAGGGGAGGCAGACGCGAGGGCCCGGCACGGAGACAGTCGTCGGAGGGTCCGGCGTTGGAGGAGGTCTTGCCAGATCCGACAGAGGAAGGGTGTTCCACATGGGAACCACCGCTGGACAGGAACGATCCTCCCTGAAGGGGCAGGAGGCATCTCTGGTGAAAGGCCGGATGGCTGAGGAGGGACCTCCATCCCACAGACCCTGGAGGGTGGTAGGGATTCGACCCCGAGGTGTGCTCCACATCGAGGGGCCTACATCGTCTGCGGGTAGCATCTGAACTGAATGGCTACGGGGGGAGAAGGAGGAGAGGAAGTCTCCCCATGGCTCCGTCTGGACATCGGATGGCTGCCAGTCAGGCCCTGACGGAGAGCTGATGTTCAGCGGTCACCGAGTGGCCGACTAACCAGATGGATGAGCCGGGTGGGAGGGGAGCCCTGCCGACTTAACGGCCACAGCTGGGCACGTCCCTGTGTCATGGGGACCTGGTTTATCGCGGCCGCATGGTCCCCGGAGGAGCCAGGGGCAGACTTAGCGGCAGTAACGGTGCAGCCGTAGGTGGAGCCAGCAGTTGACTTACCCATTGCGGTGCTCTTCGTGATTTTACCAGAATCCCCTGTCGTTGACTGGGCCTTAGACGGAGGCGGTGGGGAAGAGGCCTTGCTGGTGAAGGGCCTACTGGATTCAGCCCGAGAACCTTCTGAAGAGCACTCCCATTCCTTGTGTTTCTCCTTATGATGTTTGGAAGAAGAAGGTGAAGAAGAAGAAAAATCTCTAATGCGCTCCATCTGCTTCTCGAGGGACACCAATCAGGACTTCAAAAGGTGTGCCTCCAGAGCCTGCTACCTCCTCTTGCGGGTGGCCTGGTTGAAGGGCTGGCAGTCCGGGCAAGTCACGGTCCGATGGTCCAGGCCTAGGCACATGACACACCTGAGGTGGCTGTCTTTGTGGGGAATCTGTGTGCCACAGGTTTAACACTTCTTCTGTGGAGAAGACATAGAATTCGCAAGAATAGCGAGAAAAGGGGTAGGATTTAAGACTGCCGATGAACTTTCAATGGTGATTGCTGTGGAAGTCTGCCACGAGGTAACTGTCACAAGGTGACGGAAAGAACTGGAGGGCAGGCGCAGGGACCACCCACTATATAGGGTCAAGCTGACGTCAGTCACGTGATGTTGGGTGGGCAGTCCTCCTTCAGGTACTGCTGGAAAAGTCTGCCGTGCGGTCCAAATGCAAAGTGGCGCTAGTCCAATATGTGATGATCTACTGAAGAAACCCTCTCAAAGTAAGATCTAAATTTACATAGTAGACTGCAGAGACCTTTCATCTGTGGCTCACACCTGTAACATGTTATTTTCCATGCTTGCAACAATTCCAGCTAAATGCTATCGCATATGATACAGCTTATACACCAAACAAGCTTTACCTGGCCACCAGGAAATGGAATAGGCTGGGTCTCTGGTACTATTACCAACTACTGGACTCGAGGGGAGTGCTCCCATTTGCAACCCTTCAATCTATTTATCACCTCCCCCACAGTGATCATTACAGATATCTGCAGATTCGCTCCCATTGCCTCACCCGGGGGAGGCAATATCACACTTACCAGAAAAACCTCCCCATCTTGTACGTATCTTGCTGTCTCAACTAGCAGGAGACAGTTGGACCCACCTTCTTGACCTTATTACTAAAATTCTGTATGATACATACCAAGATACCACAAAATCGATATTACAGTGCTGGCATGCAGATGTAAATGAACAGCATAAGCTTGATGTCAGGCATAAATCTGTACTACTGGCCTGTCGGTTAATCTCAGTTACTAGTTATGAACATATAAATCTGCCAGCAGAAACGGGCCTCATGGTCCATTAAGTCTGCTCGAATGTGCAGCTAGCCCTCTACATAGCAGCTGCCCCCCTCCCCTCCCGCCATCACATTTACCCCCCCACCCTGTCCCATCCCCTTTTAAAACTGCCCACCGTCCTACAGGATATCACCTCCTCGGGCAGAGCGTTCAACTTAGCCACCACCCTCTCTGTGAAAAAATGTCTCCATCTCTCTCCTGTATCTTCCCCCCTCCAATCTGAGACCATGCCCTCCTGTGTCCCTCCCCCTCCTCAACTTAAATACCCCTTCTGTACCTGTCTTGTTTATCTCCGTCATGTATTTAAAGGTCTCAGTCATATCCCCCAATCCCTTCTCTCCTCCAGTTAGTACATACTCAGCTCCCTCAGCCTGTCCTCGTAGGGTCTGTCCTCCAAACCCTGGATCATCTTTGTTGCCTTGCGCTGTATCCCCTTCAGTAATCTGACATCCTTCTTCAGAAACGGGTGCCAGAACTGCGCGCAGTACTCCACGTGTGGTCTGACCAGTGACCTGTACAGAGGCAGGATCACCTCCCTCCTTCTGGAGGAGATTCCTTTGCAATACACCCCAGCATCCTGTTGGCTTTAGCTGCCACCTTTCTGCACTGAGATGAGTTGTTCATATTCCCTGTAATAACCGCCCCTAGATCCTTTTCTTCCTCAGTGGTACCTAACTGAACCCCTCCCAACTGGTAGCTCCTCTCAGGGTTTCTTGCTCCAAAGTGCAGTACCTTCTTAGCACTGAACCCCAACTGCCCCGTTTCCGACCACTCTTCCAGTTTAGTTAGGTCATGTAGCCCTTGCCACCCTGCATCGTCCACCACTGCCCCCATCTTGGTATCATCGGCAAACAAACTGCTCTTACTCCTGATGCCATGTGAGATATCCAATATGAAAATCCCAAACAGCATCGGGCCGAGTACAGAGCCCTGTGGAACCCCGCTCGTCACAGCCCTTGGGGATGAGAATACCCCACCACCACCCTTTGCTGTCTCCCCTTCAGCCAGTTCATAATCTAGTTCACCATCTTTGTCCCCATCCCCAAATACTCTTAACTTTCTCCACAACCGCCCATGAGGCACCGAATCAAAGGCCTTGCTAAAGTCCAAATACAGCACATCCACTGCATGGCCCTTGTCTAGTTCCCTCGTCACCCAGTCATAATACTCAACCAAGTTGGTCTGGCAGGATCTCCCTGAGAAGAACCCATGTTGCTGACTGTCCTGGAGTCCACTGTCTTCCAAAAAGGTCACCAGCCTGTCTTTCAAAATTGTCTCCATTAGTTTCCCTACAATGGATGTGAGGCTTACTGGTCTGTAATTGCCTGGTTCATCCTTTGGGCCACTTTTGTGCAGGGGCACCACATGAGGCATCCTCCAGTCCTGTGGTACACATCCTGTATCCAGGGAGGTATTGAACAGGTCTGCCAGCGGCCCAGCCAGGATCTCCGCCAGTTCTTTCAGCACCCTAGGGTGAATGCTGTTTGGTCCTGGTGCATTATCCAACCTCAGAGCCTTCAGACTCTCCAGCACCCTGCTCTTTGTAATTACCTTATCTGTCACCCCCTCCCCACCCTTGCCCACCTTCCCCATCCCAAGGTAGCTGCCCGCCCTTCCTGTTTGCGAATACAGAACAGAAGTACTCAATTAGTGCTTCTGCCTGCTCCACCCCTTTCTCCACCCACCCCTCGTCCTTACTAATCTTCACTATCTCATCCTTGCAGCTCCTTCTATCCCTTATGTACCTGAAGAAGTCCTTTTCCCCATCCTTGTTGCCCTTTGCCAGCCTCAGCTCTTTGGAAGCCTTGGCTGCCCTGACTAGTCTAGTTACCTCTTTGGTCTTCTTCACATACACTTCCCTGTCCTCTCCCCTCCCAGATTTCCTGAACCTCCTAAATGCTGCTTTTTTTGCCCTCACCCCTTCCAAGACCTCCTGATTCAACCAGCTTGGTTTCTTGGCCCTACCCTTCTTGCTCTGTGTCTTGGTATATGACCCAGTAGCCTCCACTAGCCCCAGCTTGAGGATTTCCCATTTTTAGCATGCATCCAAGTGTGGATGAATTCCTGCCAGGCACCTCTCCAAAATTTCCCCCATCTTAACAAAGACAGCCTTTCTGAAGTCAATCACCCTGGTTCCTGTACCTACTGCATCCTTGCCCATGTTGAGCGTGAACCACACAGAGTTATGGTCTCTCCCAGCCAGCGGGTCTTCCAGCTCCCTTCAGCCTCCCTGTTAGACAGTACTAGGTCTAGAGTTTTTCACCAACCGAGTCAGCTCGCCAACCATCTGTGCTAGGAAGCTGTTCTGGAATGCATCCAGTAGGACCTGTTCCCTTGCACTTGACGTGGCTGGACTGCTCCAATCCACTCCTAGTAGATTGAAGTCCTCCACAATCACTGTGTTCCTCTTCCCACAGATCCTCCTGATCTGCTCCACTAATTCCCTACCCAAGTTCCCATCCTAAGTGTCCTGCTTTTTAAATCCTGGAACAGCATCATCCGCAATGCCTCAGTCCTACCTTCTCCCCCCCTTCCCTTACACACTTATCCCTCCTTTATAGGTGTCACCCACCCCTTTCCTCTATCATTGCTGTACACCCTATACCGTGTCTCAGATCCCAAGCCTGGTATTGGGTGGCCCAAGTCTCTGTGATGGCCGCAATGTCCACCATCCCCACTGCCAAGACAGCCTGTAACTCAGCTGCTTCGTTCCCCAGGTTTCTTGCATTCAGAGAGACAACCCTCCAACCTGTTCCCTTCCCTTTCTTAACCTATTTCTCTCCATTTTTAACTCATTCAGGCCTCCCAGTTAGACAGTACTAGGTCTAGAGTTTTTCACCAACCAAGTCAGCTCGCTAACCATCTGTGCCAGGAAGCTGTTCTGGAATGCATCCAGTAGGACCTGTTCCCTTGCACTTGACATGGCTGGATTGCTCCAATCCACTCCTAGTAGACTGAAGTCCTTCACAATCACTGTGTTCCTCTTCCCACAGACCCTCCTGATCTGCTCCGCTAATTCCCTACCCAAGTTCCCATCCTAAGTGTCCTGCTTTTTAAATCCTGGAACAGCATCATCCGCAATGCCTCAGTCCTACCTTCTCCCCCCCCCTTCCCTTACACACCTTATCCCCTCCTTTATGTAAATTGTCACCCCACCCCCTTTCCTCTATCATTGCTGTACATTCTATACCCTGGTATCATCAGATCCCAAGCCTGGTATTGGGTGGCGCAAGTCTCTGTGATGGCCGCAATGTCCACCATCCCCACTGCCAAGAGAGCCTGTAACTCAGCTGCTTTGTTCCCCAAGTTTCTTGCATTCAGAGAGACAACCCTCCAACTTGTTCCCTTCCCTTTCTTAACCTATTTCTCTCCATTTTTAACTCATTCAGGCCTGGATACACCTGTAGGTGGCGTCTGCAAGAATAGCCACTCAGGCCAGTAACAACTGTACATGTACTCAGCAGACTTTCACTCAGGCCTGGAAACATCTGAGGAAGTCAGCAGTGTTTACCTAAATATTAAACAAACTGAATTGCTTAGAATTTATTGCATAGCACCATTAGAAAGGTAATTTTGTGCTGAACAACTTTGTCGCTGATACTTTGTGTCTATCACGTATACTTTAGGAGTTATTCGCATTTGTTTAAGGTATGGTGTACATGGCTGACATTTGTCTCTCAAGCCCCACCTAAGCACCTTGAATAAATCCGAAAAAAAAAAAATACGGTTTGGTATTTCAGCTAATATGAAATAAAAACTGAATTTATTACAACTGATTGCATAGCACCATTGGAAAGGTAATTTTGTGCTGAACAACTTTGCTAACTCGTACTTTGTGTGTAGCACTTACGGATCAAGAGGTACTCGCATTTGTTTGTGGCATGCTGATTATAGCCTGATTTTGCTTAGAAAGGCCCAGGATGCAGTGTTAAAGAGTATAAAGGACACAAGCGGTACAACTCTCAAAGAGCTGTTGTGGTGTGAATGAGTTAACCCCCTCCTGAGATCTCTCCCTGGTACCATCCTTGTTAGCTTGGGGGGTAAGCTCGTTCCGCTCCCCTCTCCGGAGGCTCTGTATTCCTGATGCACACTCACCTCCCCCCCCCACATCTAGTTTAAACCCACCTTATTTGCTATGCATTCCCCCAGCCCCTGCTTTAACACCCTCTTCCCCACCTTACTCAAATGTAACCTGTCGTCTGCGAACAGGTCACTGTTGTCCCCGATGTTACCCCAGCCTCCCTCTAGCCCATACCCTTTGGATGGACACCACTCCTCTCCCAGCCAAGTGTTGAACTCATCTAGCCTTACTTTTCTCTTTGTGCTTGCCCTGGGTACTGGGAGCACTTCTGAAAAGGCTACTGATCTCCCTGCCTCCCCGTACAACTTCCCCAGTACCTCGAACCCCTACCTTACCAACTCGACCATGCTACCCGCCAGGTCATTTGTACCTAAGAGCACCACTACATGTGGTTTCTCCCTTCCTCATCTTGCACACTTGAGAATAGACTGTACCGCCCTATCTGCTGTCAGTCCAGGTACTGATTCCACCCATACTCGACTATGCCGCTCCCCTTTGCTTCCCATCTTACTCCTTTCAAGACTGAGTCACCTGCTAAACCCGCCCCTCTCCTGTTGGCTTTCAGCATCCACATTTCCTTGCATCTGCTTTCAGAACCTACCCTGTCGTGCATATTCGCGGGCTTGATCTGCCCTCTTTGCTATGCCCCCACCCCTACCAGCCGATTTCTCCCCATCTCTTTGCTCCAGCCTCTACCCTAGTCCTGCCCCTCCCTATTGCTCCCTCATCTGTCTTGCCCCAACCCCAATGACTTCCCACATCATCCTCCTTTCCTCTCCTCTACCTTATCCCCTTGCCTTCTCTTTACCCTTATCCCTTCCCCCACGCCCTACCACTGTCCCCACTGTTGTCTGATTGTTGCCCCTTGGGCTTACATTACCCCCTCTTCCTCCTGTCCCTGCTCGGAGAGACAACTCCCTCATCATCCACCATCAAGGCCAGCAAAGTGAACCTACTGCTGAACCCAGCACTTATATTGTTCACTTCTCCTCTTGTGCTATCCCTAGATTCTCATTTGTTTCTTCTGTAATTGTTTACCCTGTTCCCTATCCTCTTCGTTTCCACTGGTTCTGTACTCCTGATTCCCAGAAGGGGCGGTCATCCTGTACCAGTCACCACCCTCCTTCCCCCAATCTTCGTTAACTCCCTTCCTAGCCACCGTATTTCTGCTTCCAGACTCCTCAGCCTGTGACAAATTTCCCCCCCCGAGTTTTCCATGTGTCCTTCCAGATAGCTGCCCCACATCCATTGTAACCCACTATTCTTCCCATCCTGGATTGTCTGTGGTCTTCCTGCCCCCAGAACAAGCACCCCTCTCCTGCAGCTGTAATTACCCCCCTACTGAAATCTTTGCTAGTGTGCCACATTGTTATTCTTCTAGTCCCCGTACTGGTACTCCTGACTTCTGTGCTGGATCCCCCTACATTGTAGTGCCTTATATAGTACAGATGAAAAAATTACTCACCTTAGTAATGTTGTTTCTTCTAATGGAGTCTTGCTGTATTCGGACTATTGCAGTTAGGTCCTGCCTTTCAACTGCCCCGGAGAACAAAGAGTTAAACTTTCCATGGCCAGCATGGAATGTTCACCGCAAGCTCGGGTGAAGCCCCTGTCTGCTGTTGTTTAAACTCCAACCGTCAGATCTTTACGAGCAATACTTACTAGAAGTTCTGTGTGGAAACTGTAAAACTCACACTAGCCAACTGGCAGCTAAATTTATATAAAAGGGTTTTTTGGTTTCAAAGCAAAGACTCAAGTCAGGAAAGTCAAAAAACAGAACACATCCCAAAACAACACTCATCCAAATAAAAGAGGGTAAAAAATGGGACACCCCTAGGGTGCCAACACTGCTCCTGCCCACCCACATCCCGAAAACCAGGTTCTGAGAGGGGAGGCGGGGGGAGGTCAGAATACAGCAAGACTCCATTAGAAGAAACAACATTACTAAGGTGAGTAATTTTTTCTTCAAACAACATGAAGTCTTGCTGTATTCTGACTATTGCAGACTACCAAGCAGTACCTCAATGGAGGAGGGACAGAGCCTACTCTGGGAATAGGCTCTGAAGTACTGCTATGCTAAACTGAGCATCACTCCTAGCCTGGCTATCCAGAGAGTAATGCTTGGTGAATGTATGGACTGTTTTCCAGGTGGCTGCTTGACAAATTTCTAAGATAGGAATATCCCTGGCAGCAGCCAGGGAAGCAGCTCTACCTCTAGTAGAGTGAGCCATCAGGCCTGAGGGTGGAGTTCTACCTAGTTTTTCATAGCAGAATTGTATACAAGAGAATCCACCTGGTAATAGATCTCTTAGTGGCAAGTTTGCCCTTACCAACCTCTCCATATGTGAGGAACAATTGGAGGGACTCAAACCTGTGACCCTTGGTGCGCTCTAGTAGCTGAGGGCCCTTTTAACATCCATGCTGTGCAGCCTCCTCTCGCCAGAGGAGGAGGAGGAATGGTCAGTGAAGAAAACAGGGAGAGAGAGCCTGGTTAAGGTGGAAATCTGAAACCACCTTAGGCAAAAACTTCCTGTTAGTTCTTAGGACCCCTTTATCTCTATGGAAAGAGATGAAATCAGGCTCCACTGACAGGGCTTGCAATTCACTGATACGCCTGGCAGAGGTAATGGCTACCACAAAAACACAGTTTTCCAAGTCAAGTACTTAAGCTCTGCAGAGAACAAAGGCTCAAAGGGTGGTTGCATAAGCTGAGCAATGCAAACACTAAGGTCCCAAGCAGGAGCAGGGTCCCTAAAGGGGGGATTGGTGTGCAGCAACCCCTTGAAGAACTTACAAAACACAGGATGGGCTGACAGAGGAGAGGGCTTGCCTACTGACAAGAAGGCAGAAACAGCTGTCAAATGAACTTTAAGTGTAGCTGGCCTAAGGCCTAGGCCATTGAGATGGACCATATAGTCTAGAACCGTAGGCAACCCAGCAGATTCTGGAGAAACAGCCTTATTAGAACACCAAATAGTGAACCTTTTCCATTTGGAATTGTAAGTCTTTCTAGTGGAAGGCTTTCGAGAAGCCTCAAGGATATCCAGAACCCCTTGAGAAAGATGCAGATCAGCAAACTCTAACTCTTCAAGAGCCATGCCTTGAGATTGAGAGACCTGAGGTTCGGGTACCAAATCCTCCCTTGAGAGGATGTCAACAGGTTGTAATTCCTGGGAAGAGACAGGGGAAGGTGGACTGCTAGGGACAGCAACAGGGGATACCAGGGCTGTCTGGCCCAGTCTGGAGCAATCAGAATCTCTTTGCATGGTTGTGACCTTATCTTGACTAACACCTTGAACAGGAGAGGAGGGAGCATACAGAAATTTCCCTTCCCAATTCAGAATCAGAGCATCCAGGGGGACTGAGCCCAAGATTGGGGGTCTGCAACAAAAGAGAGGAAGTTGGTGATTGTCTGGGGCTGCAAAAAGATCTATCTGTGGAGTGGCCCATCTCGAGAAAATCATTTTCAAAACTAGGGGATCTAGGGTCCATTCATGATGGCCCTGGGATATCCTGCTGAGAGCATCTGCTAGGACATTGTCCTTCCCTGGGAGGTGAACTGCTATCAGAGAGGTTTGCAGGGAACAGGCCAGGGACCACAACTTCACCACTTCTGTGCACAAGGCCGTAGACAGAGTGCCTCCTTGCTTGCTGATGTACCACATTGTGGTGGTGTTGTCTGTTCTGATCTGGACCACCTTGTTCTGTACAGATTTGGAAAAGGCTTGCAGTGCCAGAAACACTGCTCTGAGTTCCAAGAGACTGATGTGAAGCAAAGATTCTTGAGGTGACCACAGCCCTTGGGTGGTAAGATCCCCCAGGTGGGCTCCCCAGCCCAGCAGGGAGGCATCTGTGGTGAGTATAACTGAATGAGACTGAGTGACAAAAGGAACTCCTTGTCTCAAACTGTCCAGATCCTGCCACCATTGCAAAGCCTGGATCAGGGTTCGAGTCACTGGGACTAGTTTAGTAAGGGAATCCCTTCTTTAGGACCAGAAGGCTCTTAAGTGGAACTGAACATCCCTCATCTGGAATCTTGCTCCCTGGACCACTGCTGTGGAGGCTGCCATGTGGCCCAGAAGCTGCAAGAAATGCCTTGCTGGTCGAGACATCTGTAGGGTGAATGAAGAGGCCAGTTCCATAAGGGTCCTTGCCCTGTCCAGGGAAAGAAAGGCTCTTGCCCCTACTGTATCCAATTCTGCCCCTATGAAGGTGAAGAGCTGTACTGGCTCGAGAACTGACTTTGGAAGGTGGAGGAGGAATCCTAAGGAAGTGAGCACTTGCTGAGTTATTTGCAAATGTGATTTGACTTGGTCTGGAGACTGACCCACTATGAGCCAGTCGTCCAAGTATAGAAAGATGGAGATCTTTTTTCTCCTTAGGAAAGCAACCACTACTGCCAGGCACTTTGTGAAAACCCTTGGGGCTGATGTTAGACCAAAGGGCATTGCTCTGAATTGATAGTGGCCTGAGGGCAACTCGAACCCGAGGTACTTTCTGTGGGAGCACCTGATGGGAATGTGAAAATAGGCATCTTTGAGGTCCAGGGAGGCTAGCCAGTCCCCTGGCCTTAGAGAGGGCAAGATTATTCCCAGAGTCACCATTTTGAATTTTGGTTTTAAAAGGTGCTTGTTCAGATATCTTAGGTCCAGGATGGGACGCCATTCTCCTGTATTTTTGGGGGTTAGGAAGTACCTGAAGTACAATCCTTTGCCCTTGTGTAGGGTGGGGACCCTCTCTATGGCTCTGAGAGCCAGAAGGGAAGAAACCTCTGCCTCTATGGCAAGGGTCTCTGATGGATTTGCAGGTGGAAAGGATCTGGTTCTCATCTTGGGAAATTTTTTGAAGCGGAGAACCAGTCCCTGGCTTACTACTTCCATGACCCACTTGTCTGATGTCAGAGACTTCCAGTCATGGACAAAGTAAGCCAGCCTGCCCCCTACAGGTATTGGAGAATTGGCCCGGGCAGACCCATCAGGGTGTCTGCTTGGCAGGGGCTTTAGGCTGAGGGGTGGATGCAGGCCTGCTCATTCCCCATCTGCCTCTCCCTCTGAAGAACCCCCTCTGAGCATAAGAAGAAGAAGAGGAGGCCTGGGCTTGGTAAAAAGGCCTTTGAAAAGGCCTGCCAATGCCCCTGGACTGCTGCCTTTGAGGAGTGGCTTGCCTTTCTTTGGCCTGAGCACTCCTGTGGGTGGTCCTGTACTCATCCATCTTTTTCATGTAGTTCTCGGTCTGCACCCCAAACAGAGAATTACCAATAACAGGGAAATCCGTGGCCTTAGCCTGGGTATCCTGTGATAGGCTAGTACATCTGAGCCAAGCCATCCTCTGAAGGGCCACAGATGTAGCCATGACTCTTGATGAAACATCATTGGAGTTCACAGCTGCATGAAACTGCACCTTGGATACCTCAATCCCATCTGCAGCCACCTGCTCCAGCTCCTTGGCAAGCTGGTCAGGGGCCTGTTTAGCCAGAGCCAGCACAGTGTCCCATCTGGACTTCTGGTATCTAGCTGTGTAGGCCATACAGTTAGCCTGTCTGAGTCCCAAAGGTGCTACCATGTACTGCTTCTTTGCATGGCATCAATCCTCCTGGAGTCCTTATCCGGGAGGGGAAGGTGATGCCAAGGGGATATTTGCCTTATCACAGGCAGCAGCCTGCACTATCCCAACATGGCTGCATTGCTGAGAAAGGAACTCCGTGTCTGAGCCTGACAAAGTGTACCTCTTGTCCATTCGTCTGTCCACAGGAGGTATGGAGTTAGGAGTCTTAAGAATTTTGTCTGTTTCCCAAAAGATTTATGGAGGGGAATAGACCAGAAGACAGTCTCCTGGGCTCTGGGATGTCCATCATTTCAACAAAATCAGGCTCCTCCTGATCCTCTACTGCTTCTTCCATTGGAAGCTGGAGGGTTTCAGCCACTTTTTTGTAAAACATAAAGTGGAAAGGGGACTCAGAAAGCCTAGGAGGAGAAACACCTGAAGGTCTGTCTGGGAAGATGTCCGGGTCAATAGGCACATCCAGACTTTCATAATCACCATCATCCTCCTCATACTCTCCCTCCTCCTCATCTGGTTCATAAAATTCTTCTGAAGTGTAATCCGGAACCGGGGAAACCGACTTGAACAGAACCCCTGCCAGATAGTGCCAGTTCAGCCAGAACCAAAGTAAGCGACTGCACTTTTCTTATCGCCTTGGCTATCTCATCAGCGGTCGGAGTATGAATTTCTGGATCCAAACCGGACGATTCATCTTTTCTTTTTCTTTTAACTGGAACAGACTCCTCAGAATCGGCTCTCCTCTTGCCCGAAGAAGTATCGCCCTGGTCAGAGGGCACTCCTTCTGGCTCAGTCAGAACCGAAAATTGCTGGCCATCAGGGTCAGCGGACTTCTCGGCCTCCCCTTCCCTCAGTCTACCTACTCTCTTATCCAGGGTAGCTTTGGAAAAATTCTTACAAATTTGGCAGTCTGAATCGAGGTGGTCAAACCCCAGACAATAAACACAGGTGGTGTGGGGTCAGCCTTAGCAAAGGCTTCCCCACACACACTGCAGTGTTGAAACCTAGTGGGCCCGTTTTTTTTCTTGGGTTTCTCAGACATGGCCAATCCTATCCAAAACTTACCCTTTTTTCAGCAATCCGCCAGGCAAGACTCCTTTATCGGTTCCTGACCATGTTACAGGTCTTGGAAAAAACAGTAACAAAATCCGTCTTTTTTAGAACCGATACGGACCGGTTACCACACTCTAAATCAAGCACAAGCTTTTTTACCTCAAACTGATCGGTTCAGCCGAACTGATCCGAAATGTACAAGTTCCACACAGAAACTAAATGCAAAACCTATCTAGTACTCACGGTACCACAGACAGAGACTTAAACCGACAGATTCGTTGCAGAAATTCGCAGAAACAGAGCAAAACGACACTTTAACCGACTTTTCTGAACCTAGTAAAGGAGAGATTTCCGGAGCGACTGTTCAGTGAGGCGGAGTAAAGAATCTGATGGTTGGAGTTTAAACAGCAGCAGACAGGGGCTTCAACCGAGCTCGCAGTGAACATTCCATGCTGGCCATGGAAAGTTTAACTCTTTGTTCTCCGGGGCAGTTGAAAGGCAGTACCTAACTGCAATAGTCAGAATACAGCAAGACTTCATGTTGTTTGAAGAGTCTCTTGGATCTAACCTAATACAATTACATCACCTGTTTCTATTTCCAGTTGTTTTTTGGGGGGGTTTTTTGTCGTTTTTTTTTTCTTTTATCTATCTGTTAATTACAGGGATAACCAGGGTCAGCTAGTGTCTGCTCCTGGCTGTACTATCCATCTGTTGCAATCGTGGCCCCTCCCTTATAAACGTGGAGTAGCTGGGTTATGTAGTGTTACGCAGATGAGTGGGCCGTTTCCCCCTCAAGAAATGCAGGAAGTTCTATGACTCAGATATCACCTTAAGAAAAAGCAGAAAGTTGTATGACTAAGGTACCACCTTAGGAAAATGCAGGAAGCTGTATGACTTGGGTACCTATAATGGTAGGATGAGCACAGGGATGCGTAGGTTATGGGTGGGTGGGTGGGAGTTACGTTGCTGCCCCTCGCTCAAGTGGGTGGGAGTTACGTTGCTGCCCCTGCTCCCACAAAAAACAATCAGCCAACCAAAGTAAAATTCCCTATCTATATACACAGCCCCCCAGAACCTAGAACAAACACCAATGCAAACAGGTAAAAATGAAAGCACTTTATGTTGCAGTTACTTCCCTTCCCTGAAGATAGCAGCCAACTCTTCAGTCGCTGCTGTTCCTACCCTGGATGTCCACTTCTGAGTTGGCATGAAGTTTCATGGAAATGTTGATACCGCTTTTTCTGAACCCCTGATATTGTTGCCATATATGCCGGCTTGCCTAGAGCACACTGTTGGAGGGGTTGTGTCTTGCTCCCTGCACATCACACTCATATCTTCCGGGAATGTTCCCTTATTCAGCTTTTCTGGCAGGTGGTGATCCGGGAACTAGAGGACGTCTTTGACAGCCTGGAAGCTATCACACCCTCACGGATATTAATGGCCATACCCCCAGAGGGCAACTCCCAAAAGGCCAGACCCTCAAGCTGTTGTGGAGTTTGACTCTGGCAGCCAAACAAGCAATAACCACGGTATGGCCTGCCTCTACTCTTCCTACTGTGGATGGCTGGCAAAACATAGCATCAGATAATCTATCCCTTAGAAAAGCTGATCTATTCCCTTGATAACAAATTACCACTCTTTGAAACCAGACTGCAATGATGGGTGCGCCACGGCCACCAAATTAACACTTTTCCAGATTTTGTCCCTGAGGTTGCATCCCCCTGCCCCCGACTGTCTTCTGTTTGCTTCTCTAACTCTCTGCTCCTCATCTCCATTAGCTGGGTCACAGTCTTTTAAACCAAGAGGATTTGTGTTTACTTAGGCCCAGGTATGTTTCCCATCTTAGAAGTCCAAAAGATACTTTGACCATACAAATATGAGAGCTATTTCAAATGCAGTAAACAATCTGATCTTTGATGTAGCTAGATTGAAATTCAACATATGTTTATAGAATTTACATTAGCATGATGTGTCTGTACCCAATTTATTTACTTAAAAGTTGGTAACCGGGAGAAGCACACTGAGCCGAGGCTCATTTCCAGGTGCGACATGGGGGAAGGGGTAAGAGGAGCAATACATACATACATACATGAAATGCAGAACAGTAACAAGTATGTCTCAGGCAGGTTACAATTTAGCCTGGTTAAAAAAGGCAAATACAGTAGCCTAGAGGCTCAGGCCGGTTATAATGATGCCTGAGGAGGTAGCAACAAGTAAGTAATGCTTTATTTGTATTTTGGTGCCCAGTCCCAGAGGCTCTGGGTGCCATTACAGTTCAAGGCAAGTTTGGATGGTACAGACAGAATTCACATAATTTCTAAATCATATTATATAATAATTCGTTCAGTTCTCATAAAATGACTTCTTAAAAAGATAGCTCTTCAGGTCCCCTTTAAATGCTTCCACTGTTGTGGTCTCCCTTAAAGACCTTGGCATCAATTCCAGAAGGCCGGGCCAGACACCTTTGAAGGAACAACTCTCGACATCTTCAGCCTGGCTCTCGAATCACAGGAGGCCCTTGGTGGAAAGCTAAGGGAACGCACAAGATGGCTGGAGTTAGTTGTCAGATAAGTAACCAGGGCCCAGGCTGTACAGGGCCTTGTAGGTGAGCAAGCCCACCTTGAAGATGATTCTCCACCCGACAGGCAGCCAGTGCAGATCCCGCAGGACCAGGGTCACATGGCAGGACTTAGGTAGGCCCACCAGCAGCCTGGCTGCTGCGTTCTACACTAGCTGCAGTCAGTGGAGGATCCCTCCATTGACCCCGAAGTATAGAATGTTACAGTAGTCCAGCCTAGAAGTCACAAAAGCATGCACCAGTGATGGCAGGTCTTCGGGCAGATCAGGGGGTTAATTAGGGCAATATTCCTTAAGTGGTAAAACCCACTTTTGACTATAGGAGACGCCTGGGCTTCCAGACTTAGTCTGTCATCAAAGACAATGGCCACATTTTTCATCCTGGGGGAGGTCATCAACGGGGTGGATCCCAGGACTAAACCTGTTACCACCCTGGAAACCTCCCCATCATGCTGCTGGCTGGGCTCAATCACTAGCACTTCCATCTTGTCGGGGTTCAGCCTCAGCCAGTTTGAGGACATTCAATCCTGAATCTCGGCCAGGCATTTATTTACTTAGCACTTCAACAGCATTTTCAGTTCCAGAGACAAATGACAAATGCAATAAAAAGAACAGGCAAAACATAAAGCTAGAAATATACAACTCAGAACACGTTGCAAACAGACAATAATAAAAATAACATATTAAAAAAAAAGAATGCTGGAGGATACAGGGTGGACACGGGGTACGGACACGGGGTGGTGCAATATTTATCGACCTGTCCAAAGCCTTTGACCTCGCTGACCACAAACTGCTTGGTGCACAGTTGTGGTCACTTGGCCTCTCCCCCCATGCCATGAAATGGCTAATGGGTTATCTACATGGCAGAAAGCAGCTTACCTGCTTCAATAAAGTCCTCTCCGAGCCCCTACCGGTGACCTCCGGAGTGCCTCAAGGCTCGGTACTGGGTCCCCTCTTCCTTCTCCCTCTTCATCAATCAACTACCCATGGTTACTACCAGCTGTAGCGCCAAATGCAACTACCTTAAACCAGAACCTGTCCGATGACTTTAACAGGGTATTGTCATGGGTTACTAGTCACAAGCTGGTCCTGAACCTGAAAGACACAGGCTATGCTCTTTGGCTCAATGGCTAAAATCAAAGCCTCGTCGGCCTGCTTACACGTCACCAGCGCAGTTGGATCCTCACTACCCATACCCATCAAATATCTGGGGGTAACACTTGACCCCCAACTTGACATGGGTAATCATATCCTTAACATCTGCAGGGCAGCAAACTGCAAACTGGGTCTGGCCTATAGGGCCAAGTATAACCTTACACTGGCAGCCAGGCTTGCCCTAGAAAAGGGTGTGCTCCTTCCCTCCCCCAGATATGGGCTGCACTTATTTGCTCGCTCTCCAAAGACACATCTCACCCAGTGGTACACTGCTTACAATAACAACATTTGTCGTTTTGCCTTGGCTGGCCCCCGACTCACCCACCGTTGAGAGCTATATGAGAAACTCTGCTGGCTCTCACCAGCTAGATACCTTGATTTTGGTTTGGGATGCTTCTCTGGGAAAGTGATCAGAACTAGCACCCCCCCCAGGGGCTGGCCTTCTGCCTAAACTGAATCCCACCCCTACCAACAGTCTCTCACATCAGGGATGCTCAAAGTCCCTCCTACCTGGACCCTCATGGGGATCGGGACTTGCCATAAGTGCGCCAGACTCTGGAATTCACTGCCTGTGGATATCCGAGCTGCCCCTCCTATCTGAGTTTTCAAATTCCCTGTGGGTTTCCTAAAACTAGCATCAGAGTGTGACTGCCCCAAACCTCCCTAGAGTAAAGTGTCAAATTGTTTTGTCTGAACCTCCCAGGGTGTCTCCATTGAATTCCTGGAGATATTTTCCCATTGTATCAATGACTTCTGACTACCTCTACCTAAAAAGCCTTTGGGCATTTTACACCCATTATTGCTCCACTGTCATAGGCTAACCATCACATATTGCACCTTGGTCACTTGGTAGAAACTTGTACTACCAAGTGTTTCTGTTTCTGTCTAACATGTGCATATTTAGAAAAATGTGATGAGCTGTATATACCTGCCCGCGATCCAACTAGCCTAGGGGGTGTATACGACAATGTTAAAAGTTATATTATGACCAATCCAGTCCTTGAGCTATGCTCCACTCCTATGTATGATGACCTGTATATATCTGTCAGTTGAACTAGCTAGTCTAGAGTGTATAATCTGAAATGTGCTTACTACTGTATGTTTCCCCTAGCGTCAAATGATGCATTTCCCACATGTTTGTTTACGGTGACAAAAAACTGTACTCTCTTTGCCATGTCTCCTTGACTGTTGTTCCTCGTGTTGTACTCTCCTGGGTGGTTCCTGAAAACAGGCATAATACTTGTCTAGTGTACTTACCCGGTAAACAAAAGCTAAATAAATAATGACATAATGCAGACATGGAACATGGAAAGATCTAAAAATTGACTTGAAGATGTCATTATAAAACCAGAGCAAGGAAGGAGGTTTAGTTAGGTGGATGGGGGGCGAGTTGAGTGACCTTTAATGAGGTTAAGCAAGGCAGCAAATGCAGTGACATGGGAAGGGAATTCCACAAATGAGGGAGGAAGGAGGAGAAAGCAGCCTTTCCTGAATCTGAGTGAGGGTGGGGGAGGGCAAAAGATCAAGGGTCACTTAAGTGGAGGGAGTAGGCTGTGTGGGGGGAAGGGGATAAGAGGGAGGTGAGGTGGGAGGGAGCAAGCCGAACCAAAATTTGGCAGAGATAATGAAGTGTGGTGGCTTCAGAGAGAGGAAAAGGAAGGGACTGATAGAGAAGAGTAGAGGGAGCAATGAGTCATGAGTGGGGTGTTCAAGGAGACATGACAGAATGCACTGAAAAGGACATCCAGTCTGGAAAGGGTGGATGCAGACCAATATACAACGCCAGCATAATCAAATAGTGGTAAGACAGTTTTGGTAAGGAGTAGCCGATGAACAGGGAGGGAGAGGGTATCTTCGTTTCTATAGACAGCATCAAGTTTGGGGCGGAGCTTGGAATGCATATAGTTGACATGAGTTGAGAAATCAAGACAGCTATCCATACCACCTAAGTGTCCCTCATTACGAGGGACATCCCTCATTTTGCCATTTAAAATTGCTCTGTCCCTCATCCATCCCTCATGGAAAAGGTGCTGCCCACACAGAGAATGTGCTGTAAATTCAGACTTTAAAGCAGAAACTCTTAATATTCTAAAATACAAAATAAACTTTGTACACGTAAACACTATGGTTTTCACAGTGTTCTGAGCTTGTATCTCCATGTTTGAGGATGTGTCCTTCCTTCTGAGGGTCTGTGTCCCACATTGACCCTCATTTTGAGTGTCCAAAAATGTCCATGTCCCTCATTTCAGTGACAAAAGGTTGAGAGGTATGCAACTATCTAGCCAGACACCTAAACACTTAAACAATGGAACAGAATCCCAACGGGTGTCATCAAGGGTTGAGAAAGAAGGGGATGTAGTGAGCTTGGTTAGCTTTTGGTGGGTACCGAAAATCAGAGAGACTGTTTTAGTAGTATTTACATTGAGCTGGTTTGTTTGGAACCAATTTAGGATGTGCGTGAAGTCTGTTTGCACCCGAGAGGTTACCACCAGAATGGAGAGACCAGACATAAAAGATAGTGTCATCAACGTAAAGGTGAATTTGGGAAGAAGAGCATACAGCAGGGAGATCATTGAGAAACATGGAGAATAAAATAGGACCAAGAATGAAGCCTTGAGGTATGCCAGCCAAGATATTGGGGGAGTACCTCACCAGCTTGAACACACTGGGAGCAACCTGAAAGGTAAGATGAGAACCATTTGTCAGCTAGAGGGGAGAGTCCAGCAAGTCTCAATTTAGTGAGAAGAAGACAGTGGGAGACTGACTCAAAGACCTTGGCTGGGTCTATGAAGATAGCTGCAGTATGGTGGCCTTGATCTATGCCCGTAAGAATAGCATCAGTAAGTCGAAGGAGATAAGAGAGTGTGGATTTTTTTTCCTGAAAACCAGCCTGGAAGGGAGACAGGAAATTAGAAGAGGTGAGAAGGAGGGCGAGTCTTGTAAGGACAAGGGACTCTTGGAATTGCGCAAGAATAGGAAGGAGGGAGATTGAGCGGTAGTTTCCAGGAGAGGAGCAATCACCACCTTTGTGAAGGGGGATCACTTTTGCCGATTTACAGGCCTCAGGTACCGTACCAAGGGTGAACGAAAGGTTATGCAGATGGGACAAGGGAAGAGCAATGGCAGGGGCTGAAATTTGAAGGAGTGGGTCAAGCCCATCAGAGCTGGATTTGCGAGGTTTCAGTGCTTTAAGGGTACAAAACACTTTTTTGAGCAGTGACAGGAAAGAACTGAAAAGACTTAAGAGTTGTAGGTATATTCTCTAAGTATTAAGAGTCTATTACTACTGTATTCTCCCTCTACATTGTACCTGTGGCTTTATTATTTCTGTAATAATTATAAAACAGTACACATTAAACAAAAAAAACAAAAAATTAATATGCTCACAAACAAGCCCCATCCCCTGAAGGAGCCACAGAGTACTGCTATACATAGGGGTAGTTAGTCGGTGGTTCACTAAACTTTGCACTACTGAATCATATTTAGTTTTTAGGTTTTCTAGTACTTGGTGTGTGAACCATTTTTTGTTTTTTCCAAACTGTGTATGCTACACAGTTGTACTATCAGGAGCTTGGGGGTGCCGTCACCCCTCCCTGTTTGCTCTTGGCTGAAAACGTACTTGTGTTACTGTGATGTAAAAATTTCACACTAACTCAGCTTGGCTAACCTGGGTAAGTCAACTATAACACAAAAACATAATTAATTTAAACATGGGAAACAACATAAATAGGCAGCCAACTGACCTCCCCTTCCTGCTCTCTGCAGCTGATGAAAGGCCAGATAGCCCTATTTTCTGTTAAGTGACTTTTGGCGACATAAGGGGTTCTAAATACAGAAACATAGACGAGGATGGCAGAAAAAGACAGAGTCCATCTAGTCCGCCCATGATATACTATCATACCCCGGTATCTGCAGTCCCTTTGGAGTCTTTGCTTATCCTATCCTCCCTACTGTTCCCCATGCTTCCACCTCCTTCATCCCTCTGAGTAGCTCCTATACCCTTGGCTCTTTCGCAGTCACGTCATGAGGTCATTTATGGTTTTGGCATCCACTGCCTTTGCTGGCAGATCATTCTATGGCTCAATCACTCTTTATGGAAAACAATACTTCCTTGCATGCTTTTTATACCTTCCCCCAATTAACCGCCGTTCAAGACACCATGTCCCAGCTTCTCTGTTCCTGGTGAAAGCTCTTCACAGTTCACCTTGCTTATTTCTTTCAGGAACTTGACAGTCTCCATCCAGTCTCCCTTCTCTCATCCGGTTTCAAACATCTCAGTGTAACCCCCTTGTTACCCGGGGTTACTAGAATCCCAGTAAGACCTAGTGGTAGGCAGGGAAGGCAGCTTGTGAAACTCCAGTTAAATGGGTTTCACACTGTCTCACTCTGTTCTCAGTCATAGCTGAGACTTGAGAGATGACATCACCATAGAACTGTCGCAGCTGCATAAGCCACATTGGAATCTGCAGCTCAGAGAGTGAGTTTTGAACTTTGGGAGTTTTCAAAGGCAGTCTTGAGTTTGTCCTAAAGCAAACAGGAAGGAAGTCATCCTGTTTTACCTTTTAAGTGGTGGAGACTGCGTTTCAGGTCTCAGTGCCCCCTCCCTCCGGGGAGAGGAGAAAAGTTCTCTGTGGGTCCCAGGGGCAATCCCCTTTACCCACCATGGAAGGAAGCTGCCTGATATTTGTCAGTCTGTTCTTGTATAACAGCAAAGGAAGTGTTACTTCGCCTGTGGGGCACCTGCAACGAAAGGGTGAGTGTTTGGCTCCATTTGAAGGGGCAAACAAATTGTTTTCTTCAGTTGGGAAATGGATGTGGACTGCTATTTGGGAGGACTATGTTACTAAGACAAACAAATGGAGCAGTCAAACAGTCTAAAGTTTTATTGGATTTCAAGTGATGCTGTAGAGGGGGTGCTTCAGGTCATCCACCGTTCAATCTACATATTAAAGTTCTAAGTTTTCTGTTTGTCCAGAGAAATGGCCAGGTATGGGCTGTGGGAGCTGGAGGTGGGAAAACCCCCCATCTTTAGTAACCAGGTCCACCTCTATGGATTTCTTCTGTGATTTGCTACTTGCCTCATGCACTTGGCCAGTGATGAGGTGGGTACCCAGACGTGGGTCGCAACTTGAAAATCTCTCTAGGAGTCGCAGACTCTAAGTGGTGTGGGGAACCACAGTTTGGGAGTCTCCTTGTTTGATGGGATGTCTTTCCAAGTAAAGTTTGGGTTCATTCTTCAAGTGGACCGTCAGTCAGTGGGCCGGCAGGGGAGCCGGGCCAGTCGGCTGTGTATCCAAAGCGATGCAAAGTCCGGCTGAGGCCTGGGGTCCAGAGCCAGACAATGTAAAATGTGTTCATTCTCCAATGGACCGCTTTAGTCTCTATCTGCATATACAGTGAACACAGCCCCTTGGGGACCATAAAATGCTTTGTCATGTTTCAGCTAGTTTTGAATAAAGCCACACTGAAAAATCCCAATCCTGGTTCTGGACATTACAGTTATTGCTTCCTGTAGTTGGATTTACTTGGGTGCCCCTGGGCAGAGTAGCCAAACCTATGTCCCTTGTGCCAGGTAACCTCATCCTCCCCGAACCCAGGTCCCCACCAGGTATTGCTGCCAACGCCAACAGCATGCCACCTGTCGTTTTAGTAAAAAGGCAGGGGTGAGGGGTTACATCAGATAATGTTGTTGTTGGTGGATGGGGAGGAGAAACACTGTGCTTTCCACAACGTGTGCGACACTGGCAGACGAGGCAGAGGCTGGAGCAGTTACAGATAATCACATCACCTTGATGGACGGTGGGAGAAAGTAACTGGGAGAGAATCTGAAGACTAAAGCTTTTATCGTGAACACTGCTTAGTAATTTAAGGTAATGAGGAAGAACATCCTGTCAGCAGTGTGGAGAGGTTGTGGGATAACAGATGAACCAGACACAAAGCTTCAGGCTCAAAATACAATCTCTGCATGATGCTTATTTAAAACACAGGTGATAACCTTAAGCAATGGCATATCCCTTCTTCAATACATCAGTTTGCAGCAACAGACTATGCATGTCCTTCCTCTGCACATAGCACCCTCTGATCTACTGCTCTATCTCTTTAGTGAAAATTAGTTCAATCCCTGTCCCGGTCTTGTGTGTCTGGGTCATGTGGAGCTTAAAAAAATAAAATAAAAAGCTAAAGACAAAGAACCTCAGTGCAGCAAGGGTTACTGTGAAGGGCACTGGCAATAAAGCCAAGTTTCAAAGAAACATCATCACAAATTTCCCCATAATGCAATCACCATGAAACTGTAGGCTGGTTCAGCTTAAAGCAGGAATGCACAGTGCCAAAGGGCATCTCAAACCATCTGTAATTTACATGCATTTAAATAACACAACAACAGGAGTTTTCTAATATCTCTACCCCGGTAACTTAATTTTTATAATACAGTCCCCCTAGTAACTTTTTACCTTTATCAAAAACACCTAGTGCCATGGTATTTTCAGCATTTACAGGTTTCATACACGCAAGGCATATACATCAAGGTATTTTATGACACAGTGCTACTGCATACTAAATCCAACAATGAGGGGAGAGTGAGGGTGTGGGAGGCATTAGGATGGCAAAGGGGTGGAGTGGTAGGGCAGCTGCAAACTAGGGCTGCAAGCTGCACACTCGAGCAGACTTAGATAGACCGGGTGGTCTGTTTCTGCTGGCACATTTGTATGTTCGTATGAACACAGCCTGTTGTTTTATATCAGCTCGGCGGTCACAACAATAACCTCCCTGTACGAGGACCTGAGAGGGAAAAGGAAAATTAAAGAGGACACTATGGCATATTCAAGAAATGGGAGGGGGTGCCCATAGGTGGCCACCTTTATGGACTAGAACTTGTAAAGGATAAATTAGGCTAAGAAACAGAAGAACTGTTGCAACAGATTTAAGAAAAGGTTGGTCCTCAAGAGTAGCAGGATCTCCCCGTCACAAGCAGTGATAGTTAAAAAAAGTCCTGACCAAGGCCAGCCTAGTAGTACAGTTGAACCCCATTTATCCGACCAGCATGGGGGATATCCTATCGGTTCGGATAATCGGGATTTCTACCGAAACAGGAGTGTCTACTTTTCTGTTAACCGTACCCACACATAGAATCAAACCACACATCTCCATGAAGAAACACAATATCTTTATTTAATTTTAACAAGTGACATGCCAAAAAAAACTCAGTCAATTTTAAAATACAGTACTGTATTTTATTAAAAGATACTGTACTGCTTTACTTTTTGTAGTAGTCTTTAATAGATTTCTGACTCAGTGTGTCATACTGCTTCCGGGCGGCACGCTGTTTGATGCTTTTCAACAGCATACCTTGTATAGGATCACAATCGGATTGTGATTCCAGGTACAGTGTGTTTTTTTTTTCCAAGTGCTGGACTGCCTCGCCATGACTGGGAACAATCGGTGGAGGATCTTCCGTTTCAGAGTCTTGATCTTCCTCTGGCTCCTGTTGTGGACTGGTAACCATCTCAACAATGAGACAAAAGCTCATGCCCGTCTTCATTTTTATCGCCCTCTAGCCACTGTCGCACTTCATCTTGTGGATTCGGAAGATCAGCTGCTAGCAGTGCAATCTCAGCTGCAGAAACATCAGTGTCAGTGTTGTCAGAGAGGTTAGGGAGGTCAGTGATGTTGGGGGGGGGGGTCAGCCAAAGCATTTTGCTGATTCTGTTCATCGTGATCACAACTCAATTTAATCCCAGATTTCTTCCACGATTTAATGACTGACTCGGGTCTTACGCCCTTCCAAGCATCAGCAGCCATATACATAACATATTTTAATGACACAGATTTAATGATTTGGGCCAAGGGAATGTCATGGTTATCATTAGCCAAGACTGTCTGCAGCAATTTTTTTCTGTAGCCACACTTAAATATCTCAAGCACACCATGGTCACACAGCTGTAACTTTGAGGTAGTGTTTGGGGGACGAAACATATAGCAAATGAACCCCCCTCATGTGCAAACATCCGAAATGTTGGGATGTGCAGGCGGACTGTCCACCAATGCTAAAGCCTTGAGCGGAAGATATTTTGACTGCAGATGCAGCTTAACTTCAGGCACAAAATGATTATTGAAACAGCTAGAACAATTATCTGCGGTCATCCATGAACTTCTTTGTGCCTCGTACTGTACTGGCAGTGATGCCATATTAATATGCTTAAAGCATCTAGGCACCCCAGATTTCCCCACCACAACAAGCTTTAGCTTGTGACCAGCTGCATTCACACAGCCAAGGACAGTAAGCCTGTCTTTTTGTTTCTTAATTCCTGGAGCGTCTTTCTCTGATCTGTATGCAAGAGTACTCCAGTCTCATCGACGTCAAAAACCTCCTCAGGAAGCAACCCTTCCTGCTCGATGGTGTTCAGCAGCTGGCCGATGAAAGGTTCAATCTTGTCTGCTGCACTGAGCCTTTTGCCATGAAGTCTGAGCTGGCAAATTCCATGGCGACACTTGAAATGATCTAGCCAGCCCTCACTAGCTGAAAAAGGACCACTTGCACCAAGGAATTCGTGAAATTGAAGGGCCTTTTCCTTCAATAGTAGGCCAGAGATAGGGATACCCTTCTCTTGATCTTGGCAGAACCAGGTGTCAATCGCAGCATCCCGCTGCTCATCATTACACCCCCCGCATATTTTTTCTGTCCTCGGAGCCAGCTGCCATCTCCATTGAAACGGCAAACTCTCAACTTCTGCTTTGCCTGCTTAATATCGCTAATGGTGGATTTCCCCACACCATATTTCTGTGCCAGCGCCACAGCTCGCTCTCCATTCTCGAGCCTTTCCACAATCCGCATCTTCTGTGCAACTGTGAGAACAAGGCGCTTTCTTTTGCCACTGGTGGAGGTGAATCCATTATGAACAGACACAGAGACTGCATACAACACTGTATGGTACCATGCTACACTGTGACAGCAGGTATTTATACACTTGAGTTAGATTCAGGTAGCGCCGCAATTGCTTAACTGCACCAATTAACACAAACTGCAAAGTGGCAGACTGACAGAGCTTAGTTAAAGCGGGGGACACAGCGCAGGTTCGTTAGACAGAGAGAGAGACGGATATTCGGAGGGGGGGTCGGATAAATGAGATTGAACTGTACTACCATTTGATATGTCAGTAACCTGGATTTGGGAATGGACTCAGGATACTGGGGAGCTGTGTCACTGCGAGCCGGCAGAAACCATGGTGGAAAAGGACTCCGTTCACCAGCTAGATGCAGACCCTCCCCTGCAGGCTGACGCACCACTAACTTGGCAGGCCACCCACCACCATGATGATTCTGCATAAGTGGCAGTTAACTGTTAAGTCCACGAGAAGCTTGGTGATGACTTGGGAGGGATGCCATTGGCAGGAGGGTGAACTGGGGACCAAACTACAGAAAAAGCAGGATCAAAAAAAAATCCTGACAGATTATTGGAACTCCAGGTTCTGTTGGACGTAGTGCTAATAAATGTTTCATTTTTTTTTTTTTTTCTATTAATTGTCTGTTTATCCCACGTGACATTGGAGGCTTACTCTCCTCCCCCAAATCAGATCCAATCTCCCATCCGTCAGTGAACAGTTCCTTTAGCGCCCTTCAGATTGCCTCTTCCTTGATGGCTCTACAACATCCCACTCTGTTTCTGCTCCAACAGTGTTGCTACCACTTCCATTCCAGTGCCATCTGCAGTATTCTCCAAAGGCTCAACTGGTGGCATGACTGCAGCTGCCAACCGTGACCATCTTTAACAGCCTGATCAGGGACATACAGTGCCTTCAGAAAGTATTTGCCCCCTTGGATTTTGTCACATTTTGTGATGTTGCAAACTGAAATTAAAATACATTCATATGGGATTTTTTTGTCACGTATCTACACAAATTACTCTATAATGTCAAAGTGGAATGAAACTTCTGGAATTTTTTGTACATGTAATTTGAAATAAAAACCTGAAATATCTTGACTTAAGTATTCACCCCCTTTGCTATGACACTCCAAATTGAGCTTGGATGCATCCAATTTCCTTGTGAGATCACTCAAACTTGAATGGAGTCCACCTGTGGTCAGTTCAAATGGTTGACATGATTTCAGAGGAACTACACCTGTCTATATAAGGTCCCACTGTTGACAGTGCATGTCAGAGCAGAAACTGTACCATGAAGACCAAGGAGCTGTCCGTAGAACTCCATGATAGAATTGTGAGGAGGCATAGATCTGGGGAAGGGTATAGAAACATTTCTAGGGTGTTGAAAGTTCCCAGGAGCATAGTCAAGTCCATCATTAGGAAATGGAAAGATTACGGAACTACCCAGACTCTTCCTAGAGCAGGCCGTCCTCCCAAACTGAGCAACCGGGCAAGCAGGACCTTGGTCAGGGAAGTGACCAAGAACCCAATGACCACCCTGACAGAACTACAGCATTCCATGGCTGAGATGGGAGAACCTGTCCAGAGGACAACAATCTCTGCAACACTTCACAGATGTAGCCTCTATGGGAGTGGCTAGACGGAAGCCACTCCTGAGAAAAGGCCACATAATAGCATGCCTGGAGTTTGCAAGAAGGCACGTGGCAGACTCTGAGACCATGTGGCAAAAGATTCTCTGGTCTGATGAAACAAAAATTGAACTCTTTGGCCTGAATGCAAAGCACTATGCCTGGCGCAAACTGAACACAGCTCATCACCCATGTAACACCATCCCTACCATGAAGCATGGTGGTGGCAGCATCATGTTATGGGGATGCTTTTCAGCAGCAGGGACTGGGGCACTTGTCAGGATAGAGGGAACAATGAATGGAGCCAAATACAGGCACATCCTTGAGGAGAACCTACATCAGTCTGCAACAGACCTTGGACTGGGGTGAAGATTTACGTTCCAACAGGACAACGACCCCGAGCATACAGCCAAAGCAACACTGGAGTGGCTTCAGAACAAGAAGGTGAATGTCCTTGAGTGGCCCAGCCAAAGCCCAGACTTGAATCCCAATGAGAATCTGTGGAAAGACTTAAAAGATTGCGGTTCACCGACACTCCCCATCCAACTTGACAGAGCTTGAGCAAATCTGCAAGGAAGAATGGGTGAAAATCCCCAAATCCAGATGTGCAAAGCTGATAAAGACATACCCAAGAAAACACAAAGCTGTAATTGCTGCCAAAGGTGCTTCTACAAAAGTATTGACTCAGGGGGGTGAATACTTAAGTAACCAAGATATTTCAGTTTTTAATGTTTCATAAATTTTTGTTACACAATATAAATATTTTTGCCCCTTTAAATTGTTGAGTATGCTGTGTGAATCAAGGTGGAAAAAAATAATTTAAATGCATTAAAAATTCTGGTAGTAACACAACAATATGTGACAAAATCCAAGGGGGGTGAATACTTTCTGAAAGCACTGTAACTGCAGCCGCAGACCAGGGCAATCTTTAAAGGTCTGATTAGGGCCTCAACTGCAGCCACCAATTTCAACATTCTTTAAAGACCTGATCAGAGCCACACAGACTGCAGCTGCCAACTGCAGCACTCTCTAAAGGCCCAATCAGAGCTATACTGACTGCAGCACTCTAAAGATCAAAGGTACAGCTTTGGTTTGCCTCACATCAATTATTCCTAAATGCCTAAAAGAGTGTCTTCATGACCTTTGGCACTAGGCAGAGACTCTCTAGGCTCCACCCCTACTGTCCTTCCACACCCTTGATGGGATAATCCTTGAGGACACCTCCTCATTCAGATACCTTGGGGTTTGGCTAGACCAACACCTCAACTTCTCTGGCAACATTGACGCCATCCTGAAAAAAACTGTGCCCCAAGATCAGTGCCTTATACAGGAACCATAATTGTATCCCTACTACATCACGGCGTGAACTAGTCCAGAAGATAATCCTTCCCATTTCTGGCTAACATACTAGATGCCAGCAGAGTAGGTCTCTTGGTCTATCAAGTCTGCTCGTGCTTCAGCACTGTGAATGGGTACCGTAGCCATCTACCTGGCTCTTGCCACTGTTACACAATCCCCAAGTCCCACCCCTCCCAGGTAGCCATCCTCTTCTTCACCCCTTGTCTATACCTATTCCACCCTCTACTGAACCCTTCCTCCATAGCTGCCTGTGCCAGCTCCCTGGGCAGCGCATTCCACGGATCCACCACTTTCTCTGTGCAGTACCTCCTCCTCCTCCTTTCTCCCTTAATCCTCCTACCCTCAATCTTCCAACTGTGTCCTGTAGTGATTCCCCCCTCCTTCCACCGAAAGTTCCCATCTCGGCTTACCTTATTTACTCCCTTGGGATACTTGTATACGTCAATCATGTCCCCCCCCCAGTCCCTCCTCTCCTCCAGCGAGAAAAGGCTGAGCTCTCCTCGTCGCTCCTTGTATGTCATATCCCCCAGGTCCGGATCATTTTGGTTGCTCTCCTCTGGACCCTCTCCAGGAATTGGATGTCCCTCTTTAGGTGCAGCCTCCAGAACTGCACACAGTACTCCAGGTGTGGTCTAACCAGGCTGTTGTACAGCGGCAAAATCACCTCCCTGCTCCTAGAGGTAATCCCCCTAGCAATGCAGCCCAGCATCCTATTTGCCCTTACCGCAGCCCTCCTACTCTGAATTATTCATATTAACATCCACCAGGACTCCCAGGTCTTTTTCCCCTTTTGTGGCCTGCAACTCCCCCCCCCCCAAAAGGGTATACACGTAGTTGGGGTTTCCACACCCTAGATGTAGCACCTTGCAATTGGAGGAGTTGAATTTCTACTGCGATATGGTATATGGTGCCACTCCCAAATCCTCCCTAACCAGACTGGACACACTCAACTCCTTCTGCCGCATTGCCCTTGACGCTCCTTCTCGCACCCACCACTGTGATCTCTACCACAACCTGCCCTTTCCTCCACTTGAAAACATATGCCTCAGTCATTGTGACAAACTCACTTCTAAATTCTAGCTAGGAAAACTTCCTCCCTACCTTTCATGCTCACTCTTCTCCCCTTCCCCAACTTACTCAGGTCCACTGACACTCATACTTTGTTGGTCTCCCGACGAACCACCATCACTGGCCAGTCAGGCTTCACCCATCGCTTCCAAAAACCTGGAACCCCCCACCCCCCAAAATCCGGCACTCATCCTCCTTTTCCTTAGCCTCTGCCTTACATAACTTCCTCTCTCCAAGCTGCTCCTGCTTCAGTCCTCCATAAATCAGCCCTTCTAAGCCCCTGCTCCTAGCCATGCCACTTATCCCATACTCTGCCTCTCTCCCCCTTGCATTCGTGCATCCTCCACCCCTGTTCCCCATGTCTCCTCTCACTGCTACCCCTTTACCGCTCCCCCCTGCCCTTCTACTACGTCCCTCAAATCCTCTATTACAACTTGCCTGCATTAGACCAGCCCCCTAGCAGGGTTCTCGCATCCTGGAGAGGGCCCAGCCCAGAGCAAGCTCCTTTCTTCTCACTTGCCCTCACCTGATTCTGCCCTCTGGCATGATTGTCAGCATCCTGAAGAGGCCTTGGATAGGCACTGTTTCTTCCCTCACACTTTTTCCTTCCCTTACTCACCCCCCCCCCCCAACTCCTCCTTCCCCACTCGCTCTCACCTAGTGCTGCCTCCGGCAGGGTTCTCAGCATCCTGGAGGAATCCAGCACTGAATAAGCCTTTTATTCCCTTCATCCTTTCTACCCAACTTTGACCTTGACTGTTTCTGCACTCTGGCAGGGTTCTCAGCATCCTGGAGAGGCTTGGAGTCAGGCAAGCCTCTTCCCTTTTCTTTTCACTTCTCTCCCCCCTTACCCACCCACTCTACTCTCTCTGCCTTGCCTATTTCCATCTCTGGCAGGGTTCTTTGTATCCTGGAGAGGTAAAGAACTAAGCAAAACTCTTCCTTCGTTTTTCTGCAGCACTCCTACTCCCCACCCAATCATCCCATCCTACCTATATCTAATTTCCCTTGATTTTTCCCATGCCATTTCGCCCTCTCCCCCATATTTAAGAATCACCGCCTCCTTCATCCATTGTCAGTGCTCTCTGCTTCCGGAGGGACCAGCTCTTGGTGGCCTCGTCTGTCCCAACAAATCCCTCCCCCCCATGCCTCTCCTCTCTACCACTCCGCTCTTAAAAAGAAATTAGTTCACCGAAGCAAATGATATGTGCTCTTATTGTTCTGTTCTGCCACTCCACTAGCACTTGCCCTGAGTAACGTGCCCCCTACTATTGATCCTACTCACTTGCTCTATCACTTTGCTCCCCATCTATTTGCCTCTCCTCCCATCTGACTTACCCTGCCCACACCGTGTCCCTCTTTGATCTTTCTCCCCCCCAATGCCTATAATCTGCTACACCCGCTGGCTCTTGATTGCGACCCAATTCCTGTAAGGTGTTGACCCACGGCTGCATCAATATTACTTGCTAGGATCCATAGGTACGTAATTGTATGTATATTATACTTGCTTGTTACTTTTAATGTGTGTCACATTACAAGTGTGATTGTCTATTTTCTCAGTTATGTTAAATATAATCCTTTTGTAAGTCTACCTGTAATTGTCCCCCTCCCCCCGGTCGCTCCAGGAGACTAGCAATTTATTGTTTAGTGTGCCTTCCTGGTGAAACATTTCAATAAATAAATAAAAAAATTTGCAAAATGTCTACCTGCAAGTCAATTTCCTGGCGTCTGTGAGTCACTGACAGGCTGCTGAAGGGTCCTCTTTGGTGATTTCTTGTGTCTGTTGCTGAAACACCCAGAAATGTATGTTTCTTGCCTCACACATACTGTAGCTTATATTTTGCCTTCACTTTGTATTTCCCGGTGCACTTCCTAAAAGACGTCTAGCACATTGATGTCACTTGGCCTGCAAGCGGGACTGCGGAGGGACTGACAGTAGTCTCATACTGTATTAGCTGCCTTAGTACATGTGTTAGTTAATACAGGCATGCCATCAGTCTATTTTAAATTACCCTCCCTCACTCCATCCTGCTGTATACAGTCACCCTGTTAAATGTCAAGTTTACCTTACAACAAACAGAAGATTCTCTAGCCACCTGTTCCTTTCTCCAGGACTGTCCCTGCATGCTCAGGATCTCAGGATGTGCTTCTAGCTGATGACCCCAAGCTGCCTGAAGACTCGTGCAGGGACTAATTTACATATTGTGAGCCAAGTAAGAAAATAGGTTTTCTGATACAGGGATTAATGATGAACTTAACTAAGCAATCCTTCAGCGGAAATGAGCACTACAAGTATTAGAATTAACATCTGTAACAATAGAGTGTGGCTCGGCATGTGCACCCGACCTGGTGCACATGTGAAAAGGCTCCACCGCTCCAATATTTCACTTGCTATTTTTAATAGTTGTAGTCAGGGCTCGAAATAATATTTTTGAGATGCCTGTCCATGGGACAGGTGGGGTGCAAATCTTGCCTGTCCCACAAAAGTTTCACCTGTCCACACTTTTTTGTCCCCCAGAGCCCTGAACATGGCTGTTTTCAGTAGCACACAGGCTGTAGTCATTCCTTTCCCTTCTCTTGCTGGGACACTGTTATCCTGCCTTCCTTTTTCTTATTCTACTTAATTTTAAAATGTCTGTCCCTCTCCCACAGTCCTACAATTGTCTGCAACAGCAAGTAAATCCTTTTCTCCTGTACAACATGGCACAGGCTCTCTCCAGTCCCTCCCCCCACTTGCTTGGACAATGATTGTCTGCCTGCAGTCCTGCCTACTTTTCTTTCTTACTTAAAATTGCTGTTTAGTTTGTGTTTATTTTTTTGTAACCTTACGTCGATGCTCGTCTCACACTGCTGCTCCTCAGATGCCTCAAAGTAAGCGAGGCAACGGCAGCGTGGGAGGTTAGCTGCGCATGCACATTTACCACTGCCAGACCCTTTCAGTTGTGTTTCCCTACCTTGCAGATAGAATACTGACCACTGAGCCCACCGGCGCCAGCTAATATACTGCGACTCTGCCATCCAGTCCATCACAAGACTGGGCTAGAGTTCAACTTCAGCCACCACACAGGGGTCGAAATAAGGATTTAGTGATCAGGAGTAGAAATAGCTCCTGGTATCGGCACTTTCTGGCCGACCAGGAGCTACTTTTGCAAAACCAGGAGTTGACTTTAAATATATGAATGGAGGCAATGCAGTCTTTAGGAGGCTGTTGGGTATCTTATGAGGCAGTGGGATATAGTGATTAGAGCACTGGCTTGAGAATACAGAGACCAAAGTTTCAAATACCACTAAAGCCTAATACTGACTGTGCTACTTCAGGAAAAAGTCATTTATCCTCTCAGGAATGGGTAGAAGCAGGACCCCACAGAAATGAGATGCAGCATCTCAGCTGGGGTATCCTGGGTTAATTGTAAAATAAAAAATTAAAAGAAAGAACTCTGTGTTTGAGCTCACTGACAGAGTTGTACTTTTTATCATTTCATTTTCCCCAGTAACCTGGCTGCCATAGGGAGGGGGTGTCTGCCAACTTCTTGACCTGCATCCTCTGCTGTACTTTATGGGGTTTTTGGGGTTGTGGTAGTTGAACATATCCTTCCTGCAGTGTTAACATTTATACACAGTATCTGTAACTTCCACATTATGATTTCTTTTCTTAGAATGTAAAACAATTACTTTCATAGGCTATTATACAAAATGTGCACACTCTACCTATTCCAGCAAAACTGAAACTGTAGTAAGGGCATAACAGACTGGAATGCTCCCTTCCCTTTCTTTTTGTGTGCTGCTTGATTCAGACTGTTCATAGCTGTCTTCCCCCTCCATTCCCAAACTGCTGAGTGCTCATCCCTGTTTGAATACTTCCCCCACAGTCTTCTTTCATGTGCTCCTGTCTGTTTAATAATATTCCTCAGTCCCTACCTTTCTCCACGTGCATTCACTCTGCAAAGTGAGATTCAGCTCTTCAGCAAGACAGAGTTTCAGCTCTCCAGGAAGACTTCACGCCCCTTTTGTTTTCAGTTGACTCCTCCGCATTGAATTTCGGCTGTCCAGCTGCAACACATTTGGCATATGTCACGCCCCTTCCCTTTGCTGCTCCATGACTCGTCAGCATCCAATTTCAGCCTTGTGTGCTCTTCACTCATTCTAGCTACGCTACGGAGAGCTACTAGAAGCGCCCTTAACTTTCTACCTCTTAAAGAAGCAGGCACTAAATATCAAAACAGTGGTGTGAATTAGCACTCAGCACCCCTTTATTTTGAGCCCTGCCACATGACGTCGCGATGTGCATTCCGTGCGTGACGTTCACCCCGTTCTCTACTCACGGCCTGACCTGATTCACAACCTGCTTCCTGGGTCCTAGTGCCCACCAGAGTTTAATGTACGAAACCATCTGCCTGTCCCAGGGACAGGCACAGTGAAAGAAACGGCTGTCCCATCTAAAAATGGGCTGTCCGAGACAGGCGGACAGCCGATTATTTCGAGCCCTGGTTGTAGTGCTCGTTTCCATGAAAGGATTGCCTTGTTAAGGTCGGAATTAATCACGGTATCAGAAAAGCTATTTGTCCTAATATGCGCACAATATGCAAATTAGTCCCTGCATGAGTCTACATGCAGCTCGGCATCTTCAGCTGGAGGCGCGTCCTCAGATTGCGAGCATGGAGAGACACACCCAGAGAAGCAGACAAGGAGCCTAAAGAATCTTCCGTTTAATGCAAGTTAAACTTGTCATTTAACAGGGCAAGACTATACAGCGGGATTGAGTGAGGGAGGGTACTTTAAACTATATAGCTGGCATGACTTTATTCAATTAAAACATTCAATAAGGCAGCTAATACTGTATGAGACTGTATGGTCAGTCCCTCCACAGTCCCGCTTGCGCACCAAATGCCATCATCATGGTACTGATGTCTTGTATACAGCATCTGTGCATTTCGGGGACAGCACAACCCAACGGGACAACACTTTTAAAAGGCCTGACTGGGGCCATAGACTGTAATAGTCACTGGGTTACTGCTTCAGCAATTCTGCTACCACCTCCGTGTCAGTGCTAACCCTGGAACTGTTCAAAGGCTCGATTAGGTCATGCACTGCAGCCAGTTGTTTCACTAACATTACTGCCACATGCAGAGACTGTGCCAGACGGGTCATTACTCAGCGCTGGAGTCAGGTTAGCCCCTTCCTTTCCTCTCAATAAGCACAGACAGCCCCTCAGAAAAATGGACAAACCCCTCTCTCCAAGCTCAGACAGCACAGCCTACCTAAAATGCATACAGCCCCACTGTCAAAGTAGGACAGAGTCTGCTCTCACAGACTGTACATCCAAATCCAAGCCTACTCTGCCTGACCCTGAGCTCTACCTTGCTTATCATCTGCTCCCTGTCAGTGTTATTCATGTCTGATTCAAGGGGGTTTGCTCACTGACTGACAACTGGGGAACAGATTTCCAAATACACCCATTGCTAAGCCAGAACAGAGGGGCTCCTTTGGCAGAGATATGAAAAAATAAACTCTACAAATGGTCATTTATCCAGTGGTACCAGTCCTATCTCCCTTCTGCCTAAATGCACTCACAGTCCCAGGGATTTCAGTCTACTGCTCCCAGCAATGTTGCTGCCGCCTCCATGCCAGTGCTACTTGCAGCACTGTTCAAATGCCACAGATTAAAGTTACCAGCTTCAGCAACACTGGTGCCACCATACAATGCCTCCTCCATCTCATCCCATTTGTTCTGCACACAACAGCTCCTCTCCTTGGCCCAATCAGACCTGTTATTACTTTTTGGAGGGGCGGGGGGCCCCAAGGGAAATCACCAAATATATATTTTCAAATAACTTGATTTGTGGAGCATGCCTTGTTTCTGTGTGTAAATGTCAAAGCAAAAGTTAGTAAGTAAGTAACGGGAGGGAGGGGAGGGTGGCCCTGCAGGGGGACCTGGAGGCTCTGGAAAGATGGTCTAGAAAGTGGAAGCTGAGGTTTAATGCAGGGAAATGCAAGGTACTCCATCTGGGAGCCAGAAACCCAGGCCAAGTGTACACCCTGGGGGGGGGGAAATACTACAAGTCTCAATGGCTGAGAGGGACCTGGGTGTGGTGGTGGATGTCAAGATGAACAACTCTGAGACTTGTAGGAGGGCAGCAGCGAAGGCCAACAGGATGCTGGGATGCATCGCTAGGGGGATCACCTCCAGAAGGAGAGAAGTGATACTCCCCCTGTATAACTGCTTGGTGAGGCCGAACCTGGAGTACTGCGTGCAGTTTTGGAGGCCTCATTTAAAGAGGGACATTAACCTCCTGGAGAGGGTCCAGAGGAGGGCAACCAAAATGATTTGGGGCTTGGGGGACAGGACCTATGAGGAGAGGCTCGAAGAGCTAAATATGTACACTTTGGAAGAGAGAAGGGACCGGGGGGACATGATAGAGGTCTTCAGGTACATGAAGAGGGTAAATAGGGGAGGAACAGTGAGGGTGCTTCCAAGGAAGGAGGAAGGGGCCACTAGAGGGCATGGGTGGAAGCTGGAGGGGGGAAGATTCAGGGGAGAAAGGAGGAGGAGGTGCTACTTCACTGAGAGGGTGGTAGAGCCATGGAATGCACTACCTAGGGGGCTGGTGGAGGCAGAGACAGTGGAGGGGTTCAAGAGGGGGTGGGACAGGTACAGGGGAAGGGTTCAGGAAGCAAAATCCAATGCAGCAAGAATATCCGGAACTGGGAAGGGAGAAGCCAGAGAAGGCGAGGGGGACAGCAAGGTCAGCACCCAGGGTGGGGGCTGACCAAACGAGCAGACACGAAAGACCATTAGGCCTATTCTGCTGGCATTTTAGTATGTTAGTAAGGTTGCTCGAGCAAAAAGCGCATCACACAAATTCAGTCTTGAATTTTTATTTTTTCAAAGTCTGTATGATAGGTCCTAATGTTTCACCTGGATAAGGCTTCATCTGGGGAGCTATTAATACTTAAATATATTTTAGCATATTTATAATTTTTTATACATTTTTAATATTTTTAATTTTTCTCAATTATATTTTTAATTGCATTTTCAGTAGAAGGGTATCAAAAAACATCGGACAGTCTGTACATTAATTTCCATATTGTTATTTGACTTACTGGTACTGAATAATAGAAGTATTTACATATGTAAATTTTTGTCCACACATGTGTGCTGCTCTCAATGCCACTTTAAAGAAACAGTCCTACTGTAATGCAGTGCTGTAGATCCTTGCAGAGTGTTTATGGCTGCATTACTGCTGTACTGCGGATGGCACTCCGTTGAATGTTCCCCTCTGAATAAACAAAATAGCGAAGTTTGCCTTTTCCAGTTTTAGCCACACCCAGCAGCCTGCTAACATGAAGTCTTCTTTTAACTTCGCTGAGCAGTTTTAAAAAAATGTCACTCCTGTGGTTAGGTTGCCATGAGTTAACCAGCCCCTTCCGGTGGTGGTGTTGGCACAGGAGGGTGACCAACTCATGACAGCCTAACCCCCTGAGGGCCTTGCTGCTATTAGTAAGAAAGTAAGACACAAAATATGTCTAACTTAAAGAAAAACTGCATGGCACATGTATAAGACAGCATCCTACATGAGGGTTTCCAGTAGTAACACAACATGCTAAAGACGTATACAATACCTAGTGTCCATTTCGAAGTTGCAGTTGATGGTGGCACAAATTTGGGGTACAAACAGACTCCCCACTGTTCCATACAAAAACTACACCTGAAAGAAAACTAAGAGGAAAGAGAGTGTGGACCAAGAAGAAATGAGCTACTTCTCTTGTTAAGTGGTCAAAAGTCAGGACAGCAAAAAGTTTTTGAAGAGAATATAAAGTTCAGTCGAAGGCAAACCTGAATAATCTCAACAAAAAGAACACAGCATGTTAAGCAATTTACGAAACGTGGGTCTTAGTCTCCATCTGTGTTGCCACAAACAGAACAGACCCCCCGTTGCTCCAAACAAACACTTGCCTTACAGAGTTGTCTGAATTATTGCCATTGCCAAAGCATGTTCCAATCCAGGAGAGGAAGTAAAAACAATCTTGCTGCCATTTTAAGCAAGCAGTGAGATTTGTACAGAAAAGAGAGAATACAGAGAGGTTGCAGAGGTTACACACAGAGAGGTTAAGTGACTAGCTCAGAGCCGCATATTGACAACGTGATGGCGGAAGGGTTCAAACTTAGGTTGTCGGATTTGTAGCTCTGTGCTCTCACCCCCCAGGCCACACTGTCTCCCTAATGGCTACACTTTCAATCCCAGAGAAACCATGTAGCCTTGTGGAGCTGAACTCAGGAGGAGGACACACCAGTCTCAATTCCACCACTGCTTCACCTCCTCCTACTTATAACACTGTGTGAAAGCAGGACCCCAATGGAAAGATACTAGATCTCAGGTAAGAGATTCTGGGTAAACCAATGGTCAAAATAAATTCTTTTCCTGGGACAGAAAAAGTTTTTTCAGGCCAGTTAGAGGCTCATTTTTTCCCAGGAATCTGGAAAGGGACGTGTCCTAGGATTTCTCTCAGATTGTTTCACCAAGCTCCAGACAGCAGGGGAGGACAGCCCATACCAACAGCTGAGTGGCTACACACAGAAGCCTTTTTTAGGCCTGTTTGAGGATAGCTTTCCCCAGATGACCCCTACCTGCATAGCACAAAGCTTAGACTTTCAACCCAAATCTGCCCCTAGAACAAAAACTTTTCCAGTCCTGCTTGGGATCATTTCTCTTAGGATGCTCTCTCATTTCAGAACTGGATGATACAGGAAAGAAAAAAGCTTTAAATAGGTATGGCTCAGGCCATTTATGGGGTTAACCAAAAAAAAGAAAAAAATGCCCTAAACATTCAAGCCTGTATTTCTGTTAGAAGCTGTTGGTTCACATTCTGTTATTGTTCCATCTTTACTGTTTTTTTTAATAAATTCAACAGGTTTTCCAAGTTATGCATTGGTGGAAAGGACCATTTTAGAACTGTATGGTGTAATGGTATTGTGGTAATGGCTTGTCCACCCCCTCCTACTGCAATGGCTGCAGCTAAGCAAAATTTTAACATAGACAATCAGAGAGCTAGGCAGCATCCCAGCCCAGTGGTTACCACCAGTCTGGCTGTGTGCCATTCCCCTACCTGCTTGCTTTCTTCGCTTGGGTTTCTTGCCCTTACGCTCCTTTGCAATCCGTGTGGCGTGAGACTGAAGCAATCGCTGCTTCTCCTCGAGTGCAAGACAGTGCTGCTCTTGATAGCTCATGTCTAGCTCTCTTTGATACTCCTCCACTTTGGGCCGCAGAGTTATCCTCTTCTCACAGCTATCTGAATCGCTATTAGGACATTCACTCTGTGGAACAGACAACACAGACTATAATCAGCACAGGGACACAGTCAAGCTTTGCAGAGTTGGAAAAAGTACCAGAACCACAGTAAGTTGCAAGGGAACCCCTCTAACAAGGAAACTGGTCTGCAAGGTGTGACCACCTTATCAACAGAAGTCAAGGTATAACCTCCTTGCAAGTCTGGGATTCAAACTCAGGGCTCTGGCAGTGGATTACCCCACAACACACTAGTGTTCTGAAACAGACTGTAAGGATTCAAACTCAAGTCTTATGCAAGTCTTATCACTCAGCACCCTAGCGTGACAAAATGCGAAGATTTAAATTCAGTATAATAAACTTACTGCCTGGGTCACTTTCATCCTTAGCGCTGTGCAGTAACCACACTTGCAGGTCCGAAAACTCCAGTGCTGGGCAGTAATTCTGCTGAAATGTTTGGACACAACACAGCTGGTGCAGTGACCTTACTAACAAGGTCACACACCCCAGTGTTGTGCAGTAACCTTACTGACAGGATCACACTTACTCCAGTGCCATGCAGTTACCTTTCTGACAGGGTTGTACACTCCAGCCCCATGATCTATCCCCACTGAATAGGTCGTACACAACACAGCACTGTAATATCACTGAAAGGGTCATCCTATACCCCTGCACAATGCAGTAACCACACTGAGAGTGTCACACACACTCCAACAGTGTGCAGTAACCTCAGTGGTAGAGTCCTATACCTTAGCACTGTGCAGCAACCTCTTTGACAGGGTCGCGCGCGCACACACACACACACCCCCACCCCTTAGTGTTGTGAAGTGACCTCTGACTGGGTCAAACACATCACTGCACTGAGCAGCAGTCGCAATGACATACTCACACACTACAACGCTGTTCAGTAAACTCTCTGGCAGAGTCACTCACCTCAGTGTTGTGCAGTAACCTAAGTGACAGCATGGCTTGCCCTGCCACTCGCCACTGAAGCCAATAAAGAAATTTTATTTTTAAATGGTGATTCTGAAAACTGTTTGGCGCTGCTAAATAGAGCAGAAAACTGGTTCTGCTTACTATATGGCACAAAAAAAATATATTTCAGAAAAGGTAGTAGCACAAGCAAGTAAGCCAGAGATTGCCCTGGACAAGGTCACACTCTGCACTGTGCAGTAACCTCACTAACAGAGTCACATGTCCTAGCACTGTGCAGCAATCTCATTGTCAGGGTCACACACACCAGCACTGGTTAGTAGCATCACTAACAGTGTTGCACACCCCAGCGCTGTTCTGTAACCTCAATGACAGGGTTACACTACCTCTCAACTTTTTGTCACTGAAATAAGGGACACAGAGACTCGAAATTTTTTTATTTATTTTTTTTTAACCAATTATTTTACCAGGTGAGACACACTAAGCTGAAAGCTTGTTTGCAGGTGCAACCTGGGAGCACAAGGAAGTTAAGTGACTTGCTCAGGGTCACACAGTATGCAAGTGGGGGCTGTGGGATTCAAACCCAGGTCTCCAGATTTGCAGCTCAGAGCCTTAAACCACTGCGCCATACTGCCTCCTGTATGAGAGACAATGAGGCATACTGACCCTCATAATGAGGCGCACATCCTCAAATATGGAGAAACATGCTCAGAACACCGTGAAAACAATTGCCGTTACTTGTACAAAGTTTATTTTTTATTACGAATCTTAGAGTATTGTCAGTTGCTGTTTTTAAGTCTGAATTAACAGCACATTCTCTGTGTGGGCAGCACCTTTTCCATGAGGAACAGATGGGGGGGGGTGGAGCAAGTTTAAAAAGTAAAATGAGGGACATCCCTCGTAATCGGGGACAGTTAAGAGTTATACACACACCAGCACAGAGCAGCAACCTCAATGACAGCATCACACAACCTAGTACTGTGCAGTATCCTCAATGAAAGGATCACACACCCACGCGCTGTGTGGTAACCTTACTGACAGGACACAATCTCCAGTGTGTGCAGTAATGTGCAGCGATACAATGTCTGCAAATATAATGTATCTCTACTCCTCCCTCCCCCTCTAATCCTACCTGTCTTTTGTTCCCACCTCGCTCTCGTTCTCTCTCTCGAACGTTCTGCTATACCTGCTCCAACAAGAATAGCACTCAATGTCCGAAATGCTAAATTTTACTATTCATAATACCGGATGTTATGTTTTAAGCGAAGTTACTCACCAAGCTAATGATGTTTTGTTACTAGGACCCTGTATTCCTAGTCCTCACCGCCTAGTGTGCATTTTGTCCGATTATCTAATGTGCCATACTGCTGTACTAATCTCCCATGTACACTGCAATCTTTAATCTGTATGTTTTACTATACTGTACAGGCAATTCTTAAAGAGACAATATAACCCATCTTGTACTCTCCCTGGTTGTACCTGAAAAGAGGCATTTCATGTCTAGTGCACTTACCCAGTTATCAAAAACAAACAGATAATAAATAATGAAAGGCATCACAGGTAATATATGCAAATCGCCATGAAAGAAATAAGGCTAGACAAAAAAGCGAACCACAAACATGCATTTCACCCTTGTCCAGACTCATCAGTGTGCTATAGCTCTTTGCCTCAGTCTAAGACACAGGATCGACCAGCCACATGATTGGAATGGTTAGGGTCATGGTGAGTTCAAAAGTGGAAAGAAACTTAAAAGGACAACAAGCTCAACACAAAAGCACCAACTCAAGGGTTATGCTAAAAGCACACTGCCTGAGAAACAAAGTGCTAAAGAAACACAAAATGACACAGACCCCATAATACAATGCATTATAAGCAATATGTGCAAATCATCATGAAGGAATTTATGCTGGCTAGGCTAAATTCTGTCATGGTGTCACGGTGATGTGCATGCATTACCCATGATGCATTTTTAATGCAGGCAATATATGCAGATGACCATGAAGGACTTTAGACTAGCTAGACTTTAAACAGGACTAAAAAGTGCCAAATGGCCTCATGCATAATCTACAAAGACTAAGAACTACAGCACACTGATGAGTCCTAACAAGGATAAAACACATATTTCAGGTTTGCTAAAGTTTATGTTATGACGGCCTTGACCCCAAGCTTCTTCACTTCTCTTCATTCTCAATTGCTTCGCCCTTGCCATATCTTCTAAACCTCTCCTTTCTGCATGCTACCGTGCCTGATGCTTGGGTATCTGCTACTGTGATCCCCCTCCTCAAAGGCAGGGGTCACTTCCGACCCTTGCAACTTCTGCACCATCTCTCTACTCCCCACTCTGGCTAAACTTCAGGAGCATCCAATTCTGGAACAACTCTCCCCCTTCCTCACCCCATTCCAGACTGGCTTTCGCAAAGACCACTCCACCACCAGCTCCTGCCTTTGGCTCACTGACTCCATTCTCTCAAGCATGGATCAGGGATACATTACCTTGGCCATCTTTGTCGACTTGGCCAAAGCCTTCAACACCATCTCCCACTCCCTTCTCCTCAGCAAGCTTACTGCAGCCAGCCTCTCCAACTCTGCCACCAGCTGGTTCCAGTCCATCAGCGTTGGCAACTCCCTTCCCCTCCCAATCACCACCGGTGTCCCCCAAGGCTTGGTCCTATATTATTCTCCATATTCCTGAATGATCTCGCGAAAGCCTGCACATCATCTTGCATACACATGTACGTTGATAATACTGTGATATTTTACTCCGGTAATTCCCCCTCCGAGGTGACCATCAGCCTTAAGTTGGATTTTAACAATATCAAACGCTGGTTTAATGCTAACCAACTCTCCATGAATGTCACAAAAATCAGCATCTTCATGACCTTCAGCTCCAGACAAAAACTGGCCAGGCTTGATTCCACCCCACCTTCCACACCCTCTCTGGCTCAACACTGGACAACATAGCCACATTAAAGTACCTTGAACTATGGCAGGACAAGAATCTAGACTTCAGGGTACACACTGAAGCCATTCATAAAAAGCTATTCCCTAGACTCAGCACTCCATACTGACACTGCAGATGCCTCCCACAGCATTACAGGAGAGAAATTGTCCAAAAGATGATTCTCCCCGTCTTTGACTTCCGGGATGAAGTCTATAGCTCCACTCTGAAAACCACCCTAGCCAGACTAGACATTCTCTTCAACTCCTTCTGCTGCTACATTCTTGGTTGCTCCCCTCATACTCATCACTGTGACCTTTATTCCATACTCTGTTTTCCCTCCCTCCATGCCAGGCGTCTCTCACACATCGCAAATCTAGTTGGGAAATTCTGGCTTGGTTCTCTGCCTCCCTACTTGTCCACCCTCCTATCAACCCCACCTCCCATCCTGCTATTCCCTCCGCACCTTCACCCACAGGACTCTTGCCATCCCTCCTCAGCGTACTTCGTCTGGCCACGGTAACTTCTCCTACAATTCCCCCATAATCTGGAACTCCCTCCCTTCAGAAATCCGCTCTGCACAATCCCAATACTCACTCTCATTCCTGCTCCATTCCTGCAACTGCATCCAATACCTCTCTCTCCCAGTCAACCTCCCTCTACCCCACCCACCATCCTCTCGTCCTCCCCAGCTACCTCTAGCTGGTGCCTCCTGGACCCCATTTACCCCTCCTTCTGGTCCTCTCTTCACTTCCATCCCACTACCCCATCTGCCCCCAGCTCTTCTTTTCCTCCAAGTCCTGTCCCCTTGCAGGGTTCTCAACATCATGAAGGGCCTCCCCCCCCCAAACACTCCTTCACTACCAGGCCCTGCGTCCTTGCAGGGTTTTTCATCATCCTGATAACCTGCCTCCCCTCTCTACTCATCCCCTACCTCCACTTCCCTCCCCCCCATCCTCTCCCAATCCGGGCCCCATCCGGTTGCAGGGTTCACTGCATCCTGAAGGGGGATTCAGTTCCTGGTTTGCCCTTCCCTCCCTCCAAGCCCCCTCCTCCTTTCTGCCAGGTCCACCCTTTGCACGGTTCTCAGCATCCTGTAGGGGTTCGCTCTTGGATTCCCCCTCTTCTCTCCCACCCACTCGTGTAGTAACTCCTCTTTCCCACCTATCCCTCCTTCCCTGCCTCTCATGCTATAACTCCCCTTCTTCAAAATCGTTTTGAGCACTTAGCAACTCTCAAAGTCTGGCTTTTCATATCTGGACCTGCACTTACTCACCTGTGCGCTGCCACTAACTCTTGCCCTCCTTCGGCCCCTTACCCAATGTTACATCTACACCTGCATACTGCTACCTGAGCTATATAGCTACACATTGTTCTTTTACCCCCCATCTCTCTCCCAATGAATAAGACTGCTCCTCTCCCCCAATGTCTATGACTTCACCTTGTCATTTACCAATTCCTGTTTACATTACCTTTTGTTGTCTCATACTGAATTGTATTAGTACAACACTGTATGTATTTGAATTGTACTGGTATTTGTATTGCATTGTTTTAGTACAACACTGTATGTATTTGATTGTTTTGCTTATGCTCGATCGTCCCATTTATGTACCCCCTTCCCCAGGACGCTTCTATAAATGAGCTGTTTACAAGTCGTGCTGACTTTGCTGGTGAAACCTTTCCAAATAAAATAAAAAATAAATAAATGCAGTGCTAGGGAAGGAGGGTGCTCAGCTAGCTTTTTGTGATTTAAAGTGTTTTAAACAGCACCAAAACACAAACAATCTAAAAGAGGATTCTGGGCATTTGTTGTTTCTTGGGAAAGTGAAGTCACTGAAGTTTGGTGACTAACTGGAGGGCAGGGAAGGGTCAGGCAAGCCACTTTGGTTTCTCTCCACAGGAGGAGCAGATTTCGCCAGGAGACTATGGAGTGCTTGGGAAGGAGGGCTGCTCAGCTAGGAGGTTCACATGAATCAGAGGCCCTACAGCTTGGCAGGAACTACTGCTTGAAGGAGGTGCTACTTAGAAACATAGAATTTGACGGCAGATAAGGACCGCTTGACCCACCCAGTCTGCCCATTTCCCTACCTACTGGATAAGCTGCAGATCCTAGTTAACCAGCAGCCTACTTCTTCCTACCCCCACCCATGCTTGAATTCCACCACTGTTTTTGACTCCACAACCTCCTCCGGAAGGCCGTTCAATGCATCCACAACCCTCTCTGTGAAAAAATATTTCCTTAAATAACCTCTGATCCGCCCCCCTTCTATCTTCAAATTGTGCCCCCTTGTTCTTGCACACCTCTTTTTTTGAAAGATGCTACCCTCTTGGACTTTGTTGATTCCCTTGAGGTACTTGAACATTTCTATCATATCCCCCTCTCCCTCCTTTCCCTAGGCTATACATATTAAGCTCCTCTAGTCTCTCTTCATATATCTTCCGGTGCTGACCCTGCACCAGCTTAGTTGCCCTCCTCTGGACAGCTTCCATCCTGTCTATGTCTTTTATGGAGATTGGGTCTCCAGAACTGTACGCAGTACTCCAGATGGGGTCTGACCAGCTGTCTGTACAAAGGGATAATAACTTCCTGTTTTCTACTGGTGATGCCTCTCCTATGCATCCCAGTATCCCCAGCCTCCTTGCTGCCCTCTCACATTGCTTGCCCACCTTTAGGTCATCTGATATGACTACCCCAGTCCTTTCCATTTTGTTGTTGTTAGTATCTCACCCCCATTGTGTACTCTTCCCCTGGGTTTTTGTTTCCCAGGTGCATTAACTTGCACTTCTTAGCACTGAATCTAAGCTGCCATACATTTGACCATTCCTCTAACCTTGCCAAGTCCCTTCTCATCCTTTCCACCCCACCTTATGCATCAACTCTGTTGCAGATCTTTGTGTCATCTGCAAACAGACATACTTTTCCTTCCAGTCCCTCTGCAATGTCACTTATAAAGACATTGAAGAGGACCGGTCCCAATACTGAACCCTTCGGTACCCCACTAGTAACCCCCTTTCTTCTGAGTGGACTCCATTTACTATTACTCTCTGTGTCCTCTTCTCCAGCCAATTCTTTATCCAGGCTGTCATCTTGGGACCCACTCCCAGGCTGGCTAACTTGTATATTAATCTTTTGTGTGGGACTGTGTCAAATGCCTTGCTAAAGTCTAGGTAGGCCATGTCCATAGCCCCTCCCTGATCTACAACTTTGGTCACCCAGTCAAAGAAATCTATCAGATTCGTCTGGCATTACCTTCCCGCTGTGAATCCATGCTGCCTAGGGTCCTGTGCCCCTCTAGCCTCTAGATACTTGACAATTCTTTCCTTCAGAAGTGATTCCATCATTTTTCCTATCACTGAGGTTAAACTAACAGGTCTGTAGTTTCCTGCTTCTGCCTTGCTCCCACTTTTGTGAAGGGGAATCACATCTGCCCTCCTCCAGTCCTCGGGTACCACCCCATCCTCCCATGATTTGTTAAAAAGGGTAGTCAGTGGTGGATAAAACAGTCACTCTTAGCACATGAATGGAAGAAATACAGGTTACTCACCTGTAACAGGAGTTCTAGGAATGGAATATGTTGTTCATCCACACTGTCTGGCAGGTTCCTTGCCGCTTTAAATCTTGCCGGAAGGTCTTCAAGCTGGCTCCTCCCACCCACCCGGGTGGTAAAACTCTCGGCTCCGCCCCATGACGCCAGATCTGGCCCGCTGGAAGCTCAGGTTGTGCATCGAAGCCAGGGGAGGTCGGGAGGTCGTGTGGATGAACAACATATACCATTCCTAGAACTCCTGTTACAGGTGAGTAACCTGTATTTCTAGGGACATGGATATGTTGTTCATCCACACTGTCTGGCAGACTCCTAGCATTTCTCCGGGAGGAGGGAGGCAAGGCGCACACCCCCTACCTAGGGAATAAAGACTGGAGAACCGAGGCCCCAAAACCAGCATCACGGCGTGACTCAAGGTCGATGTGGTAATGGGTAATAAAGGTGTGTGCTGACTTCCAGGTAGCAGCCCTGCAGATTTCCTGGATAGGGACGTCCCTAGAAGCAGCCACCGATGCAGCAGTATGGACGGTAGAATGAGCTCTTATCCTCTGGGAGGCTCCATGCCCGCCAACTTGTAGCAGAGATCTATGCAGGAGGTGATCCACCTGCTTATCGTCTGCTTGGCTGCAGGTCTGCCAGGCAGCGGTTTCAGTAGGTGAAAACAGCTGGCGAAACTCTCCCCGAATTTCAGCCGTGCGCTCCTTATAATAAGCGAGCGCCCTTCTAGGGTCCAAAGTATGGGGCCTGTATTCGGCCACCGAGGTGTGATTGGGGTAGAACACCGGCAGAGTCAACACCTGGTTAAGGTGAAACTCCGACACCACCTTCGGAAGGAATTTCGGGTGGGGGTGCAGGACAACCTTGTCCCTGTGGAAGACCAGGTAAGGAGATTCAATGCAGAGCGCCTGGAGTTCTTCCATCCTTCTGGCTGACGTGATAGCCACCAAGAAGGCGGTCTTCCATGACAGGTGAGAGTGTTCACACCTGTGCATTGGTTCGAATGGCTTGCCCATGAGCTTTGCCAGTACCAGCAGTAAATCTCACGGAGGTGGAGGTTCTCGCACCGGAGGGGAAATGTGATCAAGGCCTTTGAAAAAGCGCCAGACCACCTTCTCCTGCGCCACCGACTGCTCCCCGGCCCGCGCCCGGTAAGCAGAGATGGCTGCCAGGTGCACCCTTAGGGTCGTCGACCTAAGCCCTTGACTAGAAAGGTACCATAAATAGTACAAGATGCTTGCCAAAGGACAGGAGGAAGGGTCCAAGCCCTTGCCCTGACACCAAATGGAAAATCTCTCCCATTTGAAGGCATAGCATTTCCTGGTCGACTCCTTACGGGACGCCTCAACAACATTGAGGACCTCGTCAGAAAGACCCAAAGCCTGGAACTCTAGCCGCTCAGGAACCAGGCTGTCAGGTGCAGGGATTGAAGGTCCGATGGAACACCTTCCCTGATTGACCGAGAGCAGGTCCGGCGAGCTGGAAGCTGCCTCGGGAGCCTGGAGCGGAGGCTGAGGAGATCTGGGTACCAGACTGGCGGGCCAGTCTGGGGCTATCAGAATCACTGCGCTTGTCCCTCCTTGCTTTGAGAAGCACCTTGTGAATCAAGGAAATGGGGAAAGGCGAGAAGAGGCCCGGGGTCCACAGCCTCGAGAAGGCATCCCCCTGCAGCGAGCCCTGCTGAGGGGGGCGGGCATGAAACAGCCTCAGCTTCGCATTCTCCCTGGAGGCAAACAGGTCCACCTGAGGTGTGCCCCAGTGGGAGAACAGATCTTGTACTACCTCCGGCAGGAGAGACCACTCGTGAGATGCAGCCCCTATCCGGCTCAGGGCATCGGCCAGAGTGTTGGAGGCTCCTGCCACATGAATGGCTAGGAGATCCGCCTCAGGCTGCGCTACAAGTGACCAAATGCGGAGCTTCCTTGCATAGAAGCATGGAACGCCCCGCCCTGGCGGTTTAGGGTAGTACATGCCGTGGTATTGTCCGCCTGGACTCGGACCACTTGACCCAGGAGAAACGGAGCAAAGGCGGTGAGAGTTGGCGGCGGCTCGAGCTCAGCAGGTTGATGTGGCATCGACCTCATGGGGACCAGAAGCCGCGGCGCTCGGTATCCCCAGATGGGCATCTCTAACCGATCAAAGAGGCATCGGTCGATAGAGAGACAGTCGGCTCGGGCGGACAAACGGGATGCCCTCCTGCAGATGAGATGGAACGGTCCACCACCGGAGAGCATTCCACATCTCCTGGGTCACCATCACTAGCTGATCCAATGGATCGCAGTGTTGTGACCACTGGCTGGCCAGTCTCCACTGAAGGGGCGCATGTGCCAAGCGTGCCCAGCGGACCACGCTGGTACAGGCCAGAGACCCAGGAGGAGCAGTAAGTCCCGGCAGGGCAATGCATTGCCCAACCAGAAATGAGTGCAGAGGTAAGAACTCGGCCCCTGTCCACCGGGAGCCGTGCTCTGGCTCAAGAGTCGAGCTCTGCCCGATAAACAGAATCACCTGCTTGGCTCACGCCCGACTTGGCCTCATTGATGAGAAGGCCGACTTGAGAGCAAACCTGGAGGGCCAGATCTCTGGACCGCTCCACCTCCTGTCTGGAGGGGGCTGCTATCAGCCAATCGTCCAGGTAAGGGTACACCCGGACCCTCGGCGCCACAGGAAAGCTGTCACCACTGCAATGCATTTGGTGAAGACCCTGGGAGCTGGAGACAGGCCGAAGGGCATGGCTCGGAACTTGAAGAGGGATCCCTCCGCTCGAAAGTGAAGGAATCTCCGATGGGACGGACGGATAGGGACGTGAAAGAACGCGTCCTGCAGGTCCAGAGAGCAGAACCACACGCCGTGTTCCAGGGATGGTATTATCTGAGCCAGAGTGACCATCCTGAAGGTTCGAGACCTTAGGAACTTGTTCAGGTCGTGTAGGTTGAGAATGGGGTGCCAGCCCCCCGTCCGTTTCGGAACCAGGAAGTACCTGGACACGAACCCCGGTCTGAGGGAGGGTCCACTACGTCCTGATCACCTCCTTTGGAGGAGGAGGCGATGTCGGCCCGGCACGCCGAAGTGAGGCTGCGGACCCCGGAGGCCCCGAGGTGCGACGGCTCTGAAGGCGGAGCCTGCTCGATCTCTAGAGGCAGGCCTTTCCCACCACTCCAGTACCCACCTGTCCGTGGTAATAGCGGACCAGGCGAAAGGAAGTGCCGGAGCCATCCCCCCATGGGGGGAACCTGGGGTAAGGTGACGGGGTTGGGGGCGACACCCCTCAGCCCGTCACTGGGCAGGCCTGGAGGAGGGACCGGCCGAGGGACCTCCTGGGCCCTTACCTCCCTGCTTCCTGTTGGAGGAAGCTCTGGGCTTGGGTTTGGGATGCCAAGCCGAAGCCTGCTGGCCCTGACGTTGCTGGGCCGGACGCGTAGAAGGACGAAAGGGCTTAGGCTGTGGTTTGCGGCCTTTGTCCTTCTGAGCGGAAGAGACAGAGTCCAAGGTAGCATTGGACTTCTCGATCCTCTGCAGGTGACCTTCCACCCCAGGGCCGAAGAGGTCAGGCCCCAAAAAGGGAACATCCGCCAACTTGTGCTGGGTATCCGAAGTAAAGGTGGATATCCTCAGCCAAGCCCGACGACGCATAGCCACTGCGGCCGCCACAGACCTGGCACATGAGTCCCCAATGTCTAAAGCAGTCTGGAGCTGCTGTTTGGCCACTGCCCTGCCCTGGTCCCGCACCTGCCTGACCGTAGTCTGCAGATCCGCGGGAAGATGAGGGACGACCTCATCCAGGGAGCCCAACAGGGCATGAGAAAAATGTGCTATGAGGACGGCCGAACTGGCCTGACGAAGACAGAGAGAGGACGCAGCATAGACTTTTCACCCGGCATAGTCCAATTTCTTGGACTCCTTGTCGGGAGGTTTGTCCACATCCCTAGCGTTCCCGGCACGCCGGAAAACGCTGTCGGTAACCAACCCCTCAGCCGAGGGGTGTTCAAAACCGGACAGGAACCGGTAGGGGGAACGCGATACTTCTGGCCATCCTGGCCGAGGGCATAGGACAGAAGCTAGCGCTGCCAGAGTTCCAAGGCCGGACCCACTATGGCCTCGGCCACCGGAAAGGCCTCCGTAAGGAAATCCCCTCGGTCCAGAATCTCCGGGAGGGGATACCTGGCCCGTTTAGAAACGGGTTCGAGCTTCATCCCGGTGGACTCAGAGATGAGCAGAAGCAATCCTAGGAAGGACGAAGGGCTATCGTCCACCGACTGTCCTCCTGAGGACTCCAAGTCCATTCGCTTGGAGAAAAGGGAGGAATCATCCTCGGACTCGGAAGAGTCCTCAAAGAGCTGCCTCGGGCCTGAGCCACCCTCCACCTGCCGAGGTCTATCGAGAGTGAGGGTGACAGACAGCCTATGGGGCAGTCCCTGAGCCGACCGAGAATTTTTGGTCGGAGCCCCAACTAACGGCTGTGGAGGCGGAGGTTCCACCGGAATCGGTGGGGCAGCTGGAATTGGCCGAACAACCAGCCTGGGAACAGCCTCCTCGGCTAAAATGAGGGGTTGTTTCGGCCGCTCCGGTGACAGCCACTTAATGGCTGGGGAAGACTACGGCGTCGGCTTATTCCCGGACAGAAGGAGCTGTTGCCACATGAGTTCCTCATACCTCCGACGCAACTTGCGCCAAAGCCTCCCCTCGTCCGAGGAAGAGGAAAAGCAGCGGCGCCGCTTGCCACGGTCCCGAGACCGCCTATGACGGCGGGATCGGCTGGACCGTGAAGACGTCTGAGACCGAGAACCTTGGCTAGGCAGAGGACGGTGCGGGGAGGTGTCGCAGGGAATCGGCACTCCCCTCGGTTCAGACGATTCCACCGAAGGCTCCGGAACCGGAGGCACAGACGAGCCGATGGGATCCTGAACTCCCACCGGGGGAACCGGGGAGAGGGGATTCTCAGCTTCTCCAGCCGACAACCCGTCCAACGGGTCGAGAAAAATCATGACCGCGTCAACAGGAGTCTCGGTCAACTGGCCTGACGGGGACACCGTGAAACCAGTGGCCGGCCGAGGGGGTCGACCGAAGTCGTATCGTCGACAACTAGGGAGAGGGATTCTTCTCGGCCCCAAGAGCGTCGACGGTGAGACTTACTCTTGTCTCTCTTTGGACCGAGGAAACGGTCCAGAAGAAGTTGGACCCTCACTTTACGTCGAGAGGGTCAGACAAAACTCCTTAAAAGCCGAATAAGAGGCACCGAGAGAAAGCGGGACAAATGCCGCAGCCGAGGTAGAAGCGGCCCGCGCCGCCTCCTCTTCGAGGGTGATCATCTGCTCGAGCTGATCCGCTGAGCCCGCCGCCGGACACCACCGACCGGGCCTCTTTCGACTTAACCGGAGGAAATCTTTCTCGGGACGCCTCAGTTGTAAACGGGCAGCACGGTCTTCGAGGACGTAGGCCGAAAAGGAAGAGCACAGGTCGCAGGCCTGAGGGTCGTGCTCAAGGCCCAAGCAGTAAACGCACGTGGAGTGCGGATCCATCCGAGACATCTTCTGCCCGCAAGGGCATCTCCGGAACCGGAGTCGATTTGTCCATCGCGAGCCGCGAGGGAGAGAAGACCAAGTCTTTTTAGCAAAAACTTTTAATTTAGAAAATCAAGAACCAGGAACCAGTCTTACACGAGAAGGGCAAGGGAGGAACCTGAGCTCCATGCGGTAAGGGAAGATCTGGCATCATGGGCGGAGCTGAGAGTTTTACCACCCGGTGGGTGGGTGGGAGGAGCCAGCTTGAAGACCTTCCGGCAAGATTTAAAGCGGCAAGGAACCTGCCAGACAGTGTGGATGAACAACATATCCATGTCCCTAGAACACAGGAGTAGGACAAGACTGGCATGTTGGGCATTGGCAGGCATCTGCAGAAGACAGCAGGAAACAGGGGACTGACAGTTGACAGAGAAGAGGTACCTGTTCACTACTATGTAACAGTCCCTGCTGGGAAGGGCACGCCAAAACTGGAAGCAGAAGTAACACCCTGTCTAGTGTAGGAGTATAAAGGGATTTAAACAAAGGTACGGGGGAACACAAATAGCAACAAACAAAAAAGGGGAAAACTAGGAACACCCTAGCAGGGATAAGGGTACAAAAGTATTTCCAGGTAACACAGGTAGAACAGAAGCTGGGAATGCTGAGAGTGGTGAAGTGCAGTGGCTGCAGGGCAGAAGTTTTCAGAGAGACCTTCTGAAGACTGTGGTGCTGCCCCATCTGTACGCACCTCTCTGGGTTGAGGAGGAGAAGGTCGCTAGTCTCCTGGCTGAGTTGGCTAGGATTCAGGGGACCTCTTCTCCCAACCAGGGGCCACAGGGAAGAAGAACGGCTGGACTATGGTGGGCTCTTGAAGAGTGGGGGGTAGTGGGTCTAAGACACATTCCTCAGCTGGTAACACTACGCAATTCTTATGCCACTCTGGAAGAGCAGGACTGCCAGGAGAAAATGCCCATGGTAATGGCCAGGGAGGATGTGGGGATCCTCCATAGTGGAGACCCCGAGCAGGATGGAAGATGACCCCAGAGAAGGAGGAAGCAACTTCTGGTGGAGGACTTGACTGTAAGGGGGATAGATCTGGGAACAGGAAAGGGGGGTTAGGTGCCTACATGGCACCTCAGCTCGGAGGGATGGAAAGCGGATCCTGAGGATCACTATGGCAGCAGGACAGGAGGCAGAGTTGGATGCCATCGTCCACCTGGGGACTAATAACTTTGCTAAGGACAGTGCTGGGATAGTTCAGGGGGTTTAGGGAGCTGGTGAAGGGTCTTAGGTAGAGCGCTTAGTGGCTTTTGCTGAGGTGCTGCCTGTCAATGATGAGGGGAGGAGAGAGATCTGCACCAGGAGCTTCAACACATGCCTGAAGGAATGGTGCACAGAAGAAGCGTTCGGCTACATTGAGGACTGGGGGATCCACCTGGAAGGATAAGGGCCTGTACAGGAGTGATGGCCTGCAACCGTCCTGCAGGGGAACCACAGTCCTTGGTGGACAGTTTAAATGTTACTTTGATGAACACTTAAATTAACCAAGGGAGGTGGCGGAAGAGATTGGGGAGCCCCCCGGATGAAGGAGAGAGTAGGGGGAACCAGAGGCGAGAGGAATCTCCCAGGGTGCAAATTAATAAAGTAATCAGGGTGGTATAAATGAAGGGGGGAAGGGAGCAGGAGCATTAAAAAGACAGGGAGGAAAGGAGGGAGGGTAAAAAAGGAAAAAGGAGGTAACACGTAGAGTGGTAACAAAATATGGAAAACAGAGTCTGTGTGCGTTATTCACAGAAAGGACTTGAGGAGGTTTTTTGAAACAAGATAAGTGGGGTAAGTTGTGGAGAAACTTGCTTAACTTGTGTTCCTCTTTTTGCCCACATTTTAAGGGCCTTAAACTAGAGCTGTGTTTTTGCCCTGTAGTTTGGCGGCTAGGTGAGAATTGTTTGGCTTGCAGCATCTGCCAGGTGATAACAGGAATAGTGAGAATTTAAAAAGAATAGAGTGGTGGTTCCTAAGGCAGTTCTTCCTCGCGGCTAGATGCAGGAGCGACGGAGGGCAGAACACAGGGTTTGGGCTCAAATGATTTATTCTTCTCGGATTGAAATTGTTTTTTTGCAGAGTATATTTTCTGTTAAACTGTTGTGTAGGTTGTCTTGCTGAAAGGAAGGAAAGCACTCACTAGAGTGGTGGGTCACAGCTGTAGCCAACTGTTTCTGGAGGGCACGGGCTTGGTCCCACCCACCCTGTCCCTCCCTCACCCACTCCATACCAATCCATACATGGATTATGGGTCACCATTTTGGAGCCCTTATTTAACTACTGATATTAATAGGATTGAACAAATACAACACAGAGCAACAAAAAATGGTTCCTTACTTATCTCACCTACCTTGTGAAATGAGATTAAAAAAAAAAACGGGTCTATATTCACTTGAACAAAGAAGGGCAAGAGGTGACCTTCAATTATTTAGGATTATGCAGTCCCCAGCCTTAATGGACTCGTGTGGCATCTCTTACGCAGAAAGGAAGATAGTACCAAGATTACATAACAAATAGTTAAATATTATAAAGGCAAGAACAAATAAAAGACAATATTTTTTCTCTACTAGGGCGTCTAAACTGTGGAATAAACTACCTCAACATCTAGTGGAATGCCCAAATATCACCAACTTTAAAAATCAATTGGATAACTGGTTTTTGGACTAAAACTATCTTGGGTAACAATATCCCACAATGTGGGGGACAATCTCGATGGGCCTTGGCCTTCATTTGTCTCTAATACCAAGTAACCAAGTAACCCCAAGAGCATCATTTCCTTTATACCAGGGGTTCTGACATCACTTCCCCAAAAGGGCAAAGACATACACCTGTCATATCCTTAACAGCCCAGCACGCTGCGTAGGAAGTAAAAGCACACAAATATTCAGGAGTGGTGCAATGCACTGGCTGTAAGGTGGCAGTCTTCCGGGAGACATTCTGGAGGCTGCAATGCTGCTCTATTTGCAGGCATCTCTCTGGTCCGAGGGAGGAGGTTGCCCATTTCCAGGCTGACCTGGCTAGGATTCAGGAAACCTCCTCCCCCATCCAGGGACCACCAGGGTCACGGCCACTGCCTCAGAGGTTGCCAAGAAACAAGAGCGGTTGGACCATGGTGGCCGCAAGGAGGGTGAGAGTGGTGGAACAGAGGCACATCCTTCCAGCTGTACCTCTCCACAATTCATACACTATTCTGGCAGACAGTGGTTCCTCTATGGAGGCACGTGCAGTGGAGACCAAGGAGGATGCTGGGAACCTCCACAAAGGAGACCCACAGGAGGGTGGCACAGGACCCTACAGGGGAAGGAAACAACTCCTGGTGGGGGACTCAATTATTAAGGGAATAGAACTGGGGGAGGAATGGGAAAGGGAGGTAAGGTGCCTGCCCAGCACCATGGCTTGGAGGGACAAGAAGCGAATCCTCAGGATTGAGGCAGCAGCAGCACGAGAGAGTGCACTGGACATCACTGTCCACCTAGGGACAAATTACCTGGCTGGGAATGGGATCAGAGCAGTGCAGGAGGAGTTTGTGGAGTTGGGGAGGGGCCTTAGACAAGTAGCATGCACTGTACCCTTCTCGATAGTGCTGCCTGTCTATGGCATGGGTGAGGCCAGGGTACTCCGCACCATGGTATTCAATGAATGGTTGAAAAACTGGTGCGGAAAGCTGACCCAATGGCGTTGAGGGCTGAGGCATCCGTGACATACCTCCTGCCTCGCAGGTGACCCATGTTCACGGTGTAAGCGGGCTGCCGGGGGACGGCTGGGGAAGGAAAGGATTGAGCATCCAAAGGACTGCTCTCGTCTCCCAGGGAGGGAGGGTTCGCACTTCCACCAAATGACTGCCCTCGGGTAGAGGCCCGAGAGTAGTGTGGGTCTACAAGGCACCATGGAAGGGAGGGTGATGCAGGACTTCCGTGGACGTGCGTGCGCCCACACACACACACACACACACACACACACACACACACACACACACGTCTGGCATGTGTGCCCCAGCAACAGGGAAAAGGGAGAAAATGGAGGAAAATCCCCTTGCTGCAGATGACTAATGACCCTCCACAGGTTCCGCACCCAGCGACTGGGCTGCGAAGAACACTGTACAAGTAAGTCCCAGTGATACTGGGGTGACGGGGTTGGGGAGGTTGATCGGGGCAGCTAGGAAGGTGAAACGGACAAATACCTATATGAAAAAAAAAAAGAAAGAAAACACTGGTGCAGAACTCAGGGTTTTGCTTCACTGGGGACTGGGAGTCAGGTCCACCTGCAGGGATACGGGCCTATACTGGCATGATAGTCTGCATCTGTCCATGAGGGGAACCAGGATCCTAGGTGATTAGTTTAAATGCTTGCCAATGAAACATTTAAACCTGCCAAGGGGGGAGGCACTGAAAAGGAGCAGGGGAAATCCCAGCCCCCCCCAAACAAAAACAAATAGGGTAGTTAGCGAGGTAAACACCAAGGTAGAGAAGTTGAAAGGGAGCAGGACAGGGGTAAATGGAGAAAAAGGCAAAGGAAGTAAGGACAGGGATCAGCTAAAATAGGTAAGCCATTAAAAAATGGAGGGCGATGAGCACCAATGCCCGTAGTCTGGGTAACATGCTCCCTGAACTAGTGGCCTTGATGGGAAGAGGGATGCCTGGATATCATGGCAGTCACAGAAACATGGTACACAGAGAACCATGACTGCGATGTCAACATACTAGGGTACACAATCAACAGGAGGACCAGGGCAGGTAAAAGAGGAGGAGGAGTAGCTCTCTATGTAAGGGAAGGGATCAAAGCAACAGAACTAAAGGGTAAACATGGAGGAAAGGAGGCACTGTGGATCACCCTGGAGACAGGAAATGGTACCACAATCCACACTTGGGTTGTATACAGATCCTCGTCTCAGGGGGAGGAAATGACAGAAGGCATCCTCTTAGAATGGCAGAAAAAGGGGATATATTGTTGATGGGGGACCTAAATATGCCAGATGTTAACTGGAGCACCTATGCTGCAGCCGCATCCAAGAGCAGGGTCATTCTCGATGCCCTACATGGGAGCATGCCTCAGACTGCCAGTGCTGGAACCCACTCGGGAGGGAGCAATCTTAGACCTGGTACTCTCAAATGGGGACGGAGAGAGGATCTCAGATTTAGAAGTGGGTAGCCATCTGGGAACAAGCAACCACCAAACAGTGTGGTTCATGATAAACACACCCTTAGAGTCAAGCCATACAAAAGCGAAGGTATTGGACTTTAAGAGGGCTGACGTTGGCAAAATGGGACAGTGCCTCAGAAAAGCACTAGCAAATGGGCAAGAAGGAGGAGTAGAGGAACAATGGGGGAAAAACCAAAAAGTACAGTTACGTAAGAACTTACCGTAACAGTAGATCTTCGAGAGAGGCTCTTGCAGTAGGTAATTACATATAGGGCTGACGCCAGCAGGCGGCAGGACCCCACGGAAAAATTTCTAGCTAGCAGTCCCTGGCGAGGGACCGCCCCCACGTCAGGTGACTGGCGTCAGGAGATGTCGGTATAAAGGGGCGGTCCCGGACGCCTGCCTTCCAGTTCTTTCCCGCCACAGGCCGAAAGAGGCCGGACGAGAGAGGAGCGGATATTTCCTAAATGGAAAAGGAGCTGAAAAAGCCTAGGGGATGGAGGGCTGGATAGACATTTACTGCACGAAAGTCTCTCTAAGATCAACTGTTACAGTAAGTTCTTACGTCACTGTACTATCTTACTTCGAGAGGGCTCTTGCAGTAGGTAATTACATATAGGACTGAATCCCAAGCAGTCTGGAACAAAGAAAAGGCGGAGGAAAACTACTCCAAGAAGTAATTCTAGCCGTGCAAGCCTCAAGATAGGAGGCCTTGCAAAACAGCTAGCCTGAAGCCTGCTCTATGGCGAGAGGCAATATCCAAACTGTAGTGTTTCGTAAAGGTGTGGACGGAAGTCCTGGTGGCGGCAGCGCAGATGTCTGCCGCAGACACATTCTTGATACAAGCCGCAGAGGCAGCTACTCCTCTTGTGGAGTGGCCTCTGACTTGACCCGGGAGGGTCTTGTGGTATTTGTCATAACAGAAAGTGATGCAATGAGCCAACCACTTAGGCATTGCTTGGAAACAGCATCACCTTCCCTTTTGTGAGCAAAAGAGACGAACAACTGATCAGTCTTTCTAAGATCCTTCGTTCTGTTGGTGTAGTATCTCAGAATCCAGTGAACATCCATAGTATGGAGTAAATATTCCCCTTATTAGCTCTATGGACCGATTTAGGGTAGACTCTGCTACTACTTTAGGTAGAAACTTAGGATTCGTGCGAAGAGCAACTCCTGCTCCTGTGAAAAATCAAGTAGGATTTTACACATCAGGGTCTGGAGCTCGGAAATTCTTCGAGCCGAAGTAATGGCCACCGAGAAGAGCATCTTCCACAAAAGAAACTTCAAATCTGCAGAAGCTGCAGGTTCGAAGGGAGGAAGGGTAAGTTTCTCGAGAACAAAATTCAAGTCCCGGGGGCAGGAGTATGGATGGGGGGCCTCAGATGGAGAACCCCTCTGAGAAAGGTCTTGGAGACCTCCAGTTGAGCAAAAGCCTTGTTTGCGAAGGGAACATGATAGGGCGAAATGGCCGCCATGTGTACCTTCAAAGAGGAATGGCTGAGACCCAGGTTGAACAGATGACGAGATACTCCAGCAGAAGCCCCGCTGAACAGGAGAAAGGTTCCACGCTCTGGAAGCGGCCCAAATAGTGAATCTTTCCACTTCATGGCATAAGTGGATCTGGTGGAGAGTTTTCTGGCCTCCACTAAAATCTCCGCCACTTTGGGAGACACTCCAAAATAGGATTGGGCTAGGTCTGCAAGAGCCATGCATGCAGTTGAAGGGATTTGAGGCCTGGATGGACCAGGGTCCCCTGATCCTGGGTAAACAAACCTCGAGATAGAGGAAGAGGAGGATCCTCTGAATATTGTTGTAGAAGAGAGAACCAGATTTGCCTGGGCCAGAAAGGAGCGATTAGAATCATTCACGCTCCTTCTGAAGCTAGTTTCTGCAAGACTCGTGGGATAAGAGGAATTGGGGGAAAGGCACAGACGAATCTGTCCTTCCAGTCTAGAGACAGAGCATCGCTCCAGAAAGCGCCTCGCTCTGGAACGAGCAAGCAGAAGGTGGGAAGTTTTGTGTTTGGGGAGATGCGAACAGGTCGACCTGTGGTGTTCCCCAAAGTTGGAAAATATTGTCTAGGACCCCTTGGTCCAGTTCCCATTCGTGAGTCAGAGCAGAAGAGCGACTTAGCTTGTCTGCCAGGGTGTTGTCGACTCCTGGAACATGAATCGCTGTGAGGCGAAGGTCGTGTTGTGTTGCCCAATCCCAAACCCTCATTGCCTCCCTGCATAGAGGATAGGACCGAGTCCCTCCCTGCTTGCTGATGTACCACACCACGCACATGTTGTCCGTCTGGATGGCAAGGTGGCCAGGAAGGATGTATTGGTGAAGGGCTTGGAGAGCGTACAATACTGCCCGAAGCTCGAGCACATTGATGTGGAGAGCTTGTTCTAGCCTGGACCAGGAGCCCTGCATCCGAAGAGGGCCTAGATGGGCTCCCCAACCTTCGCCTGAGGCGTCTGTGGTTAGAGTCTGGGGGGGGGGGGAGGAAGAAAGAAAGGAACCCCCCGAAACAGGTTCCCCCGAACCACCCACCATTGTAAGTCTCGCATCATTGGCGAGGAGATCAGAACTGAGTGATCTAGGTCGTCCACTAGCTGATCCCACTGATAGCGTAGAGCCCACTAAGAGATCCTCATGTGGAGACGAGCGCGAGGGACTGTCGGGATAGCAGTCGCCATGAGCCCGAGAAGGCGAAGGACCGACCTCTCAGAGACCATCCTGCAGTCGGACAACAGACTTATCTGGGTCTGAAGGGAGGCCGCCCTGTCCGGAGGCAGGAAGGTCTTGCCCATGATCGTATCGAGGATCGCCCCAATAAACTGTAGCCTCTGGGATGGGTCCAGATGAGACTTGGAATGGTTGATGGTAATACCCAGGCAGGCAAAGACCTGCTGGGTAAGGGAGAGGAATCGGAGGATTTCCTCCCTGGACGAGGCCACCAGGAGCCAGTCGTCCAGGTAAGGGAAAACCTGTACTCCCTTGGTACGCAGGTGGGCCGCCACCACTGCCAGGCATTTGGTAAATACTCGGGGGGCCGAAGATATACCAAACAGGAGCGCCTTGAACTGGTAGTGGTCCGCCTGGAACGCAAAATGAGGGTATTTGCAGTGAGATGGGCGAATGGGAATGTGCAGATAAGCATCCTGCATATCCAGAGCACAAAGCTATTGACCCAGCCGGAGGAGGGGCAGAAGGCTCTGCAAAGAGAGCATCCTGAACCTTTTGTACTCTACATAAAGATTCAGGGAACTGAGATCTAAAATCGGTCTGAGATCTCCCGTCTTCTTTGGGACCAGGAAGAAATGGGAATAGTAACCCGTCCCCTGAAGATGAAGGGGGACGGGCTCTATCGCTTGCTTCAGCAGAAGAGCCGAGATTTCCTCCTGACCAAAGGAAGATGTTCCTGAACACGACAGCTTCAGAGGGGGTGGCAGGGTGGTTTCTGAAGAAACTCTATGGAGTGTCCTTCATGGTGAGCTGAAGCACCTAAGAACTGCGTGGTTATCCTTTTTCCCATCCCGGAAGGCGGAGGCAAACCTCCTCCTCACTGCTCCTCCGGGAGTCCGGAGGCAGTGAGAGGAAAGGAGTCTGGTGGTGGGCAGCGCCACAGCTGAAGCACCCGCTGCTTGGGTGGGGCTTAGCAGTCATGTGGCCTGACGCTTTGTGGCCCGCCTCCTGGGGCTTTGCAGTTTTCATTCCATCTGTGACAGGGACAGCGCTGCTGCTGATGGGGACGGTACATGGAATCAACTGACTTTGGAGCCGTCCCCTTCTCTTGCAAATCGGTAATGATGTCTTTGACATCACCCCCGAAAAGCACCAACCCCCGGAAAGGTGCTTCCTGGATAGCAGATTGCACCTCCGGGACCAGACCTGACACGCGGAGCCAAGCATGACGCCGTAGGCCTATGGCGAAAGCTGAGCTCCACCCAGTAGTGTCCACTGCGTTGTATGTCACACGTAGCATGTGTCGACTGGCTGAACGAGCAGAGCGGACAAGATCAGCCAACTCCTGTTTGACTTGGGAGTCAGGCAAGGAGTCCAGCTTGGCTTCCGCCTGAGTAAGGATGGCCTTCTGGTAGTCCCCCATGTGGCCGACATAGTTCAGGGCCCTAATCCCCAGTGTGGAGGAAGCGTAAATCTTTCTCCCATACTGGTCCAGAAGGCGAGATTCCTTATCCGGAGGTGACGAGCTAAGATGTTTAGGGTTCACCGACCGGCCGTGAGCGGCGCTAATCACGACCGAGTCGGCACGAGGGTGAGAATCCAGGAAATCAATACCCTCTGGAGCCTGATATAGCCTGTTTGACTTCCTAGGAAGTGGAGCTAAGGCCGACTGTTTCCATATCGTGGTAACAAGGTCGGCGTGAGGTTCTATCCAGGGTGGCACTAATGTAGGAGCTATCACGGGCAGATCCAGATGTTCAGCGAGCTTCAAATGCTGAGGCTCTGGTTCCAAGGAGCGCCATTGATGAACCTCCTGGATTTTTCTAAGCAACTCCGTAAAAGAAGGAGACTTCGGAGGAGTCCTTGGCCGGGGCTTCGACGGAGAGCGAGGCTCGTCGTGTCTCTCTTCGGAGCAGCCGTCGGAAGAGTCCGAGGGTGAAGAGGAGGATGAAGAAAAGTAAGATTCCCTTTCCTGACCCGGTGGAGGAACGGGCCCCTTGGGGAGTCCCGGGGGACACATGTCCTGCCCCTCTCTGGATCCAGATGGAAGAACCCTGGAGTCTGAAGGTGGTGAGGGAGTGTGCCGCCTGGGGTGTATGGGAACCTGGGACGGCACAGTCACCGGAAGGCGGCTCTTGACCTCTTTGGTGAGCTGAGCTTTGGCCTCAGCCCACCAGGAGGCCAGAGTCTCCTGCAGGTTCACCGGCGGCAGCGAGAGTGGTGGAGGAGGAAGAAGTGGGGGATAAGAATACGGGTTATACCCATATGGAGCGTATCCAAAACCCGGCAGTGGGTAACTCGGCGTCGGGTATTGAGGGCCGAGTACTGTGGTGGCGCTGGAAGCCCAGCCAGGTACTGTGGCGCCGGATACGGCAGTCCCGGGTACACTGGCATCAAATAAGAAGAAGGATACCCGGAAGCCGGGGGGGCTGCCTGTGCAGACGGCCCGGCCGGGAACCTCATGGGTGGGTCCGCAGTGGAGAGCCAGGAGGGCCCGATGGGAGCAGAAGATCTCCCTGAGTCGGTATGACAGACTTCAGGGCCGACGGAGGAGGCCCTGATGCCGCAGGTACTAATGTCGGAGGGGTCGGTGTCCGGGGAGCAGATGCCAGGTCCGGCGCTCCGAATGGAGGAAGGACTGACGGAGACAAAAGATCTCAGCCTCCTGGGACGGACGAGAAAAGTCCCCGGTTCAGGTTAGGGACTTCTGGTTCCCAGATGGCAGAAGGCTGCGGTGAACCGGGAACAACGGACGTTAGTGGGTCCGCTGGCCGGTCGGACATTGGACGAGCTAACGTGAGACATAGAGGCGAGCTTTTGAGCGGCGCTGGAGGAGCCGACGCCAGACTTTACGAAGCCGCCACCGAGACAGGTCGGAGGAGGGCAGCATGGTCCGGTGGGAAGAAGCCACGCGTCGCCCTGGAGGGTCGGACGTCTTACCAGCCCTCTCTGGGCGGACGTCAGAGGATCCGGCCTATCGGAGTCTCCCACTCTGGTAGGCCACGAGCCTGCGGCCGAACCAGGGGCGGAGGTCTCCAACTGCCCGGAGGCACCCGCAAGGCCCGAGCGCAAGCCAGACAGGCGGGCTGATGCCACCTCAGAAACCTTCGAGGCGTCAGTCGAGGAGTGATCCCCCAAAGGGGATGTTACCTGCTTCCCAGCGACTCCAGAGGGAGACGCGGTGAGGAGCTCTTTGTCCCGTGCCTCTCCTTGTCCTTCTTCTTCATGGCCTTGGGAAGTGGATGCCTGCCTCAGTTTTTAAGCTCCTTCTCCATAGAGCTCATTTTCTTTTGAGAATATGGCCTCAGGATTGAAGCCGCTTTCGGTAGCGCCGCTAAGTAAAGCTGAGGCAATGCTGGCACTTCTCGACTCGGATGATCGGGGCCTAGGCAGAACAGGCACAGGGAGTGGCTGCCCTTCGGCGCTGTAGCTGGGCACCGCATCTAATTGCACTTATTCTTGTGCTCGGAGGGTAGGGACTACATACACAGACGTTAGTACTGACGGTTAGTCAAAAATAAAGTCTTTTCAGAAAAAACGACAAAGGAAAGGCTGACTCGCGCACAAACTTTTCCATGAGTGGGCTGTAAGCGCCAACGGCGGAAAGAACTGGAAGGCGGGCGTCCGGGACCGCCTTTATACTGACGCTCTCCTGGCCGGTCACCTGACGTGGGGTGGTCCCTCACCAGGGACTGCTAGCTAGAAATTTTCTCAGGTCCCAGCGCTCGTCAAGGCCAGTCCTATATGTAATTACCTACTGCAAGAGCCCTCTCGAAGTAAGATCTGCCATTACAGAGGCAACAAGCCTTTGTTTGAAGTAAATAAAACAAAATTAAGGAAAAAAACACTATGGTTCTCAAAAGAGGTGGCGGGAAATGTTAGAGAGAAAAAGATAGCATTCAGGAAGTATAAGAAACACAGAAGGAGCAGGACAGAGAACTTTACCAGTTAAAGCAGAAGGAAGCGGGGAAGGCAGTCAGAATAGCAAAGGCCCAAACCATGGAAAAGATAGCTAACTCAGTTAAGAAGGAGTTAAGAAGGGGGATAAAACCTTTTATACGTACATTAGGGAGCAAAGAAAGGCAAGACAAGGCAATATGATTTGTAGGGCGCCCAATCCCGGAAGCTCTGGGAGCCTAACAAGAGTTAAAACAAGACATAATGAGAAAGAGCACAAATAAGTAACACAATAACAATGCTTAAATATAAACCTAACAATTTCAAATGAATTAAAAAGGGATTTCAGACTGTCACAGCAGGGACTAGAACAGGACGTACTCAGAACACTGGAAAAGCCAGGACAAAGAAATGGGCCTTCAGCTTCTGCCTGAACACCTCAACTGAGGGAGACTCCTGGACAGAAGGTGGTAATGAATTCCACAGGGTCGGCCAAGAGTCGCTAAATGCACACTCTCCTGAGGTCTGAACCCAGGGAATGTCCAGGAGGGAGCGAGTAGAGGTCATCAGTGTCAGGAGTTTTACAGGAAACCAGGACCCAGTCCATATAGGGCCTTAAAGGCGAGAAGATCCACCTTGAAAAGGACCTTCTACCTGACCAGCAGCCAGTGCAGAGCCCGCAGGACTGGAGTCACATGACTGGACCTCGAAAGGACCTTCAGTAACAGGACCACCACGTTCTGCACTAGCTGAAGTCTGTAGAGGGTTCCTCCCGTGCCCCCGAAGTATAGAGAGTTGCAGTAGTCAAGTCTGGAGGTCACAAAAGCATGCACCAGTATTGGCAGGTCCTTGGACAGAACAAGGGGCTTAATCCAGGCACTTTTCCACGTATGGTAGAAACTGCTACTGACAACAGATGACACACGATCTTCAAAAGTCAATCGGTTATCAAAAATCACGCCCAAATTTTGCACCCTCGGGGCAGCCACCAATGAAGCAGAACCCAAAAAAAGTCCCGAGTCAGCCGCTGGTTGCAACCCATCATGTCCACAACCAGGCTTGATCACCAGTACCTCTGTCTTGGCCAGGTTAAGTCTCAGCCAGCTGGGGATAGAGGCAAAGCTTTTACTGCGCGCTTGGGGAGTCTTGAGGCTATTATGTCGTTATGGAAATCGACAGGTACATAGCTGAGTAGTAGTTAATTATGGATATAAGGTTTGTAGTATAGTGCAGCCTATGGGGGGTGGGGTAGGGGTGGTAAGGGGGTTTTCTTGTATTTATCCACTTATGTGTACTTTTCTGCCCTCTGATAAACATTGTGTTGTTCTACCTTATTATGTGTATAATGTTGCATGATGTTGTACTTTCGTGTTAAAATGAATAAAGAGTTAAAATTAAGTCTCAGCCAGCTGGAAGCCATCCAGTCCTTGATTTTAGCCAGACAGTTGTTAAGCACATCAACCACTCCTGATGTTCCGGGGGCAAAAGACAAGTACAGCTGGGTATCTGCAAAACAGTGAAACTCCACGCTGTACTGTCGAATGATCTTGCCCAGGGGTAGCATGTAAACTGCGAACAGCATCCGCGACAAGATTGAGCCCTGCGGCACTCCACAAGGTAGGGGCATTGGGGAGGAGGAGAAATTCCCAATCACTACCCGCTGCACCCTGTTTGAGAGATATGGCTCAAACCACCTGATGACAGTACCGGCAAGTCCACAAAACTCACAGAGCCAATCAAGAAGCACAATGTGGTCCACAGTGTCAAATGCTGAGAAGAGATCAAGGAGAACAAGAACTGACTTGTCACCTCTATCTCTAGCCCTGAGCCAATCATTATGCACCCTCACTAGAGCAGTTTCTGTGCTGTGTCTAGCCTGAAAACCTGACTGAAATGGCTCATAAATGTCAGCGAACACCAGGTGATCCTCAAGCTGATATGCCACTAACTTCTCAACAACCTTGCCCAGAAAGGGCAGGTTGGCAATAGGACTGTAATTCGCCAGGACGTCAGGGTCAAGGGAAGATTTCATAAGGAGGGGCCTCACCAGTACTTCTTTCAAAGCAACAGGAAAGACCTCCTCCACCATCGAGCCCCTGGCAATCCTGGTGAACACCGGGCAGACAGCCTCGACACATACTATTAAGAAACTCATCTGGGCTGGGTCCAGTTCACAAGAAGTGTGCTTCAGCTTTAAGATCACCCTAGTCACTTCAGACACCTCCACTGACCAACTCTTCCCAGACAGGCGGAGTGCCTATGAGATCCTCAGCCCGACCACTGCAAGGCAAATGCCTCGCTGTTGGGAACCCCGACTGAATGGACGACACTGTAGGAGAAAAACAGAGCAAACTCCTCACACAAGGTGGATGACAACACTTTTCTCAGTTGCAGACAGGCAGGATGAAGGTTGTCTACAGTTCAAAATAGCTGAGATGGTCTGTTTTTCCCCGCAGCAATTTCCCTGGACAGAAATTCTGCCTTTTTACAGGAAACTGCCCCTGGTATTCCATATAGAGGCAAGTAGGGCCAGCCTATTGGCCTCCAGCTGTGTCTTCTGCCAGCAATGCACCAACCTCCAACCCTTGATCCTCATCACCTTGAGGTCCCCATCAAACCAGGGGAACCGCAAGTGAGAAGATCTGGGTCGTATACAAACTGGTGCGAGAGCATCCAGAGCTTCGGAGACCACCCTGCTGTAGGTGGCCACCTCCTCTCCAGAACCCATCACACATGCCGCGTCAACCCGAGTCAGGTCAGCTAGTGCCAACAGTCCTCAGGGTGTACGCCCTAAAGGGCAGAAGCTGATCATCTCTACGGGGGACTACTGGGGGCGCCCAAACATGAACTCCATGGTACAGTGATCAGACCAGGCGCCTGATCAATCTTGAGATTATCGACCTCAAGACCCAGCTGGAACACCAGATTGAGTGTGTGGCTGTGCTGGTGGGTCGCAGAAGTAACCGCTTGTGACAGGCCCAATGACATCAGCTGGAGGAGGTCGTAGTCGAAATGGAAGGATTCGTCATCGATCCAGGCATTTACGTTCCCCAGGATTAAACACCTGGGGGACTCCAACACCTAGTCAACAACAAAGTCCGCCACCTCCTGCAGGAAATCTCCCCTCATCCCAGGCGGGCGGTTAACGAGGAGAATCCTGCAACCTGCACCTCCATTCCCACACACAGCAATGCACTCAAAAGATCAGATGTTACCAACCGGGTGCACCGTGAAGCCCAGGCTGGCTCGGAAAACAATGGCCACACCCCCTTCCCTGTGATCCTTCCTTGGGCAGTGCACTATGGAGTACCCGGTAGGGACGGTGGCCACAAGAACCGGGACAGCATCGTCACCAAGCCAGATCTCTGTTATCCAAGCCAGGTAGACAGTGGAACTCAAGTCCGCAAAAATCACGGTCTTGTTCCTTATCAACCTATCATTGCAAAGCACTGCCCAAAGCAGATGAGAAGATGCGGCTGGACCTCTAGCTGCCTGCCCACTCGGTCCGGTAGGAACTCTGGGTACAGCGACCAAACACGTCTGGCCTCTCCTTCGGCTCCGTTTACACCCAGGGCGTCTCCTCTACTGGATAACCTCAATGCAGCTCACCACCCCTCTTCAACTGCCCTCAGCTCCCTGCCGATCCCTTGCCTCCTGGTAATTCCAATCTCCCTACAGCGTCTCACTGTGATGGCAGAAACAGGGAGGTCAGTTAGGAGGCGGAAGTCGGGCAGCCAAGTGGCAGCATAGGTAATTCTAGCAGGGCCATGGCACACCAACACATCTTGCCTGGCTATTTTAGTCCCCACCAGAATTCTGGACATGCACAAGATTTCACCGTGGAAAAACCCCCCCAACCACTTACTCAAAACAAAACCCCTTAAAACTAAATTACCCCACTAAAAGAAGTTCCCCTCATGTGTACTAGGCATACACACACTATACAAAATACAACTGCCCCACTCACTCTGCTAATACAAAATTTCTCTATCCTTCATCCACACACCCCAATAAACAACCCCACCACCCAAACACAATAAAATGAATAAATAATTCAGAAAATCAATAAGGGGAGAAACCAGTGAGTGTTAGCTGCAGCAAAACACAAAACAGAAAATTCCAAGTCAGTAAATTAAAAGTCAAACTCAAGATCGAAATCGAAAAACTGGAAGCGTCTCGTGGTGCAGCCCAAAATCTTAGGTGTTCTCACCACCAAAGTTCGACTGATGATTTTACCACGGCACAACCAGTTCAAAAGCAGATTTTCAGTTTTTAGGACGTCCCTCCAAAGACAGAGTCAAAAATGGCTCAGCTCACACCAAAGACCAAGGAAGGGACCTGGACAATGTGGTTCAGTGTAAGGATGGCTGCAGAATCGAACCACATGGAGGGCAAGGGTCCAGAACTTTAGGACGGCAGATTTTATAAAGATGAGTGAATGCCTCCGGGATGACATGGTGGGGGGGGGGGATGACCTGGGTTGGGTGGAGGAACAGTGGGTGAAGCTAAAACGTGCCATAGTAAAGGCAACAACCTCTGCATCAAGCAAGTCAGCAAAAAGCAAGTGGGGGGAAAAAAGACCACAATGTTTCTCGAAAAAGGTAAAGTGTAGTATTCAGAAGGTATAAGGAGACGCAGATGGAGGAGGTTAGGGAGGTGTATCAGGGGGAAGCAGGGAGAGCAGTAAGGAGCACAAAGGCACAAACTGAAGTGAGAATAGCCCAGGTGGTAATGAAAGGGAAAAATACATTTTTAGATATGAAACTGAAAAGAGAAGACCGGGGGAGGGATTGTAAGGTTAAAAAGTGGAGGGGAGACTGTGCAGAGGGAGACCAAGAAAAGGCAAACACTGAACAAATTATTGTGTTCAGTGTTCGCAGAGAAAGGAAAAGGGGAGGTGCCACAAAAAAGTAACAGGAGCACTGGAGGGAGGAAGGTGGATAGCAGTCCATCTTCAGAGGAGAAGAGTCCTGAAGGGACTTGAAAATCTGAAAATGGACAAGGCAATGGGGCCTGACAGGATGCATCCAAGGAAACTGAGGGAGCTCAGGGATGTACTGGCTGTACATCTGACAGCAGTATTTACGTTATCAGAAAAAGGAGTGGTTCTGGAAACCAGCAGGAGGACAGATGCAGTCCCACTTCACAAAGTCGTAGCAGAGAGGAGGTGGGCAGTTACAAGCCTATCTGACAGCGGTGGTAGCAAAGTTAATGGAATCCCTGCTGAAGGAAAGGTTTGTGGAATATCTTGAATCCAATGGGTTACAAGACCCAAGGCAGCATGGATTCATGGTTTTTTTTTTTTGGGAGGGCATGTTAAATGAATCTGGTAGATTTAACTGAATGACCAAGGAATTTGATCAGGTGGAGCGTTAGACGCGACCTACCTACATTTCGGTAAGGCTTTCAACACCGTTCCACACAGTAGACTAGTGAGCAAGCTGGGTAGCTTAGGAGTAGGTCCAAAGATGGCAAACTGGGTAAGAAATCGGTTAGAGGATAGGCAGCAGAGGGTAGTGGTAAATAGGGTTCAGTCCAAGGAAGGGTGATCAGCAGGGTGCCTCACGGATCAGTGCTGAGACTGGTTGGTCCTCTTTAATGTCTATTTTTATTTCATTTTTTAGACCGTCCCCCTTCCCCCATTCGGAGGATCGGTCCCTGCACGCCACCTCCCCCCAATGCCCAGGCTTACCCCCCCCCGGGGTAGGGCCACCCCAATGGACACTGGTCTCTATCCCTGGCTTACCCCCCTAGGGCAGGGCCACGGGAGCGGGCCCCCCCGGCAGACACAGATCGCAGTAGGAGAGGAGACAGTCAAGGCATTAAGGACAGGGGGACGGAATTTTGTGGTACTGTGGAGATCCCTGGGGTGGGGATGTGCAATGACGGCCAGCGTCTGCCCTGCCCACCTAATGTGCGGCACCGGCACTGGCGGTACCTCCAGCCTCCGCCAGAGGTCCACAGAGTGCCGGACACTCGTTCCCTTCCCACTGAAGGAGGAGAGCAGTCCCTGGTACGCTCAATCCTTCTTCCCCCGGCTGGCCCTCCGACTTCCCGAGTCCATCACTGAACCCGGGATGTTGGCGCCACAAGCAGACACCTTGCCATTGCACTGGCAGACCCTTTAATGCCTTTATAAGCAACACTGCTGCGAAGCTAGAAGGGAAGGTCTGTCTCTTTGCGGATGGCACTCAAATGTGCAACTAGGTGGATGCCCCGGGGTGGGTGTGTGTGTGTGTGTGTGTGGAAAGGATGAGCAGAGACTTGAGAAAAAGAAGTTACATACTTCCCATAACAGCAGATCTTAGAGAGAATTTCTTCCATTAGGCCACACCCTTGGAACTATACCTGCATCAGTGCTAGGACCACACAGAAACTTTTGTTAGCCAGGGGCCGCCCACGATGATGTCATGCCTCAGCATCTAGATAAACATGGGCGACCCCATCTCTCCTTAGTTCCCCACCACAGACTGTGCTTGGAGGACCTTCCTTCTTGGGGAACTAGGACAGCATACCAGTGCAACTCATAGTAGGAGAGTAAAGGCACTGGATATAACAGCCATGGAAATTCCCAAGGCAGAAATTGGATGTCATATTCCCCTACAGATTACAAAAAGGGGGGAAGAAGGGAGGGCTGGCAAGGCTGAATGGAGGAGATTGTCTCAAAGATCTACTGTTAAGGTAAGTATGTAATTGTTCGTGGTTTGGCTCAGATCAATATGGCTGCTTGTCTGTCAGCTCCTAACCTTGGGCTAAAAACGTTCCGCTTTCCCTTCCTGACACCTGTTTATCAGCTCATTTGATTTTTTTTGTTCCTCCAGTTTTGGCTGAAACAAAAATTACCACTGAAGTGCAGTTTGAACAATTTCTCCTGTCAAAACTCAAAAGTAAAGTTCATTCACCTCACCAGACAGAATGGGCGACAAAGTTGTGGCAGTCAGGAGCATGATGGATCCTGTTATCAAGCAATGTTTCAGCAAATTCTGGCAGAGATCTCAGGGAGGTGAAAGAATCAATCACCGCCCTGGAGAGCCAAATGGAGGACCTGCAGATTAGAGTATTTGATGCGGAGGACACCCTCAAGCAGCTGTATATCCAAGGAGACCACTGGGACACTCAGACACATATTTGTCTGAGATTGCCCTGCTATGGGACAAACTAGATGACTTGGGAGTGCCATAGTCACTGCAATAAATAATGTCCATATTGTCAGTGTGCCTAAAGGAGTGAAGGGGAGAAATGTTGCTGATTTTGTGCAGCACCTGATCACAGACACCCTGGGACTCTGAAATTGCCCCACTGACAGACAATGGGCTCACCAATCCCTAGCCCAGTGGTCAGAAGCTTATGAGAAGCCCTGTCCCGTCCTCATTCTTCTTCTGCAGTACATGGTAAAGTTTTAGAGAAAGTGCTTATGCTGGCTAGGGAGAAGGGGTAGATTTTATGGCACGGTCATTGCATTTCCTTCTATCAGGATTATTCTGCTTGTCTTAACAAGAAAAGGGCCTCCTTCATAGACACTAGGTGTGCGTTACAGTAGTTGGGAGTCGAGTACAAGATGGTATACCTGGCCACATTCAAAACTGAAAGGAACTAACTGTTTCATGACTTTATGGATCTGAGAGAAGCTGCGAATTTGTTCAGAGAACATGGGGGAAGTGACTTCCCAAGGCGCAGGCCATATCAGAAGTTAAACTCACTGCAGGGGCACCTAGGACTGTGGCGGATGAGCATTTTATGTAACACTTCCTCCTACTCACCAACTCCCTCCACCAGTTCTGCCCACCCAGAACAATGGCAGAAAAAGAGCAGTGGCTGGCATAAAAAAATACCAATGCCTCCAGGCTCGTTGATGCCGAAAGTGTATAATTACACCATAGCTGCAGCAGAGGGTCCAGAAATTCAGCGACGGATTCATCACCGGGCTACTCACCCCTGGAGAGGAACACCCTGCCTTTGCTGCACCCTGACTATAACCTGCCTGCCCCAGGATCCCTGGTGGATGGGACAGTTCCAGTGGCATTGTCTAAGGTATGTAATCCTTCATGGGCGGACACTGCACTTAAACACTCGGACACGGGTAAACCTCAAGCACTAAGGGAATTGGCTGATTTCGCTCTGGGCAGAACAAGGTAACCGTGATGGATTGCTGACTGATTGTTGTCACCTCCCTAAATGGACTTCCATCTGTTACATGGACTGCTGAGCATGTCCTTTTCATGCAGAATTTGGTAATGTGGTCAGTGGGCAATTGTTATTATGCTTGGTAACCTTCCTGGCAATGTTCTTTCCTGGGAGAAATCTTGCAGGGGGGCTTTGTAATCAGTTGGACTGCCTACTAGGGGAGGTAGTATTTTTTTGCCCCCCCCAAGGAAAGTTGATGCGTACCCATTTTTTCACACAGCACAACCATAGGCTTCTGCTGGTGAAGTGATTTTCTTCCGACAGCTTCTTGTAAAAAAAAAAAAAAAAAAAAATTTAACACAAACACTGACTGTTGTCAGCTATTTCAGCCCACTAATTAGTGGCTCGGATATTCACTACACATGCCCTCCCCCCTGCCTGATACAATGTACGAGTGTTACCTGCATGAAACTGCAGAGGATACACCTCTGTTCGGACAGGCCGAACTATGCTGCACATCACCCCCCCCCCCCCGTCCACAGCTGCCAGTGTTCAATAAATTCTATTTCACTTTTGCTGCCCCATCCCCTATGTTCACATGATTAGTTAATTAGCCAACAATCACAGCAAATGATGGAGGACGGCTATGACTCTCTGGAATGAGCCTTCCTTGGAGAGGGTACATTCCTATGTGGCCTTTTCCCCATATTGTCCACCCCTCCCTGAACTCCCCTTCCCTTGTAGACTACAGGAGCGCCTTGTTGTTGACCCCAGCTATTCGGGCTCTTTCACAGCAGGGGGCAGGTGGGGCTGGAATCAGTGGGGAGGCTACTTGCTCCTTTTTAATGTTGCTATTTCCCAGAGAGTCTACACGCTGTCGGGTGTCTACCCCTGGCCACTTTCACCTCTCCTGCACCAAGCGACTGTGCTACAGTCAAGTTATACTGTGCTAATTATCTGCCTTTTCCTGCCTGAAGGAGTGAATCCTCACAACATGATACTGCGCCAGTGGCAAAGCTCCACTCGGAGCCTCCTGTGCGGAAAGTCCCCCCCCCCCCCGAGCTTCCCCATGCATTTGTGATACTATTAATCCTGCCATGCCCTACTACCGTACCCCAATCCTGTGTATAGCCTGGTTAGAACAGGCTACTGTGCATGAACTGCCAGACAGAATTCCCATCTATACCTGCATTTTTACATCCCGAGACACTCATCTGCCTTGTAGGGGAGAATGGCACTGCCTACTCAATGTTTGCTGTCCTCTTCAATTGTCAGTGGTGTCCTTTCTTTGAGAAACATCATGGGTGGTGGGGAAGACAGCTATGGTAGGTGGACAGGTGGCTCTTCACCCTACTTGGGTTCTCTATGGACACACATGGTCCCCTCACTTTGCACGCACAGGAACTGGTTCACATGGGAGATCTGGAAACACTAAACCTATCCCCTGCAGCACTGCTCCATACAAAAACTCCTGTTCTTAGCCGTACACCTCAGCGAGTAGTCAGCTGGATGATTTTGCCCCAGCATTTCTGAATGCCAAACGGTAAAGCTAATGCTGACACCACTTGTCTGTACATGGCGGCCATTGGCACAGCCACCTTGGCAACGCACTAACTCTCTGCTGTCACAGGCCTGGTATTCCTGTTGCTGCTGGAGGGAGTTAGAAGACATTCAACTCTCAGTCAAGCCTCAAGCACCTGTCATGCAGCAGAGGAACAGTGAAATCTACTGCAGATCCAGTCATGCTCCAGAGTTAAGCGGACAGATGCCTGGTGCCCCCAGGACCTGCTATGCTGCATCTCTGCACCCAATGTTTGCTAAACTGACCCCAGACTCTGTGGACTCACAATCCACGTGCCATGCTTTATACCCACTTCATGGTTCTGCGGTCCTCACTGTCCTCCACCACACATACAATACCACTGATGCGTCCAACACTTTGTCTAATACCTCTTTCTCCCACTTCACCTTTCCCGGTCTTTTTTTTTTTTTTCCATTCTTCCCCTCTAACCACCTTTTCATCCCAGAGGGTGATAAGGAACAGTCAATAACTCCTCCAGATTAGCCCAAGGAGGAGGCTGGAAGCTTTCTTTTTAGTCGCTGCACTTTTATTTATTTATTTCAAAAATTTTACCAGAAAAGACATACTGAGCTGAGCAACAGCTCATTTCCAGATGCGTCCTGGTGGGAGGGATAATGGGAGAAATCTATGTACTATTTACAGTACATAAGTGGATAAATTGTACAATGAAATATACATAGTATTTACAGTACATAGATAAAATTGTACAAGGAAATGACGAAGAGCAGTTACTGTGCGCAATGGGCAGAGCAAAACAGCAGCAGTATTAGTTTGCATACCTAGGTTCAGCATATACAACAATCATTAGGGCCAGCAAAAAAGGCTAGGGCAATGTAAAGACATGCAGAGAAAAGGGAGAGGAATGAAGTAGGAAGGGACAGAAGGTGGAGTTTACAAGGAGGAGAAGACCATGAGGTAAAGGTAGAAGTAATGGAAAAAAAAGAGGCAGAAAGAGGGGAGTGGATAAGAGTAGTGGAGCAGGGGTGGAGAGCTCAGGTACAGTTGCAGGAAGAAACTGTGAAGTCTTGGAGACGACAAGAGAGGGACCGGCAGGAGACGGCGGCATGGATGGAGAGGGGGAAGGCATTCCACAGTTTAGGGAGGTGGAAGAAGAACGCAGCTTGGCCAGAAAAGGATGACCTAGACAGGAGTGCGAAGGTCCGGCAGCCGGCGCTACAAAGGGAGTAGGAGGAGTGAGGGGGAGATGACAGTAGAGATTTGAGGTACGAGGGGAGTGAGCTCAGCCAGTACTTAGCAATAAGGGTGGAGGCATGTGCAAGTCGCCTGGCTTCCAGAGAGGGAAGACAGAGTGAGATGCAGAGGGAGCACTGGTGAGTCAGAGGTGGGCAATCAAGAGCAAACCAGCAGAAGGAGTGATAGAGAGGGGTCCAGTCTGGCTAGGGTGGACTTTGTGGCACTGCCATAGATGGAGTCTCCCTAGTCGAATATGGGGAGAATCATTCTCTGTAAAATGGCTCTGGCTGCCGGCATGGGGATACACCCTCTGTTCTGGTACAAGGTACCTACTTTTGGGTGGAGTTTTTTGTGGAGAGAGAGTCCACATGAATACAGAAATCTAGGTGCCTGTCAAGTCACACCCCAAGGTACTTGAAGGAAGGAACATCTTCAAGGATGGACCCATATAGATTGTGGAAGGAGGGAAGGGATAGAAGTCTACACAGCTTTTGCCTGGTTCCGAGGGTCATAGACCATTTTTTTTTTTTTTTTTTTATTTAGTGACAGCTGATTAGAGCAGAACCAGAGCTGGATCTTGTCAAAATCCAGCTGTAGGCTGGTCATAAAATCAGCAGGGGAGGAATCAGAGGCAAATATGACAGTATCATGTTCATACATATGTATGGATGCAGATGTACAGGCAGAGGGGAGGCTATTTAGAAAAATGGAGACGAGGATGGGACCCAACACTGATCCTTGGGGATGCCAGTGCTGATGGGGGCACAGAGTTGCCAATTTTGATTGATTTGAACTGACTGGTTCCATTCATACCTTCTGGGCAGAACTCAATCTGTATCTTGAGAGGAAGTCCTGCAGCAAAGAGCTTTGCAAGGAAGAGTGGGTGAGCTATGGTGTTGAAGGCTTTGGCCTGGCCGACAAAAATTGCAGAGGTGATCAGACCCTGATCCACGCTGAATAGAATGGAGTCAGCTGGCCTGAGCAGGGAGGTGGAGGTGGAGCAGAATTTGTGAAATCCTGACGGGAAAGGTGTGAGGTAAGAGGATGTCAGGAAAAGGAGAAAGTTTTGGGTCCAGCCCATCTGGACTCTTGCCCTTAAATGGGTTTAGAGCCAGAAGGTCCTTAACAGTGGCAACTGGTGAGACTGGAGAGAAGGAGAAAGGGGAGGATAGGGAGGGCTGGGAGAGGGACGGGGGTAAGGAGGAGAAGAGGCAAGAGACATAGGACATGAAGAAGTCATTAAATTCAGCAGCGACAGCAGAAGGTCAGAGATGATGGTATCCGGGGAGAGGATGACCTTCCAAAACTTTGAGGGGTGGTTAATATTGTTTTGGAGGGTGGCAGAAAAGTACTCTACCTTAGCATGTTTTTTAGCCCTAGTGCACGCATTACGTAAAGTATGATATTTTTGGTAGACGGCAGTGGAGCCAGAGGTCATGTGGGCTTTCCATGCCAGATCTCATGCATGCAGGCAGGCTAGCAGTTTGGCAGAGACCCAGGGGGTGAGGACAGCCTCAAACCCTAGTTTTCTGTGGCGATCCCAAATCGACAGGCAATATGATGTGGAAATTTAGGAAAGAGTCAATGGAGCTGGCAGTGGAGATAAGAGACCAATCAGTGGTTGCTAGGTTCTCGTGAAGGGATGACAGGTTCAACGACAAGAATGATCGAATTAGGAGGCATTTGGGCAGGGCTTTGGGTTGGTGAACCTTGCGTATACAGTATACCTATGTGGTGGTCACCAAAGGCATCTGGTAGAGTGCCTGATGCAATTATTCTGTGTGGGTGGGAGGCAAGGGCCCAGTCCAAAAGGGTGCGATTTAGTTATCTGAGGTTGAGGCAGATATGATCAGAGATTGGTTGAGTAAGGTTTAGGGATTTGATGTTATCACAGAATTTGAATAGTGAGGGGGAGAGACAGTTTTTGTTAAAGTCCCCAAGGATGAGAAGTTCTCTGGTTGAAGCATGAGAGGTGACAGTAGAGAGAAGTTCAGGCACAGAAGAAAAAGGCAGGCCAGGGTAGCAATATACAGCGCAATGAAGATGGGAAGAGAGAAGGGTGAGGGAGTTTGATGAGGAGGAGTTCATAGGCAGCCAAGAAGGAAGTAAAGAGTAGAGGGACATACTGAATGGCAAAGGTAAGATAAATGGCTATCCCGTAGCACCTAGTGGCTCTCTCCTGTCGGGTGAGTAGCCACGGATGGCAACAGTCAAGAATGGAATCCTGTGGGAAAGCCAGGACTCTGAGATAACCAGTATGTCAGGATTAAGGTTGACCATGAGGGGCTGCAGTAAGTCAATTTGGGGAAGGAGGCTGCGGATATTAATGGCACGCGGTCATGTCAAGGGCAAAAGCATGCAACAATGCCGATGCAAAGCAGTGTAAGCACAAATATCGCACACTATACTGACCAGCTTATTACAGAGTCGCAGACACCGCAGTAACAATTTAGTTTTTAAGGGGGCCTGCCAAAGACACCCTACACCCTCGGACTAATTATAATCAACTTAGGGGGTCGTGGACATCGGGGTAAAAAAAAAAAAAAGGAGGGACTCGAGTCGGGAAAAGTTTTGTTATTGGGGCCAAAAATAAATATATATGGCAGGACAGTGGGACCTGGGGAGAACCGAACTGCAACCCCAGGTCCCCGCCACCACCGGAGGCAGGTGCTCCAGCCACTACGCCATGGGAGCAGCTTGGCCAGGCACCTCCCCAGTGGCATCCTTCACCTTCCCTGCTCGCAGCCTACAGCGACAGAGATAGAGGTTTCTACTGTATGCTGTAAAAACCCCTGTCGCTGTACAGCCATTAGCGTTTCTTACAGCGCTGTATTTCATGCAAGGTTTTATCCGCGCTATCTTAACCCGGTACCAATATTAACATGTGCTACACTCAGTCTCTTGGGGAGGCTGGTGGAGTGGGGATTGGCAGGGTCAGGACTGGGCTCCATGTCACCCAGCTTGCAGCAACAACAGGAAGATAAGGAATTTTTGTGGGTGAAGAGGAGAGTTTCCATGGCAGCTGAGTGATACAACAGGGGTAAGGTGGAGGGCAGGGGGAAGAGGCGAGCAGTGTGGAGGCCAGGGAGAGAAAGAGAGAACTGGAGTTGGGTAGGGGAGGTGGAGGGGTGGATAAGATAGGAGGGGTAATGTACGGAGAGTCAGCACAAGGGCAGAAAATGAAAATAGGAGGGGAGGAGGACTAGTGAACAGATTTAGCATGATAAGGCAGTGGGGGCAAAGGGGGGGGACAGGAAAGGGGGTTGGGGTTACACAGAGAGGGGAGACAGAGAGAGAACTGGAGTTGGGGAACACCACTAAACAGCTTACAGTACATAGATTCAACTGCAGCATTACATTAGGAGCTCTGTAAACTATTTTCAGCATATAAAATTAATATTGCAGCTTTAGGTAGAAGCCCAGCAAACAGCTTACATTACATGAAATTAATTGCAGCTCAATTGTTTAAAAAATGTCACTAAACTGCTTGCTGTAAGTGAATTAATGTAACGGTTCTGGTTAACACACAACAAATTGCAGTACAGGTATACATGAATACAGTACATGATCACGCAGACTGCATCAACCTATTTTGCCCATAGATATACCATAAGTATAGAATCCCTTAGGCAGAATGCCATACCCAATCAAAATAGCAGCAGTGGGCTCATTTTACATAAGTGGAGGGTGTGGAGGTACGCTGGGTCTGTGACTGGGAGGCAACAGTGGAAAACTGCTTGAAGGAACTGGGTTAATCTGTTCCAGCTGGTCCGACTCCTCAGGTTGAGTGTGCCAGTGCAGGACCATACCAGGTAAGCTAAGACTGGAGGGAGGGACTGGACAACCAAGATAGCCACACCAAGGGGTAAAAAAACGTCACCGATTGTTTTTTACGGTCCCTATAAAAGGAGCACCACTTCTGGGTGAGCGGAATATATGTATTGGGGGTGTGGTGGCGCCGGGTGGGAGGTGGGTGGAAGTATGTATTACGGGGGTGTGTGTGTGTGTAATGGCTACTGGTGGGAGGGTGGTTGGTAACGGTGTGCAGGAAGAAAGTATGTATTATGGGGTGTAGCGCCACCTCTGGTGGGAGCTTGAATCAGGGGAAGGTGGCACTGTCCAGTAGCCCTCTCAACCCCTGGTGTCCATCCTACACTGATGCTGGAGGGGCACTGTGGAGGAGAAGAAAAAGGGTCAGGTATGTGTAAACAAAGCTAGGGAGGGATTAGAACAGTGGGGGGTGGGAGGGGGAAACAGGATCCATGAGGGAGGAATGAGAAAGGAATGCAGAGCAGGCAAGGCTGTGTAATTACAGAACAATAGCTGTGCTGAGATTGAGCAATCTGAGAGCGGCAGTCACGGAGTCAGGAAGGACCTGTAAGCAGTGATTCACCTGGGACAGCCTTAGAGAGCCAAATGCTCAGAAAGGGGAGCTACGCTACACTCAGGAAATCCTTGTTTTGTGTTGCACTGCAGGGAGCTGAGCACAAGATTAAAACAAGCACATTTGCCTAAGCAACTGAATTAGCCATAAATGCAGGGCACCGAACATGAATTCAAGAGCCCTCAGTGCAGGTACAACTAAGCTTTAAAGCAACAGCAGGACTGTTCTACAAAAGGCACATGGATGCAGAAACTGGTCTTAAAGCGAACAGTAGAATCTTGTAAAAGCAGGGAATGTGGCTATTAAGCCACAGTCAATCAGTCCCGATTTGTGGGAATTAAAGATGGCGCCAAATGCCACGGCCCTCGTGGAGTCATTGAGTATCGTACCAAAGTCCGTCTGCAGGGTGTAGTGGCCGCGTCTGGTGGGAAGCCTGAACTGGGGGAGGGTAGCACTATCCAGTAGCCCTCTTGACCCCTGGTGTCCTTCCTACACGAGGATGACCTTAGGGTTACTAGACGCTGTTAGAGGTGTGTGCATCTCATGGTACACGGGTTTTCTGCCAAGCCTTCCCAAAGTGGCAGTTGTTAAGTTATTATTGTTAAACCTATGCAGTTGAAGTTTCTTCTGTCAGTTGTTTACAGCAGATTAGGTGTAAAGCTCTTACTTCCTGTCCTTGTAGTTTCTTGTTGGGGTATTCTCCCTCGACGAGTGTATAGATGGCGCTGAAGTGGACCATTGCTTGACTCACCTTTGCAGATGAAAACAATGGTTGGTAATGTCACTCCTACTTTATGGATCTATATGGGAGGGCTCCCTGAGGGAGGGCAACCCTTAATGCAGGTGATCTGCCCATTATCTGAACTTGAACTCCTTCCCCGAGGAGACACTATACGTGCCCTTCCTTGGAGATTTTACACCACCTACCCTTCCTCCTTTACCACTCCGCTCTGACACTTACAGTGGGTAAAGATCTTAAGCTAGATCATCTGAATTCCTCTACTGGCTGGGTAACTCTTTCTGGTGAGGCGTGACACGCCATAGCCAACTGCAACCTTCTCCCTTCCATCCTATATGGGGCCCCCCTGCTACAGTTCCTCCAGGAGAAGGAGCTTAGCAAACTTTCCATGCTCTGCCACAGGGTGGCACGCTTTGCAACAAACTCCTCCCCAGGAGGCATCACTGCAAGGTCCTCGTGGACCTAAACTGGCCCACCTTATGGCACAAGTTGGCCTATTCCTCTGTTTGTTTGGCCTTTAAATTCATTTCCTTCGGCCCTCCTCCCCATCTGAGTGGGCTGCTCACTCCAAAGGTACAGTGCCGTACCTCGAGATCCTCGGCAAGTCGTCCCCTCGACATCCCTCGGGTTCACACCAACCAAGGTAAGCGCTCCTTTCAGAATGCCGCTCCATAACTATGGAACGCCCTCCCAGCAAGTCTGGTGGACAAGCCTACTCTCCAAGGGTTTAAGTCAGGCCTCAAAGTGTACCTTCTGGAACTCAGTCTCTGTGGTTGTAATCGCTAGCCCCCTGCCCGGGCCTGTTGTCATGCTGTCACTAATTTTGCCATTTCTATTTCTCCCATGAAACTCTTATGCAAAATTGTTAAATGTACTGTGCACCTGTCTAACACTTTATGAGCCTTGTGAAGCCTGCTGTCTCTGTGTTAAGCGTTTGATACCAATTCCTTGTATGTATCAGCTGTAAATACTGTATATTGATACCAATGTATGTAATCTACTGTAACTAATTCCGTGTCGCCCCTGAAAAAGGGACCTCTGGCCTCAGTGGGCTTACCCGGTTACCAAAATCTAAATAAATAAATGTCCAGGGACTCAATTCACTGATTAAATGGAAGCAAGTTCTCTCTCATTTGCAAAACAGCCACTGTGACAGTGCCTTGCTTCAGGAGATGCACCTACTCCGTGTAGAAACTTGAAAGTTACAACGCAAGTGGGTAGGCTGTGTAGTGGGCAGCTCCTACTCTACCAAAGCTGGAGGAGTCGCCATTCAGTTCCATAAAAGCTTACAGCCTCAGGTGCTGGCTACTTCCTGCTCCAAAGATGGCAGGTGGGTCCTGGCCCAGGTTCTGTTAAACTCACAGCCGGTTTTCCTGGGGAATGTGTATGGTTCCAACTTAGATACTGCCTCCTTCTTTGCAGACTTCACCCAGCAGCTAGCTGACCACCTGCAGAGGGGTGATAAGCTAATACTTGGCAGTGATTTTAATGAAGTCTGCAACCTTGTTATAGACAAGGTCAGATGTTCTAATACCCTTCCCACTAAATCCAGGAGTGCCCTTTGGGCATTAGCTACAGAGTTTAATTTGATAGACCCCTGGAAGGCTTACAACTCCACGGGACTGGACTTCACTTTTCACTCTTCTCCTCACCAAAACTCTAGCAGACTACATGTCTTTCTGCTACTAGCAAATCAAATGCAAAATGTCTAGTGCACCTCCATAGGACACATTATTATCTTGGACACACTTGCGTCTCCTTAATGCTTACAATCGGACCACCAGCTCAGAGTCCCTCTAGGTGGTGCATGGATACTTACCTGCTGCACCAGGAGGGATTTATGCAGTGGCTAACTACAGAGATTGCCTCCTTCCTGGATATCAGTGACTCCCAGAAAATCTCAAGGGCCATTTTGTGGGATATGCTGAAGGTTTACTTAAGGGGCAACATCACTGGTTATGTGTCTCATCTCAAGAAGCAGCATCCGAAGGATGCAGATAAATTAGAAAAGCAGCTTAAAGTCAAAGAGAATTGTTATAAACAGGCAGGTGGTGAACGACCCGCAGCTCCACTGGGAGATTCTGCAGCTCAGGTATCAGATAAATGCCTTATCCTTTTCTCAAGTACAAAAAGCTATGTTACGAACAATGCACAGATGTTGGGAATCTGGGTAAAAGACGGGTCGCCTGCTGGCCTTCCGCACAAGAATACAGCAAGCTGCCAAGCATATTGCCTCTATTAAACTCCCCTCAAGGACCCTTACGAGTAAGTCAAGCAAAATAAATGGTGCTTTTGCCAATTTCTATACTGAACTTCACACCTCTAGTTTGGGCCAGGACCTGCCAAAGCTGTCTGACTTCCTAAGGGATATTCTCCTGTTTTGTCTATCCAACTCTCAAGAAACTGACCTGGATAAGCCTTTTTCTCTCCAGAAGCTCCAGAACGCTATTCTTGCCCTCCCAAAGTAGAAAACGCCTGGCTCAGATTACCTTCTTGCTGAGGTGTACCAAACCACTTTGCCAGTTCTAGGCCAACCCCTCTAAGCTACCATAACCGCTGCACTTGTCAGTGGAATTTTGCCTCCCACTATGACGGAAGCCCTTATAGTCCTTTTATCAAAATGAGGCAAAGACCCTCAGAATGTCTCCAACTATCATCCCATTTCCTTGATGAATGTGGATGCTAAGATCATAGCAAAGGCCTGTGCGCTCAGGTTACAGGCAGTCATCCCTCTTCTCATAGGCAACCAGCAAGCAGGCTTTAAAAAGTTTAGACTACCATTAGACAATATTCAAGTGGTAACTGATGTTATTTGGGCGGCTTCTGAGAGAGAGAGAGATGAACCTGCTTTGCCGGTCAGTGTGGATACTGAAAAAGCATTTGATTCGGTTGAGTGTCCCTATCTCTTCCAAGCTATGCAGGCCATGTGAATGGAGTCTAGCATTCACGGCCTGGGTGCGGCTGCTATATGCAGAACCTTCCATATGCTTCCTCACTAACTCCTCCATTTCCCCTTTGAAATCAGCTCGATACTCGACAAGGTTGCCCGCTGTCTCCTCTTTTGTTCCTCACTGCCATGGAGCCTCTTCCAAGAAGAATAGGGCACTCTTCAGAGATAGAGGGCATCACATGTAGGTCTGTTCAACTTACTACTGTAGCGTATGCAGACGACTTGCTAGTGGCAATGACAAAACCTGCTACATCAGTCCTGGCGCCAGTAACCCTGCTAACTGAATTTAAATGGTCGTCTGGCCTGCGGGTAAACTGGAGCAAGACAGAGGTCCTGCCCCTTTCAAAGTCCACTACTATGGACCTGATCAAACACTTAGGGCTCCGCTGGTCACCCACATCCATAACTTATCTGGGCATTAAGCTCTCAGCCAACCTTGTTTCAATAGTAACCCTTAATCTTGACCGGTTTATCCCGGCCATGGAGACAGGCCTCTCTAGATGGAAGAAGCTTCGGTTATCGTGCTCGGGTAAAACTGCAACCTATAAAATGATGCCATTTCCAAAACTCCTCTTTTACAGTTTCCCAGTCCCAATCAGACTGGATAAGCTGCAAAAGCTGGAGCGCTTATTCCTTATATTCCTATGGGATGGAGGCAAACCAAGATTTAGGTTGCATAAACTAAGAGCACCTGGACACATGGGGGGACTCTGCCTTTGCTATGGGCATTCCATCAAGCAGCAGGGATACAGTAAAACTTATTTTTGTTCTTGCCCGTATCTGCTAACTCTCCAGATTGGATGCCACTTGAACAGGGCCGGGGGCTTCAGCCACCATGGGACTCCAGGAAAAGACAGCGTGCCACACCAAATCCCCAGGAGAAATCTCCCCTGTAGCAACCTTTGCAATGCAGACCTGGGACTCTTTGCTAAAGCACAGAAGATGGGACAAGTTCCATCTGGGCCCATGGGAACCGTTATGGTACAATCCTTACATCACCATAGCAGGAGAAGACTTATGGTGGCGCTCCTGGGCATCCCTGGGAATCTGTTGAGTAGGGGATCTTAATATCCCCAAATCTAGTATGCTGGATTATTTCCAAAACCTCCAATTGTGATATGGCCTACTGCAAATGCATCTTTGGTGATACCTCCAGCTCCACTCTGCCATGGGTAGAAGGTCACATCCAGGGCCTGCATCCACCATATACGATGTAGTCCAACTCATTTCGGCTTGGATGAAGCTTCCCACTAGGCTGAGTGGCAGACTATGGACTTTCCTCCTTGAACCTTACTGCCCTCTGCTGCACAAGCAACAAGCTGCCTGGGCAGAGGAGCTTCAGTTGCCTATCACCACAGATATGTGGTCAGCTACGATCAAGGGGGCCCACACCAATTTCAGGGACATGAGGTACCAACTTATCCAGAAAAAGATTCTTCATAGGTGGTACCACACTCCGGCAGTGCTCTGCAAAATGGGATTGTTGTCAACCGACCTCTGTTGAAGATGTCACCAACCGGAAGACACGCTCACCCATATCTTGTGGTCCTGCCTTAGTATACAAAGCTTCTGGGCCAGCATCTTTTGAGTCCTGTGAGGTAGTTCTGGGCAAGCCACCTCTGCATACCCCTAGAGTATGGATTTTAGGGGCACCCCTTACAGTTTATGAATGCTATATGCCAGCCTAAGGTTGGCTTCTTCCAGCTGCATTAAAAGCAAAAAAAAACAGATTTTGCTTAAATGGAGATCTGACTCCCTACCAGCTAGAGCAGAGTGGCCAGCTGCCTTGGGCAAACTGGCAGAATATAAATACCTGTTGCACCTGGCACTGAATAATATGAGGTGATATCATTCCATCTGGGATCCTTTTCTAAGGAAGAGACACGTACGCTCTAGCCCCTCCTAATTTTTGTAAGGTTTATCCTAATTACTTAACTTTTGTCACTCTTGTTTATCTGCTTTCATGTGCGGCATTAATAGTTTATACTTACCTTAGAAGGATTACTTTGTTCGTTTAGATTTAGGTAATTCCTTTCCATAATTACAGAATGATATACAAATAAGGAGTATAACGGGGAAAAAGAAAAACAAAAAGATGATGTTAAATCATATGTAATGACCCACTGCTTGTTGCTGTTATGATGTTTGGTTTACCATTTGTGCTACTGCTTCTTCTCTAATAAACCATTTTTTTTTAAAGTATGTAACTGTTCTATCTTCAAGGATCTCTCTTCCATTAGGCCTCACCTTTGGAATGAGTCCCAAGCAGTTCTAAAGCTAACTGGGAGGCTGAAGCAGTCTGGTTCTCAACAGCAGGCCCTGTAAAACAGCAAGGCTGAAACCTGCATGCCTGTGAGTAATAATGTCCAGACTGCAATACTCAGTAAAAGTGTGGACAGTGCTCCAGGTGGCTGCAGAAACATTTTTGAAACAAGCAAGCAAAGTGGCCACTCCCCTGGTGGAGTGACCATGAACCACACCAGGAAGTTCCTTATTGTACTTTCTGTAACAGAACATAATGTGCTAACAATTTGAACAGCACTGTTTCAACACAGGAGCACCCTTTGAGTGGTAGTGTGGCTCCGTCGGTAGCACATCTACCTCTGTGCCAGAGGGTCACGGATTCTTATTCCACACAGGGACTGGGTTCATACCTTAAAATGCTGGCCTCCAAGTGCAGTACTGGGGGTGCTGTACTGTCGGGGTGTCCAGGAAGGGTAAAAGAGGAGAAGGAGGAGCTCTCTACGTAAGGGAAGGGTTCAAAGCAACAGAACTAAATGGTAAATGGGGAGGAGAAGAAGCACAGTGGGTCACCTTAGAGAGACAGGAAATGGTACCACAATCTGCATGGGAGTTATATACAGACCCCCGCCTCAGGGGGAGGAAATGGACAAGGAAATTATAGAAGGCATCCTTAGAATGGCAGAAAAAGGGAAGATATTGTTGATGGGGGACCTGAATATGCCAGATGTTAACTGGAGCACATTTGCTGCAGCAACATCCAAGAGCAGTGTCATTCTTGATGCCCTACAGGGGCCATGCCTCAGACAGCTAATGTTGGAACCCACTCGGGAGAAAGCAATCTTAGACCTGGTACTCTCAAACGGGGATGGAGAGAGGATTACAGATTTAGAAGTGGGTAGCCATCTGGGAACAAGCAACCACCAAACAGTGTGGTTAACGATAAATACAGCTGTAGAGTCAAGCCATACAAAAGTGAGAGCACTGGACTTTAGGAGGGCTGACTTTGGCAAAATGGGGAAGTGCCCAAGAAATGCAGTAGCAAATGGGTGGGAAAGAGGGGTCATGGAAGAACAATGGGGAAAAATCAAAACTGCCATCACAGAGGCAACAAGCCTTTGTGTGAAGCAGATAAAACAAAATGAAGTAAAAAACCACTATGGTTCTCAAAAGAGGTGGCGGGAAAAGTTAGGGAGAAAAAGATAACATTCAGAAAGTATAAGGAATCACAGAAGGAGCAGGACAGACAGCTGTATCAGATGAAGAAGGAAAAGGGGAAGGCAGTCAGAACAGCAAAGGCCCAAACCAAGTAAAAGATAGCCAGCCAGTTAAGAAGGGGGATAAAACCTTTTATAGGAACATTAGGGAGCGAAGAAAGACCAAGGGAGGGACAGTGAGGCTTAATAAAGGGGATGGGAGGTGGGCAGAGGGTGACAGTGAAAGTTCAGATACCGAACAAATACTTTTGCTCAGTATTCACAAAGGAAGAAGAGGGGGAGGTACCTAAACCAAACAATAGAAGCACTCTGGGTGGGGGCGGGGCGGGGGCGCAATACCAGTCCATTCACAGAAGAAAGGGTCCTGAAAGAACTCCTAAAACTCAAGGTGGACAAAGCAATGGGGCCTGATGGGATTTACTCCAGAATTCTAAAAGAACTAAGGGGAGACCTAGTGACACCACTGACTACCCTTTTTAACAAATCATGGGAGGATGGTGTGGTACAAGAGGACTGGAGAAGGGCGGCTGTGATACCCCTTCACAAAAGTGGGAGCAAGGCAGAGGTAGGAAACTACAGACCTGTTAGTTTGACCCCAGTGGTAGGGAAAATGATAGAATCACTTCTGAAAGACGACTTGTTGAGTACCTAGAGGCCAACAGGGCATAGGACCCAAGGCAGCATGGATTCACAATGGGAAGATCATGTCAGACAAATCTAATAAATTTCTTTGACTGGGTGACCAAAGTAGAAGACCATGGAGGGGCTGTGGATAAGGCCTACCTAGACTTTAGCAAGGCATTTGACACAGTCCCACACAAAAGATTAATAAACAAGTTAGCCAGCCTGGGAGTGGGTCCCAGGGTGGTAGCCTGGGTAACAAATTGTCTGGATAACAGGACACAGAGGGTAATAGTAAATGGATACACTCTAAAGAAAGTGGTGTTACTAGTGGGGTACTGCAGGGTTCAGTGCTGGGACCGGTCCTCTTTAATGTCTTTATAAGACAGCACCCCTGCCCTCGAAACAGTACCCCACCTGAAAGCTTCAGCTAAAGGAGGGCATCCTGCCCTCGGAGCAGAACCCCATCCGCAAGAGAGGACCCACCCAAAAGCCTCAGCTAAAAGAGGGCATCCCACCCGCAAGAAAGGACCCACCCAAAAGCCTCAGGTAAAGGAGGGCATTCCGCCCTCGGAGCAGTACCCCGCCCACAAGAAAGGACCCACCTGAAAGCCTCAGCTAAAGGAGGGCATCCCAACCTCAAAGCAGTGCCCCGCCCTCAAGAAAGGACCCACTTGAAAGCCTCAGGTAAAGGAGGGCATCCCACCCTCGGAGCAGTATCCCACCCTGCAAGAAAGGACCCACCCAAAAGGTACGGAATCAAGACACTCTCTTGAACGGAGCCACAGCCTTTGTTCTCAACTTTTGAATTTTAGCACCTTTTTTCCTCACTCGCAGCAGCTAGGGCTCCAGCCATTAGAAACTCTAAAACTTTGTCTCACAATGCACTCTGTGCTGATCTGGGACCATCACTTTACTGATTTTATCTAAAACCCTGCCTGTTGCACCCTAAACGGTCCAGCACTGAATTAATTTGTAAACCTGCCCAGGGCCTATTTATTTCATTTATAACCCACACCAGAGATAGTTGTTTTCAGTTTAGAACTGTCCCGGAGACAGGTTTAATTTTAACCTGCAGCAGAGGTTGAGTTTGGTTTAAACCAGCATCTGAGCTTTTTTAATTGTATAAACCTACACCGGAGGGGTTTTGTAGTCTCAATCCTGCACCAGAGATTAATTTTAACTGGTACCTTAAACCTGCACAGGAGCTTAATTTCAACTCCTAGTCTGCATCAGAGGGGATATAGGTTGGAACTCTTAAGGGCAGCTCACTTTTTACGTAACCTAGCTTACAGTTTGCTGCTGCTGCTGTTTTAAATTGTCCAGAGGCTTACCAGAGACTGAAGAGTCGCTCTGCTTTTAAAATTGACTTGAGCACTGACTGCATCTTTCTGCAGACGCTACACGGCCCTTTGTTGGTCTTACTTATATAGTGGCATGGCGTCATGTGACCAACTCCCCACTTTCCCATTAGCAGCCTATAAGCACTCGCCTACAGAGGGCATCTGACTTTTTTCCCCAAATACTTTTTCCAACAAGCTGCTGTTTTGGAAGCCTCAACATACTGCTGCTCAGCTCCAAATTCGTATTTTTCCCTACTAGCCAAATTGAAGCTTACATCCCTAAGTGAGTTTCTGCCCACTATCCCAGCTTGCTAATCTGACACACTATCACTAGCTCACTTCCTAACAACTGGCTCCACTATTAAACACATTTCTGCTGCTAGGTGTTGGGACATGTGGACAGCCATTTCTGAGTACACTATGATTTTTTTTTAATAATATAAAAATGTGTTATGGATTGTGTCTCATGAGAGATGCTGAGACAGCATGTGAGATCACACACACACACACACACACACACACACACACACACACACACACACACACACAGACAGGTTTTAGATACAAGGTGTTACCTGGAAGGCCAGAAGCTAATTACAGACTAGAACAGGCCTTAATCAAGAATATCCTGTTTTTCTAAGTTAAATATAGCTTTAACTGCTAAGAGGGAAATCAGTATCCATTTTATGACATTTCGTGGAGGAAACCAGATTTAGCACACTGATGCGAAATCATAAATGCTTTGATGTCTGTGTGAGAGGGGATATTGCTCATAGATGAAAGGAAATTTACAGACTTGATTGGGGAAGTCACATGGGGAAAGGAGTTTCTGATGTAACTTTAATTAACTTTCCTTCTAAAATGATAAAACTTCCTGGGTGTATGATTTTTAATAAACAGAGGAGGAGCTAGGTGACCTCACACAAAGGGGTTGGCAAATACAGTTTTTTCAAAGAATATTCTGTTTTTCTTCAGGAACACTTCTACCTTCACTCTGACAAAGAAACATCTTTGAGCACTTTAAGCAAGTATACAGGTAGAGAGAGACCAAAATCTAAGTACTGTAGTAGGAATTGCATTGTTAAAACCTTGTTTTTTTTAGATTGTATGGTTCTTGTGATATTGGTTCTGTATTTTATGTCTTACATATTTTTTTTATCTATTTTAGTAAACTCTATTTTTACAGCCTACTTGGTCTGTCTTTGAATTTAATTTTCTTAACAAGTGAAGTATATATGGTTAAAGCAGACACTGTGCATAAGCTTGAATGGTGATACCAAACTGGAAAAAGGTAAGAGTAATCTGAGGTCTTTATCAGAGTTTTTAAGGGTTCATTTTGTACACCTGGTTAGGTGCCCGCAGGCAAAGATATCTGCCCCCAAGACAGAATTATCTGAGCCTGTGCATTGGGTACGCTAGCAAGAGGTTCACAGTTTGAATCCCTCCAGAACTGAGACCAAAGGTTGATTTGAACCCACAAAACAGACAGGAGGGTTACCCTGTTTCTGTTAACTGTTCACAATACTGCGCTCGGAGATTGGCACTTTGGGAGTAGAGGGCTGACCTGCTAAGTGGGTTTGTGACAGGTGTTACCTTAGGTGGTCTTCTACGGCTCTTACTGGTGTGTAATCCCCCCTCCTCAGAGGTATTTTCCATGGATCCACATGACTTTGCCATCTCCAACATCCTTATACTCCCCAATAAACTCCATGATATTGCACACTTACTTATCCCTCATGGCTATCTCTGTCATGTAGCCTATACTTTCAAGAAGTGCCTTCTCTGCTACTCTGTTCATGTTCCTTAGATATTTTGTGTGTATTATTTATAATGTTTGACTCTGTTTTTTTTTTTTTTTTTATACTGTAACTTATGTTTGTTGTTCTAATACCTGGGACTTCACTGAAAATGAGCTATGCTCAATTGAATGCATTTACCTTATTCTGATGAATAAAAAAGATCTCCCCCCCTCCTCCTCCTCCCCTCCCCCTCCTCAATCCTGCCTCCCCTGTTCATCCATCGCAAACTATGGTATCTCCTCTTTCTTGCTCTAATACTTGCAGGAGATACTGAATTAAACCCTGGACCACCTATTCACCTCTCCTCCTCTGACACAGTGTGGAAGGACCAGGGTTTTAAATAGCTGGTATCGCATCGCAATTTGTGATGCGATCTGGCTGCTCGGGCGATCCGTTCTCACATCTACATCGCGAAAAAGTGCGATGCATTCTGTGACCCTCCCCACCCATCTCAGCCCCACCACCCATCTCAGCCCCACCACCCTTCCCCACCCATGTCCCCACAGACACTCACCCACATAACAAGGTACCTCATTAGTTTAGAATGCCGCCCAGTCTCACCGCCACGGCCTCAACATAAATGCTGGCAGTCACACCATAGTTAACTGCATTAGTTAAGCTATCCACCTAGTAGTGCTGTCTACAGTATTCTCAGTCTCACTGCCGTGGCCTCAAATGCCGGTAGTCGTTCCCAGTAGTGCTTTGCGAACGCGATCGCAATGCAGTACTGCCCATCTCTAACAGTACTGGCTGCCTGATCCCAAGCTCCTGGAGAGGAAAGTGGTAGGAGAGTTGCAAAAACGTGATTTACTGTGGCGCAGAGTGAGTGAGCTGATCGGCAGTGCTGTTAATCTGGAGACCGAGAAGAAAGATGAGAAACATCAAATAAAAAGGTGGGTATATACTCACAGATTTAAGAAGCAACCATATTGTGAAGGGCACTCAGGGTAAACGTTGCAGACAGAGTTAAGTTTTTGTTGTGAACTTGTGGCAGTCCAGAGCAGCTCTTGGAAATGACCGGATCCGGGTTTGAGACCATTAGGGCCCAGCAGCAAGTCAGAAAAGGTGTCTTTTATGAGGACTACTGTCATTTGGCATAATTGGAGGAAAAGGAAAAAAGGGGGGCTAGAAGACAGTCAAGTGGCCTGTGTTGTTCGGGTGGCTGACCGAGTCTGCTGCACTGGGTTTGCGATGGATGTCCCCCTCCCTCCCCCCGGCTTTAGCTGTTAGGTCAGATGATCCCAGGGATGGTTTGGGCTTAACAGGAGCCGAGGCTGTGTAATGTCTACAGCGGGAGCGTAAAGTTTTGGTTCAGGGCCTGGCCCAAGGTTGTTGGGTGGGGTGGGGGGATGCTTGCAGCTTAACAGGTGCTTGTGTTGTTTTGGGTCAGACGTGCGAGTTCCCTGAAGTGTGATGTCTTCCACCCCATGCTGTCTGGGATCATTGGGCTAAAAGCTAGACAGCACCGTGCAAGGCCGCAGCCCTTTGAAACCCTCCGTTAGCGACCCAGGTTCAATGGCAGCCCTCCCTTGTCAGCCCAGACTGGCCTGAGCCCTCCTTTGTCTGCCCATGCAACCTTGCCCTAAGGATCTTCAGTGCACCCCTTCCCTCGGTGATCCGGTCCCTGATGTGGCAAGCAGGAGTAGTGTCCGACCAGACTCTGAGTCTAAATGTTCTGCCCTCACTCTCACCCCCCCCCCCCAAGGCGGCCAGGCTCTGCTGACAGTCTGAGCAGCTGCTGCTGTCTCCCTTGACTTTGTGGTCACTGCAGGCCCCAACGCTGATCCGTTCGGATGAGAGGGACTCTGTGCCCTGCCTGCAGCTGCTTACTGTGTGACCCACCCGCCATGGAAATTTACCAACTGACCGAGCGTGTGTAGCAGGAGTCGTGGGTGGGGAGGGGGACGGTGCTGCAGCTTCCGAGGTTGGAGTGGGTGGCTGGCATCTGTGCAACACTGGGGAGGCAGGGGGGGACTGCACAAGTGATAGTGCTCTGGTGCTGAGTGCAACATGGGGGGCGGTGAGCAAAGTCCGCCTGCTAGACTAGTGGAGTCTGTAACTCCGCCGCGGCCTCATGTTTTGGGGGCAGTGTTCCCACTACGTCTGCTACCAGGGGCAAGTATTTAGCCTGGGCACAAGAGCATGAATGATTGAAGAGTCCATGATAAGTTGTGCCCAGCCAGGCTGGCTCAGTTGTGGGGACCCATCTACCTTCCTGGGAAGTTCTCTGGCCCTTCCATGTGGGGTGGATGGGGGTTGCAGTGAGGCTGCGCATACTATCTCTGTGTGCCCTGCCAGTATATGCAGCCATTGCTAATTTTGTCTGCCTGGGCCCCGATATGGTCATCTATCCGGGGGTTGTTACTGCAGCCCCGCACTCTCATCAGGGGCATTTGGTTTGGTACTCAAATAACAGTGCCCAGACTGCCTTCAGAATAATGCCATGCAATTTCCAGATGTACGAGGAGAGTCGCAGCACCATGAGGCCACTTGAATCTGACATTTTTATGCTTTAATACTGTCAGTGGCTCTTTTGCATTGCATCCTGAGTCTGGTGAGATACTGAACACTTGACGACATTTTTAATAAACTGCTGCCGGTGTACATTCCTGACAATTAGTAGTTTTTTTTTTTTCTCTTATGCTCCACGCAGCATATTAAGTCAAAAATGTGTTTATCAGCAGAAAAATATGACAATGCATAATGTGTCTTGTAATTCTGACACCGTTTTCATTTTGCTATGCAATTCGATCCCTTTGCTACATATTTGCTACATTGAGTAGCACTTTCTCACGCAAAAGTGCTAATCAATCGAAAATCCTTATTTAAAACCCTGAAGGACACAAAGGGACTGTGAATTGTTCATCTGAACATTAGAAGTCTCCTGCAAAACCTAGCTGAACTTGAATTGCGGGTCGTACTATATCACCCGGATATCATTTGAGTGTACAAAACTTGGCTTAAACCCTCTACCCCGGATTCTGCCTGCTAGTTAGCAAACTATAACCTCATCAGACGAGACAGGCCCACCTCTAAACAGAGTGGTGGTGTTGCCATCTTCTATAAATCACACCTAAACATCTCAAACACCGTCACTCCTGCCCTCTCCCACTGCGAATCTGTCCACGCTACCCTTCAGATTGGCACTAAGAAACTCCATATAGTATGTGCCTACAACCCTCCTCTAGGTGGCACCGCTGGCCTCGAGGGGCTCCTCTCACATGCAGACTCAACCATTGGACATAATGAGGTCCTGATCCTAGATGACATAAACCTAAATTGGATTAGTAAAGCAATAAAATCATTCCACACTGTGGTACAAGGCCACAACCTACACTAGCTAATTGTTGACCCTACCAGGGTCATGCCCCCGCCAGATCCAGTACTCTGATTGACTGGGCTCTGACTAATCACATTGACTATACAGTCTCCTCAGGAACCCTCAGTGATGCGATTAATGCTCACTTCCCAATACGCTGTATCTGGTATTCTAATGGACAACCCTCCCCTTCCCCCAAACTCATCACCTTTCTTAACCTAGTCAACCCTGATCAAGTCCAGTTTCTAAGCAATCTCTCTCTATGATCAACTAGACCTCCATCTACTCTGCCACCAATGCTTAGGTAGCCTTAGACCACTTCTTAACCCTGTTTTGATCTCTCCAAGACCTCCACGCACCCCATATCACAAGTCGTGTACGTGAAGCTCAAACCAAGTGGCTCAATAAAGACTTACTTGCTCAAATCAGAGCCAGGGACAAAAACTGGCAGCATTTCAAGGTCTCTGGTCTTCCGCTTAACTATAATGACTACAGAACACTGAGAAACTACTACAAAAGTAACATTTGTTTGGTAAAGTGCTAGTTTTGCAAAGGACTACTAATAAAAACTGCAGGTGACTCCAGGAAATTCTGGTCCCACATCAAAACACTTCTCAGAGCCAAACACACCAGAAACACGAACACTATGATACTAAATGGTGTGCACTGTAACAATCCGGCCACCATTGCTAACTCCTTCAATCTTCATTTCTCGGATTTGTCCAAATATTCGTCTGCCCCCCGGACAGCAAACCACTGCATAATTACCCACCCTTCTGTTTTCGAACAACTACCAGATGGGAAGTCCTAAAGTTGCTACAAGCTAGCCCTGACAGTACTGGTACTGGCTCAGATGGTCGAGCCCAGGCTCCTGAAACTTGCCACCACTCTTACTGCCTCACCCTTAGCTACAATCTTTAATTTGTCACTATGCCACAGCTCAGTCCCTAGCATCTGGAAAATAGCTAAAGTCACTCCCATATTTAAAAAAGGAGATCCCAAGGATATCGCCAACTACTGGCCTATAGCTAGTCTCTCAGTTCTTAGTAAAATGCTTGAAAAACTAGTAGCACGCAAAATACAGGTTACTCACCTGTAACAGGAGTTCTAGGAATGGTATATGTTGTTCATCCACACTTATTGGCAGGTTCCTTGCCGCTTTAAATCTTGCCGGAAGGTCTTCAAGCTGGCTCCTCCCACCCACCCAGGTGGTAAACTCGGCTCAGTCACACGCCCAGATCTGGCCCACTGGAAGCTCAGGTTGTGCCGGGTCGGGAGGTCGGAGAAAGTTGTAGGGATGAACAATATATACCATTCCTAGAACTCCTGTTATAGGTGAGTAACCTGTATTTCTAGGGACATGGATATGTTGTTCATCCACACTTATTGGCAGACTCCTAGCAGTTCTCCGGGAGGAGGGAGGCAAGGCGCACACCCCTACTTAGGAAATAAAGACTGGAGAACCGAGGCCCCAAAACCAGCATCCCGGCGTGACTCAAGGTCGATGTGGTAATGGGTAATAAAGGTGTGTGCGGTCTTCCAGGTAGCAGCCCTGCAGATTTCCTGGATAGGGACGTCCCTGGAAGCAGCCGCTGATGCAGCAGTATGACGGGTAGAATGAGCTCTTATCCCTCTGGGTGGCTCCATGCCCGCCAACTTATAGCAGAGATCTATGCAGGAGGTGACCCACCTGCCTATCGTCCGCTTGGCTGCAGGTCTGCCAGGTGCGGCTTCAGCGTAGGTGACAAACAGCTGGCGAACCTCTCCCCGAATTTCAGCCGTGCACTCCTTATAATAAGTGAGCACCCTTCTAGGGTCCAAAGTATGGAGCCTGTATTCGGCCTCCGAGGTGTGACTGGGGTAAAACACCGGCAGAGTCAGCACCTGGTTAAGGTGAAACTCCGACACCACCTTCGGAAGGAATTTCGGGTGGGGGCGCAGGACAACCTTGTCCCTGTGGAAGACCAGGTAAGGAGACTCAATGCAGAGTGCCTGGAGTTCTCCCATCCTTCTGGCTGACGTGATAGCCACCAAGAAGGTGGTCTTCCACGACAGGCGAGAGAATCACACCTGTGCATTGGTTGAATGGCTTGCCCATGAGCTTTGCCAGTACCAGCAGTAAATCCCATGGAGGTGGAGGTTCTACTTTCGAGGGAAATGTGATCAAGGCCTTTGAAAAAGCGCCAGACCACCTTTCCTGCGCCACCGACTGCTCCTCGGCCCGCCCGGTAAGCAGAGATGGCTGCCAGGTGCACCTTTAGGTCGTCGACCTAAGCCCTTGACTAGAAAGGACCATAAATAGTCCAAAATGCTTGCCACAGAACAGGAGGAAGGGTCCAAGCCCTTGCTCTGACACCAAATGAAAATCTCTTCCATTTGAAGGCATAGCATTCCTGGTCGACTCCTTACGGGATGCCTCAACAACATTGAGGACCTCATCGGAAGACCCAAGGCCTGGAACTCTCGCCGCTCAGGAACCAGGCCGTCAGGTGCAGGGATTGAAGGTCCGGATGGAACACCTTCCCCTGATTGACTGAGAGCAGGTCCGGGCGAGCTGGAAGCTGCCTCGGGAGCCTGGAGCTTAGGCTGAGGAGATCTGGGTACCAGAACTGGCGGGGCCAGTCTGGGGCTATCGGAATCACCTGCGCCTTGTCCCTCCTTGCCTTGAGAAGCACCTTGTGAATCAAGGGAAATGGGGGAAAGGCGTAAAAGAGGCCCGGGGTCCACAGCCTCGAGAAGGCATCCCCCTGCAGCGAGCCCTGCTGAGGGGGGCGGGCATGAAACAGCCTCAGCTTCGTGTTCTCCCTGGAGGCAAACAGGTCCACCTGAGGTGTGCCCCAGTGGGAGAACAGATCTTGTACTACCTCCGGCAGGAGAGACCACTCGTGAGATGCAGCCCCTATCCGGCTCAGGGCATCGGCCAGGGTGTTGGAGGCTCCTGCCACATGAATGGCTAGGAGATCTGCCTCCAGGCTGCGCACGAGTGACCAAATGCGGAGAGTTTCCTTGCATAGAAGCATGGAACGCGTCCCGCCCTGGCGGTTCAGGTAGTACATGGTCGTGGTATTGTCCGTCTGGACTCAGACCACTTGACCCCGGAGAAACGGAGCAAAGGCGGTGAGAGCTAGGCGGACCGCTCGGACTTCCAGCAGGTTGATGTGGCATCGGGACTCCCGCGGGGACCAGAGGCCATGCACTCGGTGTTCCCCCAGATGGGCACCCCAACCCATCAGAGAGGCATCGGTCGACAGAGAGACCGTCGGCTTGGGGCGGACAAACGGGATGCCCTCCTGCAGATGAGATGGAACGGTCCACCACTGGAGAGCGTTCCACATCTCCTGAGTCACTATCACTAGCTGGTCCAATGGATTGCAGCATTGTGACCACTGGCTGGCCAGTCCCCACTGAAGGGGGCGCATGTGCCAGGGTGCCCAACGGACCACGCTAGTACAGGCCTCCATGAGACCCAGGAGGCGCAGGAAGTCCCAGGCAGGGCGCGATTGCCCAACCAGAAATGATTGGGCAAAGGAGGTAAGAACCTCGGCCCTGTCCACCGGGAGCCATGCTCTGGCTCAAAGAGAGTCGAGCTCTGCCCTGATGAACAGGATCACCTGCTTCGGCTCGAGTTCCGACTTGGCCTCGTCGATGAGAAGGCCGACTTGAGAGCAAACCTGGAGGGCCAGATCTCTGGACCGCTCCACCTCCTGTCTGGAAGGGGCTGCTATCAGCCAATCGTCCAGGTAAGGGTACACCCGGACCCCTCGGCGCCGCAGGAATGCTGTCACCACTGCCATGCATTTGGTGAAGACCCTGGGAGCTGGAGATAAACCGAAGGGCATGGCTTGGAACTCGAAAAGGGATCCCTCCGCTCGAAAGCGAAGGAATCTCCGATGTGACGGACGGATAAGGACGTGAAAGAACGCGTCCTGTAGGTCCAGAGAGCAGAACCACACGCCGTGTTCCAGAGATGGTATTATCTGCGCCAGAGTGACCATCCTGAAGGTTCGAGACCTTAGGAACTTGTTCAGGTCATGTAGGTCGAGAATGAGGCGCCAGCCCCCGTCTGCTTGAACCAGGAAATACCTGGACACGAACCCCGGGTCTGCAGGGGGTCCTCTACCTCCCTGATCACCTCCTTTTGGAGGAGGAGAGCGATGTCGGCTCGACGAGCCGACAGTGAGGCTGCGGACCCCGAGGTGCGACGGCTCTGAAGGGCGGGGCCTGCTCGAATTCTAGAGGCAGGCCTTTTCCCACCACCTCCAGTACCCACCTGTCCGTGGTAACAGCGGACCAGGCGGAAAGGAAGTGTCGGAGCCGTCCCCCCACGGGGGTAACCAGGGGTGAGGTGACACCCTCAGCCCGTCACTGTGCAGGCTTGGAGGAGGGACCGGCCGAGGACCTCCTGGGCCTTACCTCCCTGCTTCCTGTTGGAGGAAGCCGATGACTTGGGTTTGGGATGCCAAGCTCGAGCCTGCTGGCCCTGACGTTGCTGGGCCAGGCGCGCTGCAGGCGCAGAAGGATGAAAGGGCTTAGGCTGTGGCTTGCGGCCTTTGTCCTTCTGAGTGGAAGAGACCGAGTCCAAGGTAGCATTGGACTTCTTGATCCTCTGCAGGTGACCTTCCACCCCAGGGCCGAAGAGGTCAGTCCCCAAAAAGGGAACATCTGCCAACTTGTGCTGGGTATCCGAGGTAAAGGTGGATATCCTCAGCCAAGCCCGACGAGGCATGGCCACTGCGGCCGCCACAGACCTGGCACATGAGTCCCCGATGTCTAAAGCAGTCTGGAGCTGCTGTTTGGCCACTGCCCTGCCCTGGTCCCACACCTGCCTGACCGTAGTCTGCAGATCCGCGGGAAGATGAGGGACAACCTCATCCAGGGAGCCCAACAGGGCATGAGAAAAATGTGCCATGAGGATGGCCGAACTGGCCTGACGAAGGCGAGTAGAGAGCGGCATGACATAATCCAATTTCTTGGATTCCTTGTCGGGAGGTTTGTCCACATCCTGGGCTCTCGCCGCCAGAAAGCGCTTCAGTAACCAACCCCTCAGCAGAGGGTGTTCAACCGGACAGGGAACCCGGAGGGGACCCAGATACTTCCTGGCCATCCTGGCCGAAGGCGCAGGGCAGGAAGCAGGGCGCTGCCAAAGCTCCAAGGCCGGACCCACTATGGCCTCGGCCACAGGAAAGGCCTCCGTAGGAGAATCCCCTCGGTCCAGAATCTCCGTGAGGGGATACCTGGCCCGTTTAGGAACGGGTTCGAGCTTCATCCCGGTGGACTCCGAGATGAGCCGAAGCAACCCTAAGAAGGACGAAGGGCTATCGTCCACTGACTGTCCTCCTAAGGACTCCAAGTCCATACGCTTGGAGAAAAGGAAGGAATCATCCTCGGACTCGGAAGAGTCCTCAAAGAGCTGCCTCGGGCCTGAGCCACCCTCCACCTGCCGAGGTTTATCGGGAGTGAGGGTGACAGACAGCCTATGGGGCAAACCCCGAGCCGACCGAGAACTTTTGGTCGGAGCCCCAACTAACGGCTGTGGAGGCGGAGGTTCCACCAGAATCGGTGGGGCAGCTGGAATTGGCCGAACAACCGGCCTGGGAACAGGCTCCTCGGCTACAACGAGGGGTTGTTTCGGCCGCTCCGGTGACAGCCACTTAATGGCCGGGGAAGACGACTGGGTGGGCTTATTCCCGGTCAAAAGGAGCTGTTGCCACATGAGTTCCTCATACCTCCGATGCAACTTGCGCCAAAGCCTCCCCTCGTCCGAGGAGGAGGAAGAGGAAGAGTGGCGGCGCCGCTTGCCGTGGTGCCGAGACTGAGACCGCCTATGACGGCGGGATCGGCTGGACAGCGAGGATGTCGAGACGAGTCTCGGCTGGGCGGGGGCGGTGCGGGGAGGTGTCGGGGGTCGGCACTCCCCTCGGTTGGGACGATTCCACGAGCTCCGGAACGGAGGCACAGGCGGCGACCAGGATCCTCAGCTCCACCGGGGGAACCGGGGAGAGGGGATTCTCAGCTTCTCCAGCCGACAACCCGTCTAACGGGTCGAGAAAAATCTCGACCGCGTCGAGCGGAGTCTCGGTCAACTGGCCTGACGGGGACACCGTGAAGCCAGTGGCCGAAGCTGAGGGGTCGACCGAAGTCGACTGTCGACAAGAAGGGGAGGGGGATCTTTCCCGCTCCCAAGAGCGTCGACGGAGAGACTTACTTTTGCTCTTTTTGGACCTGGAAAAAGGTCCAGAAGAAGTTGGACCCTCACCTTTCGTAGAGAGGGTCAGACAGAGCTCCTTAAAGGAAGCGAATCTGAGGCACCGAGAGGCGGGACAAAAGCAGCGGCGAGGTAGAGGCGGCCCGCGCGCCTCCTCTTTAAGGGTGATCATCTGCTCGAGCTGATTCGCCCGGCCATACGCCCGCGGACACCGCCAACCGGGCCTCTTTAGATTTAACCGGAGGAATTCTTTTCTCGGGGCGCCCCAGTTGTAAGCGGGCATGCAGGTCTTCAGGGCGTGGGCGAAAGGAAGAGCACAGGTCGCAAGCCTGCGGGTCGTGCTCAAGGCCCAAGCAGTAGACGCACGTGGAGTGCGGATCCGTCCTAGACATCTTCTGCCCGCAAGGGCACCTCCGGAAACCGGGAGTCGATTTGTCCATCGCAGCCGCGAGGCAAAGGAGACTGAAGTCTTTTTAGCAAAAAAACTTTTGATTTCAAAATTTCGAAGAATTAGGAACCAGTCTTATACGCAGAGCGTTAAGGAAGGAACCTGAGCTTCCAAGCGGTAAGGAAGATCTGGCATCATGGGGCGGAGCCGAGAGTTTTACCACCCGGGTGGGTGGGAGGAGCCAGCTTGAAGACCTTCCGGCAAGATTTAAAGCGGCAAGGAACCTGCCAATAAGTGTGGATGAACAACATATCCATGTCCCTAGAACCATCTATTTTCTACAAGAACATAACCTCCTCTCTGTCTCCCAGCATGGCTTCCGCAAAGGCCATAGTACTGCCACGGCCCTCCTGAAATTCACAAATTATATCTATACTGCTACTGATAAAGGACTCCTGACCGGGGTGGTCTTCATTGACCTAACCAAGGCATTTGACCTTGTAAACCACTCCCTTCTCCTCGCCAAACTCCTGTCTCTTGGCTTCTCTACAGATACCGTGGCCTTGCTGAAGAGCTATCTGTCGAACTGGAAGCAAGCCATGAATTACAGCTCTATCCTGTCTGCTCTCTCCACTATAAATATTGGTGTTCCGCAGGGATCCATTCTGGGCCCCTTGCTTTTTTCCCCATCTTTGTTAATGATCTCCCCTCACTATCTCCAGACTGCTTGTCTCTGATCTATGCAGATGACCCTGCTCTTTATCCCAGTGCCAGGAACACCTCGGTCATAAATTACTCTCTCTCCTCAGATTTCCTCTGCATTCAGTCCTGGCCGACTGAAAACAATCTCGTTCTTAACGTGGGCAAAACTCACTCCATGCTTTTCGGCTTCCTGCTAGACTCAGAACCAACTTAACCCTTTCAATATCATATGCACTGATGGCTCGCCATTGGTCAACACTAGCTCTTTAATGTACCTGGGCATCTTACTTGATGAATCTCTGGACTTTGACCAACACATTACTGCTACCTGTAAGTCCATAAATGCTAAGCTTGGGAGCTCTTACTGGACTAGTTATGCCCTTACCCTATCAGCTAGGCTTACTATTGCACAAGGCATTCTACTTCCAGCACTATCCTATGGCTCGGTCACCTACCTAGGAGCATCAAAAACTATTCTTCACAAGTGGGATACCACCTATAACAACATCTGCCGTAATGCCTCTGCATCCCCTCACTACAAGCACTACTGTCAGTTTTATGGCGCTCTAACTGGCCCTACCCTACTGCCTATCGGCTCTAGTCCTGTGGATCTCTCATTGACAGTACTGCCAGATCAGGTCTTCCCCAATCCCTTGCCTCCATGCTAAACACACAAACCATCTCCTATGGGCTCAGAACCTCTGACCAAGCTCCCCTCCACATTCCTAGATGCAAAACTGCAATGGGTGTGCGGGCTTTCTCGTATACTGCACCCAAATATTGGAACTCCCTTCCCCAAGCCTGCTTCAAAAGGCTACACCGTACTCATCTCTACCCCATGCACATGCTTTCGCCCTCCCTAGACCCTCCATCCTCTACCTCTTGGCCGCCAAGTCTCTACCAACTACTGCCCCTCTCCCCCAAACTCTCCTCTCAACCTGACCTCCTGCCTTCGTTCCTTCATGTCATGCCCCTGCCCTTTTCCTAGGCATCACCCCACACTACCTCCCCTCCTCACTCTTTAGTTTCCCACTTCTCTCCCCTACGAATCCATACTTGGCCAACAGGAGTGCACATACATCCCTGGTCTCGATTATGGATTCTCCCTTAACTGTCACTCATTTACTTACTTCTTTGGAACTCTAGTCCTTTGGTTTGGGTCACAACTATCTATTTGGGTTTCCCATTTTAACTGCTATTTTGTAATGCCATCTCTCCTTGTTGGGTTCCCATTTTAACTGCACTTTTATTGAATTTTGTAAAGCCATCTCTCCGATTTTGTATCCCGAATATTGTTAACTTGCATTTATTTTTTCTTTTGATTTTGTCTCTACTGTAATTTTACTTTTACTGAAAAAATTAATCTGGATCTGTACCCTTGTCTCACCTACTGTTGTACTGTTTTCAAACAGTCTGTTGTTATGTACTCCACTTGTATCCTCCCTGGTAATACCTGAAGATAAGCATTGCTATGCCTAGTGCACCTACCCAGTTACCAAAAGCTAAATAAATAAATTGCAGAGGGGCTGGAAGGAAAAGTATGCCTCTTTTCAGATGACACAAAGATCTGCAACAGGGTGATACACTGGGGTGGGGGGTGGAAAGGATGAAAAGGGACTTAGCAAGGTTGGAGGAACAGTCAAAAGTACGGCATACAATGCAAAGAAGTGCAAAGTAATGTAGCTGGGAAACCAAAACCAAGGGAAAGAGTACACGGGGAAACTACCAACAACAAAAATGGAAAGGGCCCTAGGGGTACTCATCTCAGACGACCCTAAAGCAGCAGTGCAACATAAGTAGGAAGTCTTCTGTTGCCACCCTTTGCAAACTGTGTGAGAGGCCTTTCGGCACCATGCATTTCTGCTTAAAGTTGAACCAACATAATATTCTGTGGTGATTTGCATATGCAGTCCATGATGCTTTGCATTGTGGGGGCATGTGTGATTTTGTATAATCAGGAAGTGATTTATCAAAATTCTGTTTTTTGGCTGGAAGCATGAGGCCATAGTTTCAGTTTCCATATCTGTAGATATTTTTTTTTTTTTTGTGTGTGTTTTTTTTTTTTAAAGATATTTGCAATTTATTTGAATTGTTGTGGATCCACAATAAATATCGCGGCTGACTAATTTTCAGCTGCTTCCCCCTTCAGGTCGCATCGCGTCTTTTGATTACTGCAGTGGGACCCTGTGCTGAACTGTCCATATGTCCCTATGTAGTACTGCCAATCATACATGTGTGCAGTCGGCGGCAGAGGGGGTTCCAGTGCAGCATGCCAGGTGGCAGAAATATAAAGAAAGCAAAGGAAAACTGGGCAAATTACAAATTGAGATAGTACACTGCCAGCAGGAAAGAGTACCAGGGAAATGCTCAGTACAGCACAGGGAATAAACTGTTGAAAAAGCACAGATTTTTTTTTTTTTTTTACATTGCACTGCTGCGTTAAGGTAGGCAAGCAATGCAATAAGACAGTAAGGAGGGCTGGGGGGGGATACTGGGATGCATAGGGAGAGGCATCACCAGCAGAAAACAGGAAGTTGTTATCCCTCTGTACAGACAGTTGGTGAGACCCCATCTGGAGTACTGCGTGCAGTTCTGGAGACACCATCTCCACAAGGACACAGACAGGAGGGAAGCAATACAAAGGAGGGCAACTAAAATGGTGCAGGGTCTGCACCAGAAGACATAAGAAAGACTAAAGGAGCTTAATATGTATACCCTTGAGGAAAGAAGGGAGAGTGGGGACATGATAGAGACTTTCAAGTACCTCAAGGGAATAAACAAAGTCCAAGAAGGTAGCATCTTTCAGAAAGAGATGTGCACGAACAAGGGGGAACAATTTGAAGACTGGTGGGGTGGCTCAGGGCAACGGAGGAAGTATTTTTCATGGAGAGGGTGGTGGATGGCTGGAACGGCCTTCCTGAGGAGGTCATTGGGTTACAAACAGTGGGGGAATTCAAGAATGCATGGGACAGACATAAGGCAATTATAGTGGGGAGGTAAGAGGAAGTAGGCAGTTGGTTAACTAGGATCTGCAGTTTATCCAATAGGTAGGTAGGTAGGTAGGTAGGGAAATGGGCAGATTAGGTGGTCCAAGCAGTCCTTATCTGCCATCAAAAGCCTATATTTCTGTTGCTGCTGCCATGAGGCCCAAGAGACAAAGAAATGTTCTGGCTGGGACTTGACTGCTGTATACCAGTTGTGCTTGAGCAATGAATCTTTCTGCCCATTTTATGCCTTGATTCTAATGGGATACTTTGATACAGTAGTGTTTAAATATTTATTTTTATTCACTTTGTATGTTTATTTATGTTTTTTATATCTCATCACTTTTGCTTTTTTATTGTATTCCCACTATGACCATATATGATGCATTTTTAAATTGATTAGTTGATGAAACGGGTCAAGTATTTAATCAACTGTGATGGTATAAAGTGGGACTGTTCTCTGCTCTACCCAGCCCTCTGAGGAAGACTATGGTTGAAGCACCGGGGCATGAGCCAGAGATACAGCAGTTCTCTGGGTATTTGGCACTGTGAGCATTTTTGCAACGATAAAACATGTTTTCATAAGCAATTTCAGCTTTTGCTAATGCCATCTTTCTTAAACCAGTGTTCCATAAGTGCTTGGTCTATCTTGTTTTTCTTCTTTGGATTGTATGATACCCAGCATCGAGGTTGGCATCTCTGAGTGCACTTTTCTCCTGTTTTGTGCAGGAAAGCACAGCCGTGCTCTGTGTCCAAGACAGCACCTATGTCCTGCATTCTTTGGCAAAGAGTCGGTACTGACTTTTGGCACATTAACTGTAACTCCCAAGTCTTCAAACAGTTTTCTGGTTTGGGACAGCCATGGTGTGCAAGAGTTGGCTTCTGAAGTTGGCTTTAAGAGTCAATCGTCCAGGTGAGGGAAGACATACAGGCTCTTCCCTGCAAAGAGCTGCTGCTACCACTGTCAAGCATCTGGTAAAGACCCATAATGCAGAAGATAAGCTAAAGGGCAATACTCTGAACTGCTAGTGCTCCTCTTCCAGCATGAATCTCAGATATTATTGTATGTGATGTTGCTTGATTTTGATATGAAAGTATGCATCCTTCATATTTAGGGAGCAAATCCAGTCCCCTGTTTGTAACAGGGAATCGAAGCTTGCAGAAAGACCATGCAAAATTTCTTGTATTCTATTTAGAAGTGTAGGTCTCTCCGATCTAACACAGGCCTGGGATCTGAAGTATCTGGAGTAGAACCCTTTGTTCTTTTGACGAGAGGGCACTGGCTTTGTTGCACATCTGTTTAGTAAAACTTGCACTTCTTTCAGCAGCAACAAATGTCCCAGAGGATAAGTGAAAAGAGGTGGAGGGTGCTCTGGAGGGGTCTGTAAGAGCTCCAGATCATGTCCCTTTGTAATGATCTCCAGAACCCATCAGTCTGTGGTAATCTCCCTCCACTCCATAGCATGAAGGGAGAAACGGCCCCCTATAACCATCTTTGGAGGAAATAGTGGTGTGGAGACAGGCTGATTCAAGTCAGGCTGAGCCAGTGGGGGCAGAACCGCCAGCTCCACTGGCAACTGATGCTTTGGAATGGGATCCTGAAGGAAGGGACCTAGCAAGGCTCCATTGCCCTTACCCCAGCCTTCCTGGCAGCAGGCTGACGAAAGGATCCCCTTCCACGACCTCTACCAGGTAAGGGATACAGGGATCTGACCGACCTTAAAGTCATTCTGGAGTCTTAAAGGCCTCTTGATGCCTCTTCCACATGATAACTAAACAGTTTGGTGCCTCTAAAAGGGGTATTGAAAACCTTTTGCTGCACATCAGTTACAAACCCAGCAGTCCTGAGCCAAGAATATATTGAGTGCAGCAAATGTTTGGCAACCTCAGCACCAGAAGAGAGATGTTTAACTTATTTTAGCATTACCTTCTGGAAAATCCCGAGTTGTTGCTTTCGTAGCCTTTCATAGTCCGTTCTGATACTTTAACATGTGGGCCTGGTAGTTTGCAATATGAAGGCTTAGGGAGTCTGAGGCATATGTACGCTTTCCCATTACATCTAGCCTTCTGGATTCTTTATCAGGAGGTAGAGTACTCATGTGTTTAGATGACCTGGCAGCCATGATAGCCACCGAGTCTCTCAGGCTGGCTGTCATAATATGGCTTGGCAGAAGGAGCACGGTACTGCTTGTCTACCTTTCTAGGTACAGTACAGCTGGTACTGAATTTGGCCTGTACCATGCAGAAAATGCAACATCCTCCAATGCAGGATAAATTGGAGGAACAATGATGGAAGGAGTACATGGTACCTCCAAGAAATCCATCAGGTTCTTAGTCCCTCCCTCCCTCCCTCTCCTCCTCCTCCATAACAAAGCCCACTGCATTCTGCATTTGCTGCATAATAGATTAGAAGGTAGGGTCGTCAGGAAGAGATTTGGGTGTGTACACCACAGAATCCTCACTAAAAAAGATGCAATGAAGCTACAGCATGCTACATATTGTTCTTCTCCATAACCCTCCTCCTCTTCATAATCCTCTTTTATGAGGTCTAGATTATATTCCTCATCCTCGACAACGTCCCTGTCAGTGACAGGAACTGAAAAGCTTGCTTGCAATGCCAGAGGCCACTGCTGAGGAGGTACAGACTGTGAACCCGCCAATGACATCAACTGCAGAACACCTGTCAATGGCAGTACAGGCTGCATAAGTGAGCCTGGAAGTATGCGTCATATCATAGTTCAACATGATGCCACTACTGCCTGCGCATCAATGCCCTGGCCAAGGACCATGACTGCTAGAGTCGACGAAGGGCTTGGACCCATCAACGGTGACATACTGTCTGTAGTAGGTATGGTGGTCCCTGACCCAAGCAACCATCTTGCTGTCTGGTTGATGGTCACGCCAAGGCGGACAATGACAAAGAAGGTAGAGTACCTGCAGGCCACAACAGCAAACCAGACCTCACTGGGGAAGCAGACTTGTCTTTGTCCCTATGCTTGTGTCCTGACAATCAGTCTCTGTCACAGTCTTTTGATTTCAATGACCGCAAATTGGCCAACAGGGCTGGTGACATCAATTCTGATGCTTTTTTTTCCCACTGCTGCTAGAGTTTTTTTCAGCAACCTTCTCAAGCGGCTTTCTTCTGTGTCACCTGGTCACTTGATTGAAGCTCTGGCAAATCTTACAAGTCCTGACGCTGTGAGAGAGGCCTAGACAATGGACACAGACTTTGTGTGCGTCATCTGTATAAATGTGTTCTGACTCACAGAACTGGAACAGCACTGTTGGTTTCTGCAGCATGCAGAGGCAGACATCTCACTAAAATTTTGCGATTCACTTAGATGAATAATAAAACGACAATAGCTAGGTGGTCAGCATTTCCACAACATGACCGATGAGTACAATCGATGGCAGGAAGTAACTAACGAGAGATGGGGCCACCCACATTTATAAAGATGCTGACGCATGATGTTGTAGTGGGGGAGCCCCTGGCTAGCAAAGTTTCTGTGTGGTACTAGCACTGACACGGGTATAGTTCCAAAGGTGTGGCCTACTGGAAGAGATATCTTTGAAGATCTCAAGGTCAAGGGTATGGCAGCAGGGCTTTAATGCAAAAAAGAGAAAAAATAATGCACTTGGGGTACAGAAACCCAGAGGTGGTATACAAAATAGGTGGAGTGGTGTTGACAGCCACCAAGTAGGGAAGACAAATAGGGGTAATCATATCAGATGACCTTCAGGTGGCCAGGCAGTGCGACAAGGCATTTGACCTGGGGTGAACAGGGAGGGGTATCACCAGCAAAAGAGAGGAAGGTGGTGTGGCCTCTGTATAGATCGCTGTTTAGACCACACCTAGAGTAATGTATCCAGTTCTGGAGACCACATCTTCAGAATGACAAAGACAGAGTGGAGGTGGTTTAGAGAAGGGCAACTAAAATGGTATATTGTCTGCATCAGAAGCCCTACAAGGAAAGACTAAAGGACCTCAATATTTACACCCTGGAACAGAAAAAAGTAGAGCAGGGATATGATAGAGATGTTTGATAGAGACGTTTAAATACCTCACAGTAAATAAGGTACAGGAGGATAGTATGTTTCAGAAAAAAAGTGCTCACGAAGAAGGGGACAGGCTATGAAGTTGGAGGAGATTTGGGAGAGATGTGAAGAAGTCCTTCACAGAAAGAGTAGTGGATTCCTGGAACAGCTTTCCAGCGGAGGTGGTGGGGGGGCAAAAACAGTGGAGGGGTTCAAGAATGCATGGGATAAGGGTATCTTAGGGGAAAGGAGGGGGGTGGAGCATGGATAAAGAAGGGACTGTGGTTATACTGTAGGTAGGGAAAAATGGGAAAACTGGGTGGGCCAAATGGTCCTTATCGGACATCAAATTCTATGTTTCTATGGCTCTGTACTATTCTGAGTCATTGCATTTGTTTATGAGCCCACATAGCACCTGACAATCTTGCTTATAGTCTAGCCAACCTTTGTTTCTTCATGGTGATTCGCACATATTACCCATGATGCCTTGTATAATGGGGGTATGTGTATTTTTTGTTTCTTCAACACTTGGCTTCATAGCCAGTGTACTTTTAATGCAGACCTTGCTTTGGTGTTTTTGAACTGAGGTTTGTGTCCTTTTAATTTCCTTTACTCTTTTGGTTTCACCATGACCCACACCCTTCCCATGATGTGGCTGGTCAACTCAGAGTCGTAAGTCGAGGTCATCAGCTATAGAACACTGATGAGCCCCAACACGTATGATACATGACTGTAGTTTGCTGTGCGGTCCTTTTAAAGCCTAGCCAACCTTAATTCTTTCATAGTCATTTGAATAGATTGCACAATATCTTGCATTATAGGAACATGTATAAATTTTATTGTATTTTTTTTTTTTACATTTTGCTCCACAGCCAATTTGTTTTTGCATAACCTCTGCTTCCTGTGATCTTGCATAGAGATCACTGTCCTTCTAAACATGTAGGGATATGCAATATGACTTCAATGTTACCTCCATTTCCTCCTCGTCATGATGTTCTGCCTCTGATGCACTCCTAACCAGTAAGGCGGCCTTGATTTCTAGCAGGAGGCGTGCCTCTTCAGGTAGCAGCTGCAGCGGCAGACCCAGGCGCTGGTTCTGTTGGGGCTGACGGACCAGCGCCCCCACCAGGCCTCCCACCAGTCGGTGCTGTTCCCGGATTTCCCGAACGTCCTCTGCATTCCAGACTAAGGCGTTTCCCTCCTGGACATGGATTAGGATCATTGCTGCTCTTCTCTGTACCAATCTGGCAAATAAATGAGAATCAGTCTATGTGCACGGTGAAAAGGATCCACACAACCCTAAGCTCCTGTCTGAATCATTACACAGTGGAGTCTACCAGGATCCAATACAGTATCACAGATTCTTCCATGACAAAAACGGATTACCTAGCACTACAACTACACTGTTACCTGCACTCTGCTGTAGAATTCTGCAGAACTGCATTGCATCCTGGTGGCCTCCACTGTAGATCGAAGCAGTACTCCTGTTTTTTTCTCTAGTTATATTTAATTACATTTTTAAATATAAATTAGTTCATAACAAGAAGAGAAATGAAAAATTAATACTAAAATGAAAAGCATATGGATACAGAAAATACCTGCCTAAATATATACAGCCTTAAACCTCATTTAATATCAATGATAGTTACCCATAGGTATAAACCCTCCATTCTGCCAATGTAGTTTATTAAAAAAAAAAAAAAAAAAATCCACCATCTCAGACCACTAGTGATACCTCTGTTTTTATGTATAATTTGGAAACATTCTAACTAAAAGTCTGCCCTGACTCTACGTCTTTATTCCCTGAACAATTCAATTTTTTCATGCAAACAGTGCACAGAGGTAGTTACTACTATAGTATAGCTAAACAAATCTAAAGGCCACAGATTAACTGAATCTAGAATAAATGTGACAGATTAGTTAGAATGTTTTTTACATCCACCTTGTAATTTTGCCTGTAGTATATCACACCCCTTTTGCTACATCACAACACCATTAACCCTGTAATCTAGCACTCTAGCTCATGAGACATTCTTGTTTTCTAAAGAGTGTCTCATGCCGAGCTGCATTTGCAGACCATTTTTTTTGAAGTTGATCACTCATACAAACCCTACAGATGTGTGTAAGACCACTCTTGCAATCATAATAATTCTGGCAGATATATAAATATATCCATTATCTTATATTACAGAACAATATCTGCAAAATCATTTACAAACATCTTGCTACCTTGTTTATTTTGGCAGTGTGCAAAGACCATGGTCTTAGTTTTTTTGTAGTTCAAGACCAATTTACGCTCAGTGAACCAGGCTTCAGACTAGTCAGTGAATATGGTCTGGAGGGCACTTTGAAGAGGGGGGCAGTGACTGCAGTAAAGTAATGTATTATCCGCATACAGGAGCAGATTACCAGAGCAGGCATTAGGAAGGCAGTTTAGAAAGAGGCTAAAAAGAAGCGGACCTAGGACAGAACCTTGGGGAACACCAGAGCAGACAGGAAGGCAGGAGAATAGGGTGACGTTTAGTTTGACTCATTGCGATCCATTACTGAGGTAGTTTTCAAACCATGTGATGGTATCAGGAGTTGGGCCCAGGGAGGGTAGAGACTGAAGCAGGAGGGCATGATTTACTGTTTTAAATGCTTTAGTCAGATCCATGAATACAGATCAGACTAGGTGTCCACATTCCAGGGCTTTATGGATAAAGGCAGTGAAACTCTAGAAGGGCAGTGGTTGTGCTGTGGCTCTTTCTGAAGCCAAGTTGGCTCATGCATAGAAGGTCATGTTTAGACAGGTACTCAGTAAATTGGTCTGACACAGTTCTTTCAAGAGCCTTGGAGGGGGGGGGGAAGGATAGAGATAGGATGGTATTTGTTTGGAGAGGTATAGTGGCTCCCTTTATGGATGGGGGCAATAATGGCCAATTTCCAGAGGGAGGGGAATTGGTCGAGACAAAGGGAGAGGTTGAGAAAATTGGTGAGAGGGGTAAGGACAACATCCAGTGCCAAGCGGAGGAGTTTTAGGTCCAGGGAGTCTCCACTGTGCCCTGTTTTACCTAGCACTCTAGATAAATAGGGCCTAGCCTAACCGGGGAATGGAGAAAGAGACAATCCTGAACTTGAAAGGGGACTATTAGTAGGAGGGGGTGGGGAGGCGTGCATGGTCGAGTCGAAGAAGTTGGGTGGGAGTACACTAGTGAAGTCTGAGAATGTGGTGTTAAGAGTGTTTGCTACTGTTAAGGGGTCCTGGGAAAGGCTCCATTAACAATGAGCTACAGGGCGGGGGGACACATTTTGCCACAGAGTTCTTTAAGATTGTTCCTGAAATTTCACTCCAGCTCGTGTGGAAGATAGTGTTTCCTGGTAGTATGCAGCCTTGGCTTTTCAAATTTTCCATGTGCATTTATTACTGGCCGTCGTGTACTGCTGCCTGTCAGCAGGTAGACCAGAATTGATGGCCATTTGCCAGAGGTTATCTTGATGGCGCATTAGGTCCAAAAGGGCCTGCGTGACCAAAGGGGTGTTAGGACCTGTGACTACTTGTTTACTGATTAGGGCAAAGCAGTCACAAACTGCGTTGAAAGTGGAAATTAAATGGGATACGGCATTGTCCACAGATCTGGCAGAGTCAATGGCAGACCAATCACAGTTCCAGAGGAAGTGTTTGAAATGCTGAAGGATCCCTTTTGAAACTAAGCTGATAAATAAATTTGTGGGGGGGGGGGGACTTACTGGCCCACATGCACAGTATGGGGGAGTGGTCACTTAAGGTGTCCGGGAGTACAGTGACATTAGAGAGTGTCTGTCTGGGCAACTTGTGAGTATAAGGTCCAGCAGCGTGGAAGTTCCAGTTTTTCAGTTCAACTGCGTGGAAGAAAGTACAACTTAGGTAAGGTTCACAGCTGCTATTGTGTCCTTATACGGGTGTGCCAAGAGTGACTGTCAATTTATGTTAAAATCACCCACAGCCAAGATCTCAGCAGTATCTGGAAGCTAGGATAGACAGGTGGTAATAGCACTGAAAGCCAATTTCTGGTTCCGGGGTGGTATATATACTGTCACGACATGATGGGACTTCCCAGGGTCTCCAACCTGAATTTTAACTACCAGGGCCTGCGCCTCATGGGAGGGTAGTGAGACAGATTTTTTCCTCCTTGTAGGGAGTCACGTAAATAGAGCACGCAGCCACCTCTCGTGGATGTCAGCTAGTCCTCTCCGAAGATGGTATAGCCACTGACAGCCACGGCAGAGTCCGGTGTTTTGGGGTTTAGCCAGGATTCCGTGATTGCCAGTATGTCTGGGCTATGCTGGACCATCCAGCCTTGCAGTATGTCACGCTTTTTGAGCAAGCTGCAAATGTTTATGGATGCTATAAGGTGACCGTCTGCATGTCGTCGCTTGGTGGAGGGTAGATGGGGTGGACCTGGGTTAGGGTGGACATTACCAGATAGAAGCAGAAGAAGTAGAGAATGCATAGTAGGGCAGCTTTAGTCACTCTCAATCTGGAGGCAGAGCTGTGGGTGTAGTGGCTAGGTTTGAGAGAGACATGAGGGACTGGGAAGGCCCTCATGGGGGGGGGGGGAGACTAATAAGGATGCCACTCAGAGAATGGTGTTTGGGGTAGGTAGCAAGTCCAAGGGGTTGAGCGAGGTCCTGGGAGTAGGTAATACCAGTCCCTTTGAGGTGAATGCTCAGAGGGATAGGGTCAAGAGGGATCAGAGGCTCTGAATGGTGGCTAGAGTGGTGAAGGGGCGAGAGAGGAGTAGCAGGAAGCTGATGTCTCCCACGTTCCGGGGCAGATCATAACTAAGTAGGTGGAGGCTTGGTGGGAGATCAAAGGGGTGTAGGGGATGTCATGACAGCAGGAGATGACTGCGGCGAACAAGGCTGCCAGAGCAGGAAAGTATACAGGGTAAAGAGATGTGGAGTATTTGTAAAGGTTTGAGATGTTTATACCATGCCTTACTGCATCAGTGCAGGAGGCATGGATATTCATTAAGGAGGGTGAGATACAGGACTGTGAGGGGGAAGTAACAGGGAGAGTGTAGAAAGGAAGGAGGGCCAGAGCCAAAAGGTATTCAGAGTGACAGAGTACACTTGGGTATGGGGACTTCTATCAACACTGTAGCTACAAAAGTGTGGCCAGTCATAGTGCTTGGAGTGTGTCACCTACTAGGATGGTGCAGCATAGGGAGAAATGGTGATACCTGGTGTGATAAGAAAATGAGACGCAGCTTAGATTAAGTAGAGGCAAACCCTAACAGTAGACGGCAGCCTAATGGGAGTGGTGAAACACCTGCCTTTGCCCAACAAGTAAACAATTCAGTATCAAGAAAGTACAGCTAGTAGTGTGTGTCTAATTACAGTGCTTAATTCTGACTAAACCCAGTCATTGTAATTATACCAGTAAACAGGTTGCGACAAGCTGAAAGAAGCTGATCATTTAACAACCAGGGGTGAGGAAAATGGGGCTGGACTGCCACGAATCACTGGGGCAGAGGAAAGGGGCAGAGTTAGTATGGATTTAATAAAGGCAGGGGGAGGGGGTGCGTGGGAGGGCCAAAAAACTCAAGCACACAGTTCAGGACCGGGTGTAGGAGCTGAGCCACAATGGAGCTGCCAGCCAGTCTGCACTGCGATTTTCAGAGGGCACCAAAATTCAAATCTCCTGGCTCGTACCTTGAGATACTGCAGGTGGCAGCCATGGAAAATTTCAGACTGCAGCATGGTTTGAATGAGAGGGGGAACCTTCAGTGTCTGCTCCCTCTGCCTAGTGAGGCGGACTTGCCGGTGCTGCACGGCTCTGGGGGCTGGCTCTCTCTCTTCCTCTGTGCCTCTGGTGACCCCCACCCCCAAGCGCCTTCCCTGGGCCTCGTCCTGTTCGTTCTCCCTCCTTTTCCTTTTTTTCTGTTCTTCCTTGTCCTCTTGCTCCACCCCACCCCCGCTCTGTCCATACCTTGTCTCTTGTTTCTCTGTTTTCTTTTGGGCCCTTTCCTTCCCCGCCAGCCTCCGGGTCTGCAGTTCTGCCTGACCCCGACCGCAATGTCACTCCAGTGTTCAGTCAAGCCTGTTCCTCATTCTAGGATTCCTTCCTCTTGCCGCAGCTCCACTATAGCTATGCAGCGCTTCTTGCGCCGCCTCTTCACAGCTGATGACGCCAATGACTGCCTTCCTCCCACGTCCACTGATGCATTGCTTCACTGGGCCAGGGCACATTCCGGGCTCAGCACCACCACCATGCCGTGATTCCCCACCCCTTCCCCTGATGCTCTACGGGGTGGGGAACCCTGGATTGCTTCCTTCTATGGCGCCTGTCACACCTGCTGCAGTGGCTGCTGCCACTGGGAACTTTTCAGCCATTTGGATTTCTGGTTTCCTCCTTGCCATCATTCTCTTCACTAGGACAACAGTGAAGATCAGGCATGAACTTTTTCATTGTCAGACGTCTCCTTGTACTCAATGGGAGTTCCTTCCTCTTCTGTACTTGCCCATGTTTCGCAGCTTTTCACAGATCAGTTCCTGCATTGTTAAAGTATGGTTCATTGTTTCCGTGGAGTACCTAATTTGCTTCATTGCTCATTATGCTGATTCCTTCTGCAGTCATATATGTTGCCTTACTCTACCTGTTCCGTACTCAGTATGGTGTGTTGGTATGCATGTGACTGCTACCTCATGACATTCCTCATTCGTTTGCTCGGACACCAGTCCTTGCGGCCACTATTCCTGCATACCCATGTTTTTCGCAGACATTATTACTGCCTGAAGAACCCGGGATATACTAGATTTAGAAAATTCCCCTGATGTTCCAGCATCTTTGTTTACCAACTGCCTCATTAAACTTCTCCTGCTCATGAGTCACTCTGCGGTATCCCTCCTCCAACAGGCATGAATGAGGCTGCTATACTGCCAACCTAAGTCGCGTCATCCAGCCAGCCTGCGTGGAGGCTTGGCTCAATTCTCTCACTTCTACTACTCCTCGGCAGACCTATGTGGAGGTCCTGCCAGTCCAGCTAGCCTACGTCCTCCTACGTCCTCCTCCTCCTCCTCCCCTACTTGGAGGTCCTGCCGCTCTAGCTAGCCCGCGTGGGGGCCTAGCATACTACTCGACTGCCTTACTCCACGTCCTCTAGTGGACCTCCTCGGGATCTGCTGGTACATCGGGTTGGTAACTTCATCACAGCACATACTGCAATCATGAATCCTGTAATTCTGCTACCTTAGTGGCTAACCACACATGTCACTATTCCTGGCCTCTTGGCATGTCACTCTACTCCTCCAGTCCTCCTGCATGGGGATTCTCCTGTTCAGCTACGCTTCAAGGAAACCTCGAACAGCTCATACGTCTATATTTAGTACTGCTTCAGTGGACCACGGTCCGCCATCCCAACAAACCATGCTCACGAGAGTACATCTACTCATCAATCACTAATTCCTTCCATGCTACATATGGATCCTCAAGGGGTCTTGTCCTCCTTACATTGGATTGTATGCTACTCCTGCAATGGTGGACCGTATGGGTCCGCCATTCTCAACTCGAACAGCATTTCATGGCGATGTGGACCACGTGAGGTCCCGACATATCAACACTACATGCCACATGAGGAAGCCCTACCATAGCTCAAATGTACTTCAAGTCACTGCAGACAGATTCACGTGGGGGTTTCACCCCACCTTACTTTGGAGCATTTCATACAGCAGTGATGGTGAACCCACTTGGGGGTCTCGCCATCCCAAATCATTCATCCCCTCGAGAAGCATCCTGCCTCCTCAATCGTATCTCCATCCTCACTACAGCAAATTCCGTTGAGGTCTCGTCTTCCTTAAACTGAACACTGAGACCACTCAATCGTGTTGAGCATTTGACCACTGCATACCCGGACCTGCATCAGGCACATGCTCCAGCTACCCACATCCGGGCCTACTTTACTTTACAATTCCATTATGCTTCTACTGCAATCCACCTTCTTCTGGTCCAGTTTCTACGCCGGACATCTCCATAGAGTATACTTCAATTACTCAGACGTCCCGAGACAATTCTCCTTCTTACAAAGAACTCTACCGCAACCTGTTTCACAGGATTACAGCTCCGTACAAGCCTCCCAATTGCTTAGATGCCCATCTCATCATCATTCCTTGCTGGGCAAAACTTCCAACCATTTCTTCCTCTTTATTCTACGTCCTCAAACAATTTGCTACATTGCAATTCATTTCTTATCTATGCAGACTGTAATTGTACACTTTACAAACCACTTCGCTTACTGCTACCTTGGTCACTGATTAACCATCATCCTTCATCCAGACATCAGTTCTAGCTGAATCTTCATCTGCCGGAACCTCCATCTTCAGCATGGTTTCTTGCTCATCAACATCGACAACAGGACTGGGAATTCTACCAGAGACATCTAGCCTCCTCCTGCATTAATACTTGTACTGTGCGTGGGCAGCTGTCTTACCTTCCTCGCCAGACTGTACCTAGCTCTGCTCCCCGTCAAGGAAAAGACTGCAGATCCTAACTCCGCTTCCCTCATAACAGTGTTGGAGGACATCAGTCTCCATACGGGTCTCCACCACGATGGCCTACTATTCCGGCCTATGGTCTGTGTCATCCTGGGAGATCTTTTCCAATTAATGCTTTGCCCCGCCAGGAGGGCCTGGCGCTTGCTCAATGCATTCCATTTCACCTTGGCCGACCTACATGGGGAATTCGCCTTCATACTATATCTATGCACTGGCGGACCTAGTAGGGTCCCAACATGTCTCTGGCTTCGCCCTGCAATAGGACCTGGCTGCTTGCTCATCTGCATTCCGTCTCATCGGCCAACCCACGTGGGGGTCTCGCCCTCTACTGGAACCTATGCATAGGTGGACGTGAGTTCGCATGTCTCCTGCTTTTGCCCTGCAAAGGCCTGCTCCTGCTCAAGCACTCCTACTCCACCTGCAAAAGGGCCTAGCTGCTTGTTTTACACTTTCCTGCTTTGCCCCAAGAAGGGGGCCTGGAGGTTATCACTGCTTCGCCCCGCAAGGAGGCCTGGCACCTTGTCTACTGGAACTATGCTATGTCAGATCACGTGGGATCTACCATTCTCTCCTACTCTGCCCCACAAGGGGGGCCTGGCTGCTTGTTCACCGTAATCCATTACAACTTCCTCCTTTATCATACTCAAGGATTGACCATCGACCAGTTCTACATTCTCGCCCCTCCAAGATATGATTCAGCAAACAGCCACTAGCCAAGCTACCTGACTATGCACAACTCCTCACCTTCTGCATCTATAAATATTACAGACTCGGGATTCACTAACCTCTTAAACTACTGTCTCTCTCCATGGTGGACTCTTCCTTCGCCAGTACCTTGTCTTCCAGGATTACCTGCTTGCAGTCGAACTCAGGATATGGCTTTTCGACCAGCACTCTGGATCTAGTTATAAGACAGCTTACCAGTACTTGCCTAGTTTAGGATTACCCTCCTTTTAGTATGCCCAGAGGACGGGAAGGTCAGTAGCCATGTGTCCTAAGAAGTTTCCCCTTAAGTGGAGTTTTCCTCTCCTGCATGCCACTGGCCACACTCTCCAGAGTTGGATGAGATAATCACATCAGTAATTACATTATTTTTGGACCTTCAATCCTACACTTACCTAGCATCCTGCCAAAGGTGGGATACAGAGAAAGGCCAAAAGATCAAGTTCTAACAGCAACCATATCTCATCCAGCTCAAACGTTCTAAGCACCAATCATACCTCATCCAGTTCCTATGTACTACAAGAACTAACTATGTACCAATCCAGCTCCAACGTATCCAAGCACCAGCCATATCTTACCCAGCTCCTACACATCACAGCACTGAGCTATGTACCACACACTGAATTGGAAGGCTCTGCCTGTATTTCAATGGGGGGAAATAGCTCCTTCCCCATCCACTACATAATCCTTCAGCTTCCGCTCCCTCTGCTTGGCGAGTCAGACTCGCCCTCCATCCACCACTTCCTCTGGCACTCATATCTCACCTTGTGCTGGGCCTTCAATCCTACACGTACCAAGCATCCTGCCAAAGATGGGATACAGAGAAAGGCCAAAAGATCAAGCTCTAACATCAACTATATCATATCCAGCTCAAACGTTCTAAGCACCAATCATACCTCATCCCAGTTCCTATGTACTACAAGCGCAGACTTATGTACCAATCCAGCTCTAGCATATCTAAGCATCAACTCTATCTTATCCAGCTCTTACTTATCAAAAGCACTGAGCTATGTACCACACACTGAATTGATTTTATTGCTCTGCCAGAAAAAAGATAGATCTTTGCTGCTAGGGAGACCATGCCTAGCAGGTCGGGTTTTATGGTGAGGAGAAAGTCATAGGTCTGACTCAGCTGAGGCTTTTTTCCTTTTTTTTTTTTTAATATTTGTTTTATGTGATCAGGAAAAGTGTGTGCTTAATAGAGGGCATAGAGCATTTATAATAACGTGAAGGATTCCACAGTAAGGGGAGGTGACAGCCAATGATCTTGTGGTGGATGGAGCAGAGCCAGTATGGAAAACAAATGCTCAGACATAGGAGGTGGGTGCAAGCATCACAGAAGTAAAGATACAGCGACACATACGTAAAGATGCGGGGATGTTTGTTTCTTTTTTTAGTTTTAAAAAGTCAGAATGTGCGGTGGTTGTGAGTTTTCTTTAGTTCTGCCTATGTGACAGAGTGTGGTGCGAGTGGTAATGGACTGGCTGCCGTCCCTCTGCATCTCATTCTGGGTTGAGTTTTACAGTGAGGAGAAAGTGAAAGTCATAGGTCTGACTTGGAAGAGTTTTAAATATTTGCTGTGTGATCGGGAAGACTATGTGCTTAACAGATAGCATAAGGGCATTTATAACAACAGGAAGGATGCCATAGTGTGGGGAGGTGACAGTCGATCTTGTGGGGATGGAGCAGAGGCAGTATGGGGAAAAAAATGCTCAGACAGGTGAGGTGGGTGCAAGAATCACGGAAGTAAAGAAGACTGTGTTTTTGAAACTGTGTTTGGGGTCTGTTTCATTTCACGAAGCAGATTTTAATTTTTCAATGACAGTTGCAGTGGGACCTGTACACTTTAGTGTGGCAGCTTAGTGGGCAAGTCAGTATAGCAGTTCTTTGCCTCCAACGTTTGGGGGAATCGGATGGATTTCAAATGGGGTGATCGCTGAAGCAGCTGACTGGCACCTTTGAGTGGGTTATGCCAGGAATTACTACTGCAGAAAGGTGCCAGCCAGCGTCTCCGATTCTTAGACCCTACTGCATAATACACAGTAATTATCAATTCTCAAATCAACAACTCCTGGTGGGGGACTCGATCATTAGGGGGGAGGAAGGGGAGAAGGAGGTAAGGTGCCTGCCTGGAGCCATGGCTTGAAGGAACAGGAAGCAAATCCTCAGGATCGTGGGAGCAGATGCACGAAGGAGGGAGCTGGATGTCATTGTCCACCTAGGGACAAAGGACCTGGCTAAGAATGGGATCAGAGCAGTGCAAGAGGAGTCTGTAGAGTTGGGGAGGGGCCTTAGACAAGTAGCATATACAGTAACCTTCTCGGAGGTGCTGCCTGTCTATGGCAAGGCTGATACTAGGGTACTCCTCACCAGGGAATTTAATGGATGGTTGAAAAACTGGTGTGGAGCTCGGGGTTTTGGCTTCATTGGGGACTGGGGAGCCACCTGGAAGGATGCAGACCTATACTGGCGCGATGGTCTGTATCTGTCCGGGGGGGGGGGGGAACCAGGGTCCTAGGTGAGAAGTTCAAATGCTTCACTGGCAAGCATTTAAACTAGCCAAGGGGAGAGGCACTGAAAAGGAGCAGGGAAATCCCAGCCTCCCCCCACAAAACACGGTAATTAGTGAGGTAAACACCAAGGTAGAGAAGTCATTAGGGAGCAGGACAGAGGTAAATGTAAAAAAAGGCAAAGGCAGTAAGGACAGGGATAGGGCTAAAAGGGGTAAGGCCATCAAAAAGTGGAGGGTGATGAGTACCAATGCCCGTAGTCTGTGTAACAAGCTCCCTGAACTAGTGGTCTTGATGGAAGAGGGTTGCCTGGATATTGTGGCAGTCACAGAAACATGGTACACAGAGAACCATGACTGGGATGTCAACATACCAGGATACACAATCTATAGGAGGGACAGGGAGGATAAAAGAGGAGGAGGAGCTCTCTATGTAAAGGAAGGAATCAAAGCAACAGAACTGAAGAGTAAACAGGGCGCAGATGAGGCACTCGGTCACCCTGGAGACTGGAAATGGCACCACAATCTGCATGGGGGTTGTATACAGACCCCCATCTCAGGGGGAAGGAATGGACAAGGAAATGATAGAAGGCATCCTTAGAATGGCAGTAAAAGGGGAGATATTGTTGATGGGGGACCTGAATATGCCAGATGTTAACTGGAGCACATTTGCTACAGCCACATCCAAGAGCAGGGTCATTCCTGATGCTCTACAAGAGGCATGCCTCAGACAGCTAGCATTGGAACCCACTCGGGAGGGAGCAATCTTAGACCTGGTACTCTCAAATGGGGATGGAGAAAGAATCTCAGATTTAGAAGTGGGTAGCTATCTGGGAACAAGCGACCACCAAACAGTGTGGTTCACGATAAACACAGCCATACAATCAAGCCACACAAAAGCAAGAGTGTTGGACTTTAGGAGGGCTGACTTTGGGAAAATGAGAGAGTGCCTCAGAAAAGCACTAGCAAATGGGCAAGAAGGAGGGGGTGGAGGAACAATGGGGAGTAATCAAAACAGCCATCACAGAGGCAATGAGCCTTTGTGTGAAGCAAATCAACAAAACACAAAGGAAAAAAACGCTATGGTTCTCAAAAGAGGTGGCAGTGAAGATTAAGGAGAAAATGATAGCATTCAGGAAATATAAAGAAACACGGAAGGAGCAGGACAGAGAACATTATCAGTTAAAGCAGAAAGAGGCAGGGAAGGCAGTCAGAATAGCAAAGGTCCAAGCTGAGGAAAGGATAGCCAACTCTGTTAAGAAGGGGGATAAGACCTTTTATAGGTACATTAGGGAACGAAGAAAGACCAAAGGAGGGATACTGAGGCTTAATAAAAGGGAGGGAATGTGGGCAGAGGGTGACGGTGAAAAAGCAGGGATACTGAACGAATATTTCTGCTCAGTACTCACAAAGGAAGAGGAGGGGGAGGTTCCTAAACCAAACAAGAGAAACACTCTGAAGACGAAGGTCGATACCAGTCCATTTACAGAAGAAAGGGTTCTGAAAAAACTAATAAAATTAAAGGTGGACAAAGCAATGGGGCCTGATGGGATTCACCCAAGAATTCTAAAAGAACTAAGGGTAGAACTAGTGACACCACTGACTACTCTCTTTAACAAATCATGGGAGGATGGGGAGGTACATGAGGACTGGAGGAGGGCAGATGGGATTCCTCTTCACAAAAGTGGGAGCAGGACAGAGGCAGAAAACTACAGACCAGTTAGTTTGACCTCAGTGGTAGGGAAAATGATGGAATCACTTCTGAAGGAAAGAATTGTTGAGTACCTAGAGGCCAGTGGGACACAGGACCCAAGGCAGCATGGATTCACGATGGGTAGGTCATGTCAGACGAATCTAATCGATTTCTTTGACTGGGTGACCAAAGTAGTACACCAGAGAGGGGCTGTGGACATGGCCTACCTAGATTTTAGCAAAGCATTTGATACAGTCCCACACAAAAGATTAATACACAAGTTAGCCAGCCTTGGAGTGGGTCCCAAGGTGGTAGCCTGGATAAAAAATTGACTAGACAACAGGACGTAAAGGGTAGTAGTAAACAGAGTCCACAGTGAAGAAAGGAGGGTTACTAGTGGGGTACCGCAGGGTTCAGTACTGGGACCATTTTTTTTTAATGTCTTTATAAGTGACATTGCAGAGGAACTGGAAGGAAAAGTATGTCTCTTTGCAGACGACACAAAGATCTGCAACAGAGTTGATACACAAGATGGAGTGGAAAGGATGAGAAGGGACTTGGCAAGGTTGGAGGAATGGTCAAATGTATGGCAGCTCAGATTCAATGCAAAGAAGTGCAAGGCAATGCACCTGGGAAACAAAAACCCAGGGGAAGAGTACACAATGGGAGGGGTGAGATACTGACAACAGTAAAAATGGAAAGGGACCTGGGGGTAATTATATCAGATGACCTAAAGGTGGGCAAGCAATGTGAGAAGGCAGTAAGGAGGGCTGGGGGGTACTGGGATGCATAGGGAGAGGCATCAATAGTAGAAAAGAGGAAGTTGTTATCCCTCTGTACAGACAGTTGGTGAGACACCATCTGAAGTACTGTGTGCAGTTCTGGAGACCCCATCTCCGCAAAGACATGGACAGAGTGGAGGCAGTCCAGAGGAGGGCAACAAAATGGTGCAGGGTCTGCACCAGAAGACATAAGAAAGACTAAAGGAGCTTAATATGTATACCCTTGAGGAAAGAAGGGAGAGAGGGGACATGATAGAAACTTTCAAGTACCTCAAGGGAAAACAACAAAGTCCAAAAGGGTAGCATCTTTTAGAAAAAGAGATGTACAAGAACAAGGAGGCACAATTTGAAGATAATGGGGGGGACAGCTCAGAGATAATGTGAGGAAGTATTTTTTCCATATGCAGTAGTACAGTGGACTGCTTCAAAACGAGGATGGGACAGGACAAGGGGGAGGGTTAATGAAGGGGAAGGGTGGAAGGGAAGGGCAGCTGCAGAATAAGGGGTGTTAGCTGCATATTCGAGCAGACTTGATAGACCTCTAGGCCTTTATCTGCTGGCAAATTTCGTATGTTCGTATGTTCCACAGAGAGGGTTGTGGATGCATGGAACAGCCTCCCTCAGGAGGCTATGGAGTCAAGAACAGTGGGGGAATTCAAGAATGCATGGGACAGACATAACGCAGTCCTAGTGGTGGGTAGGAAGAAGTAAGCTGTTCGTTAACTAGGATCTGCAGCTTATCTGTTAGGTAGGAAAATGGGCAGACTAGGTGGGCCAAGCAGTCCTTATCTGCTGTCACATTCTATGTTTCTAATGTTCCCAGACGAGCCCTTGCACAAAAAAAATTTTCCAGAAAGAAAAGGGTAAAAATAGGAGTCTACCTTGACCTGATAGAATGGGACCCACATTCAGGATACAGAAGTGTGACTTCCATCCTACATTTGTCACTCACTGCCTCCAACACTGGACATCAGATTCCCTCTTGGATCTCATGGTCTTCCATTAGTGCAACCTTGCTTTAAACAGAAAGCATATTTAGATAGAGAGAAAACAACTGGATCTTTCATGACTGATGGATACGAATTTAGATTCCCCAGACAAACAGAACCTTATACGTCTCACCATGTAATCTATTAGCTTGCTACACCAACCATGAACTATCGTACAAAAGTGTGCAGATATTGTTGATGAATCCGAAGCCCTCAAAAGGCACTGTATGTAGCCTTCAATAAAAAGTCAATGTACACGTACAAAGATCACAGACATACCTACAGTATATATTGAACAATATTCTCCAGAGGAGCAGACAGCTCCAGAGGGAGGCCCCACTGACAACTGAGCTAAACAGAAAAGGAAATCATAAGTATGATGGAATTTCTCCGTTCTGTATCGCTCTACGTTGTCAATGGGAAAGGTAGTTAATACTTATGGGTTCTAAAAAGCAGTACCCATCTAAGTAGGGTGGGAAAGAATATTGTCCTGTATAATTCCCTAACCAACAGCGTCTGGACTCATCTGACAACCACCACTAGTCAAACATAAAACTGGTGTGGTGTGATAGCAAAGTGCAAAGCGCAAAGCACACAACTCTGAGGAGCCCTAACAGTGTAGGAGTAGCACTACAACAACCCAGTGCTTGACTCAGCAACAAAATATAGTCCTTCTACCCCAAGATACTAGGAGCTCCTTGGAAAGAAATGGAATTCTGGTCTGAGAAACCCATACCTTTTTGAGGACCTGCAAAGGGTGGTGGAGTCTCCCTGGTAAGATGACTCCAAGCAAGGTCATTGTGCCTCCCAGTGCTTAGGATGGAAAATAACAATTGAGGACTGAGGAAACACTAAACTGCAGGAGGCATCATCCTGTCTTTATGCCTTATACAGTAAAACTCCCAGCGTGTTGGAATCTATGGTCTTCTGAATTGCTTGACAAATCACTGTGTGTTACATTTAGTATACTTTATCCCTGGCACCTGACCGTCTCTCCTTTAGTTCCCTGGCCTACCCAGCACCATCACTCACCATCCTCGGGACTTATTGTCACTCCTTCTTACCCCACTGGTACCCCCCCCCCCCAAATAGGATGGGCGGTCACCATTTCTGGCAGTTTTCAAACTGAAACTCAGACTTCACATACCCCCAAGTTGCAGCAGTTCCTTCCTCCCAAGTCTTGAAGCAGTGTGTGTGTGTGTGCGCGCGTCATCCTGAGCTGTGCTGCTGCAGTGTGATGTGGACTGTGGGCAGCAAGTGGGTGCCAGATGGCAGCCAGCCAGTGTCTTGCTTACGGTAGTCCTTGGTGGCATTTCATTGATAAAATAAAAATAAAACTAATACAAATAAACAAATTAAAAAAACTCAACACAGTAAATAAATTCTCACTCTTTGTCATTCATCGCCCAAGTAGCAGAGTCCTACAGGAAGCATTAGGAATAAGAGCTACAGAAAGGCCAAGGAGATGGTGGCATAGAATCATACAGTCACAGCAAAGAAAAACCAAAGAGGAATACGATTGGTCATTAGACCCTCTGCCTCAGTAGGAACTAGAAGTGTAGAGGAAGATGACACCAGTGATCGAATAGTCCATAAAGTATCACATACTGTAGGAACCACTCCCAGTGGCACTGCAAGGACTGCAACATGAGCAAACCCTGTAGAAAAAAGGAACAAGAAAGGAGTATGTCAGATAGTGACACAGGCAGAGGAAAAGGAGCAAAGTGATTTGGCAGAGCTTGGGGACAGAGATACAGATTGTGATTATATCCCAAGTAAAAGTGATAGTAGCAGTAGTCTGGGGGTGGGGGGAGGAGATGGAACAGGACGGGAGTTCGACTTGGGGCAGGTGCACATAACAAACCAAAAAAAGACCAAAAGTGGTGGTAACACAAAACAAAACAACAAGGGGAAACGCAACAAGAAGCTTGTGAAATGACACAAGATAAAGGAGGCACAGGCAGACCTGGTGGCCCAGGACACAAGGCAGAGGCAGAAGAACTGTTTCCAGCCCCTGAAGAACTGGTGGAGGAAGACAGTGATGATGTGGAAGCAGCCCACTGTAACCTACCCATTATGCAACAGATGAGAGTGCCAGGAGGAAAGACCACATAGTTGATGTCGGTGGTGCAGGATTTATTTAGAGTGGGCAAAGAATCATGGACACATGTTATGTGTCTTTTATGTCAAAACAGGCCGAGTTGGGGTAAGGAGGGATCAAGGCTGGGAACATCTACTCTGAAAAGGCATTTGCTGAGGTGCCACTAATGTCAGTATGAGAAAACAAGCCAAAGCATGGTGTCAGCAGATGCACCACCATGCAGAGAAACTGCAGCTGATGACGACGGCCCGGGAGATGAGAAGATTAGGAGACCAGCTAGAGAGGAAGAAAGTCTTTCAGGTGGTAACTAATGCACAACTCCAGCATCTTCCGTTCATCAGTTCTTCAGCCCATTGTGTCCCACATTTCCAACGGGCCGCAAATCCCAGCCACTTTCTACACAGAGGTGGTAAAAATAGGAGCCAACTGTCATGTCTTGGGGGCACTCAACTCTCACTTGTCCAGTCCTTGGTAATGAGCCAAAATATGAAGTCAAAAGACCAGATCCAAAAAAAAGTTAATAAGGGCAAGTTATGGAAATGCTAGCATTCTCCTTTGTAAGCAATCCTGCAAGTGCCCAGCTATACCTACTTTTCCACAGTGGCTCTTCTTGATTTGTATCAGAGTGTCTACAAGACGGTGTCACATGCCCTGAAAGCATCATCTGTTCTAGCCACTCACATCACCACTGACGTGTGGACCAGTGGCAAACTACTGATTACATGGCAGTGACTGCACATTGGGTTAGTTTTCCCTCTTTGTTCCTCTCCTCTTCCTCCCCCTCCTCCGGGTTGAGTGCCAGCTGCAGTAGCTGCAAGTCACTGGGGCCCCCAACCTCTGCAAGCAGGCAGCTTTATGTATTGCTGACTCCAGTAATGAGCATTGTGCAGAAAACTTGTTACACTTCCTTCAACAGAAGTCTGTTGAGCGGCTGACACTACACTCATTAACACGAGGTTTTATAGTATCAGATAATGCAAAGGACATTGTAAAGGCAGCGGACGATGGCGATTATACACGTGTTGGGTGTTTTGCTCAATGTATAAATCTGTTAGTTCAGAGATTCCTGGATAAATAAGGGGCCACTGTGCAGACATGTGTAGGTCTGTCCAAGAAATGTTTGTGGTAATTTTAGCCAGTCTGTAAAGGCACAGAAGCTATTATGCAACAACTGTCAGTGGAACCACTTTCCCTTCCACCACCTGAAACATGATGTAGCAACAAGACGGAATTCCACCTATTACATGATGGAATGGCTGATGATGGAACAATAGAATGCTATCCACCAGTATGCCACTGAGCATGGTATTTGCAAGTGAGATGTAAACACCAGCCCACATCAGAAGTGCCTAGTGGAGACCCTCTGCACTGTGCTGAAGCCCTCTGAGAAGACCACAAGAGTGGTAGGCGATGATGTGGCTGGTCTAAGCCAGGTACTCTCCCTCACTGCCCTCATTAACCTGCGAATTCTTCATATGAAAACTCAATATGAGGGAAAGAAGGATACCACTGCTCTCAATCTAGTAGAAAGGATAAGATAACGTTTCTGGAATGACAAACTTCGAAAATGCGTACAAATGACCACTACATTGTGGCCACTCTGTGGACCCTCAGTTCAAAGACAGTCTGGTCTCTGTACACATGGCACAAAACAAGAACAGGAATACAAAGAGGGCAGGACAGCAGCCCTTATTCCTTAGTGCAATGGCACGGACAAGCCAAGTGGAGAACAGGGAAGGAGGATAATCCCAATGTGTTTTTATTATTACTACTTATCACAGGAGTTACTCATTTTTATCTTCAAGTCAATCTACTACTAATACTACTGCTGCACCCCTCAGAAAGACAGTTATTGATGACAAACCACTCTGGGAATAATGATCTAACTATGGCTTGATGAAAAAGCATGGTAAGTCACTTTCTGACACAGTGGTACCTGAATTGCCAGAAGAGGAAACGGTGCAAGATTATCTGGATGAGAATGTGCCACTAGCAGAAGACGACGAGCCTCTATTGTACTGGTACCAAACAAAAAGACCATTTGGTCCTCTTACACAGGTAGCTACTGAACACCTCAGTTGTCCACCGACAAATACATACCTAGAGAGGATTTTCAGTGCTGTAGGCAATACTGTCACTAACAGGAGAACATGCCTTTTGACTAAAAATGTAGAGATGCTCAAGTTTTGTTTTTTTAACCTGTCCCTTTTCCTAAAGCCATTTTTGCCATGGTTTATGGTTGATGAATCTCATACACTTCCAGCTGGGCTAAAGACAAAGGAGGATGAAGAGTTGGATGGGGAGGACTTCTGTATCCATTTTTTTGGAACCAGTGGCCTACACACACACACACACACACACACACACACACACACACACTGAGGGCTTAACTGTTGTCACCAAGTCTTCTTCAGATTAATGCTTGTTGAAATTCTGCCAGACCTACACAGGCCAAATAATTTTGGGGCAATGCTGCCAATGAAACCAGTGTGTACAACACTTATCCATGGCGTAAAGGGATGCCGTGTCCATGCGTGGCACTGTCACAATGGGCACACAATTTCTGGAACCAGTAGCCCACACTATGGGATGCAGCACTGTTGTCTTCAGTCAGTCTTCTTCAGATTAATGTTTGGTGGATTTTTGCCAGGCTTCACAGGCCAACTAAATAACTTATGGGGCAATGCTGTCCATGAAACCAGCATGTACAACAATTATCCATGGCATAACGGGAAGCTTTGTCCATGTGTGGCACTGTCCCAATGGGCACACAATTTCTGGAACCAGATGCCCACATTATGGAAAGCTGCACTGCTGTCTTGATTCAGTCGTCTTCAGATTAATGTTTGGTGAATTTCTGACAGGCCTACACAGGGGGCCATATAAATAATTTTTGGGGTAACGCTGCTCAGGAAACCAGTGTGTACATCAATTATCAATGGCATAATGGAAAGCCTTGTCCATGTGTGGCATTGCCATTGTCCCACTGTCCCAATGAACACACAATTTCTGGAACCTGTAGCCTATGCTGTGGGATTCTGTAGGTATATATAGGATTTATAACTACAACCATTTTATTTAGAGAATTGTTAGCCACATACTCTTGTTTATTGCTACTAGCATTGTCCATGTTTGACACTGACTGAACGGACACAATTTTTTTGAACTGCTAACTCTCAACATGGCCCAGGGAATCATTCTGCTGTTTCGGGTGCTTCGTCAGTCCAGTGCATTATGTTATTTCATTTTATCCCAATTTCTAATGCTTTTTAATGGTTGAACCAGTGCAAACTAGTCCACTGTTAACAGAACTTTGGCAAACTTTACACAGTTCAACAGTCAAAGTTTGCACAGTAGCACTTCAAGAGGTTTGCACAGCACTAGTTGAAACCGAGCTTGGGGGGAGGGTCTGGAGGCTGAGATATAGTATAGTTTGACAGTCTCAATCACCCATTTCTCTGAGGTAATCAACCTCCACTGATTTCTCACCTGAATCCCTGGAGGAGGAACAGGTGGGGGGTGGCAGAGATTCAGAAGGAGGAGGATGGGGCAGGCAGCTGCTGGCCCCCTCTGCCTTTACCCTTTGGGACCTTGTAAGGGGTACCCCTGAACTGCTGCTTCTGCTGCAGGTGAAAACTCTGTCAACTCACAGGAGGCAAGGGAGGGCTGGGGATCCCCTACAAAGGAAATCCGAACCCCTGCTCCTTTGGCCGCTTGAGGCCTAGGGACTTGGACTTCAGAATCTGTCAAGATCCTTGGAGATCATTTAAACTTGCTCCCACTGTAGACCCAAACAACCTGATTTTAGCAACAGAAAGCTGAAGGCAGAATAATACTAAAAGGTCTGTTCAGTCTTCCCCGGACCCTTACCTTGGCATTTCTTTTAGTAGGAACATAGAATGAAATGAGTAGATAAAATTAGGGAGTCCATCCAATCTATTCTGGAACCTTAGTGTACCTTGAAACTACAGCCCTCTCATTCCCCATTACTTCCCTTTAATAATCCTGTGAAACCATCCCAGCCAGCTCTGAACCCAGCAAGGGTGCTCAACTGACCACCGCGCTAGGCAAGTTATTCCACTTATCCAGCACTCTCTCCATGATAAAGAACTTCCTCACATCCTTTTTACATTTGTCCCCCATCAATTTAAGGTTAGAACCACTTGTACTTGAATGCTTATTTACTTGGAAAAATTCAGAGTGCCGGTGCATCCTTGCAAAACTCTGAAGGTCTTTCACAAATCTCCCTTCGCACTTCTTGCCTCCAAAAAGTACATATTAATGCGCATCAGTCTTTACTCATAATTTTCCTACTTGCCCCTGGATAATTTTAAAGGCATATCTAGTCTATCCCTATCCTTTTGTGGTATGGACTCCAGAACTGACCACAGTACTAGAAATGAGACCTTACCAGAGATCAATGAAGTAGCAAAATCACCTCCTTCAAGTTCCACCCTATACACCCTGGCATTCTATTGACTTTATTGCCTTGTTGCAATGGGAGGTGGCCTTGACACTACCACTGATGTTATCCCAAAGTCCCCTTTTTCCCTTGATCACTCCACTTTCACACCATTGATCCAGCAGACAATATTTGGATCCCCTTTTACCTATGTGCAAGGACTTGCACTTCTTGGCATTGAATTTCAACTGTCATATGCTACACCATTTTTCAAACTAACCTACATCCCCTTTCATATTCCTTACACCCCCTGTGCTATCCACTCTTACCACAAACTTTGGTGTCATTTGTGAGTAGATACACCTTGACCTGCTGTAACCCTTTACCTATGTCATTGATGTACATGTTGAAGTGGGTGAGGCAATGAACTTAGTACAATGTGAGCACTGTAAGAGAGGAGCTCAGTACTAAATTAGCCGTCCGAATGAAAACAGTTATTTACAGATTACAACTACCACCTACTCATACATTACGGGGTTGGGGGGACACTCAGGGAGCCGTGGTGGTATGACAGTGGCAAGCAAGGGTGAAACGACAGATGGAGAGGAGCAGGTCCAGCCTGCCAAGTGTAGATTTGGGTGCAGCACCATACAGCACATCCACATAGTCAAACCACCTGCAGGATCATCTTAAGGATAATCTCGCAACAGACCAGGAGTGGCAGATAAGACCTGATGCTTTACAGTGCACCAAGCTTGGGGACGAATTTGTTACACATGGTGTTGATGTGGGAGAAGAAATCAAGATTTCAATCCAGCCACATAAGGTACCTGAAGTGAGGTGCTTCTTGGGGGGGGGGGGCCTGTAATAAAGAATCATGAAGCTTTAAGGGTTTGGTCCCTAGATATTTATCTGACAGGATCACTATTCATACACAGGTACAGAATCTTCACTCCCGCAGCAAGGAGGATGTATGACAGGCTGGAGAATCAGAACATGTACTCTCTCGAAGGCCAAAAGGAAAAGTGCAGACATGACAGAGACCTATAAGTTCTGGAGGGGTATCAACAGACTACAGGGATCTCTTCACGAAGAATGAAAACACAGTAACAAGGGGGTCACAAGTGAAGGTGGTTGTTGGTGGTGGTGGAGCACAAGATTCAAAAGGAACGTTAAGAAGTCCTTTTTCGCACAGAGAACGTGGTGGATGCCCAGAAGAGTCTACCAAAGCCAATGGTAGAAGCCAAATCATTCCCCATTTCAAACGTGGATGGGAGACACACACAGTGATAGTAAAACCTATGTGGGGGGTATGGACAGCTGGGGAGGGGGGGACAGGGTCATGGGAATAGGCCCAGTAACTCTGGTCCAAGGTTAAGTTGGACATGGATTTTAGGAAAGCGTAGAGAGCCCTCCTGATCCCTGGGCAGCATTAGAATGTTCTGGCTGATATGGGCTGTACACCTCCCTCCCCCCAATATAAAGTGTGTATCCCATGCAGAAGTGGGGTCCAGTATGACATTGATACAGGTCCAATACCCTGCTCGTTCGCTCAGGGGTTCCCCAGGGCCCCATTCTGTTCAGCCCATTTCTCAACACCCTCCCTAGCTCCTGCTTGGGCAGTATGCTACTCTATGCCGATGATGCGGTTCTCCTTGCCTACCACCCTGACCCCGCATCTCTACAGGAATCCCTGCAGCACACATTCAACCAGGCTTAAAAGTGATTCCTTGACCACCGGCTGGTCATTAATCTAAAAAAACACAAATCTATGCTTTTTCGCATCACCAGAATAAGGCCAAAAATGCCCCCCTCTGCATTCTCCCCAGTAATGCTCACCCTCTCGAGCAGGTGTCGTCCTACAACTACCTGGGCATCACCTTCAACTCAGCTCTTACATTCCACGCCCACATCAATAACCTGTCCTCAGCTATAAACTCTCGGATTAGCCTTCTCTATCGCCACAGAGATTGCCTCCCCCAAAATGCCCTCCGACTGGCCATCAACTCCTCTGTCCTGTCCCTAGTGGACTACTGCTTCCATTCATACTAAGTGCCGACAATACCGCCCTCACCAGAATCCAGACCTCGATAAACAAGGCCTGCAGGCTCCTGACCGGCGCATCCCTCCACACCCATACTTGCCTGCTCTATTCCACCTCCAACCTGCTCACTTTGGAGGAGTGCCTGCGCTACCAAACCTGCTTACTTGCCAAAAAATTCCTGCTAGGACTCTCCTATCCAGGGGTCACCGCGTCCCTGCGGCTTACCTCCCCATCTGTTGCCACCTGTAGCTCAATTAAGGCCACTTTTCTGGTGTCCCGTACCAAGACCTCCCTAGCCCAAAGGTCCTTCCAATACCGTGCCCCCACATGGTTCACCTCCTCCCGCCCCTCTGTCACTAAGACTACGAAATTGGTCCGCTTAAAGTCGCCCAGAACTCACCCCTTTGCGCCAGCCAGAAGCGTGTCTTAATCAACCTAATGTTGGGTCCTCTCCCTGCTTGGCCCATAACCGTGACAATGTCCATTGGACTGCTCCCCCCCCCCCCTCCTTTTTTCCTCACCCTTCCACCTAGGTAATTCCCCGGTACAACCAGGGTTGTGACTTCTACTACTGTTATACTTTATACGATTGCTATTTACTGCACATAATTTTATTCCGTAAACCACTGTTATACTGTGTTCTTTTGTTATCTGTATTGCACCTGTATGTTACCACAATTGTATCTCACACTGTAACCATGTCTACCCTCCCTGCAACGAGGTGCTTTTGTAAATGAGTCCCTGACTCAAAGGTTGTAAATCCGACTTTCAAAAATAAATAAATAAAAGTGGGATAGGGAACACTTTATTTTATGATCTGACTGGGGGATCGGGTGTGGAAGCAGGGTAATATTCGGCTGCCAGAGAATAAATAATTTTCTACTAACTATGACTGGGTGAGGGAGGAGGTACTACTAGACTGCTAGGGAGAAGTTAATCATCAGTTTATATTCAGATAAGGATCCGGGGGCCACCAGACAGCAGTTAATAATGATTTTATATTCTATCAGGGATCAGGTGAGGGAGGAGGTACCACTGGACTGCCAGGAAGCATTTAATTATGACAGAGATTGGAACAGGAATCTAGTGCCAATTTATTCTGATATATACATACACAGCACCACAGATCAATCAATCCATTATTTGTATAAGCACCCCTCCCATGCTCAGGGTGCCTTTACAATACAAAATAAAAACACACACTATTACAATTTAAAACAGATGAAAACATAACAGTGCATGCATTAATAAATTATTGAAAAGGCCTGGTTAAATAAGTGGGTTTTCAACAGCTTTTTAAAACCCTCTACGGTCTGGCTCTCACGTATCTGGCGAGGTAGAGAATTCCACAGGGTAGGTGCCATAATGGCAACCGATCTTCCTCCTCATGTTTTTAGGGATACCCTGGGAATCTCTAGCAATTCCTCACCAGAGGATTGGAGTGAATGGGTGGAGCAGCAAGGACACAGGAGTTCTTTCAGGTAGTGGGGTCCCTGCTCATGTAGGGCTTTATAGGTCAGCAACACGACCTTGAAGGTAATCCACCACCGTACTGGCAGCCAGTGCAGTTCATGCAGCACAGCTGTTATATGATTATATGGATCTAGAAGTTCAAGTCAACAACCTGGCTGTCGTGTTCTGCACTAGCTGCAAGTGGCAAATATCTACCCCCAGGAGCCCTAGGTAGAGAGCATTGCAATAATCAAAATGACTGGTGACAAAGGCGTGGACCAGGGTAGGAAGATCTTCGTGAGGGACCAGGTGCTTTACCTGGGCTATGTTCCTTAGATGGTAAAAGGAAGATTTGACTACAGCTGAAACCTGTGCCCTCAGGGACAGGCCTTCGTCAAATACCACGCCCAGGTTTCGCACCTGGCCCGAGGCAATAAGCTGGGTTCCCCCAAGATTTAATACTGAGGGTTTTCCCACCCATGATCCTTTTGTCCTATTACCAGGGTCCACCACCAATACCTCTGTTTTTCCTGAGTTCAGCCAAAGCCAGCTGGCACTCATTCAGTTCTGAATCTCCAGTGGCCAGTTGTTAAACACTGCAGCAGAATCTAATTCCTATTTGGGCAAAAAAGACATGTACAGTTGAGAATCACTGGCATAGCAATGAAAACTCAACCCATACTGTCTTATAATGTCCCCTAATGGTAGCATGTATACCGCGAACAACATGGGGGACAGTGCAGAGCCCTGTGGAACCCCGCAGGGTAGCCCACGAGGGGCCAAGGAATAAATCCCTGCTACCACTCTCTGGGATCTACACTCGAGGAAAGACTGAAACCAACTGAGGACTGCCCCTCTCAGTCCACAGAAGAACCACAGGCACTCGAGCAGCACCCCATGATCCACGGTGTCAAAATGCTGCTGAGAGATCAAGGAGAACCAAGATGGAACGGGTTCTCCGATCTCTCGCCATAAGAAGGTCATTAAGCACCCGCACCAGGGCTGTTTCAGTGCTATGCCTTTTTCTGAAGCCAGACTGGAGAGGGTCACAGATATTGTGGTTAGTTAAAAGGTCCTCCAGCTGCAGAGCGACCACCTTCTCAATAAGTTTCCCCACAAAGGGTAAGTTCAACATCGGTCTGCAGTTAGCTGGGCAGTCAGGGTCAAGGGAGGTTTTTTTTTGTTTTTTTTTTTTAAAAGGGAGCATACAACTGCCTCCTTTATGGGATCTGGAACGATCCTCTCTCCAATGAAACCCCCACTATCCCAGCATGGACCGGGCCGATAACTTCTGCACACCCCACTAGTAGGAGTGTACAGCCCTGATACAAACTACAGCAGGTTGGTCACAAAGTCTGGATGATCCTCACTATATCCACGACTACTGGCTGACTAAAGGTAGACCAGGTCTGATAGGCATTAGTATCACCAGACTGATCAATGCAAGGCTCAATGGGAAGGTACTGGCTGATCTCATCCCTGATGGTCGACACCTTATCAGCAAAGAACTGCGCAAACTCCTCACACTGCACTTGTGACAATGCTCGACCAGAGTGAAGACAGGCTGGATTGCACAGTCTGTTCACTGTCCGGAAGAGCTGGGCTGGCCTGTTCTTAGCCGTAGTAATTTCCTTGGACAAGAACTCTGCCTTCTTACAGCAAATTGCTGATTGATAGGTGTGATAATGCTCTATCACTCTAAGTCTGTTCACCTCCAGATGAGTTTTCCGCCAGTGTCTTTCCAACCTTCTCCCCTGCCTCTTCAACTCATGGAGTTCCCCATTAAACCAAGGAGCACCCGGGTGAGAGGTAGAAGGGTGAACATGAGCAGGAGCAATGATATCCAAGGCCTCAGTAACAGCCTTGTTACAGGCTGCCACAAGAGGCCCCGGATCAGTGCAATCCCCTGGAAAACCCGAGAGGTCCAGCAGGGTCATTAGGCCTTCGGAGGCAACTCCTCTCAAAGGACGGTACTGTACCAACTACTTTGGGGCAGGCCTATTTCGGAGGGCTGCAAAACTGAATCTCAGGACATAATGGTCAGACCAACGGACTGGCTCCACCCTCCACATCGGAGAGCTCCATTCCCAGGTGGAACACTAAGTCCAGTGAGTGCCCTTTCTCATGGGTAGCAGTGGTAATAACCCGTGTTAGGCCCAATAAATCCATCAATTGGAGGAGGTTTTGTCCAAACACCAAGAATTCATGGTTGACCCAGGCACTGAAATCCCCCAGAACCAGCCATCTGGGGGATTCCAATACCACCTCGGCGATGAAGTCCGCAACCTCCTTCAGGAACTCCCTCCCATCAGCTAGTGGACAGTAAATGAGAAGGGTCCTGTAGCCTACACCTGCACCCACTATGCACTCAAAGGAGTCGGTCACTCCCACTGGCACCTCCCTGAGACCCAGTTCCTGTCAAAACAGATAGCAACCTCGCCCTGGGAGACAGTCTTCCTGCAATCCATGAAGCAGCAGCTACCACCTCACAAAATAAAGCAATAATAGGATGCAAATTACCTCGTAACACCCTGTACGGGCTATGAGGTCATTTGCATGTGGGCTTTCAAACACTGCTAGTTAGTGCAAGACTTCTTACAGATATGGGATGCCCCAACTACTTCTGTTCCTAGACGATCTATGGTATATGCATATACCTCTGTGTGGCCTGCAAAGGGGGGGGTAAAGGGCACACCTTTCTGAGCCTTCGGTAGGGTTTTCCTCTATGAAGCTTTATCGAAACATGTTTAGGCAGTCACACTGTGCTCCACACTTGTTTGAATATAGCAAATTTAGGGTAAAGGTACTTCTCTGGATATGAACTTTGCACGGCGTAAACTGAGACCTCTGAATATGGGACTCTTACCATATGAACGTGCTATTAGGAAACTAAATTGTAGTGTAGTTTGGAACACTGCAAGCCTGCTCCTCAGAACTACAAAGACAACCACAGGCTACCTGGACTACCAGTAGCTTCCAATTCTAGGTCGCCAGTTTCAGATTCCCACATGGTTCTTCACCAATCCCCCTTCCCCCCACCAAAACACACATTTTCAAGTTTTCAGCTTGATTTCCTCATACCTTGACGGTTTTAACTTTTTTTGTCATGTCTTCCGATTTCCTGAGCTCTATAGCTCTGCCATCAAGGATATGAGCTCTGAGCTCACTTGACTTCAGACACTGATAGCAGAAAAAGGCCTCACAAACCAGCTAGTCTGCCCAACAGCACCTATGGCATGTTGAAACTGCAGAGTACCCTAACAGTTACTCGCTCCCCTTATCCTCCAACCATCCTCCTCCACCCTTACCAGCCACCCCATAGTATGCCCGTCCTTCCTATTCCTAAATTCCACCACTGATTTAGCAACTGACACAGACCACCTCCCAATGATGCCTGTATAGTGTCGTCTCCCTTCTGACTTCCAACCTTTACATTTGGAGGTCCTCGAGAATTTCCGCAGATGATTTCCCTTGCTGTCCCTGACCCTGGATAATACTGTTACTCATCCTCTGCACAACCTCCACTCTCTCTAGCCTTCCAACTGCAGACTCCAAAAATGCACGCAATGCTTCAAGTGCTACAACACCAGGATCTGTACAGAAGCAGTACGACCACCTCTTTTCTTCTAATGCTGCTGCCAGTGTCCCTAGCATTATATTAGCACTAGCCCAATTGCTAAAGCCTGTTGTTTTCTATTGTCACCCCCAGATCTTCAAATGGAGGTTAGGTCCTCCCTTCCATAGAACAACTCAGGGAGGAAAACCGAGCCGCGCTAACAACGCAGCCCGTCAGAAATGGGACTCACCGACAACTCCGAATGCTTTCTACATCCACATGCACTATCTGTCGCTTTGACGCCGGTCCTTTAATATGACGTCACGCACAGACAGCGTGGAGTTCATCATAAACGGCAGACGGGAGGGGCGGACTCCAGGTCTAGCAACTCGAATTTCGAGAGCAACGAGCAAGGGGAAGTTGGCAAAGTGTTAAAACCAATCAAAGAAGGCCATTTGAACAAAAAAAAAAACTTTCTGAGGCACACGTTTCTGAGTTGTGCCGTACGAGCGTGTTTTTTCTGTAATTTAATCCGTTATGTCAGTTTATATGCGGTTGTGTTTTTGAGTCATACCTCTCAACTGTACCACATTACGAGGAACGTACCTCATTTTACTTCACAAAAGCTCCATGTTCCACATTGTGAAGACTTGTTCCACATTCAAAGTCAACACTGTATAGCAAAAATCCATAGTAAATGATGCAAAAATATATATTATTCAATTAATAACAGACTTTCTGAACATAAATGCAACATTTTAACAGTGTTTTGAGCTTCTTAGGTAAAGATTTAATTAAGTGTTCAACATTTTGCCCATTTGTTCCACATTTTGACAGGCAATGTTCCACATTTGGGGGAAAAAAGGTTGAGAGGTATGTTTTGAGTGATAACAGTGAGTTAGTGGTCCTGACAGCTTCTTCCTTTAAGTGGTGCAGTCTGACACACGAGAAAGTGCATTTGGAGTGCAGCACCAGCCATGATCGCGGCTGTTGGCCCAGCAGAATTGTTGTAGTTTATGCAAGCGGCTCGTGCTTTATATTTATTTTATTTGTGTTTTGGTAACTGGGTAAGCCCACTGAGACCAGAGGTCCCTTTTTCAGGGGCGACCCAGAATTAGTTACAGGGAGAGACACACATAGGATAGTGCATGGGGAACTGTTGACAACAGGGCTATTCTTTCACCGAGTTGGCACTATGACGACAGATTAACTGCCGTCATAGTGCCAAGGAGGTGAAAGATGCCCTGTTGTCAACTGTTCCCCATGCACTTTTCTTTGTAGTGCATGGCGGAACGTAGTTTTTTGAGAAAAAAAAATCACTACAGCATGTTTCTGCTTCCAAACATTCTTCATGGGTTACTAGAAGGAAAAAATAACTTTACATTTTGAAGGTGTTCACGCTTGACATTTTAAGTGTTTCAGAATTTTACATTTTGAACGTTTTAACTAAACCTTAGTACTGCCGGCAACATTGCTGCTTTCGCTATGTGTCCTTACTATGGAGTGAGCCCTAACTGTCAAATGCTGTTCGAGGACACAGTGTATGACGTTCGCAGTGCAGTAGAAAAATCCTTTTGCTGCACTGCAAACGTCACTAGTGTGTGGCTACAAGGTTTCCACAACGATGGATTTCGGTGGAGAACAACGTTCCACCATACACTATAAATGCATTCTTTACAGAGGAGGATTCATACTAGCATGTTATGCAGTAGTTACAATAATTGACACCAATATTAGCAAGGGACGCCCCAGCTATGTTACAGAGTAAGACACATAATAGCATTCATTACAGAGCAAAGACACATAACAGTATTCTTAACTGTAGTTACAATAATTACTCTTGAGTATACAGTAGCATCCAGCTGTGGGGTAGTAAGCTTTTGTTAGCTGTACATGATGTCAGATTTCACGTTCAGTTTAGTCTGCAATGTGAGACAGGAAGACGTCATATTAGATACATCCAGGAGGAAGGAGGGGTAAAAGCAGTGTGAGCATAAGGAGAAGTTGGCGTGGGAGCTAACGGTTACAGCCACAAAGGCTGAGGTTGAGGAGATATACTTTAAGCCTGGACTTGAATTGGCTAATGGTGGATGCGCCAGTCAAGCTGGCTGGTAAGGAGTTCCAAAGGTGGGAGGCAGCAAACTTGAAGGAGCGTTTGCCTTGATTAGAGCGACACCGAGGGATGTCCAGTGGGTGATTTGCAGATGATCCTAGAGTTCTGCATTGTATTTTGGTAGAGAGAAGTCCATTTAGATGGGAAGGGGGACCTGTGGTAGAGAACTTGAATGCAAGGCAGGCGACTGGGTAGGCTAGTTTGTGCCGGAGAGATGGTCAGTTAAGTTCCTTAAGTGCCTCACAGTGATGCCTCCTTGGGGAGGAGTTTGAGGCGAAACGGGCCACTCTGTTATAGAGGACAGTAAGTTTATTGAATTCTGTCTCTCTGAGTGACTGCAGTAGAGGAGCCCCATACAGAATGGAAGGGAGAAGATTGCAGCTGGCAATTGCTCGACGTGCGACGCAAGATAGTGAGTTCCCCAGACAATAGAGGAGACCAAGCTTTTGATGGATGGTCCTGGTTATGGAGTCAGTATGGTTTCTGTAGGTCATCTCTTGGTCAAGATGGATCCCAAGGTACTTGAAACTGGACGTGACCTCAACTAGTTTCCCTTGGTTTGTGCTGATCTGGAGCAACTGACTTCTGTCAGGGCCCAGACGTCTGGAGCCAAACAGGATGGCTTTTGTTTGTTCCCCATTTAGCTTCAGGGAGTTTGTGGAGAACCAGGACTCCAGAGTTGAGAGACTATACTGCAGTTTTGTGTTGATTACACTAGGTTGAGGGTCACTGTAGTAGATAACCGTGTCATCCGCGTACAGAATGAGTTTGCTGAGGGAACATTTACTCTCAATATTATTGAGAAAGAGTGAGAAAAGTAAGGGGCCCAGTATTGAGCCCTGGGGCACCCCAACAGTGACGGGCCTAAGTCCAGACTGTGTACCCTTCCAGCGGACTTTTTGGAAACGTTCGCTAAGATAGCTCTCGAAACATGAGAGAGAGTGGTCGTCTAGGCCTAGGAGCTGGAGTTTAGCGAGCAGGAGATTAAGATTGACAAGGTCGAAGGCCCTCGATAGATCAATGAAGAGAGCACCCGTAGGGGATCCTTGATCCATGGAGGCAAGGATGTCGGCTCTGAGCCAGATGAGAGCAGTGTCTGTACCGTGGCCCTTCCTAAAACCATGCTGCACAGCAGCCATAAGTAGGTGCTGCTCCAGGTAGTCCTGCAGCTGGTTAGATACTAGTCTTTCCTGGGTTTTTCCAAGAGGACTGAGCAGGGAGATAGGTCTGTAGTTTCCTAGCTTGTCATGGGGCCCACTTTTGTAGACGGGGACAATAGCCGCGACCTTCTACATTGTTGGGACTAACACACCTGGACGTGCTCTTATTGGGATAACCCACACCTCATGTGTTATTGCGCTTATAAAATGGGCCCCCTAGTAAAGAAGTTAGTTAAAACTTGAACATAATTGTAGCTAAAAAGAGTAAGAAAATATAATATCAGTTGAAACAAGAAAAAAATAGTCCTTGTATTGGAATGGAAGATGGAGTTGTTTCATTTTAATTAAAAGTCTCTATTGGGTACTGGGTGTTTTTGTTTTCGCTGCGCTGCAGCCACAGAAAGATTATATAATTTTTTTTTAGTTTGCCCACTGAATTTCACAGGCAGCAGTAGTGAACGTGTCCCATTTTGAGTGGTGAAGTTAGTGCGATGCCCGGGTGCGATGTTTCTTCTCTCCCCCCACCCCACACAGACATACAGAAAGCATTTTGTTGTTATATTTTATGTTTATTTTGTTTACAGCTTCCATTAGATTTTCTTTATGGGTTTCTCAGTAAAGTGATGACATGTGTGGGAGCGAGCGTGTCCCGGAGTGGCCGCCGTAGACAGTGGCTTCCGGTTTCGCTGTTGTGACTAACCGTCACTGAGGAAAACAAATGATTTCTAGAGAAGTAGTTTAAAAGTGAGACTTGGGGTGGCGTTAGGGGTGGCTTTTGACGTGGAAGAGGAAATAGGGGAAAAAAGTGAACTGGGTCCAGAGATCAGAGAGGCGTGTGTACTGGGCAGGTGTTTGAGGAGCAGGACTGCTGCAGCTGCTACTACCACAAAGAGACAGACCAGCAGTGAGTAAAAATGAAGTAAAATGAAACATTAACAGTTTGGTACAGTGCTTGTGCAGGAAGGGGGCCTAGAAGTCATTTTTTGATATTGTTCTGCTTTCTGTGTTGGTGCTACGCTGCCAGTGAGGAAGTGCTGTTTCTCACTGTGAGCTGTGCCAGTCTTTGTTGTTGTTTTATGATTGGCACAGCTCACTGATTTGTTGTTGTTATGGGGCGAGGAGTGATAGAATTGGTTGGCTGTTGGTATCTTCTGATAAGGATACGGCCCAGAAGCTGATTGTAGCTAATGAGGTTTCTGGATTTTTGATGCCCATTTTATAGTGGTACAAACTCACACTTTCTTTTCACCACTGCACCAGTGCCTCCGCATCTGCTGTCTGAGATAGTAGTGTCTGTCCAGCGTGGGTTTATAAGCAAGAGGGACAAACTGTAATGTATGTACGATTTCATGCACCAGAACAGCTTCCTTTAGATGACACACTTTTTAAGAGGAGCGGGGAGTAGCAGTGTTGAGTACATCCATCAACCATAACTTTTTTGAAATTCACTATCTTTATTGCGTTTACACAACAAGAAACATGTAATACAGGTACCAAACAGATCCAAGACATACCCAAACAATACCCTGACACATGGCAAAAACATGTAACAAGTTTCATATACCCACCTCACCCTCCCTGAAGGTGCACCTAACTCCAAATTATCCATGGTAAGAAATAAATTGCTATAGACCGATATTTGATAAAACACAAATAAAGAAATTAAAACCGGACATAGTGATCCAGTCAGAGGAAACAAGACATAGAGATCAGTGTAGGTATACAGCGACAACTTGCCCATTTTTGGTTAAAGGTAGGCATAGCATTTCTGGAACTAGCTATTAATCTTTCCATCTTGAAACATAAGGAAATTTCTTCAGCCAATCATTATAGGAGATAACCGATTGGTCTAGCCAATGCCAAGGACTAACCTTTTAACCGCTATTGAGATTAGGGCCATATGAAACTTCCGTTCTTTAACTCTAATGTCTGAGTACAGACCAAGTATACAAATTTCAGCTGTGAATAATTCTCCTAGACCCAGAATTGGGTCCAATCTATCACGAATTGCATGCCATAATGGGGCAACTTTCACGCATGACCAAAATATATGCAATAAATTCCCTACTCCCATGCCACATCTTGTACAACTGTCAGATCTTAACCTGTCAAATTTGGCCAACTTAGCTGGTGTGTAATACAGATTATTCAAAATGAAAAACTGTATAAGCCTATTCCTATCCAGAGTAATATACTTATAAATGTCTCGCCAAATCCGATTCCAAGATGTAAAAGAGTCAGGTATGAGAGATGTCCATACATTGGAACCAGATAATGAATTGGGGTATTTAGTAAGCAAGAGATAAGAATATAACCTAGCAGTACTATGGGGTTTGGAGACACAGTTCTTGATTTGTTCCAAAAAAGGTCTAGTTTGAGAGGATACCTTCACCAACCCGAAAGTCTTTCCTACAAGGTGTCTCAATTGAAAAACCTTAAATATGTATTTTGGTGAGATGTTCATTTCAGCTAGCAGACTAGCAGAGGAGCGAAGGGAACCCTGAGAGTAGAGGTCCTCCACTGATCGATCCTGAAGTTGTGGAAGCCAGTCTAAAGACAGTACGTGACCCCAAATTTTAATGTTAGGGATGAGAGCGAGTGGCTGAGCCACATCTTTAGTGTACGGGATTCTAAAAAAATTCCAGCACTGAGAGAGGATTTTGATGGAAAGCCCTATGACCGAATTACGGATACCCTCCGGTAAGGAGGAGTAGCTGTAATAAAAGATGTGGGGAGGATGTATATTATATTTTTCCAATAGTTTGAGTTCTAATTCCAACTAGATGGGCATATGATATTCGTTCGAGGGGGCTGTTCCACCGGCGAGTTTAGCTAGATGTGACTGGCCCAATAATAAAACCACAAAATTAGGAGACGGAGACCCCCTTATCTTTAGGCAAGCTAAGTTTGAGAAAAGCTCTTCTGGGGTGCTTACTGCCAAATAAAATTAGATAAGGCAGAGTGTATTTGTTGAAAGTAGGTTCTAGGAAGCCAAATATTGAGAAGGTTCAGGGTAAAAATACGGGAAGTATATTCATTTTAATAATACTGATACACCCCCCTACAGACAATGGAAGGTTGTCCCATCTGCTAAGATCTTTTTGGATTCTATCCAACAGATCATCCAGATTGAGCTTTTTAACCACTTCCCCATCTCGGGACAGATGTATACCCAGATATTTAAGGGAGGTCGAAGCCCATTTCATTCCAAACTGAGAAACACTAGCCTGGAGCAAAAGCGAGTTAAGTGGGAATATCACCGACTTGGATAAGTTTAGCCTGTAATTAGAAGCTTTACCAAATTGATTAATTATTTGCAATACTTCCGATAATGAAGACTCAGGATTAGAAAGATGTAAGAGGATGTCATCTGCAAAAACAGATGGGGTCAATACCTGCTGAGCAATAACGCATCCTGTAATCCTGGGTGAGGCTTTAATATGGAGCAAAAAGGGTTCCAGATACAAATTAAATAGGTAAGGGGATAAGGGACATCCTTGACGGGTGGCAGAATGAAGAAGGAAGCGAGACGAAAAAACACCGTTACAGTAGACCTTGGCAGAAGGCGAGCAGTATACCGCTCTAATCCAATGAATGAAAGTCTCTGGGAAGCCCATTTTTTCGAGAGTAGACCACAGAAACTCCCAGCTAACTCGATCAAAGGCCTTCTCAGCGTCTAAGGCAACTAAGGCCATAGGGGACTGGGACTCCTGAGCCTCATGAAAAATATGGGCAAGTGTGCGTAGATGGTCTGTAGCTGATCTCCCCTGGACAAAACCCACCTGTTCATGACTCAGCAGTATTTGCCAGACCTGTTTGATTCTCAAGGAGAGAATCTTGGTTAGGATTTTAATATCATAATTTAGTAATGATATTGGTCGATAACTGGCTGGGTCCAGCTGGGGCTTGTCTGGTTTTGGAATTAAAATTATTGTAGCTTCCAGCAATGAGGGATGTAAGGAATCGGAAGAGAGAATATGGTTAAATAATTTAAGAAGAGCAGGGGAGATCTCTTTGCAAAAAGTTTTATAAAAGTTTGGGGGGAAGCCATCAGGTCCGGGGGACTTGTCTAAGGGTAGACCTTTGATGACCTCTTCAACCTCACTTAAAGTAATAGGGGAGGATAACAATTTACAATGATGCGCTTGCAGACTCGGGAGAGACATACCCTCCAAAAAAGATTCCGCATCTGAACGAGATGGTAAAGAAGCCCCATTACCATATAAATCTTTATAAAAAGATTCAAAGATTTCCACTAAATCTCTCGGGGCGGTTTTAATTGAACCATCAGATGCCCTTAAGGCAGGAATCAGTCTGGAGTTTTCCACCTCTCTTAACCTAAGGGCAAGCAACCTGCCGGGTTTCTCCCCCTGGTCGAGGTAACGCGCTTTAGCTTTAAAAATAACATATTCCGTTCTTTAATCAGATCTTCGTATTCGTTTCTAAGTTTGCATAGACCCTCCAAATCTGCTTGAGAGTTAGAGAGAGAGAGAGAGGCCTTCTTCTGCAACCTTAATTTGGTTGGACAATGAGGTAATTTTAGCTTCCCTCAGTCTTTTCCTCCTAGAAGCCAATTTAATAAATTTGCCTCTGATAGAACATTTTAGCGAGCACCAAATTAAATCTTCTCTGGAGACAGAGCCTTGATTAACTTCGAGAAAGGACGAGATTAGAGATTTAAAGTGAGTGACTATATGCTCATCCTTCAGAAGCTGTGTGTTAAGCTTCTAAGATGTATCCCTTTGGCCCAGAGGGCCGGGAGACAACTTGATCCAAGCCATTGAATGGTCGGAAATAACAATCGGTTCTATACCAGAATGGGAGACATTGGCCAGGAGAGGTACTAATTAAAATATAATCCAATCTTGACCAGGATTGATGTATTTGAGAATAAAATGTGTAGCTACGACTAGAGGGGTTCAATACTCGCCATGGGTCACATAAGCCTATTAGATTCCGGAAATCGCTGAGAGCTATTTGGGCGGGGGGGGATTTCGTGAGTCTATGGGTTCTATCCAAATCTTGAGAAGGGACGACATTCCAGTCTCCCCCCAATATAAATACAGTCGGCAGAAAATTACTTAGCTTAGCTGTTAGTTGCATAAGGAAATTGGAATCCTCTCCCACTGGACTATATATTGCCCCAAGAACTACTTTCGTGTTATTGAGCAAGCCCTTAACCAATACAATTCTGCCCTCTTGGTCTGTAGAGCACTTCTCTGCCACAAATGGAACATTTCTTCTTATCAGGATTGCCACTCCTCTGCTAGCTGTTGTTCCTTCAGAAATAAAAACCTGAGAGAACCCCTGACAACGTAACATTTTAACTTCCGAAGCTAAAATATGAGTTTCCTGCAAAAGTAGGATGTCGATATCCAGGAGAGAGCAATTTAGTAGGGTTTGCGTTTTTTTGGTAGCATCTCTAATACCTCTGACATTCCAAGTAGCAATTTTAATATGTCTCAAAGCCAATAAAACAAAATAGAAAAAATGAGGTATATAAAGATCCATGGCATTACAATCTGAGCACATAGGTAGTGGCACCTTCCCCGCCCCTCCCTGAAAAGTCATATCACAATGAAAGAGATGTCAAACTGTAAGACTGAAAGTACAAATCTAATAACTGCACCCAATACCGAAACCAACGGAAACACCAACAAATAAGATAAACCTCCAAACCAACCCCGACCCCCCTACTCTACCCAACCTACCTCCGATCCTCTAAACTATGTACAATGGGTCCCCATAGTACAAAGAAATTGAGTACATCCAGTCGAGACTGAGCTAACTAGGGACCCCCGAAGGCTCACCCGTCCAAGCATAACCCCACTTAGACTAACACCTAATCTCAGCTTAGAAAACCACCCTAAACTGTAAATCCAGCAACAGATGGCCAAACCATCAACACTAAAGGTCTTGGACGTGGTTACCCAAATCCCGCTAATAAGGCATGAGACAAGAATCCCCAGTGCTTGCCCTCTCTGACCCCCACCCCTTGACATGGAACAACAGTGATTCTACCTGCCCATTTATTCCCAAATTAGCACCCTTATTAGTGGCTGATTCCACTTTCCGAATCACATAAAAATTTACTGGAGCAGTCCTACGCCGTAACCCCCAGCCAGAGTTACCTGGAAAAGGAGCCATGAAGTTTCAATAAAGATGAAGCAGAATTTACCCCATCAGCGAAATCCGGCCATTAAGAGTTTGATCCAGTGATCCGGTGACTACTCGGCGGTGGTTTAAGCGAGGGCCTTCTAATTAAGGGAAGTCACCGGCGGAAGACCCGGCAACGGACCAATCGGTCCGTCCTCAAAAAGGGAACCGAAGAAACCACTACCCTAACAGCTAGTTCCCTCCCTTCTTGCTATTGGCTCAAGCTCGAGGCTCCCAGGACCCCAACCAGGCCTCGTAGGCCACGATACCTCCAACCCTCCATCCCATACCTGCGGGGCTTCAGAGCAACAACAAGAGACCACCTACAGGTAGGAAACCTAAAGAAAAGAGATATCCCATTCGTTTTAGATCCAAACTAAAGAAAAAGAACATCTATTGGCTGGACACATTTCGGAGCATCGAGTTCAGTTCCCTTTGAAAAGGTTAGGGAGTTTCAGGGTGAGATCTGACATCGCTTGTTCTGGGTTCTCGTAGGAATGCCAAACACCATCTAAAGAGACCATCAGTCTAGCTGGGTAGTTCATTCTAAATTTAATTCCGGCCACAATAAGTTTCTTGACAGCAGGATGGAAAGCTGCTCTCCTTTGGCAGGTTTCATATGGGAGGTCCTGAGTAAAACGGAGCTTGCTCTTTTCCCAGTAGATCGCTTCCAACTCTCTTGCCTTCCCCAACACGTGCTGTTTCTCAATGAAGCTGAGAAACTTAATTATAATCGGTCAAGGTGGGGCTCCAGGCTGGGGTTTGGGCTTTAGGGAGCGATGGGCCCTCTCAATGTGGTATTGCTGCTTGAGAGGAGAGGGACCAATGATCTTATTTAACAGTTTCTGGACGAAGGAAATGATGTCTCCTCCTCTTCAGATTCGGTAGGCCAAGAATCAAAATGTTTTTCTCCTACTTCTGCCCTCCAAGTCCTCAGTTTTCAGTTGTAATTTTGGTTGTTGTCGGAACTCGTTATTTCTGGGTCTACTCTCCTTCCAACTCTCTAGCGAAGACGATCTGGCCTCCATGTCGCCTACTCTGCGTGAGAGAGCCCCGAAGTCGCTCCTAATCGTCTTCACTTCGTTGGATATATCCTGGAGGGTTTCCCGAAAGGGCAGAAGCTCCTGGAGAAAGCGATCCTCCATCAGTAAGTTGGTCGAAGTGCTGGGAGGTGTTTGCTTCGATGACTGCCCTGAGTTTAGATTTATGGCCTTCTTGGCATTTTTCTCCGGTGTCGTGGGCGGAGTATGTCTTACTCCGGCCTGTTTCATTTCGGAGTCCATCTCCCCACCGATCGTGCTGGTCTCACCCGGTAATTGTAATAATTAAACAGAGTGTACCCCAGGTGAAGAAAACCATAGTAGGGCAAGAAAACTACCGAAGTTCATGCAGAAAATAGGGCAAAATCTACTTTTATAGGGTAGTAGGTGGGAGCCCAAGAAAAAGCTGCTACCAGACGCTCTGCATCACGTGACTCCCATCAACCATAACTTAAGCAGCTGGGGGCCAGTGATTATGACAAACTATGGCCGTGGCATGACAAACCTTTCATATCAAGTGCCAGATTGCCAGCATCTCTCTATGTGCCCCGTGCCACTGTACTCTCTTGCTGCCTGGTGTGCTGCTGCCTCACCTTCCTGGGATGGCAAGAGTATCTTGGGCAGTGTGTGGCCTGCTGGAGATAAATTTTCACTGTAATGAAGACAAGGTGGTCAGTGGCTAGTGCATGGAGTTGGGCAAGCTAGGAATTTTTCACCTAGAGCCGAGCCATGGGTCTGGCTTATGAGTCAAAACATAAGCCAAGCCCTAGCTATTGCACAGATGACATCAGGCAAAGACTGATGAAATTAGACCAGAACAAGTCTCAGGGCCCTGATGGCCTACACCCCAGGGTAATCAGGGAACTGGTGGCAGAACTGGCAGGCCCACTGACTATATTCTTTAAAAAATCTCTTGACCAAGGGGAAGTGTTGGAGGACTGGCGCCAGGCGAACATGGTCCCAATTTATAAAAAGGGTTCTAGGCAGGTTGTGGGGAATTATAGGGCTGTCAGCCTGACTGCTTTGCTGGGTAAGATCCTGGAGGGGATCATCAAGGATCACATAACAGAGTACATGTAACAAGCAGGGGACATTGACTTCACACAGCACGGATTCACTAGGGACGCTCATGCCAAACAAACCTACTAGAGTTTTATGGCAGGGTAAGCACTGGACAAAGGGGACTCGGTGGATGTCATATTTCTAGACTTCTCGAAGGTGTTTGACAAGGTACCACACAGAACTTGTGGATGCACTTATTGAGCATAACATCCAGGGGAATCTGCACGGCTGGATAGCATCGTGACTCTCCAACAGAAAGCAAAGGGTCTGCATTAGGGGGTCCTATTACAAATGGGTGGACGTGATGAGTGGTGTGCCCCAGGGATCTGTGCTGGGACCGTGCCTGTTTAATATCTATAGTTCATCAGTGACCTGTAAAACAGCTGTCTGGGAATCTAACTTTGCTGATGACACGAGGTTGGGGAGGGTAGTAAACTGTACAGAAGATAGTACCACATTACAGGGTGCTTTAGATGAGATGGAGTTATGGTCAAAGAAATGCAGCCTGTCTTTTAACACCAATAAATGCACTGTGATGCACTTAGGGATAGGTAATAATAATAAAGCACCCTACAGGCTAAATGGTAATACCTTAAGAATAATCTCTGATAAGAGAGACCTTGGAATCAGAATCACACAAGATCTTTTTTTTATAGCATAGCAAACTTTTATTGACTTCTCTTTTCAATACATCAATCTACAAGACCAAACATAGAATTGAAATTAGTACAGATATGCTCATAACCACCATAACTATCCGGAAACATCGGGACTGCACAACAGACTAAACATAAGCTTATAGGTCAAAAGAAGTGTCCAAAGTCACCTGGAGAGAAGGAGCTTGCGCAGTGGTATCTAGCATATCTATGCAAACTTTACAACGTACAAATCATAAAGGCACAACAGTCATAGCCTGCATAAACTAAAGCCTGCCGTGGATACTCCAGAACTTAAGAGGGTCATGAAATCGGGGAGAATCACACAAGATCTACAGTGTATTATCAGACACATCAGCAGCAGGGATAGAGAAGTACTGGTGCCATTGTATACCTCATTGGTAAGACCACACTTGGAATACTGCGCGCAGTTCTGGTCCCCGGGCTACAAAACTGAGATCAGGGCGACTGGATACAGAAGAAGGCTACACGATTAATCCCAGAACTGAAAGGTAGGGAATGTGAAGAGACTAAGAATTAGGGATGTACTCACTTGAGTTCAGAAGGCTTAGGGGAGACGTGCCTAATTTATAGAGCCCTGTATGATGAAGGGCTGTGGGAACAGCTGGGCCTAGTTGCAAAGGAGCAGGGGTATTGTACTAGAGCTCACCCTCTGCAGATAAAAGGGGAGAGGTTTTGAACTAATAAAAGGCAACATTGGTTTAGTATTAGAATCGCTAAAGTATGGAATTGTCTCCCAGCTGAGGTAGTGGCTAGCGAAAGCATGACGGAATTTAAATCAAAACTAGATAAACATCTAATACTAAACAAGATTCAGGGGTATGGTTAAACACAGAAGCGAGCATCATGGACTTTGGTCTTCTACGCTCTGAAGAAACCTATGTAACCTACGTATTGCAGGCTGTTCCAATACAGATGAGTGTTTCAGACATACTCTAAATGCTTACTTTGACCATAATTGACTCAGTTTGACCTTGGCTTTCAATTGTTTATATAGGACGAGCTAGCCAAGCACTAAACTTGAGCCAAGATTGAGACTGCTCTGACTTGCTCACCTCTACTAGTGCAGAGGCTTGGGAACCACAGGATTCCAGTTCAAATCCCACCACAGCCATTTACTCGCTGTGTGAACTGAGCAAGTCACAACCTCTCAGTAATTCAGTTCACCCAGTGGGAAAGAGGCTAAAAAATAGGACTGTGATCCAGTCTGATAGTGCAGCAGTTGGGGAACACGTTTCCATGCTGGCAACTAAGGTTTGGGCTCCTGACTGCAGGCCAGCAAGAGGCTGTGGTACCATCCACCTAAAATGAACAGTGATTGGGCTGTCACAGCTCATTGTGCCTTTCCTGGTCACAAATCTCGAATAAATAAATATTCCTGATTTCTGGGGAAGGTGCTCAGGTTAGCCCACTTTGTGGCAGCCCCAGGTATTGGCAGAGCGCAGCCTCTTACAACGGGAGGGGATGCTGGCTGGTTCATGTTGCACCCAGTTGTGTGTGTAACCCCAGCAGGGCTTACCTGTTGGATCTCTGGAGCCAGAAATTAATTTTCTTCCCATTTCGATCTTTCCAGCTCCTGAGGACTGCCTTCACTACTGTGGGGTACCAGAGATGCGTAATGTTGCAACCAAAAGGTTGTATGTTTCGGTACCTGCTTCAAACTACTGCTATTCAGGTTCAGTGCTCTTCGGCCACGGAAGTTTGATGCATGTAATGGGGAGGGATCAGAGGAGCACTACAGCTGAAGCGGCTGTTTTGTAGGGTAGTGCTGATCAGCAAATTTGGCCCAATAAGTAAATTTCGAGCCAGGCCGGGCAAAACTTGAAATTGGACAAATCAGGCCCAAAATTAAATGAAGGGCTTTGAGGGTCAAAACACATTTGATTTTAAATGTCTTCTCATGTACTATTAAACCATTCTGTTAAAGTGCATGAAAAGCAATGAGCAATAACTGTAAGTAGAAACTTCACGATGAGTGGGGTACTATACCGAGAGGCTCTGAGCTGGAAACACACCTTTCTCCTCCACTGTTTCATCCCCTGCAACCCTGCTCCCCTTTAGCACTCCCAGTAGCAGTGTTGATGATGGGCGATCATGATGACAATGGCAAGAGAGCTTGAGAAAATGAAAATGATCAACAATCAGAAAAATGACAGTGAGTGCAAAAAAGTTAAAAATAAATATTTGCCTTGGGGAATCAAAGGCAGCCACTGCAAGCCCCCTCCCAACACCTACCCCTCCAGTAACTGTTGGCCTGCTTTTTCTTGTTGTTGCTCTTTCCAGTTTCAGTAAAGTTTTAGCCGTAGATGGATTTAAAAAAAATATATACTTGCTCTCTTTCTTCTTCTGCACCCAATGTCACAACAGGCCTCCTCTACCAGTGCCAGTGCCACAACCAGGCCTTAAACACCACTAGATATTTTTGGTGGGCTACACTCAGTCTACACAAAAAAGGTTGTTTTTATAAATATATTGCCTCTGTGGAAGGCAGTCCCTGCCAGCCTTGTTACTGTCTGTCCTCAAGTTCAGTAACCAATGGATTAAAAAAAAAAAAAAAAAATTTTGTTCTGCTGCAGGCATTAATCCTGTCCTAATCCTCCTACCTGCCTGTCCTAAAAAGCTGCCTAAAATGTATTTTATATCTCTCTCACTCCCACCTGATGAAAGTGCTGCTGTCCTGCTCAGCTGACACAAGTACCTGCAACATGCTGTGCTCACCTTTGACCCTGCTGCGCAGACGTGAGGGGTTTATAAACCCACACATCATCCCGTCTGCTCCAGTCACAGCAGGCCTAACAGCAACAGGGCCAGAGTGGGCAAAGAGGCAGGCTGCGTGAATGGACTGCTACTAGTGCAGTCATCTAATTCCCCTGATTGTCACGGCTTGACTTGTGCACGAGAGAAAGAGGAGTGGAGATAAGACAGAAACATCAGTACGAGAGAGCTACTCTTCAGGTAAGTCCTGCACCTACTGCTCACTGCTGCCTACTGCTGTCAGTTTCAATGACTGACATGACTCACTGACACTTGCTCCGCTCACCAATCACTGCTTTGTTCCACCATCCCCCCACCCCACAACAGTACTAGTGCTGCTCCTGCAGCATGCATCTCTTGCTCTTTCTCTCAGTCACTAGTGGTCTGTGCATCACTGTTTACACTGGTCTAATTTTGGGTCAGGGGGCTTTTCGAGTTTTGGCAGTAAAACCCAATTTAGAGGTTTAATTCTAATCACTGCTAAACTCAGATGACCCAAATGTTTGGCCCAACTTGATTCCTGGCCCTACTGTCTCAGTCTTTGGCACATCTCGTGCCAGTCAGCGCATTGAAGCCTGCTGCCACAGTCGAGGGAGAGCACAATCAGTGCTCGCTGTGGGGGCGGGAAATCCACCTCAGGCATGCCCCACTGACTAGAATTCCAGTAGGACTATGCACCACAACAAGAGGACAAAATAAATATTTGAGGGCAAAAGCCCTCTTAAAAATATGCATTTTGGGTCAGTGCCTCTGAGACCCATAGGTCACTTTCATTTTGCGGACACCTGACCCGGGCAACAGCCAATCTTGGGGCCAGATGACAGAAACAGCAGCAGAGGCCCATGAGAGGATAAAAACTGAGGGGATCTTGGCCCCCCTTTTTCATGAACCATCATGTAGGGCCTTGAGGACTGTTCTACCTGATTAATAGCTAGGAAAACCAATGGAGAGCTGACTTTCCCCAGTAAAGATCAGGGGGCTGTAACAGGACTTAGTCTGCACGTGGCTTTGTGAGGGAGCACACTTAATTGGCAGAGTTCCTGCTTGAAGCCCAGTTTGGGAAGCCTGCCTTAGGCTTCCACTGCTAGAACTAGGAGGTGCTTGAAGACTTTTACAGCCTGAAAGAAGGAGAACTTGAGAGCAGTGCTACATTAGGCTTTTCATTTGTCGACACACTACTGTGTGAGGTAGAAGCTGGATTACCACCTACAGAAAAGGAGATACTTATGTGCTATCCCAGCACAATGCCATAACTACAAGCTGCAGTTGAGTCAGAGACTTTGCTCTGCTGCCCCTCAGTCGGAGTGAACTGTGTCTACAGTCAGTCTGGGAGCCGGATATTAAGTGCTACAGCTAGGCGCTGGCTGTCATCACCCACTGGGGACTGCATGCTATGCTGTGAAGTGTAGGACATGTGGCCCCTGGATTCCTGGACTGGTCTGCCCAGTGAGAGAGAGAGAGAGATAGGAAGAGGTTGCCAGCCAACTGCTGAAGCAGGGGATGCCTGACCCCTTCAAAGGACACTGGAGACCTGCATCATTGATGTAACCCCTAGATGGCGCTATCCCAGGGGCTACTACCCCTGCCTGATTTGCCACTAACAGGTTGAGGGGCCTGGATCCAATGGCGGGTGCCTCCACCCAGAGGTCAGGGTTTGCAATAGTTAAACTTACTTGGTCACAGCCCTCTGGGACACTGCAACCTCTTTCTTCCCACTAGTGGCCCACACAATATATCAGAATTACCTTCACAGTATACACTTACCCCCAGGGCTGGTTCAGGCACTGGGACCTCCTGTAAAATAAGATACAGTGCAACAATCACAGTACAATACTTTAACATAGACAAATACCTCAGGCAGTATAACTTTGCTGAAACAAGCAGCTCGGATTTATTTAGGGGGAATATAACAAGGACAGGGGGAAATCAGGTTAATTAGCTTATCACTTTACTCATCTACCTATGGCTCTGTGCACAGGCCTATCCCTACCAGTTACTGTCCCTGGGTACCCAAGCCCTAGTGGCTAGTCCAAACCGTGGCAGCTGGTAGGGGCCCTTTCCCACAGAGAAAAGAAAATTAGTTTAAACAGTCAGCAGTACAGTGATTCCATTTGGATTCAATGTGGCAATTCAACAGGGGCGACCCTGAATTAGTACTCACGACCTCCAAACAAGATAGGGTCCTTCAATGTCAGCAGGGCTACTCTTGAGCTCCACGAGACTCTTCAACATTTATATGGCAAACTGCAACAGGCAAAAGTCCTTTAATGGCAGCAGGATTCACTTGAGCTAACCAAGCCTCCTCACACATTTATATGGTGAACAGTAACAGGCAAAAGTCCTTTAATGGCAGCAGGATTCACTTGAGGTACACAAGCTCTTCACACATTTATATGGTAAAACAGAAAGTACTATACCAGGCAGGCTGCTTCTCTATCCCGATCGCAATTACTGCACAATACCTGGGAGAACACACAGCAGATTCAGTTCCTGACAGACCGAGTGCAATTCAGCAATTTCTCCAGTCTTCTACAGGGTGAGCCTGGTTTCTACTCTTCAGATATCCTTTGATTCTCTTCACAGGCGGATTCAGTCCTAACAAGCAGTTACACAAGCTGCAGACCGAACTCCGGACCTTACATGTTTCCGGATTAAAACTGTGCACTGAAAGAGCACAGGGTTCCTTTCCCTTCACTGCCAGAGCTAAAACTGAAACTCCAACAGACAAAACCGGCACTTCCTTTGAGTTCCTCCCAGTTTTGACTGGATTGGCTGTCACTCACAATAGACTGCTCCTGTTGGTCCAAAAGGCGCAAGTCTAAACTACATCTCCCAGAGTCACTGCCCATACAATCCTCTTGTGGCTGGCTCAGATTATGAGTCCAAGTTCTGATTCGTCCAAGGCACCATTTTAGAGCTAGCTTACCCCACACTGATTGGTCCAGTTCAGCAGTTCAAAACCAGAATGGGAACTAGGCAGACACAGTTCTGACTGCAAAGAAAGCAGGTTAGACAAACTGTAATTTCATTATTACTCTAAATGATTTCTGCAAACAGTTACATCTTTCAGATAGGTTCCCTTTGCACTCTAGTGACTGCAAAATGGAGTGAATTGGCAGCAGCTCGAGTGGTACTCAAACAGAGAAGCACACAGTCCCCCCATACAAACTAATTATGTCTGCAAGCAGACAGCTCTTAAAGAGACAGTACCAGAGGCTCTAAAAACACTCACTGATAAATGGCTTAAATGCCAAACACCATTCAGGCTTGGAGCATTCAAGCAAGCTCCTGGAAGTCTTTTGGGAACCCCCATTTGCAGGGGGGTTACATTGAGAAGACCAGACAGACTGTCCAACCATCTGAGTGTTACCTGGGCCAGCAGAGAGAAATGAGCTCGGAGTCATGAGGGAACTGTTACCCGAGTCAGCAGAGAGAAATGAGCTAGGAGTCATGAGGGAAGCCAGCTACCACCTCGAGTACCTTAGGCTTGCCCTTGTAATGTTGTGTAAAATAGTTAGGAATCAGTTAGCTTCATTTGGATATCAGAGCATGAGTTACAGGTGTCTCACTTGAGTTTTGCCATTCACCTATCCCTGTAAAGTAATTGTTAGCCCTAGTGTCCAATGCCCCCCCCCACCAATTACCCATCCCTGTAAGTGATGTGATGTCCCTGGTGTCCAATGTCAGCCTTATCCAATGTTAGCTGCTCACCCTTGCTCAGTCACAAACTATAAATGGGTTCTGAATGAGCGGTGCTACTGCATATGGCATACATCAACAAAAAACAAGTTGGTGCACACCCTGACCCCCCCCACACACACACACACACACACACACACACGGGTAAATGTAACAATAAACATATTTTTTCAGCCTGGATTGGCAGTTTACTAATTTCATTTCAAAAGGAGTGGGGCTTAATGAAGGTGTGGTCGGGGTGTGCACTGACTTGTTGTTTTTGTTGATGTATGCCGTATGCAGTAGCACCCCTCATTTAGAATACCATTTATATAGTTTGCGAATGAGCAAGGGTGAGCAGCTAACACTGGATACAGTTTTTAAAGGGAGAAGTATGGCTCTCTCATTTAACCAACTCCCCACCAAATATGTTTATTGTTACATTTATTCCTTTTTGTGGTGGTGGGGGGGCAGGTTGTGTACTGACTTGTTTTTTGTTGATGTATGCCATATGCAGTAGCACCCCTCATTTAGAACCCCATTTATAGTTTGTGACTGAGCAAGGGTGAGCTGCTAACATTGGATAACGTTTGTAAAGAGAGAAGTATGGCTGTCTCATTTAGCTAGCTCCCCACCAGTTATCTGCACATTGGCTGGGGACCACACCTTAATTAAGCCAATTTTAGGCTGATGCACCCTATATAAAGGAAGCTATTTGAGGTAAATGCAGTTTGGAGTAGGGACCCAGCTGATGGGGGTCTACCTCGACAATGGTAGCTGGGTGACTTCACAGCAGGGCCCTGAGGTGAATACTAAGAGACCCCCACTCCTTTTGAAATGAAATTAGTAAGTTGCCAAGCCAAGCTGAAAGAATATGTTTATTGTTACATTGACCTCATTTTGTGTGTGAGGGGGTTCAGGGTGTGCACTGTCTTGTTTTTGTCCAGTGTCAGCCCCTGTCCTCCGATCACCATCCCTGCAATAGTAGTGATTTCCCTGGTGTCCAGTGGTACTCTTCACTGCCCATCCCCATCCCAGTATTGGTAGTGTTGGCCCTGGTGTCTATTGGCACCCCCGCCCTCCGATCCCCAGGCCTGTCATACTTAGTCCCTGGTACCAAGTGGTACACCCACCCGCCAAGCACCCATCCCAGTGCCACCCTGACACCTGCTGGCTTGTGGTCCCTCCTGCACTGCCCACACTGAACTTACCACCCAGCCAACCCCCCCATACATCTGTAGCCGGTGCCGCATGGAGGGTCCGATATGGTGATCAGCACGACCGTCCTCTCACCTCCTCAGCCAGTCATCATATGGGATGTCAGGGAACAAGTATACTGCATCCACGCTCCCTGTCATCCCATATGGCGGCTGGCCAAGGCAGTGAGGAGGGTAGTACTGGTAGTCATATGGTACCCTCTGCATGGCACTGGCTACATAGGTATGGCGGAGTTGACTGGGTGGTGTGCTCAGTGCAGGCAGTGCGATGGGGGCCCGTTACCCACTGGAGTGTCAGGGTAGTACTGGGATGTGTGCATGGTGGGTGGGGGATATCACTAGGCACCAGGAACTAACTAAGCATGACAGGATGGGGGAGCGGAGGGTGGGGTACCATTAGGCATCAGGGCCAACACTACCTATACTGGGATGGTGATCAGTGGGGAGGGGTTGGGGGTGCCATTGGACACCAGAGAAATCAGTACTATTACAGGGACATGCAATTGGTGGGCAGGACGTTCCATTGGACACCAGCGCCAACACTTACTTTACAGTGACGGGTGATTGGAGGGTGGGAGGTGCCACTGGATGCCAGGGACATCACATCAGTTACATGGACAGTTGATCAGAGGGTGGGGTGGGTGCCACTGGACACCATGAAGAATATTTACACTGGGGATAGCCATTCGGGGTCGGGGGGGGGATTTCCACCACGCCTGACATGGTGGGTGGCCACAGGATGGGCGCAAACCTCCTGCCATTTCCCATGCAAATGAGCCCATAAAGGCATGCATATGGCCCCTTAGCACCTTGCATGCCCAATGGGCTCATTTGCATTTTGTGGCTGAATATCGCTCTATGACTCCTGGTGCTATCTGGTCTGGGGGAACATTTCCTTATGGGTTGCATACAGCCCAGGTCCATGTTGGGGCAGCTCTACTTGCCTTAGCATTGCACCAGCATGGCCCTGTAGTCAGTTGGATAGTGCCAGCGCATTGTCCGACTGAATATAGCAACCTCCAGGTTGAGCACAAGGGTAAGCGCAGCACAAAACTTTGTGCTTTGCTTTTGCCCATAATTGAATATCTGGCCCTTTACTGCTTAATGGAAGTTGATTTTACCTGTACAAAAGCACTGCACAGTCATAAAGAATATTAAATATTTATATATTTAATATTTATAGTACAGAACTGCAGAATATATGGTAAAATACAAAAGGGGTAAAACACCCTAGTGAATACTAAACAGAAACAGTTTATACAGAAAGATAACAGAAAGAAAAATCTCTTTACTCACTAGAGTAACATCTAAAAGATTTTAGGCCAACTCTTGGGCTCTTCCTCTCCTAGAAACCAAGTTGCCACTAAGGCCTGAGATACAACAGACACAGAATTTTCCCTTTTCTTACAGTGAACCTGTGATATATTCTGCTCCTAAACTGAATCAGACCCCTGTACTCTTGGGAGATACAAGATAATCCTCTCAAGTCATCCACCCAGCTATCACATCAGCTATCCCTGTGTTATCCATGGACTAGCACCCCTGATTGTACCCTCACCTGGCTGACAGCAACACGTGTAGGTATATGCACTAACCTTAGGGCAGAGATACTTATCGTACAAGCATAAGTGTCAGGATCCATGTTCTACTGTATTTCACTAATGCATATTATGCTCCATTATGTTTTACCAATGTATCTTAGTCTTGGGAGATGCTTTCCATTATATTTTTACTGTATAATCATAAGTTAGGCAACAATGCCACCTTTAGTGCTTGTGCATCACTGTAACTGCAAGTGACCTTGGAGACCTATAAAGATCCCATTGTTCATGTTATCTTTGCTAGCTAAGCAACTTCTCATGTTAGGATGGTTACTCATGCCACCTGCTACTGTCCAATTATTCACTAAAAATACCACCAACAGCTTAAACTGGTTCAAGGTCAGTTGGTATTCATCTGTAATCACCTCCCCAGGGTCATGCCTGAAAATAGGCAGAATCTGTCTAGTGCACTTACCCAGTCAACAAAAACTAAATAAATAAATACTTTTTATGTATCTTCTTCAGTAGTTACCATAGTAATTATTGGGGTATAAGAACCCTTGCAGCATGTAGCTTGTCTGTTGTCTCTCCCTTTGTGCTGTTCCAACAAGAACCTAAAAAAGATAATTTTATTACCCAGTTACACCGGTCACCCACCAAGGCTGGCCCACTCTTTGCTCTGGAAGCCCCTAAAGTCCAAAAACTGATTGAAACAAGTCTGCAACTAAACTGCATATTCCATATGGCTGACATGATTTAATATTACTAATAACAAAACTAGCTGCCCCTGTGCTCCAGATAAGGCACCAACAACATTGCAGAGGGGCACTCAGAAGCACAGTTTCTTCAGATGGTCCATTTCACATGAAAGGAGGCGCCCTCAGGCAAAAATAATTGAGCCCACTCCTAGAGAGAAATCTGCTCACCACAGAGGTCCTTTGCAATGGATCTGAAGGCCTGTGTCCTTCCTTAAAGGAGTACTACAGTCAAAATTTGCAATAGCATATGTTGTACAGAGTGTTTTGATTTGTGTGCTTAGTCCTGGTATTTTCTTCTCTTTGTCTGCCATTAGATTTTTTTTTCTAAATTTGCCTACTAGTTTTATGGCCTCTGGGGATCTCCATGTTAGAATGGTTTATTGCTTTTCATTGTCCTACAGTGCATCCTGTCTCATGTGACAGTGATCCATCGGGGACCACTGATTTAGTGAGCAAAATTACTGCAGCAGTAATCTGAAGATAGACACCTGATGTTCTGGCCTCAACTAAATAACTCTAATTCAGTATTCTTGTTTTTTATATGTTTGTCTAGGTCTTGCCAGCAGGAGTGGATGTTTTGCTCTTGATGCTTTTAATTTCATCAAACCGTACCCAGCTATAAAAAGCACACAAATCACCCTAGGTCATCAATGCTATAATTAATAAAGACTAGCTACTTGCTTACAGAATACCCACTCAATTAGACCTCAGGTGATTGCCAATTGTAAACATAGCCTTCACTGCCCATTGGATAAATACTTGCTGAATCTATGGTCCTGGATGTATCACTGTCACATGGAACAGGAGTCGTAGAAAAAAAGGGCAATAAACCATGGTAATATGATGATCCCCAGCAGTGTGTGGCCTAGCTGGGAAAGGAGATAGGTGCTTGATTTAGGAGCTCTTCGTCCATCCACATAATATTTTAGCCATCCTGCCTCTACTTTCACTGAAACAACAAAAAAATGAACAAATAATACTCAGCTATGGCCTCTACATCAAAATCGTCCACAACTCAGGCAAAAATAAACTTTAAACAGTCGGCAAAGCACTCAAAGAATCCAGGTCTGAGCGCTTCTGATACTCGAGGTAACTCGTGGCCCGCTACAGAAAAAATAGACCAGGCTGCGAGGGAGAAAAGGGCTGCTCCTGACTCTTCCCACCAAGTTCTCAAGAAATTATTTAAAGATCTATAATACGAACTTACGATGAAGATGCAGGTGGCGTTTAAAAATATGTCATTGCAGCTCCAACATTTGCAACAGACGGTAAATACCGTCACCAAAACAGGATCAGCACGAGTTACGCTTGCAGGTGCTGGAAACCCAAACTAGTAACCAAGAGGATGATCTGTCCTGAATTTCATCAGAATTGCAAAAAGCATTAAAAGAAATAGCCCAATTAAAACAAACTATGGATGATCATGAAAACAGAGAGCAGAGGTGCAATGTGCTGGTTGGCATGCCAGAGGGGTCGGAGGGGACCGATTGCACCCAATATATTCGAAAATGGTTCTGGCAAGCCCTGAACCTATCTGAGCATATTTCTCTGGAAGTCAACACGCGCATCGCTCCCCAGGCCCTAAGCCTCCACTAAATCAGTGTCCGCGCCATATCATAATAACATATTTAAGGTACCAGGATCGACAGACTGTCCTGGCGGTGGTGAGAAAAGCAGGCACATTTACAGTCAAGAACTCCAGGGTGAGCATTTTCCCCTGACTTCTCCAGGGTGCTGCAGTCCCAGAGGCATACCTTTTAACTGATCAAGAGGAAACTCCACAATCTAGACTGGTCTTTTGCATTGGTGTACTCTGCAAAACTAGTAATTCATAGACCGGGGACAAGACAGCGAGCATTTACTGACCCAGATGCAGCAATGGCCTACATCAAGGAAGAGGAGAAAAAAAGCAGAGAACCAAGAAGCCCCCAACCAGGAAGAACAAGAACTGTGATTTATCCGCAACTTGCAGGTACTGTTTAAAATTGAACCCTGGATGGGGGGATAAGTGTGGAGGGGGGGGGACTGTTAGGTATCGTGTCCCACAACACTGTGGTGGCCTATAAGGCAGGGCCACGACGTCTCCCCTCCCCGCCCTGCTGTCTATTGCAATGTGGACTGCCACTGCGGTCTTGAAGGACATGGGGCTTCAGTTCGGCTTTTTAGTTCTGAACTAAACACAGTCAGAAATAATATGGGCCAATATGTGGACTTGATAACTCACACAACTTGGTACATCAACCCAGATATTTGAACTTTTGCAGCTGATTATGGCTAAATTAGAGGTGCAATCTTAGTTGGCAGCCTTTTGCCCTCAGTCTGTTTTGTTTGCCAAACTAGTTCAGCCTCTCGTCATCTAGGGCCTGAGACAGATGTATATTTCTTTTTCAGAAGGAGGTATGGGGGGACTGTTTGCTTCTTCATTGGGCGGATGCACAGGGGGTGGGGTGGGTTGGGAACCTGGTGGAGGGAGGAGGATACCACCATGATATAGTCTCATGTAGGCAGGACATAACCTCCAGATATCTTGCATTATGCAGTCTTAAGCTATGACTAAACAAGTTTACGTAAAATTGGGGGTGCTGGGGGAGATGGCCGAGCACTCGGCACTGCATGGTTGTGCAATCTATAAACAAAACTGAAACATGCATAGTGAGAGTGAGCTGGAGATACCTAGATGGTGGTCTTGCCATTGAAGGCCCTTAGCAACCGTCTGTGAGGCTGGGTCGGGGACCCTCGCTTCCCCATACACCCAAAGTTAGCATGTCATTTTACTTTGAATGCACTGAATATACTAAAGGAGGAGGAACTCAGTTACAAGAGCTTAGGGGACTTATAAATACATGAAATGGGGACCCATCCAATCCTTGACAACCCCAGTTGGTGAGTTGCAGAGTCCTCCCTTAATGTCGGAAGGCAGGAGGATGATTAAACAAAACTGATGCTTTAAACAAGCTATTTTCAAAAGGATGGATGGCCCAGCTCCATCCCTGAAAAGTAGTGGGAATAAGTGAGTTTAACTTAAGGGGTCAGGGAAGGGGGGGTTAATATACCCAGAAAAGGGTTTTTGTTGGTTCTTTTAAAATTTACAATACGGCTATTTTCAGTTGGAGAGCTCCTTGGAGAGCTCACTGGAAGGGAAGTTTTACTCCATGGGGCCCGTCTGCAGATGAAGATGGAACAACCTCTGTTTAAGTTTGGGAATACACATGGGGGGACTAAGGGAATGGGAGTGGAGCTTAATGCAATGGGGAGGGTCCCCCCCCCGAGTTCTTTTGAGGGGAAAGTTGTTTATAAGATAGTGGTGTTAAGGGATGGGGGAAATTGCTTTAAAACAAAAAACTTAACCAGCAAAAATGACAACCATATTTTTTTTTTGTACAGAGATGTTCAAGGAGAGGATACAGAATCAGTGTGATGAAGAATATGGTACAAACTGGGTAAGATAACCTTTCTGACATGGAATGTCAATGGTCTTAAAACGTTGGTGAAGCAAAAAAGAGCCTGGACCTACACTAGGAAATCAAAGGGGGATGTCATCCTATTGCAGGAATTTCACATGACCCAAAAGGAAGCAGATAAATTTGCATCTTCCTGGGGTGGTACCCTATTAGTGGCCCCTTTCAACGCAAGGGCCAGGGGGGTGGCGATATGGTTTGGGCCATCACTTAGGATAGAGATTCATTTGGTTGTTGTGGACCCTCAAGGTAGATATCTTATTGTAGATGTTACCCTGGAACAGGTTTGCTACACCCTGGTAGCTATCTATGGGCCTAATTATGACTCGCCAGACTTTTTTCATCACCTTTCAGTGGCCCTGGCTCCAATCATGGGCACCTTAATAATTGGGGAAGATTTTAATACATATTGTGACCCAATACTGGACCACTCGGCCAATAGGCGTAGACCACCCCCAAAAAGTATAGAAACTTTAAATGATATGATGAGGGAAAGGAACCTTGTGGAAGTGTGGAGATTTAAACATCCACAGGACAGAGAATATTCCTTCTACTCTCATTCCTATAAAGTGTATACAAGACTAGACTATTTTTTTTGCTCTGTGAGTACCCTGGAAGAGATGGTGGAAGCCTGATATGGGCCCTTACTAATTTCAGATCATGCCCCCCTCATGGTGTCCATGCAGATAAACCCAGATGCACTTCAGACATGCCAGTGGAGAATGGACCCCACACTATTGTTGGATTCTCAATTTGTGACATCCATTTCAACTAGGCTTTCATAATTTATTATCCATAATAACACCGGGGAGGTATCTACCCTCATGGTATGGGATGCTATGAAAGCATACTTAAGGGGAGAGGCACTTGCATACACGGCTCATGTTAGGAAACAACAAATTCAAGAAGAGGAGGCTCTAGAAAAAGAGATTAGAGAATTGGAGGTACAAAACGTGGCGCAGGGTAGTATGAATAGAGTTGGGACCCTGGCACATTTGAAGAGGAAACTTAACCAAATGTCATCATGCCAGATAGAGACAGACCTCCTAATCACACACTCACATTCTTATTTTGAAGGGGACAAAGCGGGAAAACCTCTGGCCTAGCAAATTAAGAAAAAAAGGGCAGAAAGGACTAGTTTAGAAATAGAAAAAGGGGATAGTTCCCTCATAACCAATCAACAAGAAATGAATGCAGCATTCCATTCATTTTATCAAGATCTATATACCTCCCAGGCCCCGGGAGACCTCTCTCCAGAGGTTTTTTTGAACACAATAAAACTACCGAAGTTATCTCCAGAAAAGGTGGAGCAGTTAGACTCTCCTATCTCACTCGAGGAGCTCAGGCGGGCAGTGTGGTCGGTTAAAAGAGGGAAAGCACCCGGACCAGACGGCATCCCATCCAAGTTTTACAAGGTTGTCTGGGACAGCTTAGGCCCTCTGATGCACAAGATGGTGGTCAAGGCCTTTGAAGTAGGTGCCCTTCCCCAATCACAGCTTATGACCACTATTACAGTGCTCCCCAAACCCGGTAAAGATCCTCGGAAGTGTGGTTCCTACAGACCAATCTCTCTGCTTAATGCAGACTACAAAATCATGGCCAAGATATTGGCTGGGTGATTGGAAGGGGTACTTCCAGGTCTGGACCATCCAGATCAGGGCAGTTTTCTGGGAGGGGAAGGGAGGCAAGCTAAACATAACCTGAGACAGGCAATCAACATCATTCATCACTGGTCAGGGAGAGGGCATGGTGGCGGTCAAGGTCTTCTTGCACTAGATGCAGAGAAGGCCTTTGACTGCGTAGAATGGCCCATTATGTTTTCAGTCCTCCAGAAATTCCAGTTTGGCCCTAATATTAGACCTTGGATTGGCTCCTTCTACACAAAACCCATGGCACAGATTTTTTTTGTTTGTATAATCTTTTTATTAATCTTAAAAAGTGTTTTAAACACACAACACATAACAGCAACATGTTTAACAAACATATGACAGACAGATGCATTCCATATATATATTCCAGACACAGACATTAATAAATTAACAATACATAAATTACAAATTGATATTATTCACTTCTAACCCAGCTCTACCATCTACTATTTCATTCATATCCCCGATCTGTTCCACGCCCCACTCCTCTTATCCAATTTTTTAGCAGCCACCTTTATTTTATAGTTCTCTGATTACCCTGATCATTCCTATTCCAATCCCATCCTTAGTATATTTTCTTCTTCTCCACTTAGTGAGGCCAGAAGAGGGGCCCACTCTCTGTAGATGGATTCCCCTCTGTTCTTGAGCACCAGAGTCAGCCTTTCAAGGGCTAATGTTTGCATAACAAGTCTGCGCCATTGCGCTATCGATGGTGTTGCACATGTTACCCAAGTATTCTGTATGCAATGCCTCGTCAATATGAGTACTATCCTCATCCATCGTGGGAGAGGTTCCCAAACTCTTTCTTTTCCTGGATCCATTCCATTCCTCCTTTGTCCTGTAAATTCTTGCTCTGCAACACCTCTGGTCTGCCCGTCCTCAGCCGACTGGGACTGCTATTAATAGTCCTTCCTTCTGTCTCCTTAGGGACTCTTGGATTCGTCAGCCGCAGGACGAGCGGCCACCGGGCGGACGGCGCCTCTGTAGCCGCCGCTCGAGACCACCGCCCCGGATTCCTCCAGCTAGTCAGGTATGGCAAAGCCGCAGCCTATCGGAGCGCGAGCGCCATTCTTTGACGGCTTCCGATTGGCTTACCATCTAAATCTGCTTCTGGAAACCAATTTCTGCAAAAAAGGAGCTGTATTCTTGTTTTTCTGGGGAATTATTAATGTGTTATAATGCATGAATGTCTGTACTAGCCTAGACTGTATGTATATTACTGCTGCAGGTGTTAGAGGAGGTGCAGGTCATAGCCATTACAGCCCTTTCTTGGATCTTTGAGCAGACAAGCGAGACATAGGGCCCAGGAAATCGCCTCCTTTGTCCTGTAAATTCTTGCTCTGCAACACCTCTGGTCTGCCCGCCCTCAGCTGACTGGGACTGCTATTAATAGTCCCTCCTTCTGTCTCCTTAGGGACTCTTGGATTCGTCGGCCGCAGGACGAGCGGCCACCGGGCAGATGGCACCTCTGTAGCCGCCGCTCGAGACCACCGCCCCGGATTCCACCAGCTAGTCAGGTACGGCAAAAGCCACAATTTACGCCCACCCACCCATCCCCCTTCCCAGCTGCTATTTTTAGCCCAATTGCTCCGCCCACAGTTTCCTCTTTCATTGGCCCGCCCATTATAATTAGGCATAGTCACTACCTTAGTAAAGCAATATTTCTCCTGCTTACTAGAGGCGTTTCCTTTGTTCGCATTACTCCCTGCCTCTCAGTTAGATCCAAATTTAACCAAACGAGGCCATGAGATGTGTCTCCACTAAGATTACAATCTATTGTTTACACTGAGTATTGTCCAACAAGATCCTGCTGAGGTAGCATCTATATAATATCTGCCTTTGTGTAAAATCAAACATGGGAGGCCTCAAATGACTTTGTCTAATAGCCAACATCTTTCTGCTATGCAGTATGGCTGGCCCTCATGACAGCTATGATGTTCCTATAGAGACATGTCCCAAGCAGACAGTATACCCATATAATAATAATAGCTATTTATTATACTGCCCCTGTCTGCCCCTAATTCAACCGAAGCTTGTTGAATCCTTCGATAGTGGCACAGTAACCAGCTCTTCTAAGTACATCCTCAAACCTCAGGGAACCATACACTGCACAGGCTGCTACTACCCTACATGGTTCTTAAGCTATGTATCCACAGGGCAAAACAAGAGGATGACCCGATCTATGGACTCATGTGCCCTAGTCTGTAACAAATGCAGAAAGCCTCGTGCCTTTAAAAATCTTTTTCCCAACCTGAGAAGAATTCTCCTCCTCCTGCTACTGTGCTCAGGAGACATCGAACTTAATCCTGGTCCCCCAAGGTTGCTCTCATCACCATCCGAAATTACTCATTTGAAAGGTTTCAGTTTCCTACATGCCAATGTCTGCAGCCTGTTAAAAAAGCTGGAGTCTGTCCAGGCCTGGATTATCCACACTGCACCAGATATACTTGTGATTTCAGAATCCTGGCTTCGAGCATCCACACCGAACAGTGAGGTCAATATCCCCAATTACCTTCTCGTCAGAGCAGATAGAAGGACTGGGGGGGGGGAATAGCCATTTATGTTAAAAACTTATTCACAGTATCTGTATTAGATGCTACCTCCATTGCGGGAGGTTTCGAATGCCTGTCTCTTAAAGTTGAACCACCTCACTCTGGGGCTTTTCGTGTGATAGGCTGCTATAGACCACCTGCAGCAGGACCTCAGCTCCTGACTCACCTGTCTGGACAAATGGACGCATCCTCTATGGAGACAATTTTACTAGGTGATCTAAACTATGACTGGTTAACTAGTGGATCATTACCCCTGAAACATTTCTGTGATTCACATGGATTCACTCAACTAATATCTGAACCTACGCGCATCAACAACAAGAATCCAATGAGAAGCAGCCTTCTGGATGTGCTGCTTGTCAATGAACCTCACCATTTCTCACATGCCTGTATCCTCCCAGCTGATGTTAGTGACCACTGCCTCATAGCTGGCATTAGAACCATCCCAAATCCACTATCTACATCAAAGTTCTCTACCAAAAGATCAAGACGTAACTTTGACCCCCTGGCCTATTTCAATTACCTAAAAAACTCTATGCAATGGCAGAGTTTTTACCTAGCTAAATCAGTAAATGATGCCTATGATGTCCTGCACGAAATCATAACTAGTGCCCTAAATATCCATGCTCCTATAATCAAAGCTAGAATAAAAACCAGGACCTGCCGCTGGTTTTCACCAGACTTGAAAAAAGCCTTACTAAAAAGAGATCAGCTGTGGAAAAAGGCCCAGAAGTCACATGCAGACTCTGACTGGTGTCTATTCAGATCAGCTAGAAATGCCTGCACAAAAATGACCAGGGAGGCAAAGGCTACTTTTTTCAATCAGAATTGCTCACTGCATCTAATAATCTTACCAAGTTCTGGTCCACTATTAAGGAAGTGTCAGGCCATTCACCGGGTAGTGTGCTCCCATCTAAAATTACCATTGACAATGTCTCTGTCACTGATAAATCTGAGATTCTTCAAGCTTTCAATAATCACTTTGCCACCACTGGCTTGGCTTTCGATAAAGCACCAGTAAGTAGTCTTCGGCCACAGATCAAAGCACAGTCCCTAGAAATAAACAACAAAGGCAGGACCTTTGCCTTTTCATTAATCACCTTGAAAGAAGTTGAAGATCTTCTGCTACAGTTAGACATTAGAAAGAGCTCAAGAGCTGACTCGCTTGACCCATACTTTCTGAAAATAGCTTATCACATACTAGCAGCACCAATAATGCACTTATTTAACCTGTCTCTAATCCAAGGCTCTCTCCCTGCAGAATGGAAAACTGCTCATGTTATTCCGCTATTTAAAGCAGGGGACCCAAGTTACCTGAACAACTATAGGCCAATCTCCCTACTACCTGTACTTTCGAAAATGTTGGAAAAAATCTTGGATACACAGTTGAGATCATTCCTGGACAACTCTGAATTTCTTAACCCCATGCAGTCTGGATTTAGAACTAAACACAGCACTATTACGGCACTGGCCAAAGTCACTGACGACTGGCAACGGGATCTGGACAAGAAACAATTTGTTTGTGTGGTGTTTTTAGATCTTAGCATGGCTTTGATACCATTGACCATTGTCTACTTCTCTCCACGTTAAATAATTTAGGCATGGACTCAATCACACTGGACTGGTTCCAGAACTACCTCACAGATAGGCAGCAACAAATAAAGGCCGAAGGAGAGCTTTCTCCACTCAAACCAATAAAGAGAGGAGTCCCACAGGGTTCCATATTGGGACCACTACTGTTCAACATCTATATTAACAACCTGAACTTAGGAATCAAGGAAGCCAGTATCCATTTATTCGCCGATGATACAGTGCTCTACCTAAGTTGAGACTCCCCTTGAGCCGCATGCTCTGCATTACAAGACAAATTCAATAAGCTGCAAAACCAGCTCATCAACAAAAAGTTATTGCTAAATGCCAAAAAAACCAAGGCAATGCTGTTTGCACCATCTAGCTGTGGGGCCAACACTGTAGCTGCTGGTACAGCTCCTCCTATAACCACTCTACTTGGTGAAAAACTTGAGTTTGTGCCGAAATTCAAATACCTGGGTATATGGCTGGATAACAAACTCTCTTTTAAAGAGCATACTGAAGAATTACTAAAAAAGCTTAGGCAAAGGCTTGGCCTCTTTTACAGAATTAAACATCTCCTTACTGAGACTGCAAAAAGACAGCTTGTTCATTCTACATTCCTCTCATTAATTGATTACACTGACATTATATATGGCCAATGCCCTGTCTCGCAACTTGCTAAATTGGATGTACTGTACCACAGAGCCTTAAGATTTATAACTGGCCTTCCATCCTCCATGCACCACTGCTCACTATACACTGCAGTAGGGTGGCCTTCTCTACAATTCAGACGGCATAGAAATGCAGCCATTTGGACACTTCGAGCTCTCACCAATAAACTCCCGGACTACATTGCTGCCTGCCTTCCTCTAAGTCCACCTAGTAGCTATGACATAAGAAGCCACTCACTAATTTCCCTAAAAATTCCCAGGATTAGCAACCACTTTGGTAGGGCAGCCATAAGTCACGCTCTGCCCTCATTATGGAGAAGGATTCAAAGCTCACTGAAACTCAGCACTCCTGTCAATATTGCAATGTTTAGGCATCTTTACGACAAAGCATTTATCGAAATTTGTAAATGTTACCATAGCTTCTAGTGGTTCTGTTAGTGGCCTCATCTCTAAATCTACCTTACACAGCCTTGAACCTAACCCTTCTAATCCCTCTCTAACCCGTTAAGTAGCCAGCTGCCTTGTTTGGCCCTCGGGACCTTTTGCACCCTTCTTTACCTACTCCTACATGCCACTCTAATAGTTGTTCAGTTGGAAATATAGGCCCTACCTAAGCCATGGCCACCTCCCAAGCTAGTGACCACCGTCCAAGCTAGAATTAGTTACTGAGGGGTGAAATGGTCATGATTTGTACCCTTCGGCTGAGACCAGTATAAAATGTCACTTATCATACATGTATAAGAAAGAATGTACATGCCACAATAATGTCTTGTGTTGTTTACCTGTTCCCACAAGTGCAATGGATTGTATATACTGTACCTTTCAAATGTAAGTCTGTATTTTTACTTCTACATTTTGTATGTATTCTATGTATGTATGTCTATCCTTGACAAACAGCAGGTCCACTTTGTAAATGAGCTTGCTCAACGGTGATCGCCTGGATAAATAAAGATTTGATTTGATTTGATTTGAAATAAACCCACAATCCGTTCTACCCACAGGGGGATACCTGCCATTCGACTGACTTCCCCAATAACCTCCCCCCAGAAGACCTGGAGGACTCTGCATGCCCAAAACAATGTATATATGTCCCCTGCTCATTTCCACATCTGCCACACAATGGGGATATGGCTGGGTGTGCCTGTGTACTACCTCTGGGCTACAATATAGCCTATGTACAAATTTATAAAAGGCCTCCTTGTATTTATTACATACTAGCAGTCCTACATGCCCCTCTATCAGCGTTTGCCAATTATCTTCAGTTATGTCACTCCCTATATCCCTTATCCAAAGCATTCTTGTTTTCTGAGTATGATCTGGGCAGTCCTGCTTCCCCACTCTCGCAACCTTTCTAACAAATTCCTTGGGGTCTCTGCGTGCCTGATATATCATTAATTCTAGCTCTCCCCATTTCTGTGCCGACTCCCCTTCCCTATCCATTTTAGACACAAAAGCCCTTAACTGAAGGTAACGGGACAACTGTTGCTTTTGTAACCCCAAGTTTTGTATAATTTCCCCCAACGGGTTTAAAGTTCCCTGCTTGACCACATCCCCTATACTCTGTACACCCTTCTTTTCCCACTCCTTAAACCCTCCATCCACTAATCCGGGAAGAAAAAAGGGATTATCCGCCACTGGCAATAGCAGGGTCTCACCCTTACAGATCCCCCGGTTCTTCTTAAGACAATTCCATGCTTCCAGCACGGATCTTACTAATGGGGTACCCTCTCCCTGAGCTGAGAATGCTTGGAGCCCTCTGCTATGTAGGTATGCAGACAAACGCCCTGGGCACTCCCATTGTTCGAGGTCCACCCAACTGGCCACAGCTGGCCTGTGCACCCAGTCTGCTACATAACACTGCTGTATTGCTAAATAGTAATTCCCAAAGTCCGGGAAGTTTAATCCTCCTCTACCTACTACAGCCTTAAGTCTCCATAGGCTGGTCCTCGGGTGTTTTTCCCGCCAAATAAACTTAGTGAATACTTTCTCAATCTCCTGGATATCCCTTCTTAGCAGGCCTGTTGGTAACATTTGCATTGGATACAAAATTCTCGGGAGTACATTCATCTTTATCAGATTAATGCAGCCTAACCAGGATATGAGGAGTTGCATCTAACGTCTCAAGTCTCCTTCTACTTTTTTAAGTAAAGGTGTATAGTTTAACCCATATAGCACCCCTATCATTCTACCCACCGTTATACCCAGATAGGTAATAGATTTATCCCTCACCTGTAGTCCCCATCTTTCATCCTCCGCCTCCTTCTTAGGAAAGCACATCAGCTCCGACTTACCTAAATTTATTTTATACCCAGAGAACTCGGCGAAAGCATCTATTATCCCCAGCAAAGGCGGCATGGATATCTGCAGGCGCCTGACGAACAGAAGCATATCGTCTGCATACAGAGCTACTTTGTGTAGTATACTCTTAGCCCCCATTACCCCGTGGAACTCCGGGTATTGATGGAGTGCTATAGCCAGTGGTTCTAATGCCAATGCGAATAATAGCGGTGAGAGGGAGCAACCCTGTCTCGTTCCCCGTTCCAGCTCCACAGCATCTGTGAGTTCACCATTAACCAATATCCGGGCCTTAGGAGCCCAGTACATGCTCCGCACCCACTGCATGTATGAGTCACCCAGACCAAACCGGCCCAGCAACTCGAAGAGGTACTCCCACTCCACTCTGTTGAACGCTTTTTCCGCGTCCACAGAAATGATGTATTTCTTCTCATTCATTCGCCCTGCTCTCCACACCACATTGAGCAGCCTCCTCATATTGTGATACGAAAATCTCTCCTTTATAAAGCCGGTCTGATCTGGGTGAACCAACACAGGCAGGCAATCTTCCAGCCTCAGAGCTAACACTTTAGTCATAATTTTGAGATCACAATTTAAAAGTGATATTGGCCTATAAGAGGCACAATCCAGTTCATCCTTGCCTGGTCTGGGAATTAGGCAGATCAGGGCCTCAAAACATGTGGCAGGCAAAACCATACCCTCCCCTTCCTCCCCCATCCGCACCAGTTCACACATCGCCTCCGCTGCTTGCCCCACCAAGACCATGTCATATTCCACTGGGAATCCATCTGGGCCACTTGCCTTCCCTCTCTGTAATTTCCCTATGGCTTTAATTATTTCCTCCTTCATTATTGGCTGGTTTAACCTCTCCCTTTGCACCGATGAGAGTCTAGGTAGCTTCACCTTATCCAAAAAAGCTTTCATCACTTGGGCCTTACCTTGGCAACCTGCCTATACAGCTGCCCACAATAATCCTAGAAGGCATTCCTTATCTCTTGTGGTTCACTATGCACCCCACCTCCCTTCTCTCTTATACCTGTTATCTTAGTAGGACATTTACCCCCTTTCATTAACCTCACCAGTAGGGGTCTGGGCTTGTTAGACCGTTCAAACATTTGCCGCCTACAGAAGAACAGGGATGTCGTGGCTTCACTTCTCACCGAGGCATTCAATGCCTCTCTAGTAGCTGTTAACAATTTCATCACCTCCCCTTGTTCACCCCTCGCCACCCTTTTTTCCAAAAGCTTAAGTTTCTTTTCTAGCTCTCACCTCTTTTTGTGCTTCTCACGCTTATATTTGGCCATAAACGCTATAATGGCCCCCCTCATGTAGGCTTTGCCCGCATCCCAATATATAGCCTTTGAGACCCCACTGCCCTCATTGGTTACTTTATATCTCTGCCATTGATCCACCAGGTATTCCCTGAACTCCTGGTTTGTAAGCATGTACAATGGGAATCTCCACTGGGGGGGAGAGGTTCTATCCCCTCGGAACTGAATCCTCCCTATAACCATAGCATGTTGGCACAGATTTTAACAAACAATGCTATGTCCACTCCCTTCTCCTTGACTAGAGGGTACCCAGCAGGGGTGTCCTCTATCCGCCCTTCTCTATGTCCTCCCTATAGAAGCACTTGCAGTAGCTATTCAGAATCATGAAGACTTAGGGGGGTTTTGTTGGAGAGGACTAAACCACATGATATCCTTATATGCTGATGATATTCTGTTATTTTTAGACAGGTGGGGAAAAGCTCTCTGTGCTCTCACCCTCCTATTCTCTATATATGGCCCAGTGTCAGGGCATAAGATCAACTGGAGCAAGTGTGAATGGATGCCACTGGGTGCCCGGAGGGACCCAGCAGAGATGACTGGGGCACGGATCACTCCAATGACTGAACTAAAATATTCATAAGTCAAGCTCACAAATAAGGTGTCTAAGCTGGCAGAAGCCAATTTCAAACCCCCGATACAAAAAGTTAAAAGTGACTGTACAAGATGGCAGGCTCTGCTTCTGACCTTTGTTGGGAGAGTGAACTTGACCAAAATGTGTATTCTGCCCCAATGCCTTTACATGTTCCAATCTATCCCCACCCAAGTCCCTTTAAAGTATATAAAAGCACTGGAGGGAGCAATAACTTCCTTAATTTGGCAAGGTAAACGACCAAGAATTAAGAAAGAAGAATTATGGCTCCCGATGAGGAAAGGTGGTTTGAGCCTACTCAATCAGTATTTATCCTTTGGGAGGATGCAGGAAGTACTGAAAGGGAAACTGGAGGGCATAAGGCAGGAGATGGATGCGGAGCAGAAATGGGATATTAAACGGGGGATTACAGAAGCAACAGAAGCCTGCACCAAGACACAGAGTAAGTGGAGCAGAGCAAGAAAACCACGCTGGTTGAACAGCGAGGTTGTGGAGGTGGTGAGGGCAAAACGAGTGGCGCACCAGAGGTATAGGAGGACGAGGAAGGAAGTGGATAGGGAGGAATATGCAAGATGGTCCAGGGAGGTGACCAGAAAAGTGAGAGAGGCTAGGCTCAGAGGGAGCTGAGATTAGCGCAGGGAACTAACAGGGGGATTTTTCAGATACATCAGGGAGAAAAGGAAGTGCAAGGAGACAACAGTGAAGATAAATGGGGTGGGGAGTGGACGGAAAAGGGGTAGGAGCAGGTAGAAGCACTGAATGAATACTTTTGCTCAGTGTTCATGAAGAAAAGGGGGGACCGCTACCACCATGGGCTGGGAGGGTGGAGACCGGGAGAGGAGGTGACAGATGGAAGAACTGAGGCAAGTAGAGTCCTAGAGGGACTGAGGGCACTGAAGGTAGACATGGCACCAGGGCCGGATGATATCCACCCCAGGGTGCTGAGGGAGATGGCAGAGGTGTTGGTGGAGCCACTGGCGGATCTGTATGGCACCTCACTGGAGTCGGGATGTGTGCCACTGGACTGGAGGAAGGCACATGTTGTACCATTACACAAGAGTGGGCCAAGGGATGAACTGGGTAATTATTGTCCAGTAAGTCTCACCTCCATAGTGTACAAACTCATGGAAATGATATTAAATAAAAGACTGGTGTCGTACCTGGAGGACAGTGGCCTCCAGGATGTGAGGCAGCATGGGTTCGTTTCAGGGAAGTCTTGTCAAACTACCTTGATACAATATTATGACTGGGTGATAGGTGAGCTGGATAAGGGTCATGCGGTGGATGTTCTTTACTTGGACTTCAGCAAGGCCTTCAATTTGGTGCCTCATGGGTGGCTTGGGGGGAAGCTAACTGGTGTAGGGGTACGGGCAGGGACAAAAATGATGAACTGGATTACAAGCTGGCTTAGTAGGAGGCTGCAACGGGTGGTGGTGAGAGGGGAGCTCTTAACTCCAAGGCCGGTAACGAGTGGGGTGCCACAGGGCTCTGTCCTGGGGCCAGTATTATTTGGATCTTCATATCAGACATTGCACACTGGCTGGTGAGCAAGGTAAGTCTGTTCGCTGATGACACCAAAATCGGAGCAGTGGTGGATGGAGGGGAGGGATGGAAGCAGCTGCAGGGGGACCTAAGCAAGCTAGAAGAGTGGTCAGAGAGGTGGCAGATGGGGTTCAATGCAAAGAAGTGTAAGGTTATGCACTTTGGGGTGAAGAAACCAAGGAGAGAATACTGGCTTGGGGGGGGGGTTAAGCTGGGGATCACTGAGGAGGAGAAGGACCTAGGGGTAATGATAACAGGGACCATGAACAACACTGCCCAGTGAAGGAGAGCAGCTGCAAAAGTGAACAAAATGCGGGGGTGCATAGCGAGGGGGTTTTCATCTAGGCAAAGAGAGGTGATCTGGCCCCTCTCCAGGTCACTGGTAAGGCCACACTTAGAGTACTGTGTGCTGCTTTAGAGGCTGTACCTAAAGTGTGATATCAGGCTGCTGGAGGGCGTGCAGAGGAGGATAATGAAGATATGTGGAATGGAGGGGAGAGACTATGAGAGCAGGCTGGGAAACCTGAATATGTACACCCTGGAGGACAGAAGGGATGGGGGGACATGATAGAGACATTCTAGTATCTGAGGGGAATGAATAAGGATGGGGCAGACGGGGTCTTTAAGCGAAGGAGGGGGAGGGACACCAGGGGGCATCAACTAAGAATAGCGGGGGAAGATTTAGGAGGGAAATGAGACACTATTTCACAGAGAAGGTGGTAGTAAGATGGAACACACTACCAGAATGGGTGGTATCATGTAAATCTGTGAACAGCTTCAAAAGGGCATGGGACAGGGAAGAGGGGAGAGTGAGGGTGGGGGGTGGCAGTGGGATGACAAAGGGAAGGGGGTGGGGCAGCTGCAAACTAGGAGTGCTAGCTACACACTTGAGCAGACTTAGATAGACTGGATGGTCTGTTTTTGCTGGCACATTCGTATGTTTGTATACCATATAGCCGTACAGTTAACATTTGTAGAGGATTTATTCCCCAGGAGAGCTAACAAGTGACCTTGGGCAGAGCTGGAGGAGGTGGAAGGGGGATTGTATCCTGCTTTACTGGCTCCTGCCCTAGCTAAATAAGACTATACTAAAATTAGGAACCCTCTCACCAGAAGCCTAGCAAAGAAACATAGAAACATAGAATTTGACAGCAGATAAGGACCGCTTGGCCCACCCAGTCTGCCCATTTCCCTACCTACTGGATAAGCTGCAGATCCTAGTTAACCAGCAGCCTACTTCTTCCTACCCCCACCCCCCAGAATTGCCTTATGACTATCCCATGCATGCTTGAATTCCACCACTGATTTTGACTCCACAACCTCCTCCGGAAGGCCATTCCATGCATCCATAACCTCTCTGTGAAAAAATACTTCTTAAATTACCTCTGAGCCGCCCCTATCTCTTCAAATTGTGCCTCTTGTTCTTGCACACCTCTTTTGAAAGATGCTACCCTCTTGGACTTTGTTGATTCCTTGAGGTACTTGAAAGTTTCTATCATGTCCCCTCTCCCTCCTTTCCTCGAGGCTATACATATTAAGCTCCTTAAGTCTCTCTTCATATGTCTTCCGGTGCAGACCCTGCACCATTTTAGTTGCCCTCCTCTGGACAGCTTCCATCCTGTCTATGTCTTTGCGGAGATTGGGTCTCCAGAACTGCACACAGTACTCCAGATGGGGTCTCACCAGCTGTCTGTACAGAGGGATAATAACTTCCTGTTTTCTACTGGTGATGCCTCTCCCTATGCATCCCAGTATCCCCCAGCCCTCCTTGCTGCCTTCTCACATTGCTTGCCCACCTTTAGGTCATCTGATATGACTATCCCCAGGTCCCTTTCCATTTTTGTTGTTGTTAGTATCTCACCCCATTGTGTACTCTTCCCTGGGTTTTTGTTTCCCAGGTGCATTACCTTGCACTTCTTAGCATTGAATCTAAGCTGCCATACATTTGACCATTCCTCTAACCTTGCCAAGTCCCTTCTCATCCTTTCCACCCCACCCTGTGCATCAACTCTGTTGCAGATCTTAGTGTCATCTGCAAAGAGACATACTTTTCTTCCAGTCCTTCTGCAATGTCGCTATAAAGACATTGAAGAGGACTGGTCCTAATACTGAAACCTCATGTACCCGCTAGTAACCCTCCTTTCTTCTGAGTGGACTCCATTTACTATTACTCTCTGTGTCCTATTCTCCAGCCAATTCTTTACCCAGGCTGTCATCTTGGGACCCACTCCCAGGCTGGCTAACTTATATATTAATCTTTTGTGTGGGACTGTGTCAAATGCCTTGCTAAAGTCTAGGTAGGCCATGTCCACAGCCCCTCCCTGATCTACTACTTTGGTCACCCAGTCAAAGAAATCTATCAGATTCATCTGGCATGACCTTCCCGCTGTGAATCCATGCTGCCTAGGGTCCTGTGCCCTTCTGGCCTCTAGATACTTTAAAATGTTGATATGGGTCAAAGCTCACAATAGGCTGGGATTGTTTGATACGGTCTCCCCAGAAGCGTCTATAAATGCCGCACTAACATCACAGGAGTATACACTCATTGGTGTGAAGGGAGTAATAAGGGAATGGGCTATACAAAGAAGATGATGTGTTAGACATTCCTCGGCTTCTTAGGAGATATGGTCTGAAGGTCTCAAATTTTTTTGTATTTTGTAGAATCAGGAACAGACTCTTATCAGATAGGAAGCTGAGACCTCTACCCGCTCTCTCCCCTAGAAGAAGTAGTCTTTGCCATGATTTCCTCACTACACAGAACTCATCCACTGAGCAAGTGTTACAAACTATTGCTGGGCGCTATCCCTGATCCACTTACACAACTCAAAAGAAGATAGGAGACAGATCTGGGAATAAATAGTCTCACAGGGGGTGATTGGGACAACATTTTAAAAGTGGGCATGGAGTGTTCTGTTAATAACAGACTACGAGCCATACACATGAACTATCTTCATCAGGTCTACTTTACCCCTGTCCTCGCACATAAAATAGACCCATCGGTCTCAGAAGCATGCCCGAAGTGCATGGTTCACACAGGTTCCTTCTATCATTTAGTTTGGGCATGCCCCAAAGTGAAAGCTTACTGGACGGAGATCAACAGGATACTGACGTGCACCCTGAATATTACAGCCAACCTAGTCCCAGCAGAAATATTGTTGGGACTTCCCAGAAGCTGGGGCCAAGGGAGGAAAGAAAGGTATCCCCTTCTGGCTCTGGGGTATGCTGTGGGAAAGAGGGTCCTAGCCCTGCATTGGCACCTGGATACTATCCCCATGGTGGCACAATGGGTCCAGTTCGTACTCCAGTGCATGAAATTGGAACACGTGCAGTACTCAGTGAGAGGCCAAATAGACAAATATCACTCTATCTGGGACCCCCCTAGAAGATGCTTTACAGAGCAACTGGTTTCCAACATTCTAAGAAATTAGAACCTCTGAGATGTTGACATTCCTTTGGGTTAAAATACCCAAATATAGTACCACAAAGAATATTTAGGTCAGATCTGGTGTCTTCTTTAACCTGATTCAATTTAACATACTAATATACTAGACGCCAGCAGAGTAGGCCTATTGGTCTATCAAGTCTGCTTGTGCTTCAACACCCTGATTGGGTACTGTAGCCCTCTATCTGTCTCCTTCCACTGTTATTCCATCCCCCAGTCCTGCTCCCCCCCCAGACAAACCAGCCTCTGCTTCACCCCTTGCCTATACCTGTCCCACCCTCTCTTGAATCCCTCCACCATAGCTGCCTGTACCAGCTCCCCGGGCAGCGCATTCCATGGTTCCACCACTCTCTCGGTGAAGTACCTCCTCCTCCTCCTCCTTTCCCCCCTAATCCTACCACCCTCAATCTTCCAGCTGTGTCCTCTGGTGATTCCACCCTCCTTCAGTCGAAATATCCTATCTCAACTTACCTTATTTACTCCCCTGAGGTACTTGAAGACCTCAATCATGCCCCCCCCGTCCCTCCTCTCCTCCAGTGAGAACAGGTTGAGCTCTCCTAGTCGTTCCTCATATGTCATATCCCCCAGGCCTCGGATCATTCTGGTTGCTCTCCTCTGAACCCTCTCCAGGAGTTGGATGTCCCTCCTTAGGTGCGGCCTCCAGAACTGCACACAGTACTCAAGTTGTGGTCTAACCAGGCTGTTGTACAGTGGCAAAATCACCTCCCTGTTCCATGAGGTAATCCCACTAGCATTTCCTTGAGGTAATCCCTCTAACGATGCATCCCAGCATCCTATTTGCCCTGACTGCAGCCCTCCTGCACTGCTCTGAATTATTCATGTTAACATCCACCAAGACTCCTAGGTCTCTTTCCCCTGCCGTGGCCTGCAACTCATCCCCCCGGGTGTACACATAATTGGGTTTTTCCCACCCTAGGTGTAGCACCTTGCACTTGAAGGAGTTAAATTTCAATTTCCAGGTGCAGGACCACTTATCCAGAGTATCCAGGTCCTGTCCTAGGACTTTTACAAGTTACGTGACAATAATAAGAATGACTCTATGGTAGAGCTGCAAGCTGCTTAATATCCTATATGTGTAACGGATCAGTACTTTGATTCGTACTGGTCCGAATAAGATGGAATGTACAAATGTATAATATATCAAGTGTGTACATTTCGGTATGATCTGTTTGCTGGTTTTACTTTAAGTTTTCAAAAAAAAAAAAAAAAATGAAGATCCCCAGAGGCCATAAAACTAGTAGGGGAGGCAATAAAACTAGTAGGCAAATTAAGAAAAAACTTTCAATAGCAAACAAAGGGAAGGAACACACCAGGACTAAACACACTGGCCCACATATTCAAAAGAGATGCGTGACGCATCTCTAGATGTGCCCACACATCTCCAGACTTGTTAGGGGTGTGGCAATATTCAGAAGCCCCGAATGCTCCCCACAAATCCAGCTGCACCACTGTGCGGAATATTGCAATGCGGGCATGCAAACGAGGGATCCCTTGTCTATATTCCCCGCATCTCAGTATTTAAAAGTCCCCTGGTGAAGACACAGATGAATGCGCTGGTGCAAATATAAGTCAGCCAAACCCTATCCTAAGTTTGTGCAGGGCAGGGTGGTACCCTGCGCACAGTCCAGGGCCAGTCACATGACCCCCCCGAGCACCGATCCATGTCAGTTGTCTAAGAAATAAACACAATTTCCCTGGCAGTCTAGCAGTCCCCCCTCCCCAGCCCTGATCCATGCCAGTGTGGAAAGATGAAAACAGTTTAACCCTGGTAGTCTAGCAGTCCCCACTTCCTGCCCTGAGCCATGTCAGTTATCAAATAAAGAAACACAGAATATTCCTGATAGTCTTGTGGTCTCCCCATCTCGCCATGAGCCGTGTCAGTTGTCAAATAAAGAAACACAAATTCCCTGGTAGTCTAGTGGTCCCCCCTCCCCGCCCTGATCACCGAGTGTCCTAATAAAAAAAAATATGACATAGATCCCCATTTCCATAGTGTAGGGCCCCCTCTCCACTCCGATCACTGTAGGAAATATATGTACATCAAGTCCCTTTCCATAGTATAAGCAAAGCACAGCAACGTTTATTAGTGTCCCCCCGTCTGCAGCACCCACCACCCTACCCCCCCATCCCCTGACCCATGCCAGTGACTGGCACACGCTTCCGCACCCTGCCACAGCCAGCCACCGACTGATCGGTTCCGGTGCGTGCACAGTAAATAGTATGCGCCCACTGGTTGATCACAGATAGTGCAGTTGAGGGCGCTGTGGAAAGGAAGGACGCAGGCTGAGATTCATTGTGGCAGCATGCCTTTGTATGCACATGCACCTTGAATTTGCTTCGCATGCCTGCATCCTAGGGGAGTGGAAACACATAAAGACCCCCCCAGCCAGACTTACGACAGCCCCCAGTGAAGCAAAGACAGGCTGACCCAAAACCCTCAGCTACTAACCTGGCGAAGATTGCTCAGGTGGGGGGCCCTTCCTCTTTCCCTGTCTGGGGGGGGGATCTGAGACCCTGGCAGCATGGAGGTAGGTAAGTGGAGGGGGTTGGAGTTCAGCAGACCCAGGTACCTTGGAGGACCCTGAGGGATAGTACCAGCTATGGCACAGAAGAGGGCCCAAAGAAAGAATAAAAAAAAATCCATTTAGCTGGAGAGAGTGGATTATTGGATTGAGAAGGCTCTATGTCTTCAGGGACACCTTAGTTACATAATTCCTAATTAAAAAGAAAAAGCACTGGAAATTGCTTTACAGCTATTTTTATCTCACTAGTACTGTGAGTGCATGTCACAGAGACGTCTCTGTGATGTGCACTGTCAGCACTGAGATAAAAATAGTTGTACCGATATTTCCAGTGCTTGTTTTTTACAGGAGACTCCATCCCAGGGGTTCATATAACTGTTCTTTACCGGCACATAAATAAACTGCATACTGTTTACTTTTTGTCTAACTGAGCTCTAGTACTCTGCTTACTAACTGCAGGCATTGGTGTGTACACTGCCTGTTGAGTACACTGGGACCAGTGGCATGGAGAAGTGGGGCTCTAAAATAATCATGATTTTTTAATTTTTTTTTTTTAATCATGGTATTTCTTCCATGTCCTGGCTGGCCCACCAACTACCTTCAGCTGTCGCCCCCAACGCCGTCCCCCAAGGATCAGACCCCCCTCCCTTGAGCTCCCACGACTTACCCTTCATGGCAGGGTGGTGGGGAGCGTCTCAACCCACCCAAAATGGATCCATCCAGAGAGGTGCCTTCTCAGGGGCGGTGCTGTGGGGACAGCTTCATACCTCACGGCCAGGACTTTTTCCAGTTTTCTCCCTTGCGGAGGTGGGGCATGCAGTGATGCCTGCAGAGAGAGCACGCGCGCTTCCATACATGCTTTTCCAAGCATCTACCCCATCACTTCCCCTTCCTACAGCATCGGCTCACTGCCCCCCAGCCGCTGCAAGGGGCCAGTTGGATGCTGACTACTGGTGACCCCCTTCCCGGAGATGGAGAAAAGTCCATCAGATGCTCAGTCCTTCTCCTCCCTTGCCAGCCCCAGGTGGCTCGTTCCCAAACACAGGTCGCCGGCGTAGTGCGAGGTAAGGCGACCAGCGCCTCAGCACCACTGGCCCACCCTAAATAACCATGATTTCTGAGTCATAGCAGGATGTTTTCTTTCCCCATTTTCGATGGGGGTTACTGGAGGACCCTGGGCACTTGTGGCACAGTGGGCCCGATTCTCAAAGCTCTCCTGAATGCCGCAAGAGGCTTGCATCACAATATATGATGCAAGGTGCAGCTTGCACCAAAGTGTGCACTGAGAGCTATTCTCAAAAGGCAGCTTGTGGCAAATGCAGGTAGCATGTGCCAAGAAGATCTTGCGACATCCTTGAGGCACAAGATGGGAAATGGCATGGTGCAAATAGCTATGCACCAGGGTAATGCTGCAACATCCCCAAATCTGGTATTATTGAAAGTGTCTGGAGCTGACAAACATCAAACACCTGTTAGACCAGCCAGTGCTGGTCTAACGGTCCATGCACCATCCATGGGTGAGCCAGTTCTAACTACTAGGGGTGGTTAATGCACATAAGCCAAACACTGACTTGATTATATATGATGTAACAGCACAAATATAACGAATCATCGGGAAGACAAAATGACAGTATTTACAGATGATTCAGACATTGCAAGTTAGATACAATTAAGACATGTCCAAAGCCTCTGGAAATACTGTCATTTTGTGGTCATAGCAATTAGTTATAATGTAGCTTTGCTGTTACATCATATATCAGCAAGTACTCGCATACCCCTACAATATTGCTCACCATCCTAGAGTGCCACATGGCCATGCCTTAGCTTGCAGCAAACCACTCAGGTGCACTGTTTTTGTGCCGCACAGCCACCTTTGCTGCAAGCTGCGGGACTTTAGTAGTGAGACACTACCCAATAGAGAATCAGCGCAGGGTCCCTGGTGCACCAGCAAGTGGCGTAAGCTGTCGGTGGCATGGCTTGCGCCTCCCTTTGGGAATCGGGCCCAGTACATAAACTTTTACTGGGGAGTAGTGTAAAGTGCACATTGTGCACTTATACCTAGGGGGCATTCACATAGACGTCCATGCTCTCACTAGGTGGTGAAGACATGGACGTCATCACAGAGCCAGAATTTATGCAATGTAGGGCAGAACATAGGAAATATAGTGCTGTGCTCCAGGTATTGTAACTAGTTAAAAAATTATTTAGGGTCACTAGCACCACCAGCTTTTCCACATATGGTAATAGATGTGCCTGTAAGGGTAACATATTTACAATGTTAGCCTTCATGGTTTGTATTCCCTTTAACAGATTTAGCTTTGACCAACATGGTGTCAATGAATTATATACTTGCTCTTGATTTTAACTTCAAGGAAGGGTATCTTTCATGGGGCATCTTTTACTTGGGTTGAGTTGTCCTCCTGTCACTGTGTGGTAGGATGGTTGTGTTCCCATCCCCTGTTCCAAAGGTGTGGGAGTTAAAGTTGAAGTGCGCCTGTCCCCCAGGTGAATTAGGCTGTCCAATCAAACCCTCTCTCCTTCCCTATCATAGGTTGTGTAATGTGTATTAAATAATGGCTGTAGTGGTAAATCTTTGTTCCCAGCCACATATTTCTCTGGTAATGTAGGAGGAAAGCTGATGTCTTCATTGAGACCATGTTTATCCCTATCCTTTCCAGTCATCACCCATTTTACAGTATTAGTGTTAGCCTGCAGGAGAAATTGCTGAAATGGTCACTGAGCTGCCCTGTGGTGCACCTCCTCAGGAAATGGCGTGTCTCCTGCCAAAGTCTGTGGTGCTGCCAGTAGCACTGAAACCTCTGCTGTGCAGTGGCTAGTCAGTCAGGCTCTGGGCAGAGGAAGAGTTGCTGGCTAGCGGTTCACTAGTTGCCCATCTCTGTTTACTATCAGCATTTATGGCAGTTGAGGGGGAGCATCACTTACATTATGTCAGGGCCAAGCAGTAGAGGGTAAGATAAAATTCCCGTATTTCCTCCATGACTGTGTTACTGCCTGCCATTTCCAGCAGTCTTGCAGCAGAACTGTGAGCCAACAGAGAGAATGAGAAGGAGGTACCAAGCTTCAGCATTCACCACTATATCTTTCCCCTTGGTGCTCCACTATCTCCCCAGATGGCTTTTGTCAGCTTTGTGGTATGGCTGTACAATATGCATGCTTTCCCTGAAGATTTCTTTTTATTGTAGGTATAGTAGCCTGCCTTCCCTCCTGCCCACAGTGAGTGCCAATAGAGTCTGGCCCCATTATCAGGGTTCCAGTCAGGTCAAGCGTGCCAGGCTATGTTTGTTAAGTTGTAGTAAGCTTTTTCCTGCCAGAGGTTCAGACAGGAGCAAGAAAGCCAAACATTTTTGTCTGTTTTATCTACCGTTTTCCTCCCTTCCCACCATACTCTGACTCAGACTCCGAACCACATCATCTCCAGCCCGACTGAAATGCTAGTCTCACCAACCTGGGTCTTGAGCTAGTGCCAGGGCCATCATGCATCCAGAACATCTGCATATGTGTGTGTGTGTGTGTGGGGGGGGGGGTCACAGAACTGTGAACAGCCCATGCAGATTCATATGAAATGGGGAGGCAAACCTGATGGACCTAGAGTCCCTTTGAACCCAAGTACAGTAAAAACCTAACAGACTCGGTAGCAACAGTAAACACCAGCATGCCATTTCCAGCTGACAAAGCAGCAACGGTAAAAAGCATAGCACAGTAACCGACTGAGTAGCACCATCAGTCTCCCTACCCAAGAACTACACAGTATATACAGGCAAGCAAGCATTTGACTTTGACAAATACTTGTTAGTTGGAGGTAAATAAAAAGTTCTTGGAAACTATAATGATGAAACTGTGTTGTTCAGCTGTTATAGACAGTTTATTGTATTCATTTATTTATGTAGGGATTTTTTTAGCAGGAAAGGAGGCCCAGGAAATATTTCCTGTTTTCTGACTCGTTGGGGTGGATATACAATGAAATTGATTAATTTGAACCATGTGAAGCATTTTTTCTTCTTTAGTGAATGGAGAGAAATTTGGCCAGAGTACTAGGGGAAAGTCCCTTACTCTTTTCGAGAAGTGCCATGGGATTTTTAATGTCCACCTGACCTGAACAACCACCGGAACAGGCAGATGGGACCTTGGTTAAACGTCTCATCTATAAGATTGATTTTTGTAACCATCTGGAAACCAGCAGAGGAGCATTCCAATGGTCAGAGGTATGAAGGAGACAGTGTTTTAACATCTGCAGAGCAGGAGGTGGGGGATGGAAAGCAAGCTTCTTGTTCCTGAGCTGCTTGTAAGAACTTTGTATTCAATGGAATTTTTAAGTGATTCTCTATCATTTTGGAAGGCAGTGCAGTCTTGTGGCTAGAGCACTGAACTGTGAAGGGGGGAGGGTCAGAATCCCACCCCAGCCACTGACTCCCAGTGTGAAACCTGGGAACATAGGCAATGCTAGCTGAAACAAGCATTATTAGTAACGTTGTTATGCTTAGTGACAGGGCACATTAATTTAAAGAAGGACTTAGCTACTTAAGAAGCAAATGCTAGGTTAGTAGGACTAGAAAAGTTGGGCGACTCTTGGCAATATGTTTTTTTTTTTCTTCTTTTCACAATATATTATCTAAGAACAGCCCAGCTGAGATGTGGAGTCCTGCTTTTACTTTTTTCTACAATGTATTTACTCAGCATAGTTTAGCTGAGATGCACAATCACATTTTCACAGGGGTCCTGCTTTTAGCCATTTCCATAGACTAGAAACAGAGAAACATAGACTTTGCTGGCAGATAAGAACTGTTTGGCCCACCTAGTCTGCCCATTTCCCTACCTGCTGGATAAGCTGCAGATCCTAGTTAACCAATAGCCTACTTCGTCCTAACCCCCCCCCACTAGAATTGCCTTATGTCTGTCTCATGCATTCTTGAATTCCCCCACTATTTTTGACCCCACGACCTCCTCAGGAAGGCTGTTCCATGCTTCCACCACCCTCTCTGTGAAAAAATAATTCCTCACATTGCCCCTGAGCCATCCTCCCTCCATCTTTAAATTGTGTACCTTTGTTCTTGCACATCTCTTTTCTGAAAGATGCTACCCTCTTGGACTTTGTTGATTCCCTTGAGGTACTTGAAAATTTCTGTCATGTCCCCCTCTCCCTCCTTTCCTCAACGGTATACATATTAAGTTCCTTTAGTCTCTCCTTGTATGGCTTCTGTTGCAGACCCTGCATCATTTTAGTTGCCCTCCTCTGGACTGCCCCATCCTGTCTATGTCCTTGCGAAGATGGGGTTTCCAGAACTGCATGCAGTACTCCAGATGGGGTCTCACCAACTGTCTGTACAGAGGGATAACAAATTCCTATTTTCTACTTTTGATGCCTCTCCCTATACATCCCAGTATCTTCCCAGCCATCCTTATTGCCTTCTCACATTGCTTGCTTACCTTTAGGTCATCTGATATGACTACCCCCAGGTCTCTTTTCATTTTTGTTGTTATTAATACCCCCTCCCCCCCATTATGTATTCTTCCCGTGTTTTTGTTTCTCAGGTGCATTACTTTGCACTTCTTTGCATTGAATCTAAGCTGCCATACTTTTGACCATTCCTCCAACCTTGCCAAGTCCCTTTTCATCCTTTCCACCCCTTGTGTATCAACCCTGTTGCAGATCTTTGTGTCGTCTGCAAAGAGGCATACTTTTCCTTCCAGTCCTTCTGCAATGTCACTTATAAAGACATTTAAAAGGACTGGACCCAATACTGAACCCTGCGGTACACCACTAGTAATCCCCCTTTCTTCGGAGTGGACTCTGTTTACTATTACCCTCTGTGTCCTGTTGTCAAGCCAATTTTTTTATCCAGCCTACCACCCTGGGACCCACTCCCAGGCTGGCTAATTTGTTTATTAATCTTTTGTGTGAGACTGTGTCAGATGCCTTGCTAAAGTCTAGGTAGGCCATGCCACAGCCCCTCTCTGGTCTACTCCTTTGGTCACCCAGTCAAAGAAATCTATTCGATTCGTCTGACATGACCTTCCCACTGTGAATACATGCCGCCTTGGATCCTGCGCCTCGCTGGCCTCTAGGTACTGAACAATTCTTTCTTTCAGAAGTGATTCCATAATTTTCCCTACCACTGAGGTCAAACTAACAGGTCTATAGTTTCCTGCCTCTGCTTTACTCCCACTTTTGTGAAGGGGAATCACATCTGCCCTCTTTCAGTCCTTAGGTACCACACCATCCTCCCATGATTTGATAAAATGGGTAGTCATTGGTGTGACTGGTTCTCGCCTTAGTTCTTTTAGAATTCTGGGGTGAATCCTGTCAGGTCCCATTGCTTTGTCCACCTTCAGTTTTAAGAGTTCTTTCAGGACCCTTTCTTCTGTGAAAGGACTGGTATCGACCCACCTATCCAAAGTGCTTCTACTGATTGGATTAAGTACCTCCCCCTCCTCTTCTTTTGTGAATACTGAGCAGAAGTATTAATTCAGTATCCCCATATTTCGCCAGCCCCTGATCGGGATACCACTCGAGCGGCTGCGGCTACCACAGTCAGCCACCCGATCCACCTCAGCATGCCACCTGGAGTCATCCTTAGCTGGGTAAGCCCTTCTGCCTGCACTGGGAAGCACTGAGCGGATCCTGTTGGCTGCCACCTGCTGCAGATTATCACTGACTGGTCTCCCGCTTTCTGCCCAGCCTCTGATTGGCCCTGCAAACTCAGTACTTTAATCGACTTTTCTGGGCTTTTGCACCCATGTATGGCTTTTGATGAAAATTTATGCCCACCCACCCCTTAATTAAATAGGCTGTAGCTCCACCCAGCTCACGCTTGAGTACCGCCCTGCCTGCTCCTTAGTGGACCTACCAATCTTTGGTCCTCCTCTCTCTCTCCTGCCCATCCTCCTTCTCCTTTCCCCACCCCCTTTCTCTTCAGTATCACTCACTCTCTTAGCCTATCGTTAGCTCTCCTCCCCCCTTTCCCTTTGCCTGCCATCACAGCAAAATTTCCCCCTCTCTCTCTTATTCCCCTTGGTTATCTCTTCTGTCTCTACTGAGCTAAATGGCTTAGTACCTTCTGCCTCTCTGTATGTTTATCCTTCTTCCTCTTTTCCCCTGTTCTACTTGCCTGGAGCCTCTCTCCCTGCTCACTCTTTGAGCTACCGAATTGATCATATCTACTCAAACAAGGGCATTTGTACCACAGGTCTGGTCTCCCCATTTTCAACCATATCCATGAATGACTGGCAACACTGTTGGAACCATGGCAGAATGCCATATGTCCGATTGTTCCCACTCACTTCACTGGCACAATTGATCTCTCTCTCTGGGACCATAGACTACCTCACCACCCTTGCTCCTGCATGAAGTGGATGAACAAATCCATCCTCAAACAACTGCGCTGGTGCACTCTGAAGCTCCTGCTCCTTCTGCTGCTGCTATCTGGGAATATTCACCCTAACCCTGGTCCAAATATCCCTTGCTCAGACTTCAAACTGAATCATTCTGGGATGCGCACCCTCGCAACTCTTAACATCTCTAGCCTTCTGCCTAAACTCAACGCCTTGCAATTATTCTCTATCCAACACAATCCTGACATTACTGCAGTTGTTGAAACCTGGCTTTCACCCAAATCCCTGATATGGCAATTGCACTGCCTGGCTACAACATTTTTAGACTTGAGAGGAGCTGTAAAAGAGGGGGTGACTGTGCTGTATGCCTTAAGGAGTCTCTCCTGGGCCACCTTATATGTACCCCTATCTCGGATACATCTTCACAGATTCTTCCCATCAGAATACTGCTTGGGGCCCACAACAAAACTGACAGCTGCTGCTGTTTATATACCCCCCACAGAGCAACTTAAAGGCCTCAACTCGGTCTTGGACCTCATCCGTTCTCTACCTCCAGGCTCCGAGTCAGTATTAATGGGCGATTTTAACATCAGTTGGCTGGCTCCAGATACAAGGGGCCTCATGGATGCCATCGCAGCATCCAATCTTGCCCAGTTGGTTGACTCACCTACCAGGCACAACTACAAAACTGGCGCTAGTACTCTTCTAGACTGGATCCTGGCCATCCACCCGTCACGTATCTCAAATGTGTCTGTCCTTCCAGACTCACTAAGCGACCATTCCCCAGTACTCTGTGAATGGTCGAATAAATTCAGCATGCCCCCCTCCAAATTAATCAACAGCAGAGTCCTTCCCCGGGGTCAGCTGAAACACCTCAAATCCAGACTCAGGCAGCATGATTGGTTTCCTATCTTCTGCGCAACTGATCTCAACTCGGCCCTGGGCTTTTTCATCATCTCCTTCAATGCTGCCTGTGACTCCTATGCCCCTGTCAAAAAGCACAAAGTAAAAGGCCCCTGTAATCCATGGCTTTCTGCAGAGCGCATAGCGCAAATAAAAGATCAGGACCATCTCTGGCATCAGGCTCAGGAAACAGGTAACCATGCTGACCTAGTCAGCTACAAGCGAGCTCATAATGAATGCACAAAATACATCCGTAAGACCAAAAGTATATACTATAACAAAGTTCTCACTAACTCCTAGGGTAAGGGGAAATCCTTCTGGAGCAATCTTAAAGAAGTCATTGGGAAGGCATCTCAAACCTCACCTACCATGTTGAACGTTGATGGGGTAATAACTGTCGACCAAACCTCTATTGCTAATACATTCAATACCACGTTCTCAGACCTCAGTAGTGTTCTCCCTCTGGATTTCTTCAATGATGATACTCCGCCAACATTCCCCACCACCACCACCACCACCCCCGCCAGCCACCCCTCCTCCCATTCTACTTCAAAGCAGTCAGGATGCCTGAAGTCGCAATTATATCAGTAAGGCAATTGCCAGATCCAGGATAAGTGGTGATTCACTCAACCTCAAACTGCTGTCCCTTACTCTCGAGGAAGTCCTATCACCTCTAAGATTTTCAACCTCTCCATCGGACAGTTTCTTGACCAATGGAAATCCACCACTATAATACCGGTCTACAAGAGTGAGGACAGGGCCCTTCATGTGAACTATCGGCCTATCTCCATACTACCCCCTCTCTCTCTTAAGGCCTTTGAACGTATAGTTGCTGACCAGCTCTCTCAAAATCTGGACAAATACAACATCCTGTGCACTCAACAACACAGATTTAGAAAAAGTTATAGCACTACATCTGCCCTTCTCGAGTTCACCGGTGCCATCCACAACTCCCTGGACAATAGTCTCCTCACTGGGCCGGTCTTCAGAGACCTTACCAAGGCCTTTGACACCATCCATCATCGCCTAATAATCTGTCAGTTGCATATTGCTGGGCTCTCCCTTGAATCCTCTACTTGATTCTGGAGCTACCTTGAAAACCACTCCCAAAGAGTGAAGATAGCTGATGTCCACTCCGCTGAAAGACAAGTTCGCTCAGGAGTCCCTCAAAGTTCCATCCTCGGGCCACTCCTTTTCAGCCTCCTCCTAAACAGTCTCCCGCGATCTTCTACTGAACAAATCCTTCTCTGTGCAGATGATACCATCACTTACTCTACCCACAAGGACCCTCACCTCCTTCAAAACAATCTTCAGCTTGATTTCTCTGCAATCGAAAACTGGTTTAATAAGTGTAAATTAGTCCTCAACTACAAGAACACCAAGTCTATGCTTTTCTGCAGCTCTCACAATAAATACAGGTCCCAACCCCTCTTGATCACTAATGGCCTTGGTGCAGCCCTCGAACAAGTTCAATCATTCAAATACCTTGGAGTCACCATTGACAATAATCTATCATATTTCACCCACATTGGCAATGTCACAAAAGCTGCAAATACTCTCATTGGCCTTCTTTACAGGCATAGGCAATGCCTTACTGCAGATGCCTTAAAGATCGCAGTACAGAGCTCGGTGGTTTTGCTGATCGACTATGGCCTGATCATCTATGGCTCGGTCTCAGCATCCACCCTAAGGCACATATCCTTGACCCTAAACAAAGCTTGCAGGCTCATCACTGGATCCCACCGCCTCACCCTCACCTGCGATCTATACGCCCAACCTGGGTGGCTCCAATTGTTTAATCTGATCAAGTACCAGACCTGCTTAATGGCAAAAAAAAAATAACATTGGTCTTAGCCCCTCCAGGTGTCTAAGCACTCCTCTGCATGGGACAGAATCCGCGCCACACTAGGGCTCTGAATCACAGCTTCTGCACATTCCTCATTGCCGCACCATACAGGAGCAAAGATCCTTCACTCACAGAGCTCCCAGCTACTTGAATGGCCTCAGCTATGACATCTCACTGCCTAAACTAGGCCCCTTCAAATGCAACCTTAGCCACCTCCTCTCTGATTTTAGCTCCTGTGATTGTCTGTCATAATCTGCTCCTCTTATTCAAGCACTTAGTTACCCTCCTGTTCACCTCCCCTAACACTCCTCCTCCTCCCTTCCCTCCTTACCCTCTCCCCCTTTCCCTTCTGCACTTTTCTTGTACCCAACAAACGCCACTGGCTGCACCTGATTTGTCGTGCCTTCCTAGCTTACTTTCCCTATGGCTCCTTGTACCACAGTAAATGTTTGTTTGTAACTGCTAGGAATTGACTGTAACCTGTTTTGCTCTCCACCATTTCAGATTGCATTGTTCTTTCAAGTTGTATTGTTTTTCAGATTGCCTTGTCTCCTATTGTTAATTGTTTGGAATTGACTGTAACTTGTTTTGCTCTCCACCATTTCAGATTGCATTGTTCTTTCAAGTTAAATAGAAACATAGACTTTGACAGCAGATAAGAACCACTTGGCCCATCTAGTCTGCCCATTTCCCTACCTACAGGATAGGCCGCAGATCCTAGTTAACCAACAGCCTATTTCTTCCTACCCCTCACAAGAATTTCCTTATGTCTGTCCCATGCATTCTTGAATTCTCCCACAGTTTTAGACCCCACAACCTCCTCAGGAAGGCTGTTCCATGCATCCACTACCCTCTCTATGAAATAATAATTCCTCACATTGCGCCTGAACCGCCCCCCCATCTTTAAATTGTGTCCCCTTGTTCTTGCACGTCTCTTTTTCTGAAAGATGCTACCCTCTTGGACTTTGTTGATTCCACTGAGGTACTTTAAAGTTTCTATCATGTCCCCCCTCTCCCTTCTTTCCTCAAGAGTATACATATTAAGCTCCTTTAGTCTCTACTCATACGGCTTCTCTTGCAGACCCTGCACCATTTTAGTTACATAGAAACATAGAATTTGACGGCAGATAAGGACCGCTTGGCCCACCCAGTCTGCCCATTTCCCTACCTGATGAATAAGTTGCAGATCCTAGTTAACCAGCAGCCTACTTCTTCCTACCCCACCCCTAGAACTGCCTTATGACTGCCCCATGCATGCTTGAATTCCACCACTGTTTTGACTCCACAACCTCCTCTGGAAGGCCGTTCCATACATCCACAACCTCTCTGTGAAAAATAGTTGCCCTCCTCTGGACCTGCCTCAATCCTGTCTATGTCCTTGCGGAGATGGGGTCTCCAGAACTGGCCTTGAGTACTCCAGATGGGGTCTCACCAACTGTCTGTACAGAGGGATAACAACTTCCTGTTTTCTGCTGCTGATGCCTCTCCCTATGCATCCCAGTATACCCCCAGCCCTCCCTACTGCCTTCTCACATTGCTTGCTAACCTTAAGGTCATCTGATATGATTACCCCCAGGTCCCTTTCCTTTTCTGTTGTTGTTACTACCTCCCCATTGTGTATTCTTCCCCTGGGTTCTTATTTCCCAGGTGCATTATTTTGCACTTCTTTGCATTGAATCCTAGCTGCCATACTTCTGACCATTCCTCCAACCTTGCCAAGTCCCTTCTCATCCTTTGCACGCCTCCTTGTGTATCAACCCTGTTGCAGATCTTTATGTCATCTGCAAAGAGGCATACTTTTCCTTCCAGTCCCTCTGCAATGTCACTTATGAAGACATTAAAAAGGACTGGACCCAATACTGAACCCTGCGGTACCCCACTAGTAACCCCTCTTTCTTCAGAGTGGACTCCATTTACAATTACCTTTTGTGTCCTGTTGTCCAGCCAATGTTTTACCCAGGCTACCACCCTGGGACCCACTCCCAGGCTGGTTAATTTGACTATTAATCTTTTGTGTGGGACTGTGTCAAATGCCTTGCTAAAGTCTAGGTAGGCCATGTCCACAGCCCCTCCCTGGTCTACTACTTTGGTCACCCAGTCAAAGAAATCTCATTAGATCTCGCCTGACGTGACCTTCCTCCGCTGTGAACCCTTGCTGCCTTGGGTCCTGTACCCACTGGCCTCTAGGTACTCAACTATTCTTTCCTTCAGAAGTGACTCCATCACTTTCCCTACCACAGAGGTCAAACTGACAGGTCTGTAGTTTCCTGCCTCTGTCTTGGTCCCACTTTTGTGAAGGGAAATCACATCCGCCTTCCTCCAGTCCTCTGGTACCACACTATCCTCCCATGATTTATTAAAAAGAGTAGCCAGTGGTTTCACTAGTTTCCCCCTTAATTCTTTTAGAATTCTGGGATGAATTCCATCAGACCCCATTGCTTTGTCCACCTTCAAGTTGTATTGTTTTTCAAATTGCCTTGTCTCCTATTGTCTCTCAACTGATGTGGAACCTTTGTAAAAGAGCCTTGGCTCAAAGGTATTTGTAATTTTAAACTCAAATAAAATAAAAATAAAATACATTTGCTTCACACAAAGGCTTATTGCCTCTGTGACGGCAGTATTGATGTTTCCCCATTGTTTCTCCGCCCCTCCTTCTAGCCTGTTTGCTAGTGCTTTTCTGAGGCACTCTCCAATTTTGACTCCTAAAGTCCAGTACCCTCACTGTTGTATGGCTTGACTCTGAGGCTGTGTTTATCATGAACTACACTGTTTGGTGGTCACTTGTTCCCAGATGGCTACCCACTTCTAGATCTGAGATCCTGTCTCCTTCCCTGTTTGAGAATACCAGGTCTAAGACTTCTCCCTCCCGAGTGGGTTCGAACACTAGCTGTCTGAGGCATGCCCCCTGTAGGATTGGGGTTCACCCATGTCAGCACATGAGAAATCTGGTTGATGTCAATTAGGGTGCAGGCAGTCTGCGGCCGGGCATTACCACAGCTGGCGTTGTGCCTCCTGGGAGTTAGAGTGCCAAATTGCCATCCCGGGAATCAGGTTCACTCCCCGCACCCCCCAAAATAAATATAACCTACTCTGGGGTGGGCATGCCATGAAGGTCAAAGAAACTGTGTGGACACCCAACATGGTGTGAGTATGGGGTGATCTAAAATCAGGATTGCCCCTGTCACTCATGCCCTTGTTGCAGCGCCCACATTACAGTGCCCTGCTAAAGGTATATGGAAGGTTGGAAGGCCAGTGATTCTTGGCAGTCTTTTTTTCTTTCTAATTGATTTACCCAGGATAACTGAGCTGATATGCAACATCTCATTTTCAGTGGAGTCCTGCTTCTTCCTATTTGTGTAGCTGCATTATCTGGAGTACTTGGAGGTTAAGAGACTTCATCTGGGCCACTTGGTGAGTATTTGGCTCCAGCTGTGTTTGAACCTGTGATTTCCAAGTTCCTAACAGTGCTCTAACCACTAGAGCATGTTACTATACTGTCTGTGGAGGGGGGGGGGAGCTTAAAATGCTGGCAATTGTTTTTTTTACAGTTTCTATACCCAGGATAGCCTAGCAGAGATGCAACACCTCATTTCCAGTGGGATTCTGCAACTGCATGGACTGGAGCGTGGGGAGGTTAATACAGACAATGTGTTTTGTGACAAACTGAATATATTTATTTGTATGTTGTACATTGTGTTTTGTATAATTATGTATTTTTGTACTATTATGCAATTGTAATAACTTTGATTGCTAGTCACAACAAAGTCGATCATTAAACTTTTGATATGATTTGGGAGGTTAATTGTCTTACTCTGGATCACACAGGAATTTTTTGCACAAGCAGGGTTTGAACCTGCAATCTCCTGATTCCAGAAGTGCCTCTTACCACTCCGGCGGGGGAGGGAGCAACAGTAGAGGTTGGTGGCTGCTGGCAATGTTTTTTTGTGTGTGCGCGTTTAAACAATTTATTGAAACATAACAGCCCAGCTGAGGTGCAACATTTCATACTTTATTAATAAGATAGGATGGATAGGGAAAGCTAAACATAAATCAGTAGTTACCTGTCTGGCAGGGGGTTAGTGTCTTGTCACACCTGTAGAAGTAAAGGGAAAAATAGGTCCATATGGGGAACAGATAGTAACATGCATGGATAGAGAGTAATGGGGAGATACAAGAGGTACAGGATGTGCATAGAAGTGAAGTAAAAGGTACCTTAGATAAAAAGTAAGTTTTTTTTTTTTTGCAGTTTCTTATTTATGCCTCTCTCTAGAGTCCTCTGCCCTACATATGACGTCCCCCTCCCGCTCAAGCACTGGGTATGAGGCCCCCTCCCCTAGACCCCACGACTTACCCTTCATAGCAAGGGGTGGGGAGCGACTCGACCCACCGGACCGGATTCAGTGTTCAGGAAGGTGCCTTCTCAGGCCGTTGTGGAGGGGGACCATCGTCATCCACACAGAGGACTCTCCATTTTCCGCTGTTGTTTTGTCCCCCCCCCCCCGAGGTTGCGGCATGCAGTGGCACCAGTGGTGGAGGCATGCATGCTCCCGTGTGCACCCCCGCCAAGCGCCTGCCACAACTGTCGCCCACTGTCTCCAGTGCTGATGTGCCACCTCCCAGCCTCCAGCAGGTGGCAAGCAATCACTGAGCCCTGCAGTCCCCTCTCCCCGGAGAAGGAGAGCAGTCCTGGGGCGCTCGGATCCTTCTCCATCCTGTAACCCTCGGCCTCATGTCTGTTCCCGACACGGGTTGCATGGCGTGGAGGTAGGCGCGTTCACCTTCAGCCCTCAGCGCCACTGAGCCGGCCTAAAAAGTAAGGTTTAAGGTAAACATGTAAGAGAAAGTTAGAATGGAGAACTAGAAAACCGAGATGAGAAAAAAGGAGATAGAGAAAATGGCAGCGACAATGGAATGCAATGGCAGTATAGCCTAGAGATTAGAGTAATGAGCTGTGAATGAGCCTGGTACATCTAGCAGACCAGGGCTTGATTCCCACAACCTCCACTTGCACACTGTGAGACTCTGAGCAAGTCACTTAACCTCCCCAGTGCTCCTGGGTTGCCTCTGAAAACAGACACTTGTGCCTCATGGTCCTTACCCGGATACCAAAGAATAAAAACAAGAAACAGTCACATTAAACCAGACTGTCCACTGTCCTTTTTAATAATATATAACTACATGTATTTATGGATATATAGAAACTTGTCAACGTGATTAAAACATGTTATGTTGACTCTAAGCTTTCATCAAAAAATGAAGGTCCTATCCGTAAGGGTTCCCAAGTTAGGATCCAGTAATTTTAGTACATGTTTGATGAGTCAATACTTCAGAATGCATTGCTACACTTTTCTGTAAAACATCTAACCATTAAATGGATAGTGATGGACTTTGACATGTATATGTGCGTTGAAACTGTATCAGCATGACTCAGCCATGTTAACCAAAGCCTAACCTTTCATTTAAAAATAATGATGTTCCTAGTCCTAAAGATATCAAAGTTATCCCTTTCGAATAGAAATTGTCTTTGAGCGAGGATCACTTTAGTGCTAAGTACTGGAACTTCTGTTTTTTTAAATAAACATTTAGGAAGTTTAGGAATGGATCCAATCATTGTGGTGAAGTTGTATAAAAAAGAAAGATACAATATATTGAAAGGGAAGTGACTTTTGTGATGAAAGATGTTAAAGTATACATTTCCACAGTCTGATGTTGTGGACTTTTATTGTAGTTTATCAGCCAATCAGTATTCTATGTGATGCTTAGAATTCCACATTGGAGCTGGCAGGGGACTACCCATGTCACAGACGTGAGTCTCACAGCTCCCAGTGGTAGTGGAAGCAAGCTGTCTGGCATTCACCCCGTTCCCCCTGCTAACTGACCCCGAATGGCATTTGCATCAAAAGCTAGCCGAAGGTTGGACACTTCGCCAACATGAGGCACTCAGCTGCCAGGGATAGTGAGAGCAAGCTGCCCGACATTCATCCCCTCCCATTGGCTGATCCTTGAATGGCATCAGCATTAACAGCCGACAGAAAGTTGGGCATGTCCTTGACGTGAGGTGCTCAGCTCCCATGCATGGTGGGAGCAGGCTTCCCAGCACTGACCCCCCTCCCCCCACTGGATAACACTTGAACTGCATCAGCATCAAGAGATGGCAGGGTGTTAGGTGAGGTACTCAGCTCCCAGGGACAGTGAGAGCAAGCTAACCAGCATTCACCCGTGTGGTGGCCAACCCATGAATGGTGTTGGTACCTGCTGTGAAGGCAGTTTCTCACCCTCCCTTCCAACTGGAGGAAGAGTGCTACTGTGGGACATCCAGCATTGGGATGGGGGGACAGATGGAAAGATAATGGGACAAAAATGAGCAAAATGAGGTATTTTACAAAAAAGCATTCTACATCTGTACAGATTTCAGTGAAGCAGTTTCACTGCCAGCTTGGTTGGAAACTCCAGTAAGTTCCTTCCATTTTTTTGTGCTCTTTACGTTTATATTTTTTTGTTTGTTTTTGTATTGATCTGTTTTACCAAGAAAAGGCTGCAGTGAACAGTGTTCGTTTACAAGGAGGCCCTGGTTAAGACAGCAAATAAAAACAGGAATTCATACTGGTACATAAACAGAAGACAATACAGGTACAATCAAGACCCCACCCCCTAAGGCAATTGGTGCAGTCCACTCCTCCCTCCACAAATGCAGATATTGTTGCCTACTATCAATTAGGCCATGCATGTCTTTAACTGCACCCTTAGTTATGCCATAAACAAACATGCTCGGATTGGTGATATTGGTGTCAGCGTGGCTCAGTTGGTAGCACATCTGCCTCTGGACCAGAAGGTTGTGGGTTCTCATCCCACACCAGGACTGGACTTGCCTCTAAAAAACGCTGGCGTCCGAGTGCAGTATTAGGGGGGTGTTTTACTCCTGGGGTTTGCCATCCTTTGGATGATACGTTAAACCAAGGTCCCTTCTACCCTTCCTGGTGTTGTCCTGGGGGGTGTCCAGGTGGAAGTAAAAGAACCCATGGGCACTCTTTGCAAAGAGTAGGGGACATTCCTGGTGTCCTGGCCAACATTCCCCTTCCCATAAACAGGTTCATGCAGTTGTCCAGGCTCTGTGTGGGTGCTGATATGTGATATGGCCACCACTACACATTCACTCACTTTACTACCAGTGTAGCATTGCTTGTTAAGTGCTTTGGGATACACTGTATATGAAAAGCGCTATATAAATACTGATTCTTTTTCTTCTTCTTCCTCCTAACCCTGCCCACTTCAACCATCACATACTGTTGGCTGCAGTTACAATCCCTTTAATTTAATACTGTGCCATAATGTTTCTCACAATTTTATTATCTTTGTCTTTATCTATCCTTATCCTAGATGGAGAGCCCATATCCTCTGCCCACACACCTATACCAAACTCAGACCCCCTTGTTGTCACCAGTCCTCATCCTTTGTGGGATCACTCAACTAGGGTGCACATGTTAAATCTTGTCTTTCGTAGCCCCCCAATATGCTGTGCCATTTTATTCCTCTGCGCATCTTCACACTGCTAATTCTTTATGTAACTCCGCTACAAATGGGGGTTCCCAAAAAGTCTTCCTTGAACATGTCTAAATACACACTGCCAGACTGGTGTCCTGCGTTTTTGCAGTTTAAATGCGACTGTCGGAGAGTGCCTATATAGCCTCTGTGTACTGTCTCTAAGAGCTGTCTGGATTGCAGTCATAATTAATCTAAAAGGGAGCTCTGTTAGAAGATGTACTTGTTTGCTGATCATTTGTTAGAGTAGTAATAATATTGCAGTTTGTTCTAACCTGCCTTCTTTGCAGCATGGACAGTTCTGTTTGTTTCCATCATCTTGGTCCTGGACTGCTGAAATGGGCCAATCAGTACATTTGGGACTCTAAAATGGAGCCTGCCTACAGGGGCTTGGTGGGACCAAAACTTGTAGGAATTGTAGTTTGTAGTTTTGGGCTTTTTGTGCCTAAAATAACCTGGATGGGAAGCGCTTGTTGTGACTGACAGACATATCAGCCAACCGAACCTTTTGGATCTTGGGGAAAGCCCCAAACTGCTTGTAGTTTCAGTTAGATCTAAGTTGGGAAGTGAAGAAGTAACAGCTTGAGGTAGTTTGAGCAACAATCCATAGTGGATTTGCGTGGGAGAACAGTAGAAAGGCCTGAGTTTTGGCCTGCATACATGCCTGCTGTCCCTGAGTGGGAACTTGTGCATTTTTTGGACTGAATCCGAATTTGGAGAGTGAAGTAAGCCACTGAATTGTGACCAGGCTCCTACATGAAGAAGACCAAAGATTTGCTGAATGCGATCTGCCTCTCTGGACTTCCAGCCGCCTCAGAACTCCCGGATTGTGCAGAGACTCTGTAATTGCTTTCCGAGAGTCTTTTGCCTGGTACAGTGGAATTTCCTTACATATGAATGTATTGTGTGCTTATAGTGGGTCGTGATTTAGTTCCCCACTGTGGTTTAATTATATTCTGCTTGCTGGAAGCTGCATTAGAATGTCCTTACTTGTGAATGTGCTGTGTGCTTGCTAGTGGTTTGCGATTTGGTTCCCCACTGTGGTTTGAACTGTATTCTGCTTGCTGGAAGCCACATCCAGCCCTATGGACCGAATCCAAAATCATCTCCTTTGGGCCTGGGCCTTGCCACACTGGCCAAGCCCGACTACATGCTGCACAGAGAAAGCCATCAACAAGATACCTGCCTGGGGATCAGCCCCCTGCTCAACACTTGAACAGGAATGACACCTCGGTGATTCGTGTGGGCCCTGCTTCTCTGGGTACTCCAGCCCAACAACCTGCAGTCTTGATTTCGTCCTGCTTGTGTCCAGTATTGGGTATCATGAGTAAACATCAGGGTAGCGCCCTGCAACAACAGCTAAATCTAAAGTGTTGTCATGTGATTGTTTTGTTGCTTTTTCTTTCACAAACTGAGCCCTCCAGCTCCGGATTTCAAGTAGTGTGTGTTGTGCATGTTGCTTTCTTCCATCACTGGGCCCCAACCAGCTACAATGTTCCTGGCTATCCCACCATTTTCCTACCTGGGTACCCAGAGTGTGTGACTGTGTGGGGACTTAAAGTGCATGCATAACTGTTTGATTAATATAGCCTTTAAGCCAGTCGACCTGATTACGCCCCTTCCTTGTTCAAGTCCCCTGAATAAATCAGATCTGACTTTTTTGCTGCATTTAACGTGATTGTGGTTCCAGTTTGTGCCAAGAGTTCTGTACTGTTGCTATTTACTATGCATAACCTTGTTTTACAGGGGGTCCCCATGCTCGAGCCAGAGGAACCAGCACTGGTGGTAAGTGCAAACAGTGTGAGTACTGGTATGGTGTACAAGGGGTACTGTGAAAGTGATTGTCATATATTGCTCAAGCCACTAGAAGGGAAAGAGGGGGCTTACAGTGTCCCGGAGGGCTGTGCCCAGCTTAGTTTGACCACTAACAACCCTGACCTCCATGTGGAGGCACCTGTTTCAGAACTCAGGCCCCTTAACCTGCTACTAGCCACACAGGCAGGGGTAGTAGCCCTTGGGATAGCACCATCTAGGGGTTACATCTAGTTGCAAAAAATGGACTACTTCACAGTGTTTCCCTTATGAGCACCAACATAAGGTGAATAACATCTCCCTGAGACTTTGGTTACGCCAAATAATTCTTATGCTTCTCCTTTGCTCAGGTAACATAGAGTTGAATCCTGCACCTATCTCCCTATTAGTGTCCCCTGCTGACTAACAATAATGCTTATAAATATCTGTATCTTCAAAAGAATTGACTGATGTACAAGCCTCTATATCCCATACTATGCCAGATATTTTGTTTTTGACAGAAGCCTGGCTGAAGGGTACCACCTCGGACCATGCATTAGCCCTTCCATCCTACTCTTTATACCATGTAGATAGAGTCACAACGGGGAAGGGTGGTTATCTATGTTAAAGATAGGTTATCTGCCACTGTCCTTCATGCCAGCTCCAAGCCGAAAGAATTTGAATGCCTGGCATTGAAACTTACCATATCACCCACCAAATCAGTTAACATAATAGGCGGTTACAGACCACCCTCTGGGGGCCTAGAACTCTTGCCCCATCTACATAATTTTATACACACTAACACAAACGAATCAACAATTCTTGGTGACTTGAATTTGGATTGGCTCAGCTCAAACACAAACCCTCTAAAGAATCTCTGCAATGACCTGTGTCTAGGTTAGATAATTACAGAAACCACAAGGCCAAACCATAAGAATCATCTCACCGGCTCGCTCATATACCTCATCGACACGAACAGACCACACAAAATAATACAAGAAGCTGTTTTCCACAATGATCTTAGCCATCACAATATAGTAATGTGTGTTAGGAACCAATTAAAACCTTCCCCTATTGGTAAATTTGTCATTAAGAGGGGTTTCAGGAAGTTTAACTCAGCTAGCTTTCTAGTGGACCTGAAAGACATCAACTGGCAAAGCTTTACTTAGCACCTATCCATGAGGCCGTGCATGTCTTTAACTCCACCCTTAGTTGTGTCTTAAACAAACATGCCCCAATGGTTAGCTGCAGAGTACAAAAAAAGCCTCTTGTCCATGGGGTCGATCTTAACAGTCATTTACTAGCCTGGGTACTAGTGCAGATTGCCACGGGCTAGTGCAGGATCTCTGTTACTTGCCCAGTTGGGCTAGTGCAGTTCCTCTGGTTGAAAGGCAGTATAGCGCAGTGGTTTAAGGCTCTGAGCTGCAAATCTGGTGACATCCAGCAGACCAGACCTGGGTTTGAATCCCACAGCTTCCACTTGTGTAACCCCCCTGCAAATGGGGGTTCCCAAAAGACTTCCAGGAGCTTGCTTGAATGCTCCAAGCCTGAATGGTGTTTGGCGTTTAAGCCATTTATCAGTGAGTATTTTTAGAGCCTCTGGTACTGTCTCTTTAAGAGCTGTCTGCTTGCAGACATAATTAGTTTGTATGGGGGACTGTGTGCTTCTGCTTGAGTACCACTGAGCTGCTGCCAATTCACTCCATTTTGCAGTCACTAGGAGTGCAAAGGGAACCTATCTGAAAGATGTAACTGTTTGCCAGAAATCATTTAGAGTAATAATGAAATTACAGTTTGTCTAACCTGCTTTCTTTGCAGTCAGAACTGTGTTTGCCTAGTTCCCCATTCTAGTTTTGAACTGCTGAACTGGACCAATCAGTGTGGGTTAAGGTAGCTCTAAAATGGTGCCTTGGACGAATCAGAACTTGGACTCATAATCTGAGCCAGCCACAAGAGGATTGTATGGGCAGTGACTCTGGGAGATGTAGTTTAGACTTCGGCGCCTTTTGGACCCAACTGGGCAGTCTATTGTGAGTGACAGCCAATCCAGCCAAGAACTGGGAGGAACTCAAAGGAAGTGCCCGGTTTTGTCTGCTGGAGTTTCAGTTGAGCTCTGGCAGTGAAGAGGGAAGGAGCCCTGTGCTTTTTCGTGTGCAGTTTTAGTCGGAAACATGTAAGGCCCAGAGTTCCGTTCTGCAGCTTGTGTAACTGCTTGTTAGGACTGAATCCGTCCTGTGAAGAGAATCAAAGGATATCTGAAGAGAAACCAGGCTCACCCTGTAGAAGACTGGAGAAATTGCTGAATTGCACTGGTCTGTCAGGAACTGAATCTGCTGTGTGTTCTCCGGTATTGTGCAGTGATTGCGATCGGGATAGAGAAGCAGCCTGCCTGGTATAGTACTTTCTTTTTACCATATAAATGTGTGAGGAGGCTTGTGCAGCTCAAGTGAATCCTGCTGCCATTAAAGGACTTTTGCCTGTTACTGTTTACTATATAAATTGTGAGGAGGCTTGTGTAGCTCAGGTGAATCCTGCTGCCATTAAAGGACTTTTGCCTGTTGCAGTTTGCCATATAAATGTGTGAGGAGTCTCGTGGAGCTCAAGAGTAGCCCTGCTGGCGTTGAAGGACCCTATCTTGTTTGGAGTTGGTGAGTACTAATTCAAGTCACTCCCTGTTGAATTGCCACATTGAATCAAATGGAATTACTGTACTGCTGACTGTTTAACTAATTTTTCTTTTCTCTGTGTGAAAGGGCCCTACCAGCTGCTGCAGTTTGGACTAGCCACTAGGGCTTGGGTACCCAGGGACAGTAACTGGTAGGATTAGGCCTATGCACAGAGCCATGGAAGTAGATGAGTAAAGTGATAAGCTAATTAACCTGATTTCCCCCTGTCCTTGTTATATCCCCTAAATAAATCAGAGCTGCTTGTTTCAGCAAAGTTATACTGCCTGAGGTATTTGTCTATATTAAAGTATTGTACTGTTATAACCCCTAGATGGTGCTATCCCAGGGCTACTACCCCTGCCTGATTTGCCACTAACAGGTTGAGGGCCTGGATCCAATGGCGGGTGCCTCCACCCAGAGGTCAGGGTTTGCAATAGTTAAACTAACTTGTCACAGCCCTCTGGGACACTGCAACCCCCTTTCTTCCCACTAGTGGCCCACACACAATATATCAGAATTACCTTCACAGTATACACTTACCCCAGGTCTGGTTCCGGCACTGGGACCTCCTGTGAAATGAGATACAGTGCAACAATCACAGTACAGTACTTTAACATAGACAAATACCTCAGGCAGTATAACTTTGCTGAAACAAGCAGCTCTGATTTATTTAGGGGATATAACAAGGACAGGGGGAAATCAGGTTAATTAGCTTATCACTCTAATAATCTACCTATGGCTCTGTGTACAGGCCTATCCCTATCAGTTACTGTCCCTGGGTACCCAAGCCCTAGTGGCTAGTCCAAACCGTGGCAGCTGGTAGGGGCCCTTTCACACAGAGAAAAGGAAAATTAAACAGTCAGCAGTACAGTAATTCCATTTGGTTTTAATGTGGCAATTCACAGGGAGCGACTCTGAATTAGTACTCACGACCTCCAAATAAGATAGGGTCCTTCAATATCAGCAGGGCTACTCTTGAGCTCAAAGAGACTCTTCACATTTATATGGTAAAAAGGAGAGTACTATACCAGGCAGGCTGCTTCTCTATCCCGATCGCAATTACTGCACAATACCGGGAGAACACACAGCAGATTCAGTTCCTGACAGACCGAGTGCAATTCAATAATTTCTCCAGTCTTCTACAGGGTGAGCCTGGTTTCTACTCTTCAGAGATCCTTTGATTCTTTTCACAGGACGATCAGTCCTAACAAGTTACACAAGCTGAGACCGAACTCTGGGCCTTACACACTTTTTGACTAAAACTGCACACTGAAAAAGCACAGGCTCCTTCCTTCTTCACTGCCAAAGCTCAACTGAAACTCCAACTGACAAAACGGGCACTTCCTTTGAGTTCCTCCCAGTTCTTGACTGGATTGGCTGTCACTCACAATAGACTGCTGCTGTTGGTCCAAAAGGCACTGAAGTCTAAACTACATCTCCCAGAGTCACTGCCCATACAATCCTCTTGTGGCTGGCTCAGATTATGAGTCCAAGTTCTGATTCGTCCAAGGCACCATTTTAGAGCTAGCTTACCCACACTGATTGGTCCAGTTCAGCAGTTCAAACCAGAATGGGGAACTAGGCAGACATTGTTCTGACTGCAAAAGAAAGCAGATTAGACGAACTGTAATTTCATTATCACTCTAAATGGTTTCTGGCAAACAGTTACATCTTTCAGATAGGTTCCTTTGCACTCCTAGTGACTGCAGAAATGGAGTGAATTGCAGCAGGTTGAGTGGTACTCAAACAGAGAAACACACAGTCCCCCCATATAAACTAATTATGTCTGCAAGCAGACAGCTCTTAAAGAGACAGTACCAGAGGTTCTAAAAACACTCACTGATAAATGGCTTAAACGCCAAACACCATTCAGGCTTGGAGCATTCAAGCAAGCTCCTGGAAGTCTTTTGGGAACCCCCATTTGCAGGGGGGGTTACATACATGTGAGTATATAAAGCTCTCTTAAACAAACTGCCTCCCTGTATTACTAGTCTCCTCCATCACTCACATAGCTTGTGTGCACTAAGGAAGAATGTATATATTTCCCTAGAGGTACCTAAAATTTGCACACATTATGGCAAAGCGGCCAGTAGTTACGTACTCCCTATAGTCTGGAGTAATCTTCAAACAACACTAAATCTACAAACCTTAATTCCTTTGAATTCATTCTAAACCCTTATTACCAAAATCACTACTGACACCTGCCACTGCTACTAATCTTGTATCTTGTTTTTCCTATTTCCTTCCTCTGTCTTACTTTTCATCTCATGTTATGGGCATAAACGATTCCGTGACCTTTATGTTGTATAATTTTAGTGGCCTGTATTCTCTATTGAATACATTGACATTGCTCTCATTATTGTACATATTCTAATTATACCATATATTTAGAAATTGCTATTCCTATTATTATATTGAACTACATATCCTTGTTACCTCCATTTTTGTATTTTGTACTGTGTATTGTCTTGTTGTTATTTCTTGTGTAAGGGACCTCCTTGCAAATGAGCTTGCCCAATGGATTTTTATCCCTTCACAATAAACTTGAACTTGAACTTGACTTGAACAATATAAGATATATAGTTCTGAATGGCTGAGCCAATTAAAGAGCAAGTACTGTAGCTCCTAAAATTAAAACCTAAAAACAATAATATTTGTAACAGATGGGTGCTATGCAAGAATGTGCTCGTTGCACACCAGTAAAGACTTGTACCAAACTGCACAGCTACATGCTGTGGAGCCAGCCTCAGCAGGACACGAGGGGCCAGCATTCACTACCTCCAGCAGCCTCTCCCCTCAAGTGTATTGCAAGGCAGAGGGGAAGGGGTGGAGAAGGTGGAAAAGTTGATGGGGACACCTAGGAAGCCCAGTATGAGTCCTGAGAGGATCCATTGCTCCACAGTAGCAAGGGGTCATGGGATACAGCAGTCCACAGCCAGGACATCCATATGCCCTTGTAAGATCAAGTAGTATCTGCTGGCCAAGGGGCTCCCAGCCCTCCATGTACAGGAAGGGAACTGGAGGTGGCCTGTGGTACTTATCAGGGCTAAACAGGCACCAGAAGAGACTATGTGTGTTGGGGGGGCAGGCAGCACTTATGACTACTTTTTCCCAGCATTGTTGTTGCTCCCCTAGTACTGTACATTCACCAAGCGCATATACTTGCTGTATAAGCATACCAGGGTGCCTGAAAAAGTCGCATCTCCATCCCATCCCTAGCAATATAAATGAACATTATACAGTAAATTGGGAGATTTCTGTTATGTGCAGGTGCATGACATATTTCATGCTTCTGTGGTTGTTCATGATACACTTAGGATGTGTGTAACTCAGTTCTAAGCACTGTGTATCGCAGGGGATCTGCATTACCGCTGCACTGGATGAAGCCCATTCGGTGGGTGTGAAGAAGTCACCAAACAGTGGCACTGGATGAAGCTGACTTGGCAGCCCTAGGTGAGCCACCGAATGGTGGCACTGGAAGATACCTGCTTGACGTGCATGGAGAAGCTGCTAAACAGTGGCACTGGGTGATGGCTGCTCAGCAGATGTGGAGGAAATACTGGGAATGACTGGTACTGCTGGTATTTGGAGGGGCAGAAACTACAGATGTGCAAATGCGGGAAACTTTACATCAAGAAATTGTTCAAGGAGTTTACAATTTTGAGCAGGGTGAAGTTGCACTTTATGTAGTTCTTCACCTGGAGAAGTGCCTACTTCACCATGTGAAGTCTACATGTAGTGGTACTTTACTGCCAAAGGTGCCACTATGCCTAGTTTCTCTTGTCTTCACCTGGGTATGTAAGCGTTTTGCCAGGTGAAGACTATACAAAGTGGCACTTCACCAGTGAAGTGCCACCCTGTGCATTTGTCTTTTAAATCGATTTGAAACCAACCACCCACATACATCTGCTGCCCCCTCTTCTACTGCAGCTCCATAAAAATAAGTGCTCCCACCCCGTAGCACCCACCTCCCTCCTTCCCCATTAGCCCCTGCAATGTTTTGTAGTAGTAGCAGAGTAAACTGTAATTTCAGTAACCCTTCCACCACCCACCCCATCATTGTGTTCCCCCATCCTACCAACCCCTGACACTCACTGTCCTCATTCCCCCTAACCCCAAAGATATATTAAAAGACACTTGTAAAATCAGAAAACAGTCCCTGACTGGGGTGACTAGCCAGTACCCCTGTTCTGCAGCTCATATACAGTAAATAAATCAGTTTCTGCGATGATGTGGCTTGTGGTACCAGTACTGCTAAACACCAGGGTGTGCTTCAAAGGGGACGGTGAGAGGGAGGAGGTGCCACTAGACACCTGTAAGTTCTTAAAATAATTGGATTTGCACACCCCTGACCAAGAGAGGGTTATCCATATTTGACTGAACAACTATGAATTTCCAAGAACAAGTTAGTTTTGAACCACTGCTTGCCCTGGGACCAACCTAAAAGTTAAATTTTATACCACTGCACCATGGTCTTCAGTCTGGAATGAAAATTGAGGGGACAAAATGGTAATAGTGTGCCCCTTCCCATGACTGTCACTTAACATTATCAAACACACTTTTCTTAACTTTTCAGGACTCCCTTTTGAATGAGTTAAACATCTCAGTGGGCATGCAGTGTTGGTACAGTAAATCGTGCTGTTCCCTAGCTCCCCTGGATGCACCTGAAAATGAATCGTCCAGCTCGGTGTGCCATCCTGTCCAAAAATTATAAACAAAATCAAAGAAAAATACATTTAAATAGGAATTTGTAGCTGATGTAAAGCTCACCCACAAGGTGGCACCACACTACCATAACTGACTGCTTCAAATGTATCTATCGTTATTTATTTCTTAGCAACTAGATAAGACGGACTGAGACACAGGGCTCTTTTTTATTTATTATATTTTATTTATTTATGTCTTTGGTAACTGGGTAAGTGCACTGATCCAGGGGACCGTTTTCAGGCACAACCTGGGCCACTGCGGTAGCAGGTCAGGTCCATACATAATACAATGCAAATACACTTTCAAAGCAAGGTGATAACAGACACTTATGCAAATACACATTCAAACATAAGTATGCTTTGGCACACAGTGGAATTATGATACAGAAACCAATAAGCAGCATGAAACAGTATGACACTGAGGAAACATTAAGAGAACAGGCAGTACAGGACATCATTACAATTTCGTATCTATACTATATATGCTATTTTACCATTACCTGGATCAAAGAAGAAAGACCGTTTTCCATATAGATTATTGTAGACATTACTACAAAGATTAGAACTGGTATATCAGGGAAATACAATAGATAAGTTTCCAAAGCATTTACGTTCATATATATATATTATATATTCTTTAGTGTACACAGAGCAAATAAACTGAGCTAGCAAATGAGCTAGCGAACCTCTCCACGTTCCCTGATTGTCAAGGGTGCCCCTGATTTTGTGCCTCAAATTCTCTCCTTAACCTGTTAGTGGCCCTTCTTGCTGAGGAAGACTACAGTGTTTTCTCATAAACAAACAAAGCTTCATGTAAGAATTCCTTAAGAAAATACTTTTTGTGGATCGCCACCTGCGACTCCAGTTTGGGATCTTACTCAGGAGGTCAGTTCATGGGCAACTAGTACCCCAACCAGGGAGGGACTCTTGGTACCTTCCATCACAGTAGCAGCCCGACGGGCAGGGGCGCTTGCTCCATCCATTGAAGATGCATGTGCACAAGCAATCCTGCAGGATCATGCACCACCACAGGGTAACTGTAGGTACTAAAGGGGAAGGTAAGTGAAGGTAAGTGTGCTGGGTGTCTCAAATTCTGACAGCCCATGAAAAATTATTTCAGACAGGGTATTGGGCTCAGTAGGTGTCAGGAGTCCAGAGGTACTAATATCTAAATCATCCATATATTAAATCAGGGCAGCATCCGTTTCCAGAAATCTTGAGACAGAAAGTGAGGGAAAGCTGTATGTTAAGCATAGCCATTCAGTAGTCCTTCCCATCTCAGATTTCTGTCCTGGGTGCCATCCTGTTCTTTAGCTTTCCTAATGACCTCACTTTCATCTGTATCTCTGTGCAGCATATATAGTATGCAAGAGCTGAAAGTGGTTTTCCATTGTATTTTTGATAATACCATCACCTGACCATGCATTAAATGCCTGTAAACGTACAGTCGATGTGAAGCTCCCCGCATCAGGATCTCTGTACGCAGTCGGGACTTGTTAGCTTCTGAAGGGGAGACACACCACAGGCAGCCATTAAAAGTTAGGCGACAGCAATGTGCTGATTAAAGTCATGTAATGCACAGTGACCTGATGGATTTTGTTAGCAGTACACAGCGGAGGCGGGAGATAGAAGTATCAAATGCTGCAGTCGCCTGTCTGTCTCAGCAGCACGTATCTTCATTTTCCCTAGCCCATTATGCCTTGGTGACAGACTAGTAGCAGTGAGCCAAGCAGCTCATGTCATACTGCGAGAGAGAGTGGGAGAGATGTTGAGCAATTGCTGCACTCTCATCTCTGTTTCTGTCTGGTGGAGCAGTACAGTGTCCTGCAGATGTTAATGTGCAGTACCCACATTCCCCTCCCCCCCCACTGACACTGCCGCTAAGACCCAGGTATGAGCGGGTTGTCACAGGCAGGGCAACAGACACAGACACAAACATCTTGTTAAGAAAGAGACAGAAACTGGGTGTCCCCCCCTTCCTATGGAGCTGTGCAGTGAGTGAGAGAGTCAGAGCTGTGACATCTCTCCACTGCCTTCCAGTACTCACAGCAATGTCTGTTCAAGTGGGAGCATGAGTGAGAGAGAGTAGTGTCAGCACTTGCCTGTGTGGCTGCAGGCAGCTGACCTCCCTGGGAGAGAGAAGGAGACATAATCCATAGGTTTACATGCATCTACAAATGTGTTTTCTGAATCGTTGTTCCGATTTGTGATAGAAAGTTAGTACTATGCAAGCAGTGGTTTCTCTGTGGGATATGAGTGGTGCGACATAAGACGGGATAGCAGGTTGGGGCCAGAATTACACACCCGAGACAAAAAGCTATCCTTATGTGACAAGCACATCATGAGCAGGCAGGTAGCTATCAGCACATGTGGCACATCTGCATCCTATAAAGTACTATAATATCAGCACTATAAGGCAACGTCTTGCAGTAGCACAAGTGACCAGGGCAGATAATGAGAGAGAGAGAGAGAGAAAAGAGAGAGGGAGTGACATGAAGAGAGAAACGGCAACAGACTCCCTACTCTTTCTGTAGAAATGATGCTGCACGCAAGATGACCTACACTGACACACAGAGAGACAGAGTGAGAACAGCACATGCAGGACCCTGCAAAGAGTGACTTGCATGGCAATCTTGGCTCAGCATGCCTCTCCCGGTCAGCTGTGTTGCAGCTTGTGGTGATTAAATCAGACAGATAGGGACATCCGAAGCTCTGATTGTTGCCCCCCCCCCACCCCCGGAGTGAGGTATGGGGACGGGGGAGAGAAAGAGAGAGAGAGAGACAGAAAAAAGCAAGAGAGTCAGGTGGGTGTACATTGACCAGAGAGAGGGTCAGAGAGACACAGACAGTGGCAGAGGTGGGAGAAGCAGGGAGAGACACAGAGACATCCCCAGAGCTCCATTTGAGGGCTGTCCTGCATGTATGTGTGGGGGGGAGGCACAACGGTTTACATCGTAGGAACTGTAGGGAACTATACTATGCACAAAAAATGACACAGATCATCTCAGTACTGTATGTGTGAGATTTCTATGTACATAACATCAGTCACATATGCAGAAGTTGTTGGTGACTATTTTACAAGGTGGCAGGATACAGTACCTTTTTTCCTATTTAAGCAGGGGGAAAACCCTTTCTTGGCTTTTCCCTTGTTTTGCACATAACCCATGTTATAAATGCAATACCCACTCCAGGGTATGGAGTTACAGGCATTCAATGCATGCATGGGTGCTGTGAGGACACTCGGCCTGCAGCCTTGTGCCTCACAACATGCCCCAGGCATGCATTGAATGCCTATCGCCCCATACCCTGTCGTGGGTTATTCCTAACATAAACCCACACCCCGTTGTGAGTTATTGCTAACTTATAACATGGGTGCATAAGAGGTGCTGATGTGATTGGTTGAGAAACAGCACCTGACCGTGTATTAAATTCCCTCTTTAGTGCACGGTTAGAGTGCCAGATTTTGTTAGCTTCTCTGGATGCGGTGCTCAGTCCTCGCCATACAGATCCCATCCTGAGGCACATCAGGCAGAGTTCAGTGGCAGACATTATCCATCCTCACAAGCGAGGAGGTGAAGCACCAAGTAGTGTAGCCATGGAAGTGAATTTTTCATTGTCCAGCAATCTGACCCTGAGCAATTGGTTACAGTTGAGGTTCTTTGCGGGTGAGCCACCATGGTGGAACACTATTAAGTTAGTGATCACCAAGTCCACCAACAGTGATGAGGAGTGTCTGGAGGTGCTCCAAACTGTATGTGCCAGCAGTTGTGAGCAGTTGGCAGATGTAGCGGAGCTGCATAATCTGAGGTTAGCAGAGCTGGACATCGGAAGTGTCTGGACCACAAAGAACAGAGCCACTCTTCAGAGCTGTGTGGATCTGAGACACTGTCAGTACTGCCAATGAGACACAGTGTCAGTACTGCTGACACAGTGCAGCACATCAGAGAGATCGGCACTGTAAAGTGCAGAAGTGGTGACCAGCAGTCAAGCACTGTAAGAGTGAGACAGACTGTGACAAACAGAGACAGCTGTGCCACTGAGGTGTGTAGCGTAAAGCAAAAGTGTCCTGTCCACTGCCTGCTCAGTGTCACAGTGTAAGAGAGACATAACCGAGGTAGTGGTGAATAGCAGGGACAAACAGCAGCAGCTAATTATGCTTGACAGCATTTTTCAGTACCGTATAGGACTTCAACGAGATATTGACATGGGCGATGTCAGACATCATGGCAGCAGTCAGAGGAGCACAATGCAGGACTGCACTGTTCATGGAGCACAGCAGGAGGCTGCATAGTAGGCTGTGAGACTCAAGGTTCAGCAGTGTGTGACATCTCAGATCCCATGGCATGTGAACGCACAGACAAGCAGCAGTGCAGGATGACTAAGAAATGGAACACCACCTGCAAGAGATGCTGCTAATAACGTGCAGCAAAACACACAAAAGAGCATGTATCACAGAGTCATTTTAGTGGCATAGAGGAGTACAGAGGTCATGTGAGTGAGGGAGAGGCAGCACAGCCAGCTGTGAGGTTGAAAGTCCACGGGCGTGTTACAGCAGACCGCCCATGGAAGTCAAGGCAACAGAGCTGTGGTAATGCAGCATCTGTCATCAGTAGCAGTGCACATGTCACAGAGCCTGCTTCCAGTATGAAGCAGCACACATTCAAGCAATACCAGGTGTCACATAATAGACACCTGAGCCTGCACAGCAAAGAAATAGATATGCTTCAGCAAGCCAAAGATGAGCCCACGATGCAGGAAAGTACTGCATGGGCTATAAATGTCCTGGAGGACTGTTTGTGCACCAGAAATATTGAAGTCAATTATAAACAAGTGCCTGCAACTGAACTCAGTGCTGTTCTGTGGGAATTCTACACCTGTTTCCATGGCTTTCAGGGCAAACCCTACACCATAAGTACACTATTGTGCTTGAGAGCAGGCTTAAATAGTTTCCTAAACAACAATGAGAACAACAGAATGATAACTATAACCAGTGACCCTCCATTTAAGGCTGCAAATGATGTGTTCATTGCTGTCTTAAAGCAGATGAGAAAAGAAGGCAACGACTGGGCATGCCATCACCTACCAATCAGTCATAGGGACTTGGCACTTTTACGAGCATCACCCACAGTGTCCCCTGACACAGCTGCTGGTTTGGTAAAGTATGTCTGGTTTGAGCTTCAGTTGGGGATTGCACGTTATGGCCATGAAGGTGTCCAGCAACTCAAACAGGACTTGTTCACAATCAAGAAAGACGGCCATGGAAAAGAGTATTTGACACTAACATTTAACCTGCACAAAAAAAACAAGAAAGCACAGCAATGTACATGAGCTGAATAAAGAAAGTCAGCGGGGGTTCTTCTTTGCAGACCCTACCAATCCACACTGCCCACTACAGTTGTTTAAGAAGTATATTAGTAGATGTCCACCAAATGCAGTTGCTCTGTATCTCCATCTGAAGCGTGTCATCCACACCAATGACAAGCATTCGTATACCAAGCAGCCAATGAGGATTAACTATCTTGGTGGTTTAATGCCAAAAATATCAGAGGAGGTAGGCTTAAAGTAAATATTGAAGGTTCCCCAAACACCTTTTACACGTAGTATGCCATTGCCAGACATGCTTCAGGTGCTGAAGCTGCAATTTGTTTTGTAAAATAAATCTGTCATAGTCATTTTTACTATGTTTTATCAGTGTATTGTCCTCTAGTTTTCTGTGTGTGGTCACACTCCCAGAATGGTGTCATACCAGGGAGCTGTCAATGTTTTACATACAGCAACAAGGAATTCTGGGTAATTTATAATGTTAACTTAAATGTGCCTTACTCAGAAGTACAGTCCTGTATGTTGGTAGTGGTGAGCACTAATATGTAAATGTACATAGCAGGGCATTGTGGGTAAAATAAGAACCTGTTTTCCAGTTTCCTTACTGTGAGATGCTCTCCCATAGTTCAGTAGTGGTGTCAACAAGATAAGCTTTTGTATGTTTATTTTCACAACAATGCATTGTGCATACCATATCTAGGTAAAAGACTTCTATACTGAGTGATGTGTCTCCTATTTCTGCAGTGAGCACAGAAATATAATACCCTGTATACTAATTTACATAGCGAAACATTGTGTGTACAGTACATAGCTGATTTGTCTATCTAAAACTAAAAACTGACAGTGTCCCTTGAATAACTTTGTTTCCCTGGTATGATATCACAGTAGGGGGTTGCATCACTAAGAAACAAGCATTTGTCAATGCCGAATGTTGTCTTGCTGACATTAGCATTGGTAGTACAGGAGTTAGACAGATGCATACAAAGAAATGGCAGGGCAGTGAAGTATGGAAGTGACGTCAACCCCACACCACCCTGAAGAGACTGACTGGCACTGAGGTGTGCCTTTGGGTGTCGGCCATAACACTCATGCGATTTCACCTCACCCTACCCTGCAGAGTCCGACAAGTATCGCGTTCTGTTTGGGGTCCTCGGGCCTTACGCTCACCCCATTCCATCTGGAAATGTGTTGGGATGGGTGCAGTATAGGAGAATGGGGTCGAAGAGTGCAAGACACAGTTCAATGCCTGTCAGTGGCTGCAGGGTGGGGGATGGGGGTGGAATGGCATGAACATTAGAACTGACAATCTAAAGTCACACCCCTAATGCCGGTTAGTCTCTACAGGGTGGGACGTTATGGTTAGAAACCCTAACTCCCTGGGCTTTTGTTGGTATTTGCACTCCAAATTGTCAACATGGGATTTTTCTCACCCCACCTCATGAAAGCATTTGGGACCTCTGCTCATGAACAGTGGCACTGTGATTTTGTTAATCTGTCCTGAACCTTGATGTCCTACAGTGATTGCGCCATTCTGCACCAGTAGCTCAAAAACCACATTTTGGGCAGGATGTGAGAAATGACAACTGTACTGTTCTTAAGGAGGTGTGCAAAAATGGCAATGTGGAAACTCTGGAGTGAAAATATTAAAAATTCTCCAAGTTATGAGTGTGCATGGTAACTGCGCAATGCATGCTCGTAACACAGTCATTCTGTGGAATTTTCTCACCAGATTTTCAACATAGACATTTTGGGACCTCCACTCATGAACACTGTCAGAGTGATTTTCTTACTCTGTCCCGAACATTGATTTCCTACAGCGACCGCGCCATTGTACACCGCATGTGCAAAACCACATTTCGCGCAGCATGTGAAAAATAACAATTATACTGTTCTTAAGGAAGTGTGCAAAAATGGCAATTTTGAAAATCTGGAGTGAAAATATTAACAATTCTTGAACTTATGAGTGTGCGTGGAAACTGCACAATGCACGCTCATAAAATAGGCATTTTGTGGAATTTTGTCACCAAATTTTCAACATATGCATTTTGAGACCTCTGCTCATGGACAGTGTCACTGTGATTTTCTTAATCTGTCCAGAACATTGATTTCACACACTGACCGCGCCATTGTGCGCCACATGTGCGAAAACACATTTTGGGTGAGATGTGAAAAATGACAACCATACTGTTCATAAGGAGGTATGGTAAAATGGCAATATTGAAATCTGGGGTGAAAATATTAAAATTCTCAAAGTTACGAGCATGTGTAAAATTTCATAACACCTTTCGTAACGATCATTACGGAATTTTTTCACCAAATTTGCAACATAGGGTTTTTGGGAGCCTACCTCATGAACTGTGACACTGCCATTTCATTAATTGGTCCAAAAGGTTGTTCTGCACAGTGACCGCTAAATCAAGTTCGGGACTGAATAACAAAATGGCAGTGACTGAGTTCGTGAGGTGGGGTCCCAAGAACCCCATGTTGAAAATTTGGTGAAACAATTCCCCAGAATAGCCAAGATATCCACCAAAGTTGAAAAAACCCTATTTATGCCATTATACAGCTTACCGGCATTTCTTCAGTTCGTGGTCGGCTTTGAAAAGTGCAGATGTGTTCCCGGTCCGCCCGAGATCATCGCGCCAGCCTCCGGAGGTAAGTATGGGGTGAGGGGGATGGGGAGGTGGGTGCATAGAGGGTGGGTGTGAGTTGGGCACAAGAGACCGCGAGGACGTTTTCTATTTTACAGGGAAAACAAAAAAAGGGCAACGTGGGATGCTTTGGGCATGCTGGGGTGGGCTCCCAGTGTGCTGGCATACTTGGGTGTTTCTTTGGGGGGCCTGGAGCCGACGGGGATTGGGCAGCCTGTTGGCCATACAGTGTGCTGAGGGGGATGAGCATGCTGGGGTGAGCTCCCAGTGTGCACCCTGGCTTTGTTTGGGGGCGCTGGAGCCGATGGGATTGGGCACCCCATCAGCCGCACAGTGTGCTTTTTGGGGGGGGAAGCATCAGCCAAGGGGATTGGCACCCTCGCACACAAATAAATTTTTTTGGGGACATTATGCCGACGGGATTGGGCTACCCAGTCAGCAAATGAACTGGCAAGGGCAAATGCCAACAGGGGATTGGGCACCCCCGGCTGTTATGGGGACTGTGAGAGGCAGTCGGCTCAGCCATGTTTATTGAAATGTTACACCAAGGAAGGCACACCCTGCAATGAGGGGGGCACTCCCTCATTGCAGTGGCTAAATCCTTTCAAGGTGGTGGCACGCTTTTACACTGCTGTCATAGACAGCATGCAATCTAATTCGTGCCACAGAGCCCAGCCCGAAAAAGCAGTGGTGCCACTGGCCACTACAGGACCGCACCTCCAAAACCTGCTATTCCAAGTTACTGCAATATGTTTCTTGCGCATGCGCAAGACAACATAAAAAAGGGGTGGTTATGCAAATGAAGCACAGCACCAAAATAAAAGGATTTTTTTCATGGAAAGCAGTACTTTTTGACAGTTAGAATGATAGGATGCTGATTCACAACACCTACAGTTTACTACTCCCATTTGTTATGGGACCCTTCTAACATTTACTTTAAATCAGCGGTACACATATCACAACATATGCAGTACTGCTGTACAAATCTTGTCAGAAACAGGACTAGCTTCACTAGAAATAATTGTGGTAACCGGACACAGGTATGAGACAAGCCTTAAAAACTACTGGTGTGCTTCCAGTAGTGATCGACAAAAGTGGAGTAAGCTGCCGACATCTTCCACAGTCAGGAAAGCGGTGGAAGGGGACCCAGTTCTGCAGCAGTCCAGTACCATGCTGGCATGTAGTGCAGTCAATGAGCACAGTATAAATTCTGAGCAGAGAGGTACATCGCACAATGTAAAGTGTGAGCCCAGTATCGCGACATCACCTGCAGCACAGCATCAGTGCAGCGGCAGTAGAACAGCAGATGGCAACGTATGTTTCTCCTCCATGCAGTGACGAAGGTGTACTGTACATCTGAACAGTTCCACATTCCCGGCCTTTGACCTGAAGTACCTCACAAATCATGGAACTCTTAACTTCCACAGTCATACCAAATGAGGGATACCAGAGACTTTACCTATGAGCAGAGGCTGCAATGTGTGTCTGCATTTTCTCAGTCACAGTAGAAGTACAGTAGGATGGTGTGCTGTTCTGTAACACGTCAAACAATAGTTCATGTTGCACAGGTGTTATTACTACTGTAAAGTTTATACTTGCCTTATTCCTGCATGTTTCATATAAGCAGAATGTTTCTCTTTAGGAAGTCTGTTCACATGAGTACTCATTGAAGAGTACAAGTAGCTGAGACATTGTAGTAGTTTTGTTACTAAGTTTCTGTTACATTTCTGGTTCTGTGTTATTATGGCACACCGTGCCACATGACGTCCATGTGCACTGCAGTATAGGAGCGCGTGCAAAGGGTCACATATAGTGTAGCATATCACAGTCCCGATTGTGAACGTAAATGTTTATACTTGACTTATTCCTGCATGCTTCATATAAGCAGAATATCTCTCCTCAGGAACTCTGTTGGCCTGAGTACTCACTGAAGAGTACAAGGACCTGAGACATTGTATTTTATTGTTTTGTACTTGTCCTTTATTATTCTTCTTCTGTCTTGCTCTGGCACACTGTGCCAACTCCATGTGCACTGCACTATAGGAGCCCATGAAATGGGTGACATATGATGAAGCGTATCACAGTCCCCATGACATTTTTGTAAAATACCCTAAGCAACTGCCAGTTGATCAGTACCAGAATGAGTCTGTGGATCCGAGTGGCCACTTATCTCTCATGTTGGTGCTGCAGGCAGCACTATGTGGATGTGACGGGCAACATAGTCATGGACCATAGCAGATGGGTAGGATGTGTCATCCAGCGGGAATGGTATGTTCTGACCCCTCATGCAGCAGGTCACAGGACTGGCTGTGGCACACAAGACACATGTAGGTGTCCCGCTTTGGACTGAGTGTGACGGGAGTGTTGTTATTGTTGTACTTTTGTAACACACATAGTATGTCCAAAGTGCCAGGACACCTGACAGGACAGTGACATGTGTCACAACGCAACAGAGGGGGCCCTGCTGGGGGGGACTGTGCAGAAACAGTAGTAGTGGCATATGCCAACAATCACAGCTGTCATCTGAGTTGGACGGTTGCTAGTACTCCATGCTAAACATGCATATAGTTTGAACAGTGGAATTAACCCTTTTACGATTAATTTAATAATGTTTGTCATTATCACCCTACGGATCTCCATGTGTCTCCTTCTGCCTGATCAGTATTTCTGTTTGTTTGTGTATATCAGTGGTCTGGGGAAGGATAGAAAAGAAAGCAGTACCAGAGGTGCACCACTGAGTACACAGAGGAAACATCTGTCAGTGGCATGTTGTTGGGGCTGGAAAAGCGCAAGGCACAAAGCTAGGGGTGTAATCAGATGCACAGCAGACCACGGCAAATGGAGCTGTGTGCATGGCATTATGTATGTAGTATATGCATGGATATGTATGGCAGTGTACACATGGATATATATGGTAGGAAGTGGGTTAGAGTTTTAGTTTATACAAATGGGTATTGTAGTCCATTATATGTGTAAGTTCCTGTCATGCACAGTAAGCTTTTCTTTGTGTATGTCCAGTGATGCAAGACCACTATCTCGGAGTAGAATACAGGATGGCCACTAAACTGACACACCGTGTATGAGTCTCTCCTGTGCTGACCCACAATATATCACATTGGCGATGAAGGATCAACACCAAAACTTCTATGAGTGCGACTGAAGGGTCATGTAAACTAATGCATGTTTTTTTTTAATTTAAATTACTCTGTAAAACTTTCCAGCTCCTTACGTCCATTCTGTTCGTTGGGCTGCTTAACTGTCTCTCTATGGCTGCTGCTGAAAACATATATATACAGTATATATATATATAAATTGCTCATTTGTACACTCTGGCTACAGATTTATCTAAAGAAAGATAAAATAGAAACCTAAAGAGCTATTTGCTACCTTGAAGTACTGAAAGAGAGAGAACACAGTTGCTAGCAGGTAACCCGTGAAGTGGGCGCATGAGGAAGGGTGCCGTCCGTTATGGCGGCTCCTTCCCGGTGCAATCCACTCATGGCAATGGAAAGGTATGGCGGCGGATGAGGGTGGGCGAACTGGGAAGTGACAGGATGTCGCTATCACATTTTGTCTTGGCGATAGGGGTGGGGTAGGCACGGCGGCGTGGGCTGGGAGGATGGAGAGAGGCTGTGGGGGTGGCACTGCAGTTGCTGGTTGAGCTGCATCGGTGGCATCCGGGGATTGGCTAGTGGCTGGGATGGTTGAGGTACTGGGTTCGATGCTGGTGCAATTTTTTATTAGCCGGCCTGAACTCTTTTACTACTCCCGGGTTGAGAATCCTTAAGTAGAGTGCTGGGTGCAGCCCCACAGAAAGCAGTAAAAATATGTCCTGGCGCCTTTGTTCTGGTGCGCTGAGGTTGTCAAGTGCCAAAATGAATTGCACTTGAGCGTATAACGGTGATCGCTTTTTGGCATTCGCTGTTATCACATAGACCGCTGCTAGCAGGCTCCCATGAAGCACCTGAATTATGGCTTCAATCTGAAACCTGTAATTCCTTTTGACTATCTCAGCTGTTATATTAAGTCAGACAGCCCATAGCAGTAAATGCAGCTCAACAGCCTCTTGAGGCACACCAGAGCATCACACACTAAGAGAAAAAAAAAGCCAGAAAAGAACACCTTTTGTTTTTGTGTGTGGACACTGCAGCTACTGAGTACCTAGCCACAGACATAATGACTGCAATTGGCAGAGTACCTGAATTTGATGAATCCCAGGAAACATTTGATTTATATCTAGAGCGTGTCCAATGCTTTCTTAAGGCAAACAAAATAGCAGAAGATGAACAAGTAGATGTCTTCCTAGCAGTCTTACAACCACAGATTTATACCCTTCTACAGAATTTAACAGCCCCAGCTGACAACCAGACCCTGACATATGCGCAAGTCACTGAGGCACTTGCAAAGCATTTCAAACCCCAGCCTCTTCTCATTGCTGAATGGTACATCTTCTATCAGCGAAACCAAGGGAAAGGGAACCTGTTGCTGACTATATCATCTCATTAAGGTGTCTAGCATGCATTTGTGAGTTTGGCCAGTCCCTGGATGATGCCCTACGGGATCACTTTGTCTGTGGTCTGAGAGGGGAAGCTTACAGAAAAAGGCTTTTGCAAGAAAAAAACCTAGACTTTAAGACAGCTTGTGACATTGCAGTCACTGTTGAGCTCACTCAGAAAGGCTTCCAAGCATTGGCAGGACATTCTGAACCCCAAAGATGTGACATTTATAAGGTTACCCATACCCTAGAACAAAAGGGACATGCCACACCACACAGTGCCCATCATAAGTTCGTCAGCAACCTCAAACATTTAGGAAGCCAGCATCACAGGGCACTTCCACAAAGTCAAAACCATGTTACCAATGTGGAGGTAACCACCATCAAAGCACATGCCGCTTTCGACACGAGAAATGCCGCAGCTGCAGAAAAGTGGGTCACATACAAAGGGTGCGCAAAGGTACATCATGGACTGCTACTGCACGGTATGTCACAGATGGCACTGCAACCACTGAAACAGAAGATGAGGCATTGCGCCTGTTCATGGTTTATGCAACACGGGCACAAGCAGCAGAAATTTACCTCCAGCTTGAGCTAGCAGGAAACCTGGTGAGCACGCAGCTAGACACCGGAGCTTCAGTATCTCTTGTGCCAGAGAACATCTACAGAGAGAAACATCAGCAGTGCCCATTGCAACCATCATATATTCAGCTCTTGACTTACATGGGAGAGCAAATCCCTGTGCTAGGGGAACTCCAAGTGCCAGTCACCTACAAGGGAGGAACATGAACATTGCCTCTGGTGGTGGTACAAAGAGAAAGACCTGAATTACTAGGCAGAGACTGGCTCATGCAGATCAGATTGAACTGGGAAAAGATCTTTAGCTTAAATATGGTGACCAAAACACCGCAAGATGCGCTAAAGAAAGTATTGGACAAACATGGTCCTATTTTCCAGGATGGTTACGGCATGATCCGGGATTTCAAGGCAAAGATCCAAGTGCAAGTGGAGAGCTATTCCAATTTTCTACAACCCTCGACCAGTACTGTATGCTTTAAGGGAAGCAGTAGAAAAGGAAATGGACAATCTCAAAAGCCATAGTATCATCTCACGAGTAGAGAGGAGCGACTGCACTGTCCCTGTCATTGTGGTACTGAAACGAGACAAAGCAGTGAGGTTGTATGGTGACTACAAGGTTACAGTGAACCATTGTATACAGCAAGATACATACCCATTACCCAATACAGAGGACTTGTTTGCTGCACTCTTAGGGGGCAAGTTCTTTAAGAAGTTGGACTTATCTTTTGCATACCAGCAACTGGAACTGGAACCAGAGTCAGAACCGTATCTAACCATCAACACCAACAAGGGACTTTACCGGTATCATCGCTTGGCATATGGAGTTTCCACAGTACCAGCAATTTTCCAGAACACAATGGACTAGATACTACATGGACTGGACAATGTAGTATGCTTTATGGATGATATCTTGGTAACAGCACCCACAGCGGAAGAGCATCTGACAATCCTGGACCAAGTTCTGAGCTGACTGCAATGGTATGGCCTGAGAGTAAAGCTAGCAAAATGCCAGTTTCTGCAAAATTCTGTTGAGTACCTAGGTCACCGGATTGACGACCAAGGCCTAAGCCCAACAGACAGCAAGGTGGATGCTATTGTCAAGGCACCTGCACCAATAAATGAGACAGAGTTAAGATCATTCTTAGGTCTCCTGAACTACTAGGGATGGTTCCTAGCTCATCTGTCCACATTGTTGCAACCACTCCATGACTTGCTACAGAAAGAAGCTCAATGGAATTGGTCACCACAGTGTGAGGAAGCATTCCAGGCTTGCAAGAAATGTCTTCTAGGCAACAAATGGTTAGCGCACTATGACCCAGCCAAACCTCTGAGACTGGCATGTGATGCATCACCATATGGAATGGGGCTATCATCTCTTATGTGTTACCTTCTGGAGAAGAACACCCAAGCGCTTTTGCTTCCTGGATCTTGTCCCCAAGCGAAAGGAACTATGCTCAGATCGAGAAAGAAGCCTTGAGCGTAATTTTCAGTGTCAAGAAGTTCCATAAGTACTTGTATGGATGGAAATCCACTCTGCTAACAGATCACAAGCCTCTGCTGGCAATTCTGGGGCCAAAGGCCGCAATATCAACTCTCGCAGCACCGGATGCAGCAGGGCTCTGATTTTGCTGGCATATGGCTATGCCACCTGCCGCCGCTCGGGGGAGCGGGTGGTGGGGCTCGTGGGTGGGTGGGTGGGGGACACTAGCCACCAGGGCTATGTTCGGGGGTCTGTTCAACATTTACATCCCGCGATTGGGATGTGCCACTGGACCACCAGGGATGAATTTGGCAGGGGTTTATTAAACAACTACCTGCCCTTGATCGGGCTTTTGGTCCACTGGACCACCAGGGATCGTTCGAGAGAGCCACATTGCTGCCAGGTACCGGGCTGGTGGGGATTAAACTATGCCAGCGGTGGAGCCAGTGAGGGGTGGTGGTGAGGACTAGCCACTGTTGTACGATCGGGCTGCAGGGGCATCGGTCTGGCGGCTGCTGCCTGGTAGGGTGCCAGGCACAAGTCCTCGGGGATCGGCGCACCTGCATGCTAATGGCATGCAAATGGGGCCATAATCAGATGCAAATGGCCCCCCCACGTCTTGCATGAATTATGGCCCCATTTGCATGTCACCTTTTGAATATGGGGATTTTGCGCATGGCGCACTGGAGTTTGTGCCACCTCAAGTTGAATGCTCCACTCTGACAACTTGCGGTGGCACAAGTTCCACTGCGCCATGCACAGTGGTTGTGGTTAGGGTGATATTCAAAGAGTTGCTCAAGGTGCAATTCCTTTGAATATACGCTCTGGAACACCCTACGCAACTATTTTGTGCAGCACAAGGGCTTGCGCCACAAAATAGCGCAGTTTGAATATCCAGCCCAAGGTATATACATCAAGGTATTTTATGACATAGTGCTATTACATACTAAATCCAGCAATGATAAACACAACCTGTTTTACATACTCTTGGAGGTCCCTGAATGAGGACCTGAGAGGGAAAAGGAAAGTTAATGAGGATACTATAGCATAGTCAAGAAAGGGAAGGGAGTGCCTATAGGTGGCCAACCTTATGGACTAGAAATTGTAAAGGATAGATTAGGCTAAGAAATAGAAGAACTGTTGCAACAGATTTAAGAAAAGGTCGGTCCTTAAGAGTGGCAGAAGTTCTCTGTCACAAAGTGGATTAGAGTTGTAGTTTATACATATGGGTATTGTAGCCCATTATATATGTAAGTTCCTCTTATGCACAGTAAGTCTTTCTTTGTGTATGTTCAGTGGTGTAAGACCACTATCTTGGAGTAGAATAAAAGATGGCCACTGAACTGACACACCATATATAAGTCTCTCCTGCACTGACCCACAATATATCACAATATACAGATATCTGATCATGTCAGTAGACACGTCTCTGTGCACGATAGAGAATATTTGTATCTGTCACAGCAGTGTGGCACCGTGCTGTATGAAGTCTGGTTTCAGTGGGCAGGACTGTGTCCCGGCCTTTCTTCAGCAGTGCTAGGCAAGCCCTGTACCAGCAGACGAGAAAGGCAGGAACAGCAGCAATGTGCAAAATTCACCCGCTTCCCCTACTCAACAGTGCACTATCTGGAGGTGTGGTCAGTCCGCAGAGGCAACAGCGTGACAGTCAGCACAGACTGCCTTTCTCTGTGTCTCTCTCAGTGTCAACAATTGCCGCATGTCCCGCTCCTCTGTGGCATCCTTGTCTTTCATCAACAGTGCTAGGCAACTTGCAGCGCAGCAGCCGAGGAAGACACTGCCCACAGCAGTGAGTGACATTCACCTGCTCCCACCACCCAGCAGTGCAAGGAATAGCATCGCGACCCTGGCTCCTAACCAAACAATCCAGTCAGTGCCATTGTGATCCTGCGCGACACAGTGACAGAGCACATTTCATTTGCTTAGCCCATGTAGCTGATCCTGCTACATTGTCCCAATGCTGTCCTGTGACCATCCCAATGAATGCTTGAGACTGTAAGAGATTCCCACCCCAACCCCCACCATGGTGTCCATGCGTAGTGTTTTACTTTAAGGACAAATAAACCACAATGTCATCCTGTCCATCTCCCTGATCCTGGGACATCATCCCCTTCTGATCCAGAGTGCCACAGTGGCAGGCAGAGAGAGAGAGAGACACACACAGAGAGCCAGAGAGAGAGCATGCTGGAATGCTAGGTCAGAGAGTGAGGGACAGCAGGAGATACGGTGCTCATGCCTAGTAGTGTGCGGTGTCAAATGGGTCAGAGACAGTGTAAAGTCCATCTCACTATGTGTGTTTTTTTTGTTGACTAAGAAATTGACAAGCAGTGCAAGTGAGCGTAGCATATACCTGTGCGGGGTGGGGTGAAGTCCATCTCAGTATGTGTGTTTTTATGTTGGGGGGGTTCCATCGGCTGCCAGACAGACATCATTGAGACAGTAAACACCTGTCTTAGGCACAAGAAATATGACATTACATCAGTAGTCTATGCATCCCATTTCTCTATGCACACCAGCCATGCAGTGTGGTTGTTTTCAGAGGGACTACTTTGGGAGGTGGTAGGATACAGTCCTTTTTTCTGCCTTTCCACATGGAAAAAAACATATTTCTCTGGCTGTATTCAGGTTGTAAAGTACACCCATGTTATAAGTACAATAACCCACTCCAGGATATGGGTTTATAGGCATTTAATGTATGCCTGGGGTACTGTGAGGACACTTGACCTGCAGCCCCGTGCCTCACAACGCACCCCAGGTGTGCATTAAATGCCGATAAACCCATACCCTGTCATGGGTTATTGCTACCTTCATAAACAAACAAAATAATTTCTTCTGACTTTTATTTGCACCTGTTACAGATACACACATGAGATAATTCATGATAATTCAGCAACACTGTGGTATAGACAGTGAATCTTTTTCAGAACAAGTCAGTCCAAGTTTATTATTTGAAAACCATATGTCTTGGTGTGGATCAAAGTCTTTGATCACCCATTCCTTGTCAATTTTATTGTCTTTGTGTATGTGCAGAAGAGCCCGTCCTGTAAGGTGTTGTTCTCCCATGGTACTTCTAAGCCATGTTCTGAACCTCGTCAAGGTGCTGAAGGATCTTTCTGCACTTGACACACTGACAAATATGGTTGCTAAGACAGATAAAGCTGCATTTATATTTGGGTACAGATCTGCATTCAGATTTTGTAATGTCATGAGAACTGAATCTGGTCGATCTACCAATGAACTCTGGGTCATTTTGTATTCCATCTTTACAACTCCAGTTTAAGCTCTTCTAAGCATCAAACAAGTTTGCTACCTGTTCCTCCTGCAGAAACTTCAGTTTTCTTGATACAAGGTATTGGGCAAGGAACCAAGACCAGCACTCCACGTATCACCCCTTTTCGTCGACACCCCAATGGCGAAACACAGAAAAAGACCATTACGGCGACATTGGCGATAATGGTCCTTTTTCTATTTCCTGCTCTGATGTTCTTCCCTCGGACCAACTCTGACCCGGAGTTGGAATTCTAGAAGTCGAGGAAGTGGGGGGCAAGACCCCGCAGAAAACACTCCATTTAAGAGAGCGGCACAATTCCCGCGTATTGTGCCGCTTGTGGGAGAGGCCGTACTTCGACCAGAAAACTTGGTGCTTCTGCACTCCATGAGCTGATCCTGCAGTTCCAAAATCACATGGTCCAATAGAGGAATGAAAATGTTGAGCCTGAAATATCTTTGAGGGTTAGAAGCACTGATACTGTTTAGCTACATTTGCCTTAAACATATTCAGAGTACTGCCTCCTCAATAAATGCAGTCTCCACCAAAGCCAGGGTGTTCTTTTTTTTTATTTTATGATTTATGCCTCCTTCTCACCCTCTCAGCTCTGGTCTTCCTTGGGAGCACATGGAGTCATCCCCCTACTGCACACACCCTACCTGGCCATCCTCCGTCGCCCATGTAGCCTCAGTTGTACCCCCCAGGCGGGGACGGGGTGGGTCCCAATGCCCCAAAACTGCAGTAACGTCAGTCAGGAGGATGCTAGATGGGCAGCCATAAATCAGGAGCAAGCTCCGGTTCTTCATCTCCGCCGGAGCCGAGAGGCATTTTTTCTGTTTTCTCTGGGGAGTGGCTGGTGCCCTGATGTTAAGGCGTATCCAATGTCTGCCACTCCTCTCTACTCCGCAGTGCCTGCTGTATCTCCAGCCTCTGCCAGAGATCAGCAGAGCACTGAACAGGGACCCCTGTCCCTCCTTGGGAGAGGAGAGCTGTCCTCCGGATGCTCAATCCTCTCCCTCCCCTGTCGACCCCCAGTAACCCGGGCTCGTTCCCGAACCTGGGTCACCGGCGTGGTGCGAGGTGTGACATCCAGTGCCTCAACCCTCAGCACCACCAGGCCAGCAAAACCAGGATGTTCTGATACAGCTCTGCAAATTGGCTCTCTGAACATTCCCTCATGTTCTTCAGTGCTTGTACAAGGGTGGTAACCTCTTCTGATGCTTGAATTAGGTTTTGTCTGAATGTTGCACATAAAGATGGAGGTTTCATTAGGGCAAAAATGAGATCCACACAACAAAGAGTCACAAGGAAGTCAAATCTTGTGACGGAAAGCACCAGTCTGTTTGTGCACTGTTTGGCTTTTAACCATGAAAGGGAATGTATTTCTCTTCTGTCTTTGAGGGAGCATACCTCTCAACTGCTATGAATTTCACATAGCGCTATGATTTTCACACTCAGATTTTCCTGTGCTCCGCACAGGTTTACTCAGATTCTTAATATTGTTAGAACTATTTCTGGACACACAAACTATTAAATCATTGAACTAAGTTGATAGAAACATTCCTTATCATTAACTATATGGGGCCCACTATTTGAACATATATTATTGTTTAAAATAAGAAAGTGTTACACATTCTGTCCCTTTGCTATGATTTTTGAGGGCCAGTGCTATGATTTTTAATGCTGAGAGGTTGAGAGGTATGTGAGGGAGTACATTTATTTTTATTCATTACACACAAGATCCTTTAGGCAGGGCCTATTTTCAAAGGGTCTAGGGTCATGTACAATATCTTAACTTTGATAAAATATATTACATATTTACCACTGAAATTGACAGAAGTACAGTGTACGCAATACAATAGGAAATAACTCTGTTACATTGAGATGTACAATAACAAATTATGATTAAAACAGGCAAGATAAAACATAGGAGTACAAGATACCAGTGGGTAGCAACGAAGCCCAATTGTACGTGGAAGAAAGTATAGGAGTCAGGGGAGGTTCAGGGATGCAGTAGTACATGTTCAGTGCCTTCGAACTCTCCTCGTATGCCTTACCCTGCTGACCTGCTGACATCTTTATAGCCCTCTTCTGGACCTTCTCCAGCAGGTTAATGTCCTTTCTGAGGTGTGAACACCAGTACTGAACTCCATACTCTGGATGTGCCTCACCAGTGACCTGTAAAAGGGCAGTATAACCTCCTGTCTCCTACTACTGACCCCTTAGTTATGCAGCCCAGCATTTTGTTTGCTCTTGCTACTTTCTTGCACTGTGAGGAGTACCTTTATGATTTATACTGGGTTTACACTGGGAAATGGATGGAAGAAGGCATTACTGCCCATATTAACCATCCACTTGCATTAGCGGGTCCAAATACACCCCCTATTCAGAAGATATTCATCCAATTTCCTCTTGAATAAGGCTACATTACTACACTCAATTATAATTTCAGGTAATTGATTCCAAAATCTGCATGTTCTTTGTGTAAAAAAATTAAATCTCCCATTTTTTGTTGAATAATCAATTTTTAATTGTTGTTTATGTATTCTTAAACCACTAGTTTTCTGTTGAAATTCAGTTTCTAACTCCTGCATTAATCCATTTGATTGGATTTGCACGAGAAACCACATGAGAAGCTGTTGGAACTCAGCTTGTACTCCCTGGAGGAGAGGAGAGTGAGAGGGGACATGATTGGGACCTACACATATCAAAGACCTGGACGTCAGTAATTCTCAGCTGTACATACTAGAAAAATAGTCTTTAGCAGAATTAAACCAGAGACCCTTTGTACTACTTTGTACCTTGTCTTGTCTCTGACGTGGGACCTTTGTGAAAGAGCATGGGCTCAAAGGTATCTTCCAAAGCAATAAAACTGAAAATTGAATTGACCTGGGAGTCAATAAATCTCAGCTGTACATGTTAGAAAAAATATCCTTTAGCAGTACTCAACAGTGCTTGAAATGCTTGCTGACACAACAACTAATGACATACAGATATAGAACATTCTTTTTAATAGCTGTCACCACCACAGACTCAGGTTCTGCTCCTCTTTCAACAGAGGCAGATATTGTTATCCAGTAAAATTGCTGACGTAAATTGCAACCATCACATTTTACCCAGGAGTCATACATCATTTATTTAACTACTGAAAATAATTCCCATGGAGATCAGTTGTGGCAAGTTAAGAGGTTTGACCCTGATGATCTAGATCAGAACATCAAAAATGTTACTACAGCCAGCAACAGTATTTCTATTCACATGGGAATGATGCAGAACGCAGGCAGAAAAGTACAGCAACAGTAGTTTTAGTCACGCTAGCACTAAGGGAATGCAGAATTTCATAAGCTGGGATGTTTCACTATTAGCACAGACAAGGATATTGTAACCTACCTGACCTGATTATACATCTAGCTCCTCTTTTGTAGTAGTTAATGCATCACTGAAAAAGACTGCATACAAATCAAGCACTGTGTGAAACATACAACACCTGTTGTTTTCATGGTCCTTGTTACTCAATAAGGATCCTCCTGGAATAATAAACTGTGTTGGCTGCACTTTTTGAGTACAGAATCACTCTAGCAAAAAAAAAGTCACTATTATGTTTATCATTCACTTTTCTCAGGCACTGATATATTTCAAAAATAAGAGTGAGTTCGCAAAATTCAAAGTAAAATAAGTTTGTAGTCATGAAACACATGAACTTGGAGTTAGATACAGCATTTCATAATTCCAGTAGTTAGAAATAAAGCCTATACATTAGCAGCTCACATTTTTTAAGTGTTATCCACTTTATGAATCAACCTGGAAAGTATAGGTCTTGATGAATGAGTCACTAATGGAGTCTAAGTTTTCTGTATCACATACCGGAAGGGACAAGTCCAAAAGCACATTCTTGTTTGTGAGTTGGGACCCCTGTGTTGGTTTGTTCCTTGTAATTTGGTTGTAGATCATAGATTTTTTTGGATAGGAGTATCAATACGTCATAATCTTAATTTTCCAATATGGAAGGAAGTGAAAAGTGAAACCCAATGGACAGAAAATGGCAGCTCCCAGTCTCATGATTTGTAACCTAACCCAAATCATTATCATTATTACATTAAGATTAGAAAAAACAAGGTTGGGAGACATTAGGATAAGAAAAAACAAGGGAGGGAGACAGAGTATGACATGTGAAGCTGGGGATCTTTTTATAATGCCCATTTTTTTAATAACTCCAAGATATTAACACCCAGACTGTCTGCTCCAGAGTCCCCCAGGGCTCCATCCTGGGACCCCTTATTTTCAGTCTCTATCTTAACTCACTCCCCAGTGCCTGTGCAGGTAGAGTAATCATCTATGTGGACGATGCAGTCTTATTTGCCTCACATCCTAACCCTGCTTCCTTACAGGCCTCTCCCCAACACTCCTTTAACCAAGTAGAGCAGTGGTTCACTGAACATAGGTTGGTTATTAACCTGAAAAAAACAAAGGCAATGCTCTTCACACATCACCAAAGCAAGGCCAAAAATGCCCACCTCCAGATACTTCCCAGCACTCAGCGCCCCCAAGAGCAAGTGTGCTCCTACAAATACTTCTGTATCACCTTTGAGTCCACCCTCACATTCCACTCCCACATCAGTGCCCTTTTTGCCACCACAAACTCCCAGATCGGGCTGCTATACCGGGATAGGGACTGTCTCCCCCCGAAGCTCTCTGGCTGGCTATCACCTCCTCAGTCATGTCCCTGGTGGACTATGGCCTGACAATCTACGCAGCTGCTGACAATACTGCACTCACTAAAATCCAGCCATCCATCAACAAGGCCTGTAGGCTCCTGACTGGAGCTAATAGATGCACACATACCTGTTTGCTTTATTCCACTGCCAACGTGTTCAACTTTGAGTAGAGACTCCGATACCAGACATGTCTGCTAACCAAACAAACACTCCCCGAACTCCCACCCAGGATTTCTGTCTCCCTTCACTGTGCCAACCCCACTGTCTCCACCCACAGTGCCTGTAAGGCTTCCCTTCTGGTACCTAGAACCAGGACTTCCTTAGCTCAGAGGTCTTTCTGCTACAGAACCCCTTCCTGGTTCAACTCCCTTACAGCCAACATCACCAACCTCCCCCAAATTGGTCCCTTCATGGCTGCACTCAGGAACCACCTATTCACCTCTTGCTGCTGTAGGTGTGTCTAATTCTGTCTCGCTGCCTTTTTCTTGTCTGGACCTTCCCTTGTGGGGTCCAACTGCTAGGCAACTTCGGATCTGACAGTGTCCCTGAGACTGCTTATTTCTCCACACACCTCCATATCTCCGCTCACTCCTCTTGAACTAATACTTCTGATCCTCTCAGGGTATATGTATTCACTTCATATCATGTACAAACACTTGTTAGCATAACCTGTTTACTCAATTTATTACTGCATTGTTACTCTCTTACAATGTATGCTATGTATTCTGCTTAACTGTATGCTGCTTATGTATCATGCAGCAATGACCCACTGTAACGCATGCCTGGAACCTTGTAACTGTTATTGTCTCTCGATCAATGTAATTTTGTTTTGTCTTTGTTCTCTGTGATGAGGTGCCTTTGTAAAAGAGTCTTTGACTCAAAGGTCTGTAAATCCGATTGTACAAATAAATAAATAAAATAAATAAATAAATAAATAAGATATAAACCAGCAAGTTGTCCACAACAGTACAGCATAGTACCTTAGTTTGCTTTTTGGCTGCTTCGGTTCTGGTAGAGGAGTGAGCTGAGAGTGAAAGTGTGCACCTCTGTTGACCTAGCTTGGATGGACATGAGAGCAGACTCCCATAGAGATTGCCGGTGCTGTCACTGCTTGTAAGTTTACAGCTACTGGACTGGGCCCAAACCTCCGAATGAATCCTCTGCTGCCAGCTTCTGCCTATCTGCACTTCTCCTAGTACAACTGCTCCTGTTGCCATGCCAAATTTCTTCTTGCTGTTCATTGAGTCATCTCTATCTTTTCAGTTCTTCCTGGTTCCTATTGTGCTCTGCAACTTCAATTTAAATGTACCACCACTGAATAACCACACCCCTGCCTGACACAGCAGCCAATCATAAATGTTGACTGCACTACGGATCTAATTGAGCTCTTCTTCTTTACAGCCCCCACACAGTAATCTGTTGCCACAGCTCCCCCCCAAAAAAAATTTCCAATGTTAAAAGTTGTAACATAACCTGCCAGACCAGAGTTGCACAACAAGCCCTCAGTAGACAGCACAGCAAGATGGGAGACACCATGCAGTCACGTTAGCCGGCTTGGTTTGCTACCCCCTGTTCGAAAGTATGTACAAGTATGCCGCATCATACTTGGTGTATCAGTGGCTACTCTCTTGCAAAAGGATTCTCCTGATCTTTAACTATGTGGATGTGGTCTACAGTGTTGCTTCCAAATCTACCCTTGTGAAGCCAGACCCTTCCCCCATGTTCCACTCCTTCTGCCACTTGGTACTAAACTGTTCTCCCCACACTCTCCTCCATTTTTTTTACATTAACCTGTCCTTCCCTGACTGGATGGCATCTGTCCCTGCAGTGCCTCTTTCATCTCTCAGTTTGTTTTATTTAAAATAGTTCGAAGCCAAGGGATATTTCTAAGTGCAACCTGGGGGAGGGAGGGGCACAAAATGCAGCAAGTTTACAAATGCACAAACAATATCTGTATAAAATACACATGTGAAAAAGAATACATACATACAGTACAGTGACTACAGTACAACCATGGAGTGGCAATGTTTACAACAACCAAGACAGCTTTTAATAAACCTGGAAAACCTGGTGGGAGGGAGGAGTAACAAGGAACAAGTACAGGAGTGGGTCCTGAAGTCATGGAGAAGGGCCTTAATGGCGAAGGAGGAGGATATGAACAGAGAGTGGAAGAAGGTAAGACAGAGTCTGTAGGAAGTAAGCATTTGTCAATGACAAATGTTTGCTTGCTGGCATTGACATTGGCATTGGTAGTGCAGGAGTTAGAGAGATGCATAATAGTAATGGCAGTGAAGTACTGAACTAACGCCAACCCCCACCCTGCAGAGACTGACAGTCATTGGGGGGGGTGCCTTTGTGTCATCGGCCATAACGCTTACGCCATTCCACTTCACTCCACCCTGCAGACACTGACAGGTGTTGCGGTGTGCCTTGGGGTCTTCAGCCCTCACGCTCACCCCATTTATTTTATTTATTTATTAGCTTTTGTTGACCAGGTAGGTGCATTAGGCAAAACCCTGCCTATTTTCACGCACGACCCGGGAGAGTACAATATACAGTTTACAAAAAAACAAGACAGTGGTGAAGTACAAAGCAGCAAATAATACAAAACCAGTAGATATCCTCACAGGGATAGTCATGAAAACAAAACTTACTTTTAGCAGTAACCATCCTCGCAGGGATGGAAGGAAGCAGGTATGGGGAAAAAAACAAAGCATTCAGTAATTACAGTGACAACAGTAAACTAGCTTAAGGAAAGCAAGAGATGACGGGGGTTAGGTACAGTCACAGGAATCAAGTGTGTTAAGCTGAGATGGGTGCAGTATAGAAGAATGGGGTGAATGTTGGGGCCGAAGGCCCCAAGGCACACCTCGATGCCTGTCACTGGCTGCAGGGTGGGGGTTGGGGTAGAAAGGCATGAACATTACGGCCGATGACCCCAAGTCACTCCCCCGAGGCCTGTCAGTCTCTACAGGGTGGGGCATTACGGTTGGAAACCCTAATGCCCTGGGTGTTTGTTGGTAGTTTTTCTCCAGATTTCAACATGGGCTTTTTGGGACCTCATCTCATGAACAGTGGCATTATCATTCTGTTACTCAAGTCCAAAAGGGGATTTCGAAAAGCAACTATGCCATTCTGCGCCACAGGTGGGAAAACACATTTCAGGCTGGATGTGAATAATGACAGCTGTACTGTCTTCAGCTAGTGAAGGGGGAAGAAGCTTCTAGCTGGAGGCTGGGACAGTAAGTAGACTTGAAAGATTTTCTTAGCAAGTATTCTGTGTGTTTATAATTGTAGTTAAGGTCTGGTCTTAACTGCCATTTATTGTGGTTTTTCATTTCGTTGGGGCAGCCTTTTATTGCTTTTGCATTTAGTTTGGGCAGGAGGAAGGGATTCAAACAGAAAATGTGGTGTTTGTGAGTGTTTAAAAGTTTGCTATCTGGCCTGCAAGTGCAGGCATCATATTACAGGGGATTAGTGCTGGTTGAAAGCAAGGTGTGACTGCCAGCTCAGTAAACCTTAAGTTAGTGAAGGGGGAAGAAGCTTCTAGCTGGAGGCTGGGACAGTAAGTAGACATGAAAGATTATCTTAACTGGTGGTGCTTGAAGATGCAGTGAGGGGCAGACACAGGGCTGATACATTCTTGTGAGAGTCGGGTGTAGGCCCTGATCCCATCCTCCCCAACCCTCCCTCCCCAGAGCTCGGCTCATTTATAGGGGACCACCTGCCCTGCAATTGGAGGAAAAGGCTTCAGGTGCAGCTCATGTAGTTCTAACCACTGGAGGTTTGGTTTAAAGGCTGGGACAGAGGAGCTTAGTGAGTTGTACACTTCCCCTAAACGTTTACTGTGTAGTACTGCACCTAGTAACGGGGGTACCTGTTTACTGTGGGACTGTATCTAGAATTAGTGGGTGACCTGATTAGTGGTGTATCTTGGACTAGTGGGTATCCTGGTGGTTCACCCAAGGAAACCTACTTGGAGGGGGATGGAACCACACGTCATTAGGGCCGGCATTTTGGGATGGTGGTGGGGTGCACAGGGTGTGGGGTGGCATGATACGGGACTGGGCTTGGAAGTTCAGTGGTTGCCCAGTGTACTACCAGCTGGCACAGTTTAGGGAGGAGGTTGAGGGGATTAGGAGACAGCTGGAGGGAGAGGGGAGGTATGGTTGGGGAATATGGCAGGAACTCTCCCACGGGGTTGCACAAAGCATTAGGGGCAGGGGCATAGGGAAAGTAGTGCAGAAGAATACTCTGGGGTCACATAGGGACACGGATGGGGGGCTTAAAAGGAGGACACTACTAAGGAAGCAGGCAGGTATCTGGTGACCCTCACAGAGGGGGGCCAAAGGAAGGATATTTTCATGGAAGTAGGCAGATGGCTTGGGCTGCACAGAAGGAGGCAATGGGGGGAGGTGGGTCGGACCTTAGGCAGAATAACTGCTTCAGTTCTCTTCTTCTGCTTGAGGATGAGGGGGGTGATGTAGCCATGACAGCAGTGGTTAGAGATGGAAGGGGAGTGTGGGGCAGGAGGCAGGGGCAGGATAACAGGAAGAAAAGCAGGGAAATTGGAACGAGGGAAAATGGGGGGAGCGGGGGATCACAGCAGGAGGAGGAGGGGGTAGAGGGAGGAAAGCGCAAGGAGAAGGACCAGTTGGGAGGAAAGCACAAGGAGAAGGACCAGTTGAGAGGAAAGGGCAAGGAGAGGGACCAGAAGTACAAGAAGGATACAGCAAAGGGAGCTGAGGGTTTAGGCCAGGGGAGCACGACAGGCAAGGAGGGGCTGAACAGAGATGGGAAAGAATGGAGGACAAGCCAGGCAAATATTACAGATGGGGGGGGGCGAAGGACCAGTCGTGAGCAGTGATGGGGGAGTAGCGGGGTACAGAAGGATACTCAGGAGGAGAAGTGGCATAGGATCGGAGGGGAGGTGGTGGCCAGGGTAAATAAGGAGGGGGCAGCAGGTGGCACCCAGATAGGGGGAGGAGCAAGAAGCCGGCTGAGGGGAGGGGCCAGTAGAAAGGATGAAGGACATGGAAGGGGGGGAATAGAGGAAAAGGGGCGGTCAGAGTGCTCCTGTTGGGGGATTCCATGATCAGAGGTATCAACTGGGATAGGGAGGGGGAATCCTGCCCAGTTAGAACAAAATGCTTCCCTGGACTAACGGTGCACAGGGCCAAGCATGAGGTATATCAGCTGGCAGGGGATTGTGGAGGTTCCCCAGACATACTGGTCCACCTGGGTACCAATGACATTGAGGAAAATAGTGAGCTAGAGATACAGGCAAGGTTCAGGGAGCTTGCCTGGGTCTGCCATGACACAGGATGCGCGATGTCCTTCTTGGAAATCCTGCCGGTGCCAAGGGCCAGTGGGGAAACAAGAGAAAGATTAGGGAGATAAACCAGTGGCTCAGGGAGTGGTGTGGGGCCAGAGGGTATGGGTTGATGGGGGATTGGGGGGAGACCTGGGAGGATAAAGGGCTATATGCTAGAGATAGGCTCCATCTCAGTTTGGAAGGGAGGGAAATCCTTAAGTTGAAAGTAGAGGGGTTCATTGGTGAAAGGTGGGGTTTAAACTTGTGAAGGGGGAGGGATGGGAGAAAGGCTGTCGAGGGGTAAGGTAAAGAAGGGAATCTGTCTCCACCCCCCTGGGGAGCAGGAGGAATGTGGGAAAAGGCCGACTGGTAAGGTGCTGTCCGGGGGAAGACGGAATCCCCATGGGAACGCGAGCAGGGGAAATGGAAGTATACGGAAAGAGTGGAGCTTGGGCAATAAAACGTCTGAGCTCCAGGAGATGCTAACTGAGGGAGAGGTGGATGTGGCAGCGGTCACTGAGACCTGGGCCACTGCAGGGCATGACAGCGACCTGAATCTGGAGGGTTACACCATGTTCAGGAAGGACAGGGGAGAGGGAAGGGGAGGAGGGGCAGCAATAATAGTAAAAAACTGCACTGGCATAAGTGGAGTGAAGGAGGCAGAGGGAACTGTGGAGGCAATTTGGGTCACCTTGATAATGGGTGTGGGCAAGAGAGTAAAAATAGGAGCGGTGTACAGACCACCTACGTTGGTGGAGGAGCTGGAGGAGAGTCTGGTGACAGATGTGAGGAGACACTGCAGTTTGGGCAGGGGAAGGGTGGTAGTGTTGGGGGACTTAAACATGCCAGAAATGGACTGGGAGACTATGACATCCTCGGTGGCCAGGAAACAGAGGTTGTTGGATGTCTTTCAGGATGCGTTCCTAACTCAGCAGGTGGGGGAACCGACCAGGGAGGTGCGGATACTGGATGTGGTCCTGGCAGACAGCAGGACTGGGGGCCTGGAGGTAAGGGACCCATTGGTGGGGAGCGACCATGCCACGGTCTGGTTCTGCCTGGACCTAGGAGGGGTAGAAGGCTGCACAAAGACGGAGGTAACTGACTTCAGGGGGGCGGATTTCAAGGAAATGGGAAGGATCCTTAAGAAGCATTTGGATGGGATTGGGCCAGACATGGATGCTGACAGTAGGTAGGAAATCATCAGGAGGGGGTGCAGAATGCTACCAGCACCTGTACAAGAGTAAGACAAAAATGTGGTAGGGCCTGTAAACCCTGCTAGTTGACCAGGGAGGTTCAGGAGGTGGTGAGGGGAAAGAAGGCGGCTTATAGCCATTTCAAGTGCTCAAGGAGTGAAAGGGATCGAGGGGAGTACGAGCTGATGGCCAGAAGGGCCACTAGGGTGCTGAGGGTGGCTAAGGCATGGAAGGAGCAGAACCTGGTCATGGAAATTAGGAAAGGGAACAAGGGGTTCTTTAGATACATTGGGGAAAAGTGGAGGGTGAAGGGGCATATTAGCAGGATTAAAACAGGGGATGGATGGGCACAAGACCCAGGAGAGCAGGCTGAAGTACTAAATGAGTACTTCGCCTCAGTTTTCATGAAGAAAAATTGGGGGACTGCATCATACATGGGAGGAGATGGTGAAACTGAGGAGGGGGACCCTTACCGATCGGCAGGTCTGGGGAGGGGGGGTCATCACTGGCAGGAGGGGGAAAGACAAAGTAGGGGAATGAGGTAGCGGAGGTGGAAATCATGGCAGAGAGAGTGAGGGAAGCCCTCCCGTCCCTTAAGACAGAGAAAGCACTGGGGCTGGATAAATTACATCCCAGAGTGCTGAAGGAACTGGCGGATGTCCTGGCAAAACCCCTGGTGGAGCTTTACAGCATCTCTCTCTGAGGATAGGGTGGGTGCCCCAGGACTGGAAGGTGGCGCATATAGTGCTTATCCACAAGGGAGGATCAAGGGAGATGGCAGGGAACTACAGGACTGTCAGCCTGACATCGGTGGTGAGCAAGGTGATGGAGGCCATTGTCAAGGAGAGGCTAGTGGGGGACCTGGAAATGTCGGGGTGCCTGGACAATAGGCAGCATGGATTCGTCCCAGGGAAATCGTGTCAGACAAATCTTGTGGAGTTCTATGACTGGGTGACAAGTTCCTTGAACCTGGGTAGACTGGTGGACGTCCTCTTTCTTGACTTCAGCAAGGCGGTTGACTCTGTTCCTCAAGGGGGCCTGTTGGATAAGCTGGTAGAAATGGGGGTGGGGAACCAGATGATCAGATGGATAGGAAATTGGCTTCAGGACTGGGGGTTGGCGGGATAGTCTCATCCCTGAGGAGGGTCATTAGTGGGATCCCTCAAGGATTGATCCTTGGGCCCCTCCTGTTCAACGCCTACGTCTCTGACATAAGGAATGGTATCAGGAGTGAGATGAGTCTCTTTGCGGATGACTCAAAACTGGGAGTGGTGGTGGATGGGGAAGAGGGGAGGGTGGCCCTACAGGGGGACTTGGAGGCTCTGAAAAGGTGGTCTAGAAAGTGGAAGCTGAGGTTCAATGCAGGGAAATGCAAGGTACTGTACCTGGGAGCCAGAAACCTGGACCAAGTGTACACCCTCGGTGGGATGCTACAAGTCTCAATGGCTGAGAGGGACCTGGAGGTGGTGGTGGATGTCAAGATGAACAGCTTGGAGACTTGTAGGAGGGCAGCAGCCAAGGCCAACAGGATGCTAGGATGCATTGCTAGGGGGATCACCTCCAGAAGGAGGGAAGTGATACTCTCACCTGTATAACTGCTTGGTGAGGCCAGACCTGAGTTCTGTGTGCAGTTTTGAGGCCACACTTAAAGAGGGACATTGAACTCCTGGAGGGTCCAGAGGAGGGTAACCAAAATGATCTGGGGCTTGGGGGACAGGACTTTGGGAGAGGCTCAAGAGCTAAATATGTACACATTGGAAGAGAGAAGGGACCGGGGGGACATGATAGAGGTCTCAGGTACATTAAGGAGAATAGGAGGAGCAGTCAGGGTGCTCCGAAGGAAGGAGGGGGGGCAACTAGAGGGCATGGGTGGAAGCTGGAGGGGGGGAAGATTCAGGGGAGAAAGGAGGAGGTGCTACTTCACTGAGAGGGTGGTGGAGCCATGGAATGCGCGCCCAGGGGGCTGGTGGAGGCAGAGACATGGAGGAGTTCAGGAGGGGGTAGGACAGGTACAGGGGAAGGATTCTGGAAGCAAAGTCCTGTGCAGTGAGAATATCTGGGACTGGGAAGGGAGAAACCAGAGAGGGCAAGGGGGGGCAGCAAGGTCAGCTCCCAGGGTGGGGGCTGACCAAACAAGCAGACAGGAAAGACCATTAGGCCTATTCTGCCGGTTAGTATGTTAGTATGTTCATGAGCAGATGTGAAAAAGTGGCAATGCTAAAACTCTGGAGTGAAAATATGGGAAACTGGTGAAGTTACAAGTGTGTGTAGAAACTGCACAATGCACGCCCATAACACAATCATTTTGTGGAATTTTTCACCAGATTTTCAACATGGGCATTATGGGACCTCCCCTCATGAACAGTGGCACTGTGATTTTGTTAATCTGTCCCAAAAATCAATTTTCCCCAGTGACCATGCCATTCTATACCACAGGTGCGACCACACATTTTGGGTAGGATGTGAAAAATGACAACTGTACTGTTCATAAGGAATTGTGAAAAAATGGCAATGTTGAAAATCTGGAGAGAAAAAATTAAAAATGAGCGAAGTTATGAGCATACATAGAAACTGCAATGCACGCTCATTATCACAGTCATTTCTTGGCATTTTTAACCAGATTTGAAACATGGGGTTTTTGGGACCCCACCTCATGAACAACATTAATCAATCCCAAAGGGTGATTACGCACAGTGACTGTGAAATCACCTTTCAAGACCGAGTAATGAAATGACTGTGACATGTTCATGAGGTGGGGTCCCAAGAACCCCATGTTGAAAATTTGGGATTACAGTTCCTAAAAATGGCTGAGATATCAACCTAAGTAGAAACTTCCCATTGACTCCCATTATACAGCGCATACCCGATTCCGCAGTTTGGCTCTGAAGAGTGCAGACGTGTCCCGGTCCAGAGAAGATCACTGCTCCTGACCTCCAGAGGGTAAGTATGGGTGAGGGGGCATGTGGGTAAGTGGGTGCTTAGTGGGAGGAGGAGGAACTGGGGAGACGCGTGGACCGTTTCTTTTGCAGGAAAAAAACATGTCGGGGACGGTTTTCTTTCTGGGTTTAAAAAATATTTGCACACCGGGGTGGGCTCCCAGTGTGTCACAATGGTGGTGGTAGTGGGGGTGCATGCCGACACAGGGATTGGGTATCCCAGTGTCTGCAGATTACAGATGGGGGGGTGCATCCATCACCAGGAGTGGGGATCCCAGTGTCGGGAACATTTTGGCACACTGGAGTGGTCTCCCAGTGTGCCACCTTAATGGAGGGAGGGGGGATACATGCCGACATGGTGATTAGGCACCCAGATGTCGGCTTTCCTTGCAGATTGTGGTGGGTGGCAGGAGCTGTGGCTCGTTACTTGTTTCACCAGGAAAGGCACACAGAACAACCAAGTTATTTCCGGAGCAAGGGCCAGAGACAGAGTGCTGGGGCAGGAGCCAACAAGGTTGTGAGGGAGGGGGAGGTGTCGCTGCAGTGACGAACTGTTCATGATTGCAGCGGCAGATTCATTTCAACTCCTTGGCTGTCTTTGAAGCTGCTGTCATTGGCAGCTTCTCTCTTGATTGGTGGCTGAGGGACCTGCCCAGTAAAGCATCCGCTGCATTGATCACAACACTGACACACCTCTGAAATGTGGTACTGTTGCAAGATGTTTTTTGCACATGCGCACAAGCAAACTTAAAAAAAGATCTGCCCAGCAGTAGTTTTGAAGCAAGGGATTAGGAAGCAGCAGTAGTCAGTATTTCTGAAGAAGTAGGATGGGGAAAAGGATGGGGAGAGAGGAGAGGAGAAGTAGCAGTAGCAATGAGGAGTGATCTCAGAGTGAAGGGGTTAGTATTGGTAGTGAGGTCGACAGAAGGAGTGGTAGAGGCATTCTAGTCAGGCAAAGAAGGACTTGGTAGGGCTGCATAGTAAACCATATCCCCATAATCAAACACAGGGTAGATCACTTTTTAATTTTCACAGTTTACAGTTTTTCACCCATATCACTGGCTTAGCTTCCCTGCTGTTACCCCAGTACCTCCCCCCAGTCCCTACCTACCTATCTCCCTGCTGGCCACTCCCACTGAGCCTCAGATTTTCCCTTGGTGTGGTACAGGTGTGAGGACACGTGCCCCCAAACTTGCAGTTCATTGGGTGATGGCGGAAGCCCTAGAGGCAGCGGTCACGATCCAGCAATAGCACCTCTACGGTGCAAGGATCCTGATCCACCTACCCCCCAAAGAGATAGATAAGGTGCCACTTGCCCCATGGGCGGCAGTCATGATCTAGCCATACCACCTCTATGGTACAAGGAACCTGATCCACCTACCCCCCCAAAGAGATAGGTATGGTGCCACTTGCCCCCACGGGCAGCGGTCACAATCCAGCCATAGCACCTCTACGGTGCAAGGAGCCTGATGCACCTACCCCCCAAAGAGATAGATAAGGTATGACGCTTGAAAAATTGCCATGATTTCTCTGGGCTGTGTGAACTCTGAACCGGATCATCACTTGCAATTTGCTGTTTTCAATTTCAGCACCTTCTCAGGGTAGCGCTATAGGCGACATGCCTGTGTAGAGCTCCCTGATTGGCTGGTCTCACTCACTTGAGACAGGAGCGCCTGAGACGTATGGCTTAATGTAAGCCTGCATCCCCGTACTCGGCTCCTAATTTATGTATTTTAATTTATCCTGTTCTGCTCAGCCTGTGTAAAGTAACTTACCATTTCCCTCCGCTGCAGTTTCTCTCCAACTGTATGTGCACTGATTCAGTGCTAGCTCTGCAAACTTCCCCTTGATTTTCCCCCAATTAAGCTTTCACTCTGTACACTGCCTTGAAGTGAGTTTGCAAAAAAGTTTTACTGGCTTTGTTATTACATATTTTTTTAATCCTATTTAAGACTGTACTGGGTTTACCTGCTTACTGCTATGGACTTACTGTAGTTAGAAAATTCAGTGAATTGTAAAATCTGTGTAGCCTCTGTCTTGAGCCTAAGGCTCCTGCTCTTGACTTTCATTCTTAATCATCTTCCTTTGTCTCCCTGTCCTCCTCTGTCTCTGTTCTGCCCCTCCTGCCCTCCCCCATCAGTCTGTTCTTTTGTGCTTGTTTTGGATTCTCGAGTTAGCCGGCACCTTGCCTCTGTCTGAGACCGCCCCCGTCTTGTCTTTCAAGTTGGTGCTCAGCTCTCTTTGTGTGTCTCTGTTTAGACACCCCCCCATCTGCTCCTATTTAATCTGCTGTCTCCTTCCTTACAGGTGCCACTTGTCCCCACGGGCAGAGGTCACGATCCAGCCATAGCACCTCTACGGTGCAAGAAGCCTGATCCACCTGCCTCCCAAAGAGATAGATAAGGTAAGACGCTTGAAAAATTGCCACAATTTCTCTGGGCTGTGTGAACGCTGAACCAGATCATCACTTGCAATTTGCTGTTTTCAATTTCAGTGCCTTCTCAGTGTAGCGCTATTGGTGACACGCCTGTGTAGAGCTCCCTGATTGGCTGGTGTCACTCAACTGAGACAGGAGCACCCGAGACATGTGGCTTAATGTAAGCCTGCATCCCTGTACTCAGCTTCTAATTTATATATTTTAATTTAGCCAGTTCTGCTCGGCCTGTGTAAAGTAACTTACCATTCCCCCCCGCTGCAGTTTTTCTCCAACTGCATGTGCACTGATTCAGTGCTAGCTCAGCAAACTTCTCCTTGATTTTTCTTCCCACTCCCCTCGCCCTCCCCGGCCTCCTTTAAATGCACACAGTCTCCACCCACTCCTATGTGATGATTCAGTTTATTGGTTACATACTGTCAACAACTGCAATTCCTCCCATCCCCTTTTTGCAACTAAGCCTTCTAGCAGCTTTATCTCATTCTGTCTTGCTGAGGCATGCCATTTTGGTACTTTAGGTTTGCTTATTGTTGACTAGTATATCCTGCCTTGCTGACTAACATATCCTGTCTTGCTAAGGCACTGTTTTACTTGAAAATTGTACTACAAATTACTGAACTGTGACTGATTTGCCAAAAAACTGTTTATTGTCTAAAAATGTTCCCAGCAACCAAGTGTTACAGCCCCTTCGTGACTTTGTAGCTCTCTCCAGACTGCAAGGCACCAAGGAAATCGCTGGATTTTCAGTTGCTAATTGAGCTGTTTTCACTCAGACTGCTAGCCTTTGTGTTGCCCCACTATTAATTCGAGCTCCTCTCTCCTTTCTCTAGCCGAGAATCCGCTGGGGATCCCAGCTCAGATGCCTCTGCGTGGACCCGGACACTGGGCAGTCGGGCTTCGGCCGCCGCATGAGACCTCCTCATCAGATTCCACCACTTGGAGAGGTACAGCAAAGCCTCAATTTTTCACCCGCCCATCCTCCAGTGTGCTATTATATAGACCTGTTAGCACCACCCACTCCCATCCCTGACGAATCTCCTGTCTTCTCTTTCTTACTAAAACAATTTGTTACTACCAGGGTTCCGCCAGGGGATTCCTGTAACCAGCAGCTGGTGAGCTACCCTTGTTATCAAAATTCCCTCATTTACCCAACAACTGCAATTATGGCAGCCTCGTGGCAATTCCTCCTCCTGACTGCTCTGTATATCATACCTCTTACTGGCTTACTATCCGAAAAATTTGAGACTGGGGGTACACCACATCCTCATCCTGAAGACTGCTCACCCAATCTGACTCTACACATCACATGTTATGCCAAGGCTCCTTGCCAACTGATCCAGGTGGACTACCTTCCTCGAAGAGCAACTATTGTAGGTTTGAGTACGCCTCCTTCCTTATCTCTAATTAATTCGAGTTACTCCCACTGGCATTACACAGCCAGAGTATTAGCCTCAGTATCCTTAGGCTTGCATAAATTAAGAAACAAAGCTTGGCACCCCGGTTCCTCCTCCATGCCAAGCCGGAAAAAGCCTCAAGCTCATTGCCTTTCACTTGAATCCCTGAAAAATTTGCTACTCCTCTTACTCTGCTCTGGCAATGTCGAGCTTAATCTAGGGCCCATAAATAAACTTACCTCCCCTTCTGAGTCACTATCTCTTAAAGGTATTAGTTTTATGCACATTAACATGTGGTGCCTGCTGAAAAAATTCACCCTTATCCAGACTTGAACCACCCATACAATGCCAGATGTGCTTGTTATCTCAGAATCCTGGCTACGGCCTTCACGCCAAATAGCGTGATTAATATACCTAACTACCAGACCTTTAGATGCGATAGGCAATCCAGAGGAGGTGGGGTCACCATCTACATCAAAGATAGATTTATGGCATCAACACTTAATTCTAGCTCACTGGTAGCAGGATTTGAGTGCCTGGACGTAAAAATCGACCTATTCCCATCGTTAGCACTCCGAGTCATAGGATGCTATAGACCACCACCTGCTGATACTCAGCTCTTGTCCTATTTTACAACTATCTTGGATACTAGCCCCCTGCAAACAGTTATCCTTGGGGATCAAAACTTCAATTGGCTGTCGGAAGCTGGTCACCCGCTTAAATCTTTCTGCGACTCCCTTGGTTTCACCCTGCTCAGTGAAGAGCCCACCCATATCAACAAAAAGAATACAGACAAAAGTAGCCTTCTGGATGTCCTGCTTGTGAATAAACACCATTCCTTCTCCCACGTTGGAACCTTTGATGTGGATGATATTAGTGACCATTGCCTAATAGCTGGAGTTTGGACAGCCAACAAAGTGCCAACTATGGCCAAATTCTCCACCAAAAGGTCAATCAGGTCATTCAACCCAAAGACATACCTACTTGACCTAAAAAACTCCCTCCTGTGGCAGAGTTTTTACCTTGCTAAAACAGTGGAAACTGCATATTCTATACTACATGAAATCATTACCTACGCCATGAATCTACATGTGCCTCTGTCAAAAATATGCATAAAGGCTAGGAAATGCCGTCGGTTCACTCAAGATCTCAAGGCTGCACTACTGTCCAGGGATAAACTCTGGAAAACTGCCTACAAATCCCAAAAAAAGTAAGACTGGCGCCTCTTTAGAACAGCTAGAAATCGCTGCACCAAACTGATTAGGGAAGCTAAAGCCTGCTATTACCAAGCAGAACTAGATGCTGCAGCCAATTGTCCCTCCAAATTCTGGGCCACAGTCAAAGAACTGGTGGGAGCCATGTCACAAAATATGCTCCCTACAAAAATTACCTCTGACAGTACAGTAATCAATGACAAAAAAGAGATACTGCAGGCATTCAACATGCACTTCGCCACAGCAGGCTTAGCCTTCGATAACTCGCCTGCATGTAGCCTGTGCACCCAACTTGGCATGACTCCACCAAATGTTGGCTCCGTTAGTCAACATTTCTCATTCTCATTGGTTTCCCTTAAGGAAGTGGAAGACTTGATTCTCCACCTGGATACTAAGAAAAGTGCCGGCGCAGATGCACTTGAACCATACTTCCTAAAGATAGCATGCCACGTATTGGCAGTGCCTATTGCTAATTTATTCAACCTGTCCCTAACACAAGGTACCCTCCCTCAAATATGGAAGATTGCACACGTTATCCCACTATTTAAATCTGGAGACCCTTGCAACCTTAATAACTATAGGCCAATTTCTCTCCTACCCACACTCTCGAAGCTACTGGAAAAATTAGTAAATGGCCAACTAAGATCCTTCATCGAAAGAGAAAAATTACTAAACCCCCTTCAATCCGCAGTCAGAGCCAACCACAGTACAGTCTCAGCATTAGCTAAAGTAACCAATGACTGGCAACTGGAGTTGGAGCATAAAAAGTCAGTATGTGCTGTGTTTCTTGACCTCAGCAAAGTATTCGACACAGTCGACCACGACGTGCTCCTCGAATTGCTAAAAACACTAGGACTGGATGCTACTTCTCTAAACTGGTTCTCTGAATATCTGACAGACAGATACCAGCAGGTGAAAGTGGATGGTGAACTATCTGCCCTTAAAACTCTTACAAAGAGGTATCCCTCAGGGATCCATATTAGGTCCCCTCCTTTTCACAGTGTATATCAACAACATTGATGAGGGAATCAAGGATGCAAGTATTCACTTATTCGCGGATGACACAGTGCTGTACCTGAGTCGTCCCACACCAAAAGAAGCTTGTACTGACCTACAAAAAGATTTCAACCTCCTGCAACTCCAACTAATCAATAAAAAACTGCTATTAAATGCTTAAAAAACTAAAGCCATGTTATTTTCCCCCGTAAACTGCACAAGCGCTACTGACTCCCTCCACCCAATAACCACGATGCTGGGAGAGTGCTTAGAGTACTTTCTGAAATTCAGATATCTTGGCGTCTGGATTGACTGTAAACTCTCCTTTACTGACCACCTGGAAGACTTGCTGAAAAAATTAAGGCAAAGACTTGGCCTTTTTTTTTTACAGGATAAGAAGACTTCTTACAGCAGACGCAAAGAAATGACTAGTCCAAGCCACGTTCCTGGCCTTAATTGACTACACAGACTTCATATACAGTAGCTGTGTGGCTTCCTATCTTGGAAAATTGGATACGCTCTGCCACAGAGCTATACGCTTCATCACTGACCTTCCCTTTTCTACCCATCATTGATCACTATATGCCGCCACGGGCTGGACTTCACTTCACTATAGGCACAACTTTAATGCAGCACTCCGTACACTTAGAGCCCTCAGTGGCAAACTCCCTCAATGCATCATCGACTGTCTGTCTCCGATTGTGCCCAGGAATTGTTCCCTTAGAAGCTACTCACAACTCCTGCTAAATATACCCAGGGCACTCACACGAGTCGGGAGAGCCACCTTTGGACTCTCACTCCCATCAATATGGAATAAAACCCCAAAACTACTTAAGCTGAAAACCCCAGTAAGTACCATTTTGTTCAAAAGGCTTTACCGTGATGGCATCACAGAAATTTGCAACTGCTTTGCTAGACACTAACTAACCTCCCTCCCTCCCTCAAACGGCAGCCCGCAAACGGCGGCCCCCCATCTGAAATGTGTGCCTCTGCCCCCTAGCATGCCCACCAACAGATCCACAGGATTTATTGCTGAACTCCCATATCTTATTCTTTGACACTCTGAACAGCTGCAGCCTGATTCTAGCACATGCTACCGCACTTGGGAATAATTATCGTCTTTCGCCCCCAAAAATATTCGGTCCCTCATCCATCCAACACCTCCCTCTGCCTCAACCTCCAGGACCCTCCCAGTTATGCCACTGCTACTATATTCCTCCTCTTGCTCTTAGTACAACGTCAGCTTTTCTCCTCCATATGTCGCCGCATTTTGGGGCAAAAATCACTTTGTTGCCTTTTGTACAGTCCTCTACCCTCCTAATTCCTCACTGTACTCTAACAATTGGGTCCTCTTCACTTGCACCCCTATTCCCCATCTCTCCCTACATTATGCACTTGATATCTTCTATCTGGTATGCCTACCCTCTCACTAACATTTCCCACTACAAAATGCACAGTTTTGGGGCTTGGATCCAGCACAAGTTCATTATCCACGACTCCTTGTAGTTCTATGTTCAATGTATATTACCTGTAAATGTGCATTTTTACTATAATAGCAGCTATTTTTACTGTTTGTACTATTGCAACTTGTCTTTCTGTATTATTACTGTAGGACTGCAGGTCCTCCTTGTAAATGAGCTTGCTCAATGGTGCCCACCTGGATAAATAAATATATTGATTGATTGATTGATTGATTGATCGGAAGCGTCAGGACCATCCCAGATATACCAAGAAAAAAAATGTGTCCATGCAAGATATATCCATCACATATCATGTGCAAAAGAAGCAATTTCCCAAATTGAGCAACTACATAGTAAACAGTCCACAGTTATACCATTCTCTTACATCATACTGCACATTGGCTGAACTGTTGCTTCCAATATAAGCTATTGAAAATAGTGCAGGTACAGTGTGCGTGACTTATACAGTCACCTTTGACTGACAGTGATTTGTCTGGTGTAAGAGGCATCCATTATATCACGATTAGTAGTTGTACTCACTGGTAGCTGCTGTTAAAGGTAGAACAGGTGATGCGGGTGATACAGGTAAAGACAAAGACAGATTTTTACCCACTCCGGGTTCTATACTTAACTCTACTGATTTTGACTTTGTAGAGGCAATCTGCTAAGATGCCAGTAAGCCCTTTATACTGTACTGAAATTCTGAGAGCAAGTTTATTGTGGCCATGTGAATCATAAGTATGGAAAGGAGAGGTTTAATAGGGTCCTTTCCCAAAAGAAAAACCCGACAGGTGGTAACATGACCATAATTCTGTTCAGCAATTCTGTTCCTAGTTGTGCAGAGCAGGCGGTGCTCTGGAGCTCTAGAAAGGGTACGTGAGGTGAGAGAGCAAATGCTGACTGAAATGTAAGCAGAAAAAAGGCATCAGTAAGTTAAAACCAAAAACTAACAATGGGGGGGGGGTGCAGGGGTTATATTTTAATTTTAACTTTTAACTGCTTAAGTGCTCTGAAATGGATCATTGTAAAGAGGGGAGCGGGGACAAATAAAGTAGGCAAAGAGGACAGCTTAGCACCTTGTGAGTTTGGTTATCTGTGGTCAGATAGTGTAGGGGGGTCCATTTACACCTCCACAACTGCTGTCAGGTATCGTCAGGAAGTATCAAAGAGGGTGACAGCAGTTGTGAAGGCATTAATGGGTCTCAGGTGTCTGGTATAGCAGGCACCACTAATCCGCTATAGCCAGCGGAATTATAAAAAAGCCCTATAAGAAATGCTTTTTGGCATGCAGGAATTGTCTGCTATAAGCAGCTGCCCAGCTTCTGCAAACTGTATTTTCAAGCTTCTAGAATTTTGGCCCTGCTGAACCGATCACTAGGAAATTTTTAAGGTCCAGGGGCCCCATATTCAAACTGTTAGTGTAGTACTAACTGGGTTAGTGCCATGCTTGCCATGTATAGCGATGGTAGTTGGGGCAGAGGCTGTATTCAGAGTACAAAACAGTCTCGAGTACTTATTGACAATCATTCAGCGGCTGGCAGAGGAGAGGAGCAGAGGGCTGTGCAAGTTGCAGTTGCTGTCCTGAGTATGGACCAGTGTCTGGGCAGAGGGGGGTGTGGGGCAGTGGATATGGAGCAGGTGGGTCAGAGGGGGGGATTGGTAACTGCTGGAGGGCTGGGGGGACCACTAGCCACCAGGGAAGGACTTTTATGAGCATGGGTGATTGGGCATCTGGGGACCACTAGACAACAGGGAACATAAGGATTATTAACGGCATTGGTAATTGTGGGGTGGAGGAACCATTAGACACCAGGGAAAATAATGATTATTACCAGTGTGGGCAACTGGGTGTCTGGGGGATCACTAGACACCAGGGGAAATGAGAATTATTACCAGCGTGGGTGATTGAGTGTATGGGGGACCACTAGACACCAGGGAAAATGATGATTATTACCAGTGTGGGTGATTGGGTGTCTGTGGGATAACTAGACACCAGAGGAAATGAGGATTATTACCAGCGTGGGTGATTGGGTGTCTGGGGTATCAGTAGACACCAGAGGAAATAATGATTATTACCAGTGTGGGTGACTGGGTGTCTGGAGGATCACTAGACACCAGGGGAAATGAGGATTATTACCAGTGTGGGTGATTGAGTGTCTGGGGGACCACCAGGCACCAAGGAACATAAGGATTATTAACAGCATTGGTGACTGGGGGGGTGGAGGAACCACTAGACATCAGGGAATCATTGATTATTAAGTACAGCATGGGCACTAAGGGGTTTCATGGTATGCTAATGAGCCTATAATGGGCATGCAAATGGCCTCTTATTGCTTGTCCAGTGCCCTCATTAGTGTGCTAGGGCTGACTATGACTCACAGGAACCCTGGTGCTATTGCCGATGGGCTCCCCTGTGGGCCACATTCAGCCTTGGGCTGTGCCAGTGCGGCACATAGTCACTATGTGCTGCGCTGGCACAACCCCATATTGAGACAGTGTGCTCTGTTGAAGCATGCTAACTGACTATTACTGAGGGCCACCCATGCGTTATTTGCAGCACAGCACTACTGGATGTGTGATGCTAATGGACGGCTCTGCATATGGGAGCCGGAGCCAGAGATCCTTGCACTGACTCCACGCATGCCAATTTTCAGGTGACTCAATCGGAATGACGGCTGCATCATTATGGTGCAAAAATAGGGGTTTAGCATCAAAGTGCCTACTCAGCCCTAATATGAAGGTGCTAACCTGCCTGTACAGTGTATGTAGAAATATGGTAAGTATGTTGCTCTGGTGGGATTTGTTCTGGTTTCAGAGCCTGTGCTCAAGTTAGTAGATGATGCTGCTGCAGCAACCCTCCACCCCATTCACTATGGTAATCAGAGGAAAGGTATCCAAGGATTGTAATTACCTGATAGGAAGGTGGTTAATCACAGTAATAACCCAAGTTTCATTGCTGGGCAGAGGACTAAACTTTGTGAATTCCAGCTATGTAGCCAGACGGTGGGGAGAGAAGGAGAACTAGAAACAGAGAAATGAAGAAAGAAGCCTTCAAAAATCTGACACAGAAAGAAGGAAATAGAAATAAATATTTTTAAAATATTTACATAAGTCATTTTTGGTGAGATCCTGCATCTACTCCATGATACTCTTGCAAGAACTTTACTGAATTACTTGGACATCAAGTGAATTGTTTAAGGTCATACAGTTAGTCATGGTGCCTAAGGTGGTGGGATTCAAACCTATATGTCCAGGCTCATATTTCTGTACTGTACTCACTTGATCACACACTATCTCAAAGACAGAAAGTTGGTATGATCAGTGACAGAAAGGGAGACAAATTGTTGGGTGAGATAAATGCCAGGCTTGGCATGGAGCCAGGGGACTTGTGACTCTGGCAATGCCAGCCTTACAACTTACGTCACCTATGGACTCAAAAACAAGTTACAGTACGACTTGAAGCTCACCCCCCCCCATATACAAAATATATTGTGTGTATGTTTCCATGTGTTTGTTTGCATTTCAGTTTGTGTTTCTGTATCTGTGTGTACAGTATGTATTTATGTATTGAAAACTGGTAACTGGGAAAGGCACACTGAGCTGGGGATCATTTCCAGATATGACCCAGGGGGAGAGGGGAGTGAAGTGCACACAAAACAATACATCAATGACATATCGGTGAGCTATTCAGTGACAGCTTCAATTGCAGGGTGCACTAACAGGCAACAGCTACTGGAGGAAATACAGCAGGCAGCAATTGCTAATTGTTCATGACAAGTGCACAGTAAATACAATATAATCCCTTAAGTATGAAATAAAGTATGTGATACCTGAGGAGGTGGTTTTCGCACCATAGCCTGACAGATGTCTGCCTCTGTTGCAGCCAAGTATAGGGTGAAGATTGCTTGTGGTGGACAGTAGAGTCAGGGAGGTTGACAGTGACAGGTAGGACAGAGAAGGGACCTTAGGTGGTATCTAAGGGCCGAGACAGAGGAGGAAAAGCAGACAGTAGAGGGGAGCAGGTTCCAGAGGGAAGGGAGGCAGTAGGAAAAGACAGCTTGTCCAGGAACAGTGTTAGGGTTGGGCATAGAGAAGGTACATGGATTCAAAGAGCGAAGAGAGTGGGAGGAGGGGTGATGGCAGAGAGGAGTGAGGAGAGATAGGAGAGGAGGGACCCACACTAGAATTTAGATATGAATGAGGCACCATGGAATTGGTGATGTGAGGGGACAGGGAGGATGGAAAGGGAAGAGTAAAGTGAGTAGTGATGAGTGGTGTACCATCACCGCAGCGAATCCCTGATGGCGAAGACCACCACAGCAGCAGGAATCGGGCAAAATACACCCATCGCTGTAGTGGTCTGTGTGCCAATCAGGACTGCCTCGCTGGGTGTTTGCTCCCCCCTCGGTCCAACTCCGACTAGGAGTTAGAATCCCAGAGACCGGGGGTTGGGGGTTCTTGGGGTGCAGCCCCCCGATTGTGAGCGCCGACATCCCCATGGCTACAGTGCCGACAGTCGGCATTGTAGCCGTCGCTGTAGGGGATGTCGGCACTGTCGAAGCACTATAGGTAAACCGTGATGAGTATAAGGGGACGAATTTGTAGTAAAACGGCAGAAAACATTACAGAGGGTGTCCAGTCTGACAAAGGAGGAGGAGTGGGTTGTGCCATAGACCATGTTCGCATAGTTGAAGACTGAGAGAACCATTTTGGTGACCAGCTCCTGGCGGATCTGGGGGGACAGGCGTTCCTTGTTGTGATACAGTACACCTAATTTAAGGCAGAATTTGGTGTGGATGGCATCAATGTGGGTGGAGAAGTCAAGCTGATTATCAAGCCAAACTCTGAGTTATTTAAAGGCAGGGACTACATCAAGTGGGGTGCCGTCCAGCATGGAGAAGATAGGGAAAGGTGATAGTCTGGCCAATTTCTGTCTGATTTTGTAGGTCACGGACACTGTTTTCTTGGTGTTAACCTGGACTTGGTAGGCTTCAAACCAGCATAGAACATAATGGAAGTCCTGCTGAAGTGTACCTTCAACAGCCATGGAGGAAGGACAGGAGGTGTAAAGGACAGTGTCAAGAACAGGTCCCAGTATGGAGTCCTGTGGGACCTCAGTTAGGATGGGGTGGGTCGGAGAGAGAGAGCCTCCCACCTATACAGACTGTTGATGGCCCATGACGTAGGAACAGAACTACTCCACAGCAGGAGCTGAGAGGCCAACAGAACTCAGCTAGTCCAGGAGGAGTGTGCAGGATATTGAGTCAAAAGCTTTGGCTAGATCAATAAATACGGCCACAGTGATATGTCCCTGATCCACCCCAGAGAGGATGGCATCAGTTACCTGCAGCAGAGAGAAGACTGTGGAGTGGTGCTTTCTAAATCCAGAGTGGAAGAGAAAGATGAGGTTGTAAGAGTGAAATAAGTCAGCAAGCCTGGAGCAGACAAGACCCTCCTGCAGCTTTGCGAGGGAGGGGAGGGATGAGATAGGCTGGAAGTTGCTGGGGGAGGAGAGTCCATCCCCTTTGTGCAGAGGTGGAACCTTAGCAATCTTCCAGGTGTGAGGGACAACACTGAGGGAAAAGGAGAGGTTCAGATGGTGAGAGAGCAGAGAGACAATCGCAGGACCCGAGATATGGAGAAATTTAGGGCCCAATCCATCAGGGCTGGACATGGCTGGGTTAAATGATGTGAAGACTAGGAGGATTTCATGAGGGGAGACAGGAGCAAAGTGGAAACCTTCAGTTGAATGAGACTGGGGAGAGGCAGCAGAGGATGGAGTGGGAGAAGGTTCAGGGGACAAGACAGAGGGTAGTGAACAGGTGGCAAAGAATTCATTAAAAAGAACAGCATCAGAATGAGAGTCAGAGACTGGTGAGCCATCCACAAGGAGAACTGGGGGAATGGACTGGGTGGGCGGGTGAAAAAGGGAGTGGATAATTCTCCAGAATTTTGCTGGGGAACTAAGGTTTGACTGGAGGTTGGATTTGAAATAGAGGGCCTTAGCAGCAAGAACAGCATTCATACAGGGGTTCCTGACTGACCTATAGGTTAGGAGTTCAGACAGGGAGTGTGAGACTTTGTAGTGTGCCCAAGCCTTGTCACAGGACCTGTAAAAGTCAGTAATGTCATATGTAATCCATGGGTGGTGGGAGCTTTTGACCCTGGACTTCCTAAGGGGGGGCATGCTTGTCACAGGTGTAATTAAATTTGGTGAGAAAGAGGGAGATGACCAAATCAATGTCTGGAGCAGAATAGATGGGGGACCAATCTGTGGTTGTGAAGTCATTTAAGAGGGCAGTGTAGTCAAGGGACAAGAGGGATCAGGTCCAAATGTATTTTGGGATGGAAGGAGATGGAGTGGGCCAAACTTTCCTAATACACTATGTCATACAGTGGTTACTGAAGGCATCTGGCAGAAAGCCAGATGCAGTGATACATTGAGGGTGGGTGGAAAGCACCCAGTCCAGAAGAGTGTGGTTAGTGGAATGAGAATTGAGCTGGCTGGGTTCTGAGATTAGCTGAGTAAGGTCTAAGGACTCAGTTCTGTTGGAGAAGGGCTTGGAGGCAGGGGAAAGCCAACTGGTGTTGAAATTCCCAAGGAGAAAGAGCTCAAAGGAGGAGGTGTGGGAAATGACACAAGAGATGGAGTCGACCAGAGAGGAGTGAGAAATTTTAGGAGAGGCAAAGAGGACACCAGCAAAGATGGGGAGAGTGGAACAGAAGGATAGGTTAGCTAGAAGGAGCTTGTGTGAAGATGACACAGACTCACTGAAGGTGACAGTGGGGGATAGATTTTGCCAGACATACAGGGCAGCTCCACCTCCAGGATTACCATGGTCCTGACAGAAGAGGTAGTAGTCAGGGAAAGCCATGTGAGAGTTATGTATCCCGGATGAGAGCCAATATTCAGAAATACACAGAAGGCTAGGAGAGTCTTGGGAGATCCAGACCATGAGGGGATCAAGTTTAGGGAAGGGATTCCTAGCATTAAGGTGGACAATGCTGAGGCCTTTGGGAAAAGTTAGAGCAGAGGAGAGCGGCATGAGGGACCAGTTTTAGGTCCCACATTACCTGCTAGGAGTGGGAGAAGGAAGAGGAGAAAGAGGATGAAGTGCGACTTTCGCCCTCTGGAACGAGGGATAGGGAGGGGAGAAGGAGAGGAAGGAAAAGGAAGGGTGCAGAAATTCAAGATTTAGGGAGGGAAAGGGAAGTAGACCAGGGTGTATGGTAGGAGTAGGGTGAGGGGGAGGGAGGGAAGGATGGATGGGGTAAGTGGAGCGGAGAGATGAGCACAAGAGAGGGGAAGGGGCAAAGGAGGTGAGGAGAGGGTGGGGAGGAGAGGTGACAGGGAAATGAGGGGGAAAAGGGTGAGGCAGAGTGAAGTGGATAGGAGTATTGTAAAAGAAACAGTAACAGCATATATTTATAGCAGTGAAGCAGAGCGAACAAGATTAGGCCGGGCAGCGCAGTAACCATCAGAGGTAGACTAACTAGGGCATTCAAGTAACCCAGTCAGAATAGGGGGCAGCAACTATTGGAAAACTAAACTAGGCACTTTTTGGAGTGGAAGTGCCACTACACATCACATACTTAGTTTGGGGTCTTGCAACTAAAGGTCTTAGATTAAAAGGGAAGATATATTTAAAGGCTATATTTGTAGCAGCTGCCACAAAAGCTGTAACACAAAGGTGGCTCCAACCTTCCCCCTTCCCCAACTCTGGAGAACTGGCAGGAGAACTGTAAGAATATACTTGCAGTGGAGTGGCTCACAGCCAAATTGAGGAACACAACAGAGAGGATGAAAATTGGATGGCTCCCATACTCCTCAATTTTAGAACAGAAAAAAGGGACCCCAGTTTTGGAGCAGATCACAAACTTCATGTGAACCAAAAGTACATAGTGGGTTAGACCACAACAGGAGGTAGGAAAATGTAGACAGGGTATCCCTATGTCAGGCAAGAAGGAACTTATATAGAACCATTAATTTACTAAAAAAAGGAAGATAAAACGTTTTTAAGGAACCTGGGGAAAAGAAGGAAGGCAAGACAGGGGGATAGTATGGTTGAGGGGGGGAGGGAAGAGTACAACTGGAGGAGGACTTTGAGGAAGCAGAGGTGCTGAATATCTACTTCTGCTCAGTCTTCAAGGGGGCCGGTGGACCTGAGCTGAGGGGGAAGGGGAAGGAAGACAAAAAGGTGGATCCTAGCCTGTTCAGCGTATACAGGGTTAGGGAGGAACTAGGCAGGTTAAAGGTGGACAAAGCAATGGGGCCATATGGTTTGTACCCGAGGGTACTCCGGGAACTGAGGGAAGAGCTGGCTGCCCCACTGACAAGACTGTTTAATTTGTCCCTGGATAAGGGTGGGTGCCAAGGGACTGGAGGAGGGCGGATGTGGTGCCACTGCACAAAGGGGGGCAGTAAGGAGGTGGCGGAGAAGTATCGCCCAGTCAGCCTCACCTCGGTGGTGGGTAAGGTTACCTGACTGAGCTCCTGACACCTGCAACCTCTGTACGCTCCCTCCACACCTCATCTAGGGACCTCCTGGATGTTCCCAGGGTTTGGCTCAAGACATCGGGCGACCATGCCTTCAGTGTCACTGGGCCGACCCTGTGGAACTCACTGCCACCTGCAGTCAGGGAGGACTGCCCAGTTGAGGTGTTCAAGCAGTTGCTAAAATCCCACCTCTTCCACCTGGCTTATCTGGAATAAACTTTCTCTACCTGACGTTTGAGTAAACATCAGTAACCTATAACCAGCTGTGATTCTGAATTTTAGTACTTTATATTTACTTATTAATATTTTGTGCCATGTATTACTTGTATTGTTTTATTGTTAGGCACCCAGAGCCTCTGGAATTGGTCACCATAAAAATAAAATTTGCCTTACCTTGCCTTGCCTAAGGTGATGGAGGCACTAATAAAGGAAAGGCTGGTGGACTACCTGGCCGGTAGCGGCCTGCAGGACAATAGGTGGCATGGCTTCATGAATGGGAGGTCATGTCAAACGAAACTGATAGAGTTCTTCAATTAGGTGACACAGGTGGTTGACCAGGGAGGGGTGGTGGACGTAACCTATCTGGACTTCAATAAGGCTTTCGACACCGTCCCTCACAGAAGACTAGTAAATAAGCTGGAAAGCTTAGGGGTGGGATGGAAAATAACTAGGTGGGTGGAAAACTGGTTGGTGGGCAGAAGCCTGAGAGTGGTGGTAAAATGGGTGGACTCCAGGGTAAGAGCATGACGAGTGGGGTGCCCCAGGGGTCGGTACTGGGACCCCTCCTTTTTATGTTGGCTCGTGTTTGCACGCCAGCCAACATATTGCATTAGTAGCAGATTTGGAGGCGTGGTCACTGTTGGGCAAATGCAGGGCACGCATCAGTAGGTGCGTCCCTCATTCCCCAATAAGCCAGCATGCAGGTGCCACAACAGAAATACATAATGTGGCAAGCACATCTAAGGAAAGATCTGCTGCAATGAGAGCAAAGCTCGTCATATGCAGTGGCACCTCCCAACATGCCTTCCCAGGTGAAACATTAGAGTAAACATGACGGCACACTGCCTGCCACAGTGCCGACTTCGGGGGTGCCCAATCCCCCTGTCGGCATGCTCTAACCCAGTTTATATGCCAACAGGGGAGCCCACTCCCCATCGGCATAATACACTCCCCCCATTTGTTATGTGCCAATGGGGGTGCCCAATCCCCCTCGGCTCTTACCCCCACTTCGGAATGTGCTGATGTGGTACCCAATCACCCATTGGCTAGCCCTCCCAGACACTCAGATGGCTCACTGGTAGCCCACCCCAGCGTGCCAAATGCCCCTATAAAAAAAAAAAAAAGTCTTGCAATGTTTTATTTTTTTTTTTTTACCTGTAAAAGAAGAAAACGGTCCCTGGCGGTCTGTCCAGCTCCCTGCCCCAACCTGCACCCACTCTCTGTGCACCCTGCCTTCCCACACCCACCTCCTCCCATACTTACCTCCGGAGTCTGGTATGACGATCTTCAGTGGACTGGGAACACGTCTACACACTTCAAAGCTGACCGCGAACTGAAGAAATGCTGGTAAGCTATGTAATGTCAGAAATAGGGTTTTTTCAACTTTTGTGCATATCTCTGGCATTCTTTTGGAATTTTTGCACCACATTTTCAACATGGGGTTATTGTAATGAAGTGACAGTGCCACTGTTCATGAGGGGGGGCTCTCAAAAAGCCTATGTTGCAAATTTAGTGGAAAAATCCAAAAAATGGCTGTTTTACGAGCATGCATTGCGCTGTTTCCACGCACGCTCGTAACTTCATGAATTTGTAATATTTTCACTCCAGATTTTCAAAATTGGCATTTTTCCACACCTCCTTATGAACAGTACAGCTGTCATTTTACATATCCTGGCCAAAATGTGTTTTTGCATGTCTGGCGCAGAATAGCGCGGTCACTGTGCGAAATCAGTTTTCAGGACAGTTTGAGAAAATGACAGTGATACTGTTTATGAGCAGAGGTTCTAAAATGCCTATGTTGACAATTTGGTCATGAAAGTCCATAAAATGACTGTGTTACAAGCGTGTGCTGCACATTTTCCCCGCATTCCTGTAACTTCGCAAATTTGCAATATTTTCATGCCAGATTTTCAACACTGGCATTTTTCACACCTCCTTATGAACAGTACAGCTGTCATTTTTCAGTCTGCCCAAAATGTGTTTCCGCACCTGTGGCACACAATGGCGTGGTTGCTGTGGGAAATCAACTTTTGGGACAGATTAACAAAATCACAGCACCACTGTTTATGAGGGAGGTCCCAAAATGCCTATGTTGGAAATGTGGCTAAAAAATTCCCAAAATAATTGGGTTACGGGCATGTGTTGCGCAGTTTCTATGCATGTTCATGACATAACCAATTTTTCATATTTTCACTCCAGATTTTCAATGTTGCCATTTTTTTACGCCTCCTCATGAACAATACAGTTGTCATTTTCCACATCTTGCCCAAAATGTGTTCTCATCCCTGTGTCACCAAATGGCATAGCCACTGTGCAAAACCACTTTTCTGCTAACAAACTGATTGTGCCGCTCTTCATGAGGTGGGGTCACAAAAAGCCTATGTTGAAAATGTGGGGTGATAATACCAAAAAGCGCCTACAACATTAGGGTTTCCAACTGTAACGCCCCACCCTGTAGAGACTGCCAGGTGTCAGGGGTGTGACTTGGAATCATTGGCTGTAATGCTCACACCATTCCACCCCCACCCTGCAGCCAGTGACAGGCATCGAGGTGTGCCTTGGAGTGTTCGGCTATAAAGTTCACTCCATTCTCCTATGCTGAATCCGTCTCAGCATATTTCCTTACGGAATGGGGTAAGTTTAAGACCCAAAGACTCCAAAGCACACCATGACACTTGTCGGTGTCTACAAGGTAGGGTGAAGTAAAATGGCATGAGCGTTATAGCTGATGCCCCAAAGACACACCCCAATGCCTGTCAGTCTCTGCAGGGTGGGGGTGGGGTTGGTGTCAGTTCCATACGTCACTGCCATTCCTATTATGCATCTCTAACTCCTGCACTACCAATGCCAATGCCAGCAAGACAACATTCGGCATTGACAAATGCTTGTTAATATCTACATCAGTGATATAGCAGATGGGCTGGAGGGCAGGGTGTGCCTATTTGCAGATGATATGAAAATCTGCAATAGGGTGGACACCCCAAGAGGGGGGCATGAGGCAGGATCTGAAGATTCTGGAGAGGTGGTCGTAAACTTGGCAACTGAAATTCAGTTACAAAAAGTCTGCTGTGATGCACTTGGGGCATAAAAACCCATGAGCAGCTTACACTCAGTGGGGGGGGAAGGGATGAAAACAACAGAGCAGGAGAGGGATCTGGGAAGTATAGCATCTGTAGCCTTATGGCTAAATTCGACTCCCTTCAGGCATAGGTTTCCCAACATAAGCCTGATGTCCTGTCTGTAGTTGAGACATGGCTTACCCCTAGAATTCCTGACTAAGCCATCTAACTGGAAGGTTACTCTTCCTTCAGGCTGGATAGAGCTGGCAAGCGAGGTGGTGGCTGCATCTTCTACCTTAGGGAAACCCTCCAAGGTTATGTTCTCCCAGGTCCCCTTTGTGGGAATCACAAACAATTGCTTGCAATAAAGCTGCAACTTGGGTCATGTGGTAAATCCCTCACGTTGGTATCGGTGTATATACTTTCCAAAGAAGAGGCCTCTGGCTTTAAATCAGCTCTGGACTATCTCGCTGACCTTCACGACAACTCAGAAGTCTTGATGCTAGGGGACTTCAATTTAATTAATTAATTAATTAATTAATTAATTTATTTAAGTTTTGGAAATCACACCTTTGAGGCAAAGGCTCTTTTGCAAAGGTTCCACGTCAATGAAACAGGACAAGGTATAACAAGACAGGCACACACACAATTACATAGGTGAAACTGATAAAGACAGCGCATGGGAAATTAATTAACTTATTAGATTACATTAGATAACAATAAAAGAGTTTCCAGTTAACAGTGTATGAACTGCCAGAGGCTTTGTCGACAATAATCAGGGAAAAAACAATGTGGTTCAATAATGGTGAGGGAAAGGACAAGGGTGAAAATAAGGGGGAGGTCTAGGAGGAGAAAAGAGAGAGGGTAGGCTGGGGAAAGGGGGAGGAGAGGGTAGGAGATGGTGATGTGAAAAAGGGAAAGGGGTGGGTAGGTGATGGTGAAGTAAAAAAGAAAAAGAAAGGATTTTTTTTTTTTGTATAGCGGTCACAGCTGGTATTTGCCACCAAGTGTTGGTAGAGAATGCACTTAAAGGGGTTTAGATTCGGGGTGTTTGCAATGTCACTAGGAAGCGAGTTGTACCAGTTTGGGACCCTTGCTTTGCAGGAGTGTTGCCCCTGAGTAGTCCAACATTGGGGGACAGAGATGGTTAGGTTATCAGAACTCCTGATTAGTTGAGTATGGCAGTGAGGGGAAAATACAGACTGGACACCAGTTGGTAGGACGCCAAGGGATGCCTTCTTTGCAAGGATGCTTTATTCTCCCAGAGAGTGGGAGCCAGTTTGCCTGTCCATATAAGTCGCAGGTGTGTGTGAGTCATGAAGCTGAGGTGAGTAACCAACAGACTTGGTTCAGGGCAAGGGTTATGCGCTGGAGGGAGGCATTGGTGGTGGAGCCATAGATTACTAGGCCATAGTCAATAGGCAAGACTACAGAGCACTGTATCGCAAGCTTTAAAGCTTCGGTAGTTAGACAATGCTTGTGTCTATAGAGCAGACCAAAGCGGGTATTAATGGTTTTGGCGATGTTATGTATGTGCAGGGCATACGATAGTGTGCTGTTGAGGGTAACACCCAGGTATTTGAAATGGTCCATCTGCTTCAGTGTGGCACCAACACTGTTTGTGATATGCAGTTGTTGGTGCTTGTGTCTGCTGTGTGTGCCATGAAAAGCAGCATTTTGGTTTTTGAGTAGTTTAAGACAAGTTTGTGGGACCTGAACCATGTTTCAACCTCTGCAAAACTATGCTGCAGTTGTTGCTGGAGGAGGGAGATGTCCTACTGGCTAGCGAAAATGATTGCATCGTCGGCATATAGGAGTATTATGTCACTGCATGAGGCTAAGAGCCCGTTGATAAAGATGCTAAATAGTAAGGGGCCCAGGATAGACCCTTGTGGAATTCCCGACTAGACAGGACAGGATGACGAGATGGTATCACCAATTCTGACCTGCTGGGAGCGGTCACTAAGATAGCTCTGGAACCAGTTTGTGGCATCAGGTGACAAACCTAGGGACGAGAGCTGTTTAGTTAACAGGGTGTGGTTGACGGTGTCAAACACCTTTGTAAGGTCAGTAAAGGCAGCACCAACTGAGAGGTTTAGATCTAGAGCCTGATGGATGTAGGATGTGAAATCTAAGAGGGCTGTGGTGGTACTGTGACCTTTGCAAAAGCTGTGTTGCAGAGGGCACAGTAGATCATATTTTTCCAGGTAGTCAGTAAGTTGGTCTGCAACTATCCTTTCCAGTGCCTTGGAGGGGAGGGGGAGGCAAGATGAAGACTGGTCTGTAGTTGCTAGGGAGAGATGGGTCATCATTTTTGTGGATAGGGGTCACCATTGCGGACTTCCACTTACTCAGGAATTGTGAGAACATAAGGGAGCAGTTAAGAATTTTGGTTAGGGGTGGTAGGATTTCATCAACAGTAAGGGCAATAAGTTTTAAATCCAGGGAGTCACCACTGTGCCTGGACTTACCAAGTACCTTGAGTATATGCTTTTTGGCTAAACCCTCCAAGATTGACTTAAAGTAAAAAGGGGGTCATTTCATAGGCCCAGACGGGCTATCAGAGTGGGAGGTGGTTGGGACTGGGTCAAAAAAGTTTGGTGGAAGTACATGGCTAAGGTCTGAAAAGGTGGTGTTAAAGGCATCAGCAATGACCATTTTATCAAGGGTGATAGCATCGTTAATATTGAGCATTGCTGGAGTAGTTTTGGAGCATTTCCCGGTAACCTCAGAGAGATTGTCCCAGAACTTCTTCCATCTTTCCACGAGTAAGCACGGACTTTCCTATAGTAGGAGGCTTTTGCTTGGTGAATGGCTCTTGTGTAGGCATTCTGTGCTGCTTTGTAGGCCTGGATGTCCACTGACATGTTTGTAGCCTTTGCTTTGTACCATAGTAGGTCACGAGATTTCATTTGTTCAAGTCAGCCAGGGGTTAATTGTTCCCCGGATCATACTTTTTTTTTAGCGAGGCATGGACATCACATATAGAGTTGAAGATTGTAATAAAGTATTTGAGGGCTAGATTAATGTCCTGGGCAGTATCAATTGGGGACCAGTTGAGAGTTCGTAGATGTTCTTTTAAGGGGCCAAGGTGGCTGGGTAATAGGACCCGGCTAACAGTGAATTTGTGGGGGGAGGTTTGTTAAATTTGTTCAACCAGAGGGACAGAACAGGGGAGTGATCTCTAATGGAGTCCGGGAGAACTTCAGTTTTAGTGATATGATGAGATCGATTGGTAAGAACCCAGTCCAGGAGGGTGGAGGTCCCTGTCTTGTAGTTTATTCTGGTGGGAGACTGTACCAGTTGTTCAAAGTTGGCAGCTGCAATAGCATCTTTAAAGTAATTTGCACCTGGGGCCAACCAGTTAACATTAAAGTTGCCCAGTAGAATGACTTCAGCGTTACTGCCGAGGTGACCAGTGCATTCGATGAGGAGGGAGAGACAGTGCTTAGCTAGTTTAGGTGGGATATACACTGAGGCAATGGTTAAAGCCTTGTTGGGAGCCCCAAGATGAACCTTGATGGCTAGCATCTGAAAATCGTTCACAGGGCTGTGGGGGGATGACATGGCCATTGAGATTGTCTCTTAGGTAGATTGCACATCTACCACCTTTCTTGTTAATTCTGTGAAGCCTCAAGACTGTGTACCCAGATAAGGATATGGCGGAGTCCAGGATCTTTGGAGACAGCCAGGTTTCAACCTCTGAAAGTATGTCTGGGATGTGTTGTGAGATCCAGGCAGACAGGCAGTCTAGTTTGGGGAAAAGGCTGCAGATATTGATGGAGGCAAGAGAGAGCGTGGCTGTGCTAGTGGATTTAACAGGAGTTGGATGGGCTGGGCAAGGGTTTGGGTGAATGTTGCCTGAGATAAGTAGCAGGAGCAGAATGATATGTTTAAGCCAGGCTTTGAGGTTATGCACCTGATGTCTGTGTGAGTACACTGTTAGCTTTTTTTCCCCAACATGGTGCTTGGAGGTGGCAATAAAAAAAAAAGGGACTGGCAGGCCCGTCGGCGCGGCAGTTGGATTTCCGCTTACGATGCTGACGACCAGGGTTTGGGAACAGATCCAGGTCATCGGAGGGCCAGTCAGAGGGAGAAGGATTGAGCGTCCCCAGGACTGCTCTCCTTCTCCAGGGAGGAGGGTGGTCTGTGCTCTGCACAGGAGCAACACCTGGTGGAGGCCGGGTCATTGCCAAGCACCAATACAAGCAAGCAACTCTGGGGCAGGACAGTCCCCAGCCCCAGCCTACAGGGGAAAAAAAAATGCTGCCCGGCCGTCTCAATGAAGCCCTGTCCCCGGGCTTCAATTAGCCACCCAACCGTCTCTCCCAACCAGTTACCAGTATCACTGCACTGGTGCCCATACGGTGCCATGACCCCAGCCTCTGGGGGGGGGTAAGCCAAGGGTAACTAGGAGATCACTGCCGGATATGGGTGGTGGAAGTCCAAGGGACACCGTGACCAGGGCTGAGCACCGATGACCGAAGCAAGCAAAAAGACAGAATTGAAAAAAAGAAAAACAGGGCTAAGGAACTAAGTATTGTGCCTGGTGAGTGTGGGGGGCAGCCTGGTGTTGTGTGGGCAGGCGCTCAATTGATATTCAGGTCATAGATTCACATGTAGGTTCCATAAATGGAAAGTCAGTTGTTAATTATCGAAGGAGTAGATGAGCCGGATTGGAGTTCCCCAATCATGCTATCATCAGTCAGTGAGTACAGTAAGGAGAGCAGGCACAGAAGTAGGTTGGCAGGAGTCTTTGTTGGTAGACAAGACAGTTTGGGAAAGTGAGACCCTTACTGCTGGGGTGAACCTTTAAGAAGTGGAGTGTTAAAGCAACAAAGAAAGGGGGTGTGGAGAGGTGGTGGGCGTGTATTAGCTGTATTTAATAGAGGTCAAGGTCGGGGCTGGGGAGGGTAGGCGGGACAAAATATAGCTGCTAGCTAACAGGCAGGAGCACAAACCAGAGAGAAAAAAGGCAGTGAGCTGGCCGGCTTCAGAATCAGTCAGTCCCAGAAATGGAGGAGAGAGGGAGCAGTTAATTGGATTTCAGCAGGCTTTAGTATACCAGAATTTCAAAATCCTGGGGCTCGGGACCATACCTGCAGTTGTATCCACTTGTGGATAGCTGTGGGAGCAGAGGTGGGCGGTAGCGATGCTGTGGAGCCATCCCGCCTACGGAGAGGTGCAGCCCCAGTCAGGGGGTAGGATCTGCAGTTGTATCCACTTGTGGATGGCTGTGGGAGTAGAGGCGGGTGGTGGTAATGCTGTGGAGCTGCCCTGCCTATGGAGAGGCTCAGCCCGAATCAGAGGCTAGGAGCTGCAGTTGTATCCACTTGTGGATGGCCGTAGGAGCAGAGGCAGGTGGCGGCGATGCTGTGGAGCTGGTTATCCCCAGAGGCGGCACCCTACAAAGATGCCATCTCTTCTATCAACATGGTCCAACTACTTTAATCCCCAACCCGTTTAAACTACCACACAGGGACCAGCACGCTAATCGACTGGCTCATAACCAATCATCCTGAAAGATCAACCAGTGCATCTGTCTTACCAGACGTCATTAGTGACCATTCTCCTATCCTCTGTACCTGGACTAACAAATCTCTCAGAATCCCCCCCCCAAAATGGTAACCACTAGAGCATTATAAAAATGGCAGCTTGGCTCTTTCAAAGCGTACCTTAGCCTACAAGACTGGACAGCCGTCCACAATGCCTTGGATGTTGATACTGCGCTTGAGTTCTTTAGCAACACTTTCAATGCAGCGTACAACCTGTATGCCCCCCTCAAAAAAAGAAAAGTCTGGGGAACAGGCATTTCCTGGGTCTCGCCTTCACTAATCAACCAAATGAGGTAAAGAATCTACCTTTGGCACAAGGCCAAATGCTCAGAGTCCCAGAGTGACATCCAAAAATACATGGAAGACCACAATAAATGTACAGGAGCCATCCGGAAAGCCAATAGTCTCTTTCACAAAAATGAACTTAACAAATCGTGGGGCCATAGCCATAAATTCTGGGACGACATTAAGACCTTAACAGGTAAGCCCAGTAAAGAGCCACCCTCTCTGCTCCATGTTAATGGAAACATCGTCAAGGATACATATGAAATCGCTAATGCTCTAAACAAGGCTTTCACTGACCTCAGTGGGGTGCTCCCCCCCCCGACTACCTTAATCCTCCACCCAATAAAACTTCTCATAACAACTCCTCGACTCAATTCAACTCACCTCCCCCTTTTTACCTCAGAGTTGTCACCAAATCTGAGGCCAAAAAATATCTAACGCAAGTACTAGGGAAAACTAGAACCAGTGGGGACATGCTCGATCTGAGTCTAGTTTCACTTACCCTTGACTAACTACTCTCCCTACTCACCCAAATCCTCAATCTATCACTGATAACCTGCAAATTCCCTCAGATCTGGAAAAAAGAAATAGTAACCCCCGTCTTCAAAAACTCCACTCCAACTACTGGCCTATCTCTATCCTCCCTCCTCTCTCCAAAGCACTTGAGAGGATAGTCTATGACCAGCTCATTGACTGTCTCGACAAGTACAATCTGCTATGTCATCAACAACATGGTTTCAGGAAATGGCACAGCACTACAACGGCATTAGTGGAGTTCACTGGCTTCATACATGAGACAATAGATCATGGGCTCTTGGTGGGGGGCAACCTTCATTGACCTCAACAGAGCCTTTGATACAGTCAGTCATGAGCTCCTTCTCAATCAGTTGGCCAAAACAGGTCTATCCTCTGTGTCCCAGGAGTGATTCCAGAGCTACCTCTCTGAATGAGTACAGCAAGTCAGAATACTTGATGTTTTCTCTGATCAACGTAATGTTACCTCTGGAGTACCTTAAGGTTCTATCCTGGGCCCACTTCTATTTAGCCTGTTTCTAAACAGCCTCCCTGAGGCTTGTCCTGACAATATCCTATTATATGCAGCTAATGCTGCAGGCTAATTTCACAGCAGTAGAGACCTGGTTCTGTAACTCCAAGCTCCTCCTAAACTACAAAAAAAATTAAGATCATGCTGTTTGCTTCCACACATAACTGGCACAGATCATATTACCCCAAGATCTTAAACAATAGGAATTCTACCTCACTCAAAGCCCTCAAGCTCGCTGTCACTAGCTCAGTCCTATCAATAACTCATTATGTCCTAGTTCTCTAAGGATCAGGTACTGACACAGCTCTTAAGCATATCAAATTGGTTTTAAACAAGGTATGCCGCCTCACATTAGGCGCTCCCTGCTTAACCCATACCTGCAATCTCTACGCTCTCTTTGGTTGGCTTAACCTGCACAACAGGATCCAGTACCAGGTATGTCTGCTCTCTAAGAAATCCAGGATTTACAATCCCTCCTCACTCCCACCACCAACCGCAGGCTGACTAGAGGTACTTGTGGGAGTTTATATCAAGTCCCTTTCCACTGGACATCACAGGGACAACGTTCTTTCACTTACAGGGCCCCTAAATGGCTGAACCCGCTCCATGCTGACCTCCAGCTGGAACTCAAACTGGGCCCTTTCAAAACTAAACTCTGTTCCTACCTCTCCACTTCTAGCTCCTGCAACTGTAACTGCTAACTCTGCCCACACCTAATCTTTTCCCCCTCTTATTTTACCAACATCTTTTAGCACTTAATACTGTTCCCCCACATTATTCCCTTCCTGCACTTGTCCTTACTCAATTACCTCCCCCCTCCCCCCGTCTTTCTCACCTTAGAATCAATGACCCTATCTCTTGCCTTTTGCTTTCACCATTGGGCTATCCCCCAACACACTCTCACCACTTATACACTAACAAGGCTCTCTGGGGTGCTCCAGTCTTTTAATCTCCCTATCCTCTGCTCGCCAGCTGTCTCTCAACTGCCCCTACCCATCTCTGTTCCACTATTCCCCTATTTTCCCATCCTTCTCCATTTCTCCTTCACTCCTTATCTCTTGCTAGATGCTCTCACAACAGCATTGGCTGTATGATACATTTTTAATGTTTACTTGTTGCCTTAACTTTATAGCCTTTACTCGGCACATTGTAGCAACTCGACAGATGCCATGGATAAGCACTGACTGAGTTCTATGTTTACTGCAAGTAGCTCTAATTAACCTCTATCCTGTATCTCGATATCTGTTGTAATGTACTTTGTTCTCAGCGTGGAATCTTTGTAAATGAGCTTTCAGCTCAAAGGTCTTAATCCAAGATGATAATAAATAAAAATTAAATAATATCAAGCAACCTTAAGGTAGGTAGCCAATGCAGCAAAGCTGTGGAAAGGCAAATGGAATGTTGGCATGCATTGGGAGGGGCATAACTAGCAGAAGGAAGGAGGCATTGATGCCATGGTGAGGCTGCACCTGGAGTACGGGCTCCAGTTCTGGAGACTGCACCTACGCAAGGACATAGATGGGATAGAGAGGGTTCAGAGAAGGGAAACCAAGATGGTGCATCGTATGCAGGGGAAGCCATATGAGCACAGTGGTAGGGAATTGGATCTGTACCCATTGGAGACCAGAAGGGAGAGAGGGGACATGATTGAAACTTTTAAGTACATGAAGGAGATCAATAAGGTGAAGGAAGGGAGCTTATTTAAAAGTAAGGGGGGGCTAAAACTAGAGGGCATAGCCTAAGACTGGAGGGAGGAAGATAAAGAGGCAATGTGAGGGGGTGATTCTTCATGAAGAGGGTGGTGGAGAGCCTGGAAGAAACTACTAGAGAAGGTGGTGGGGGCTGAAACAGTGGAGGGATTCAAGATGGCATTGGACAGGCATTTGGGTTTGGTAAGTGGAGGGTGCCACAGATTCACTCAGCAGGTCAGGCCCTCTACTCCCAAAGTACCAACCTCTGAGCGCAGTCTTGTGAACAGTGTAGCAGACAAGGTAACCCTCTTGTCTGTTTTTGTGAGTTCGGATCAACCTTTGGTCTCATGTTCTGGAGCGATTCAAACTGTTAACCTCTTGCTAGCATACCCAATGCACAGGCTCAGATATATCTGTCTTTGGGGGGTCAGATATCTTTGCCTATGGGCACCTAAACAGGTATGCAGAAATGAACCATTTAAAACTTTAATAAAGACCTCAGATTTAAAACACTTCTCTTTCCAGTTTGGTACCACCATACAAGCTTATGTCTGCTGTCTGCTATAACTATAAATATTTCTTAGCAAAAGAAAGCAATTCAAAGACAGACCAGGTATGCTCTAAAATTAGAGTTTTTACTAAAATATATAATAATACATCAAACATACAATACAGAACTCTTATATCACAAGACATACATATCTTTAAACAAAACAAAGTTTAAAACAGTGCAATTCCTACAACAATATTTAGATTTGTCTAGCTTTCTAAATACCTGTTTTCAGTGCTCAGATGTTTTCTTGGTCAGTGTCACATGAAAGTGCATCTGTAGTGAAACAGAATAATCTTTAAAAGCTGGTTTTGCCCACTTCTTTTGCATGAGGTCATCTAGCTCCTCCCTGTCAAAATATCTAAAAAAATATATATTTCTATACAACCACAGGATGTAATTTCAAAGTATTAATTCTGCAACCTTAGCATAACTCAATTTCAATGACACCTCTTTGGATTCATGCTCCATCCTCCTCACACTGGCTTCATATGAGCATTTACAACCTCTCACCTCTGTGCAATAACCTGTGTTTTCTCTTCAACGTCATAAACCTCTTTTATGATTTCCCTCTTAACAAAGTTAACTTAAACAACCCTGTAATTAACTCAGAGAAACAGGATCCTTGATTAAAGTCTTCCATGTAACACATTGTCTCTAAAAACTGAGTGTGTGTGATACATGATGTCAGCATTTCTCTTGGCCTGCATCTGTCAGCTGAAATCTTGGAGGGGGGATGAGTGAGGTCATTCCTAGAGCATTTGATTTTTCAGCAGAAACAGTCATTAATACATTTTATATAAAAAAAAATATTATACAGAACTCAGAACTGGCTGTCTATGTCACAGGGGGAAGGGGAGGGAATGAGGAAAAGGAGATGAGTAGGAAGGGACAGACTTGATGGGCCATTGGGGTCTTTTTCTGCCATCAGATTTCTATGATTCTATGATACTAAAGTCAGCAAAGCCTTGTGAAAAACAAGTACTGTAATACTATAATGGCAGAGTGGCCATTAGTCTCCTGTTGCCAACATTGTGGAACAAAGTACAAAAATTATTGAAATTAAGCTGCCTCCGCAGTGAGAATACCTTTAAATCTCTATATGCTTCGTATGTGTGTGAGCCATGCAATTGCTACCACAGTCCCTAATTTTAGTCCGAAGCATCAGGCTGCTGCCCTCTGTGCGTAGTTGAATTTATGATTGCTTGTAACCTTTGGTGACTTTAACTCTGTGAGCATCTTATGCCTTAAATGTTTTTCCCCTCTAGGAATCCCTGTAGGGTTATTATCTCATCATGGCTTTCGCAGCCACTACACCTTACTCACCCTGCTGTCTTTTACATATTGCTTAATCTGTGGCTCTTATTCCCTTACCCTGTACTCTTCTGTCTAAAATTTGCACAAAAAAGAGCTGTACTTAATTATTGCCTAACAGTTATGATCCCTATTTTTTCCTGTTTAGAGTGTCAAGAGTTTGGACTCTGTTTGATTATACTCCTTTCTGAATTTCTGTGGTTGGGCCAGTGTTTAGGCATCAAGGAATACCCAACTCTGTTGTCCTGCTGTTTTGGTCCTCCCGCTGGTTCAGATGTTCCATTGTCCGAGGCCCAGTACTTAATACCGATCCCTTCCTCCATCCCCTGCGAAGGATATGCTCTCCACGGGCTCCCTGCCCATACGCGTGGGAAACCCGGGCACTGGGCAGTTGGCATTGCCTCTACTGCCACCTGAGAACGTAAGCTTGGACTCTCCATTAGCAAAGCACGACATTAGCAGCCATCCAATCAGAACGTGAGGGCTCTCGGCATTGGCTTCCAATTGGTTCCTGCAGTCTGCTTCAGTGTCCATTCTAAACCAAGCATAAATCTGATTTCCATGCTGAAATGTCCCAAAAAAGAGCTGTAATTACTTTTCTCCTTGACTGCTAAGACCCTTGTCCTTCTGTTTAAAGTGTTACATCTAGGGATACTGTGTGATTACACTACTTTTGAAATTCTGTGCTTGAGTCAGCTCCCTACATGAGCAGCTGATCACTTCTCCCTACTGAAGTTCCTAGTAAGCCTCATCTTATGTCCTCCTTAAATATTACAGAAGCACTCTGAACTGATATGACTGATGTAACATTGAGTACTTACTTGCATTAATTACATTAATTGTTTTTTACTTGTGTTATTTGGCTGTATTGTAAATATCTCTGTATGCATTGTACCATTTGACCCGGAGCTAACCAGGTCCATCTTGTAAATTAACTTGCTCAACGATGTTCACCTGGATAAATAAAGATTTTGATTGATTGATATTTGAATGCAAATTAATTGTACCTAACTGTGATTGTTGCAGGTGGCTGCTGGTATTGTTTTGTCTGCTGTATTTATTTTGGAATAGATTTTGTTATGTCTGTGTTAATGCCCGTTGTAATTTTCTAGAAAATGTTTAATGAACCTTTTTCACAAAAAAAAAAAAGAAAAAAGCTGGAGGACTGAGAAATATTGAGAAGCTGAAAGTAACGTACAAGAGAGAACACATTTTGCATGATGACCTCATCCATATTATGCAGCCTATTGCTAACCCACAAAGACTTTTGACAGAAGCTCTGGTGGGCTGTGCACCATGCAGGTGATACAAGGTGTGTTCTGTTGTATGGTGGACTGAGGAGTTTCTTAATTCAAGAACTGGACAGACTATGAAACTTGGTCCTGTGGTTACATGTAACACAAATGGTGTTGTTGATGGTGCATGTATGCAAATGTGGGACTTTTTATATTGCAAAGCCTGTTAAGAATTTCTGAATAAGAGTGGGAGAGACACATAAGAGTGATAAAAGATAAAAAAAAGAGGTTATGTTACTGCTGACCATTACATGTTGGGTAACTCACACTCCTCTAATCCACTGGTTTGGAAAGAGTCTAACAAGATTTGAGGAGGGAGACTAACAAAAAAGTTTTAAAATGTGAACGTTATTGGATGTTGAATACTGAAGTAAGTGAATAGACAAGGATGAATATACACACTGCTTTTGTTGCACAGAAGACAAAAGCAGTTTAAAATCACTTTTTGCCTGCAGAGGGTTGAGGCACTGGATGCCACACCTCATGCCATGCTGGTGACCCGGGTTCTGATGTGAGCTCAGGCCGCTGGGGTCAGCCGGGGGAGGGCAAGGAGTCAGGATTAAGCAGCCAACAGGCAGCTCTCCTCTCCGGGGAGGGATGAGAGGGTTCCCCAACTCTTGGCTGCCACCTGGTGGAAGCCAGGTGGAATTGCCAGGCCAGGGGGAACCTAGGTGCTAAGCCAAGAGAGAGGATGGGGCCATCACCGGAGCCACGGGACGCATGCACGCCTCCACACACATGCATGACTGCGTACCGGGGTCCTGGGAACAGGAGAGAAATTACAAATACCATGTCTCTCCTGGTGCCATAAGGCGAGAAGGATACCAGGGGAGCACCAGGCTAAGTAAAAAAACCAAAAAATCACTGTTGGTCACACTGCTTTTGTGAAAAGTCAACATTTTTTTAGAATGTTCATTCAAAATAGCACGCATGCTCAACAATGGCATAGTTTTTAACGTACATTACAAAAACTATGTAAGTTAAAAACTTGCCAGTTAAGAAAAGCATGTACCTTGCACAGGGGTATAATTGCTGGGGGGGGGGGCAGGGGGCACAATTCCCCCCCAACAATTTGGGTGATCACATTTGTCACCCCCAACATTCAGCCCTTACCTTGCTGCTGCTGCCTACTGTGAGCTACGAGGAACTCTGAAGCCTGAAGTGCCGGGTGGGGTGGGGTGGTATTCGGATTTTACTGGTGGCAGCCACGAGAGAGTGACAGACAGAGAGGCAGGTGAGGGTGACAGACAGAGTGGCGGGGGAGCCATTGTTTCACAAACTGGCCTGACCGGAACTGGGAGGAGCAGGTCTGAGTTGTGGCACTAAGGGAGAAAATGACAGACCACAGTCACCACTCCTGGAAATAGCGTAAACTTGTACTGCCACCAACAGGGAAGAGTCAGTATGGGCTGGCATCAAGACCATGATGATGTCATGTTTGGTGCATCCTTTCCCTCCTGTCTGCCTTTCTGAATGCTGCCATGTCTGCCCTCCTCATCCAGAAGCTGCCTGCTGCTGCTTTGCTTGCCCAGTGCCTCAAGTTGGCTGCTTTATGTTGGACTCCAGAGTCAATCAGGCTGGGAGGGAGTCCTTATTGGATTGAGTGGTGTGGCAGAGCAAGCCCGCATACTGTGAGTGACTGAATTTGCATCATTTGGTCAGAACATTTGGTTGCACTGAGTGAGCCTATGGAACTGTCTGCCTGGACTCAGAGGCTGTAAAAGTTTGGAACAGAACAGAGCGGACAACGGACTGATTATGAGACAGTGGCTGTAAGCAGCAACTAACTGGTAGGACTGAGTCTGGTTACTGGTGGTGCTGCAGCTGTGGGTCATGGGTGGGGGTGAGTGGTGATTGGGGGGCGGCAACAGCAATACTCATGCCAGGGGGGAGGACGCTATGCACAAAACTGCTGCAATAAACAGAGGAGGTGGTGAAATGGAATTCCAGTCTGCACAGTCAGGGTAGTTCTGAGCTGGCAGGGGCCACATACTATTGGCCATTTAATTTGGCGCCAGTCAGGGTCAGGGAGTACCTTGAAAAAGAAGCCTGATGCAATCTGTGAGGCATTCTCTCTTTCTGTAATGTAGTGTGTCTGGACAGGAGTGGGCAGGTGGCTCTACGCCTCTACCAGTGACCACCAGCACAGCAAAACAGTGCTATTAGCTTCTCAACTTGAGCTAGCATAGCTCTAATGTGCAAGAAGACAAGGGTAGGTGGTGTTTAATTTTAATTATTATGTTTAGGTGGTCTTCTCTGTTGTGCTATGTTGGTCCTGTCTACTGCCTACAGTCCGTCAATGCTGTGCTGTCTGGCATCTCTCCTGTGTGCCATCTGACTCTGACTGAGCCAGTGTACCAATGTAACAGTGATACTGTTAAAATGAACCCCCCACAGTGACACAACCCATTCGATAACCACAGTTTCGAACAGGTTGTCGCAATGAAGGTCTGAGATGCCGACTGCCGGTGTTCGCCACTCTCCCCCGACATCTGCTCCCCCCAGATTTGAGAATCTATAATTCCGGGGAGTGCAGGGGGCAGAGCCCCCTGTAAACAGTAAATCCCATGTTGCACTGTTGTGGTCCTTGAAACTTTGCCATGGCTATATAATTGCCATTGGCAAAGTGTTGTCGATAACAAGTCCTTCAACAACTTTGTTGTTGAAGCGGCTTGGTACATCCAACTGAGCCTGATTATGTCTGCTTTGGTAGGGGCTGCTGTGCTGTGCTGTGCTGGCTGGGTGGGTGTGGGGGAAGGGGCCGAGCAGTGATATGGTTAACCTAACATGCAGGGCCAGTGTTTTCTTCTGTGTTATGTTACCAGAGTTAAGTAATTAAAAAAAATCAAACCCTGCAAGTGGGTGGACTGTGGATGAAGTGGTGTGGACACTGTTGAAGGGCTTGAAAGGCGATGGTATTTCATTTTTTGTTTTGTGAACAAAAAAATAAACTACCAGTGTAGGTGTAGCTGTTTCTACTTCCTGAAGATGTGTAAAGCAGCATTATACAATGGCATGAAAGAATTATTCTCTCTGACTGGTCAGTTGCCACATTGAACAGTGAAGCTACCCCAGTATAACATCACTGTATCAAGGTCAGGCTGACCTGACTGCACCAAAATAAAAATAAATTACTCCATTCCACTGCACTAATCACCACTCTGCACCAACCGACTTCACTGTCCTCCCCGACTCCTATACCCCAAATGGTCACAAACTCAGAGGCATGAGTGAGTAGGGAGTCTTTTTAACAGAAAATAATTTCCCTAGCAAAAATGTGTCCCCGCTCTGCACATCAAAGAAGAACCCGCTGCTGCCTATGACTATGCCTAACATCTGTCTTGCTACCCTTTATGTCAGGTGCCAGACGTGCGCTGTGCCATCTGTTTCTGTCAAAAGCCACACACAGAGGCAGTTTTTGACAGTAGGTTACACAGAAGGAATCATCTATGAAAAAAAAAACAGGGGGACCAAGTGACTTTACTGATATGTATTGACTTGTAAACCACAAGTCTCTCGGTCCCTGCAAGTCAGTTGTCGATCAACTCCATTCTGAAAGCCGGTACTAGCAAAGGCAACAGGACACCTGAATAAAAAAACAAGCAAAACCAGAGAGACACCACCGGAAAAAAAAAAAAAGAAAAGACACCTACAGAGAAGAGGAAGACCTAAAACACAGGTGTGTGTGTGTGTGTGTGTGTGTGTGTGTGTGTGTGTGTGTGTGTGTAGGGCGGTGGGGGGGGGGCACTGATCTACAGCTAGGCTAAAGATCAAGCCTACTCCTACAAAACAGCAGCACTTAGTGGTCAAAAAAAATAATTTGTTTTTAAACAAGTGTGCTACCACACTACACAAATACAGTAAAACTGCCTTAATTTTCCTTTTTTCAATCTTTTCAGTATCATTTAACACACTGAGCCATTGTATAATAGCAATAATGCATTCCAGAGTGTGTGTCATGCTGGGGTAATGTCACTTCTTGGGTGTTGAAACACACTCGGCCTGCAGCCGTGTGCTTCAACCACCTGAGGCGTTATGTTATCCCAACACGACACACACCCTGTCATGCATTATTGCTTAAGTAACTGCTGCTTTAAACACAATAAGGAGGAGCAACCAGCTAGTGCCAGCACTAGGGGATTTAAAATATTGGTTGTATTGGTGACCCACCCACCCTTACCTAAAGGGCAGGTGTGGCAGGAAACCATATGACAACCAACACAGCCCACCTCTCACTGCCTTGATTGGCCACTGAATGGGAACACATGGAGCACACATCCAATGTACATTACATGGCATGCATGCATCTCCTGTGTTGTACAGGGAGTACGGCTGGATCGTGTACTGTAGGTACTGTAGAGAGAGTGTGTGGCCTGTGGACAGTACAGGGACTATTCACTCTGTACAGTACACAGTCAACCCTCCCTGTACAATACAGGGGATGGCCATGTAGCCTGTACTGTACATTGGACGCATGTTCCATGTCTTCCGATTTGGCAGCCGGCCAAGGAGGTGAGAGGTAGGCTGTGCCAGTCAGCATATGGTCTCCTGCAGTGTCTTCAGTGTTTTCCCTGTATGTATTAGCTTTCAAAGGTATATTGATAGAAACAGTGGTATTTTCCATAGATGATTTACTTTTTGGTAGACAGCACAGCACTCACGATCCAAGGCTGGTTGAGAGTGAGGTTGTCCCCCCCCCCAGCCTTGACACCAAAATTACTCCTCTGACCTTGCATCAAAGTCTTTTAACTTCTAAGTTTCAGGTTTGAAACAGAAACTATTTGGAGGTTGCAGGTGAAGAAAAACGTCTTCATTTTGGTGAATTGTAGTGTATTTGCAGCTCTGTAACCCCCCTCAACTGATTGTCACAAAATGTTCAAGATCCAGATATCCTGGCACCAGCCCCATGCCTACCAAACTTCATGCAAATTGATTGAATGGGCTGAGTTATAAAAGTGCAAAAATTGGGGTCTAACGTAGAAGTGCTCACTCAACCCACCCTAATATACAGGTGTGACCACGCAGTATAATATGTATGTATGTACAATATGAATGTATAATACAATCTCTAGCTAGCTAGCTATCTAGCGACATTTTATTTAGTTTCCTAGCTCCTTTCTTATTATTATTATCTGTGTATTGTATTATTTACCAATTTTGTTCATACTAGGCATGTTTATGTATAGATTTCTATTACCATTTATGCGCAGTTTATGACTTGTTGCTCTGCTTGCTGTGTGCTCCCATTCCCCTCTCCCACAGCATGCATCTGGAAATGAGCTTCTGCTGAGTATGTTTTTCCTGGTGAAACTTTTGAATAAATAAATAAATATATATATATATATATATATATATATATATATATATTAGATATGTAATATATGTAGCTAGATAAACAGAGATAAATAGATATGCATGACCCTTATCAAATCAACCAGTTAGAAACTTTATTTACAGGAAAAACATCCATTAAGTCAGATGACTTGTTTTCTAAAAAGACAATAACAGTGTGGACTCCTACAATCAGTGTAATTTAACATCATATCTAAAAAAGCTCAATGGGAATAAGTAGGGAAAATACACTCAATTTCAGAAGCAGGTACAAGTTTTTAGTATCATGTCTATAGAGCAGCTGACACCTGTGGGGAAAACTTTAGTAAACATAATATTTTGACACAATTCAGCTTTTATTTAATATATCTTCTATACATTTCTCCTCTCCATTATTTATTACTTAATGAAGTCCTACAAAAACAAGATCTATATCCGACAGAGTTCATCTGCTCTATAGATGAATTCTTACTTGAAATAATAATGCTTGGTTGTGACATCACAGTCTGTTGCCATGGGAATAACTGTGATGTCACAGAGTATTATGACATCATGCTAGGAAAAAGCAAGAGGAGCTGATGAACCCTCAGGGAACAGCTATCCTGTTTTCATACATATGACTCAGTAATAAATAATTTGGGTAAGAGATTGAGAGTTTATGAGAAATATAAGCTGCTTTGTGTCCAAATATTATGTTTTTCAAAGTTCTTATTGAGGCATCAGTGCTATTTTAAAGGTTATGGGGAAAGTATTCTTATATAGTTAACTACCCTCCCATTTTCCATTCCATGACAGTTCAGATATGTTCATATTCAGATATGCTTTGGCCAGTTTTTGATAAAATAATCTAGCTTTGGGGTACCCTCAGATCTACATAGAGTTTCACTGTTCTTCACAGCTAGTGTTCTTTCTTTTCAAATTTCGAAGACATTCTATGACATCACTTATACTATTCTATGCTGTTTATCTGAATGGCCTGGACTGGGGTTATTGATGTCATATCATGTTCAGGCAGTATGGAGCAAGAGAACAGCACCTGCAGAGGAGTGTGGGACTCTGGGTAGTTACAAAGACAAACATAGATAATTTAACACAAAAAAGGTCAAAACCTATCAGAATATTGGAACAACACTACATACAGTGCAATTTTGTATTATTTGTACAGTACTTACTGTCATGATACAATACCTATGTTTGTACTGTGCTTTTTACCTGGGTCATCCCTGAAAATGTGTGTGCTTACTCAGTGGACATACATGGTTAACAAAAATACACAAGCAACACTAAAAGGAAAATGGGAGGGCATCTAGAGGTGTGAAAATGGTTTGCTATTACCTTGAAGGTAGAGATCAAATACTTAACTTTTAAGTGTTTCAGTCTGCCCAGCTATAACAAAATCCGTAAAAATAGGACCCTGCTGAAAATTAGATATTACATCTTGGATGGGCTACCCTGCATAAATAAACTGCAACAAAAGAAATAAAAAAGGGCTTGGCAGTGTGCTTGTGGGAGCTTGCAATGGTAGGCAAGTTCCTGCCAGCACACAACCTTGAGAAGGATGACATACCAGTCAAACAGGTCTGTGGTCATGGGGCCCTGCCTTTCTGAAGTAATGAAGACAAATGAAGATTGCACAAGCTCTGTCCCCTGGGAGGGCATTCTTGCTTTCTTTTTGGTATTTGTTTGCCTTATGACAAGAGTGTTAGTATTTTGTGTAAAGCAGCACGTTGTCATCTGGGATTGTCAAACGTGAGAGGAATTCACAAGCAAGGTGTCATCATGGCTACGTATCGATACCTTTGATGCTGCTCATAACTCTGACGAAGGTTCCCCTACCCCAACCCCTACCCCGGGGGCAGAAGTGTAGGGCAGTGCACATACCTAGACTTATTCCATCACTCCGCCCCAGCGGTATTGAATGGTATTTAATGACAATTCTGTGCTCAAGTTTCACATGATTGAGGAATAAATGCCGTGACAAGGGCATACAATTTCAGTGGCTACCATCTGTGTCTGTATTACCACACATAGAAACAGACAATGACAGCAACAAAAGGCCTCACAACCCAGCCAGTTTATCCAACCCTACCTATGGTATGTTGCGACTGCCCTAGCAGTTAATCACACCCTCATCCCTCATGCCATCCCCCCCCCACACACACACACATTTACTAGCCCCATTTGCCTACCACACCTGTGCTTAAATCCTACTACTGTTTTGGCACACACCACTTCCCTTTGCAAGATGTTCCATTTCTCCACCACCCTCTCTTTAAGTATATACTTCTGAACATCCTGCCTGAATCTTCCCTGTCTGTTTCATTAAGTTCCCTCTTGTGCCCGTGTTTGCATCCACAAATAATTTCCTTCTTTCCACCCTGTTTATCCCATGTAGAAACTTATAAGTCTTCACTGTCACCCCTCTCTGTCCTGGCCTCCTGCATGTATATATGCAGGTCATTTAGCCTTTACTCATAGGGCTTCCCATGCTGACCTTGAATCATCTTGCTGGTCCTCATCTGCACTGCCTCTACCCTATCCCTGTCCTTCCTCAAGGGCAGACTTCCAGAATTGCGCATAGTATTCCAAGTGTGCGTGCACTAGGGATCTGTACAGGGGGAGGATTTCATCCTGTTTTCTGCTGATGATGCCCTGCCTATATACCATAGCATTCTACTTGCCCTCCCAACATGCACCAGTTGTTTCAGGTTGTCTGAAATTATCACCTCTACATCCCTCCCAGTTGTCTGCTCTGACTTTACACACACCCATCCTGTACTCCATTCTCAGATTTATGACTCCAACGTGCATGATGTTATCCTTTTTTTGCATAAATTCCAGCTGACAGATCCTGGTCCATTTCTCCAACTTCCCCAGATCCTTCCTCAGTCCTCTTACACCCTCCTCATTCTTTGCTCAGCTGCAGATTTTTGTATCATCTGCAAAGAGTCAGATCTTTCCCTGAATCCCCTCCCCAGTGTCACATAAGAAAACAATAAAAAGGACTGGGCCTGGAACTGATCCCTGGGGAACCCCACTTGTGACTTTCCTAATCTCTGAGAACTCCCTGCTCAGGATGATCCTCTGTGTTCTGCCACTCAACCAATTCCTAACCCACCATGTGACTCTTTCCCCCACCCCCCAGCTCTGCCAGTTTTTTCACCATCTGTTCATGTGGGACTGAGTTAAAGGGAAATGGGAAATTCTGAAAGGCTAAGAAAGTCACTTCAGGCTGTTGAATCTTCCACAGCTGCACCCCAGTTCTGCCGTCAGCTACAGGGGTTTCTGGGATTCCTAGTTAAAGCAAATGTCAGTTTTAGAGCCAGCAGGATTGGCCAGATGTGACAGGAGGGAAGCTGGATGTCATTGTCAACCAAGGGACGATTGACCTGATGAGGGACAAGGCTAGGATAGTGCAAGAGGAGTTCAGGGATTTGAGGAGGGGTCTTAGGCAGGTAGCATGCTCAGTGACCTTTTCTGGGGTACTGCCTGTCTTTGACTGGGGAGGATAGGGTACTCCATACCAGGAGCTTCAACCAATGGTTGAAGGAGTGGTGCAGAGGGGAAGGGAGGGATTTGGCTACATTGGGGACTGGGGTCCATCCTGGAGGGATGAAGGCCTATACAGGGGAGATGGCCTGCATCCATCTGGGAGGGGAACCCACGTCCTCAGTGAATTGTTTAAATGTTGCATTGGTGAACCTTTAAACTATCCAAGGGGGGTTGCAGTAGGAAGCAGGAAGACATAAACTGTCACCCCCCTCCCCTGCAAGCTGAAGTAGTCAGTAGGGAGAACTTGAAGAGAGTCAAATTCCAAAGGATACAAAACAAAACAGTAGCAATGAAGAGAGAGAGAGATGGGAATGAGGGTAGAGGGGATAAGGAGAGGTGGCAAAAGGGAAAAAGGGAGGCTGACAAGCGGGGAATAGCAGAATTTGGAAGGCCATGTGTGCAAATGCTTGAAGCCTTGGAAATAAAATCCTGAACCTAGCTGCCATTCTGTCAGAGGCTGACCTGGACATTGTCGCCACTACCAAGTCATGGTGCAGTGAGAACCATGACTGGGACGTAGAAAAGAGGAGGAGTGGCTGTTTATGTGAGGGATAGTATAAAAGCCACAGAGATACAGGGAACACAAGGAGGGGTGGAGGAACTGTGGGTCACCCTAGAGAAGGGAAATATAACCACTATTCACACTGGCGTGAGCTACAGACCTCCAGCATGGTGGGGGGGATGGATAAGGATCTGATGGAAGCCATCCAAAGATGGCAAACAAGGGGGAGATGCTGCTGGTGGGGGACTTCAATCTTCTGTATGTAGATTGGAGAATCACAACTACAGCTTCAGCATGGGGTAGGGACATCCTGGACTCCTGCAGGGGGCATTCCTTAGGCAACTAGTAAAGGATCCCATTCATGAGGTAACAAAATTGGACCTCATACTCACTAACGGAGACAGTGTTGCAGATGTCACGGTGGGTGGCCTCCTGATGACTAGTGATCACTGTACAGTGTGGTTCAATATAAGAACTGCGGCAGAAGCAAACCACACAAAGGCAAGGGTCCTGGACCTCAGGAGAGCCCATTTCACAAAGATGGGGGAATGTCTCAGGGAACTGGAGGATGGGCTAGAACAATGAGCTAAGGCTCACAAATTGTTTTAACCCTCTACGCCTGTTGGTGCAAGAAGAGAGTGCGGGGGGGAGAGGAGGATGATGCTGCTGCTGCTGGTGAAGCTGAGGCAGGGATGGATAGAAAGGGTTAAGGGGCAAGAGGCAAAGGAGCAATAGAGGGGGACTTGGACAGGATGGAGGAAGAAGAAAAAGGAGGATCAGGGGAACAAGGAGGAGGCTGATGGTATGGAACAAGGGAGTACGACAGGCAGGAAGGTGCAGGACGTAAATGGGATGATAGCGAGCAGAAAGCCAAGTAGGCAAATGGATAGGATGGATGGATTAGTAAGGAGTGGAGAAAGAGATACAGAGAGAGATACTTGGGTGGGGGGGATAAAGAAGGCCAGGATGCGGGTAATGGAGGTGACTAGAGAAAATAGTCAAGGGGCTATCTTCGACACCCAGATTGTGGGAGGTGCGAGGAACTGGTTGGGGGGAGAACTCAGATGAAGGGGTGAGAAGGGGGATGGAAGTAGGGGAAACCTGAGGGGTGAACAGGGAGGCAAGGGGGAGGTTAGAGCACTGCTATTGGGTGACTCCATAATCAGAGGTATCCAGTGGGAGGGGCAGGAGGAGGGTAAAACCTGTCTGATCATAACCAAATGCCACCCAGGGCTGACAGTGCACAAGGCCAAGCATGAGTTGTATTCACTGGCAAGGGAATGCAGGGGGAACCCAGGCATTCTAGTGCACTTGGGGACAAACGACATAAATGGTAATAGTGAACTAGAAATTCAGGCAAGGTTCCAAGAGTTGGCAAATGTATGCCTTTCCATAGGCTGTAAGATTTCCTTTTCAGAAATTCTGCCGGTGCCAAGAGCTAGTGGGGAAAACAAGAAGAAGATTAGGGAAATAAATCAGTGGCTTAGGGGCTGGTGTGGGGAATTGGGGTATAGCCTAGTGGGGGACTGGGGGGAGACCTGGGAGGATAAGGGGATGTATGCTAGGGACAGGCTCCACCTTAATTTGGAGGGGAAGGAATTCCTTAAGCACAAACTAGCTGGGTTCATCAGCGAAAGGTGGGGTTTAAACTTGTGAAGGGGGGTCAAAAAAGGGGCAGTGCCAGGAGGTACAATAAATGAAGGACATGGTCCCCACTCCTCTAGGGGGCTAGGAAGATATGGAAATGGGTCACCAGATAGGGTGCAGGAGCTGAAAATTGGAGCTCAAGGGGGAGGAAGGAGAGGAGGGAAAAGGGGTGGAGAGTGGTCCTGATAAATGCCAGGAGCTTAGGGAAAAAAAAATGCCTGAGCGCCTGGCGATGCTAGCTGAGGGGGAGGTAGATGTGGCAGCAGTCACTGAGACCTGGACCACTCAAGGGCATGAATGGGATCTAAATCTGGAGGGCTGTACCATGTTCAGAAAAGATAGGGGGGTGGTGTAGCACTGTTAGTCAGAAATGGCATAGGTATTGGAGGGGTAGAGGAGGCAAAGGGGAACGTGGAGGTTATTTGGGTCACCCAACTGATGCAGGGGGTAAGAGAGCAAAGGTTGGAGTGGTATACAGACCACCAGCACTGGCGGAGGTTCTGGAAGAAAGTTTGGTGGCAAATCTCGAGGGACACTGGAGATTGGGAAAGGGAAGGGTAGAGGTAATGGGGGCCTCAGCATGCCAGGAACAGACTGGGAGACTATGACATCACCAGTGGCCAGGGAGCAGAGGCTGCTGGATGCCTTCCAGGATGCATTTCTGACACAACAGGTGGGTGAGCCAACTAGAGAGGACCAGACACTGGACGTGGTCCTGGGGGACAGTGATCAGATTAGTAGCCTACAGGTGAGGGACCCGTTGGCGGGGAGTGATCACGCCACAGTCTGGTTCTTCCTGGACCTGGGAGGGGGGAGGAAAGCCAAACAAGGACGGTAGTAACGACCTTAGGGGTGCAGACTTCAGGGAGATGGGAAGGATTCTTAAAGATCATTTGGACAGGATAAGGCCTGGTGTGGATGCTGACAGCAGGTGGGGGCTCATTAGGAGGGGAATACGGGAGGTTACCAGATTGTGTGTCCATGGAAAGGCATAAGTTCAGTAAGGCCAGAAAACCCTGCTGGTGGACCCGGGAGGTACAGAAGGTGGTGAGGGACAAGAAGGTGGCCTATAGGTATTTCAGGTGCTCAAGGAGTGAAAGGGATCAGGAAGAATATGAGCTAACAGCCAAGAGAGTCACCAGGTTGGTGAGAGTAGCTAAGGCAAAAAAGGAGCAGTTCTTGGCCAGTGGGATCCAGAGGGGGGACAAGGGGTTCTTTAGATATATAAGGGAAAAAAGGAAAGTAAGGGGCAGATCAGAAAGATAAGGATAGGGAATTGTTGGACACAGGAGGCGGGGGAACAGGCAGAAGTCCTAAATGAGTACTTTGCCTCAGTTTTTACTAGGGGGAATGGAGGGGCTATGTCTTGCTGGGGGAGTGGGGGCAAACTGGAGGAAGGGGTGGGACCGGTTGAGACCAGAGGCCCTGATGGGTGTGGGTAAAGGGAGTGGCCACCACAGACAGGTGGGGGCCCAGCAGTACAGGGTGAAAAGAGGGAGGATGTGGAGGCTGAAATCCCAGTAGAGAGAGTAAGGGAAGCCCTCAGGTCCTTTCGGATGGAGACAGCACCTTGGCCAGATGTGATACATCCCAGGGTGCTGAGGGAACCGGTGGATATCCTGGCAGTCCCTCAAGCGGAGCTTTTCAACATCTCTCTGAGGACTGGGTGGGTGCCCCAAGACTGGAAGGTGGCCCATGTCATGCCGATCCACAAGGGGGGATCAAGAGAGGAGGCAGGAAATTACAGGCCCATTAGGCTGACATCGGTGGTTAGCAAGGTGATGGAGGGTATTGTCAAGGAAAGGCTGGGGGGGGGGTTACTGGAGCAAACTGGGTACTTGGATGATAGGCAGCATGGCTTTGTCCCGTGAAGATTGTGACAGACAAACCTTGTTGAGTTCTTTGACTGGGTGACGAGAGCCCTAGACCAGGGTAGGCTTGTGGATGTCCTCTTTCTGGACTTCAGCAAGGCATTTGATTTGGTACCCTACAGCGGCCTGCTGGTTAAGCTGAAGGAAATTGGGGTAGGGAGACAGTTGTTAAGATGGATAGGAAATTGGCTCTCTGAGAGCACTCAGAAGGTGGTGGTTGGAGGGTTAGCCTCATCCCCATGGTGGGTTACTAGTGGGGTTCCCCAGGGGTCAGTGCTGGGGCCACTCCTGTTCAATGCCTATATCTCGGACATCAGGAGGGAGATCAGGAGTGAGAGGAGTCTCTTTGCAGATGACTCAAAGCTGGGTGCAGTGGTGGATGAGGAGGAGGGGTGGATGGCCTTGCAGGAGGACCTGGAGGCTCTGGAAAGGTGGTTGGGAAAATGAAAACTAAAATTCAGTGTGGGAAAGTGCAAGGTTCTGCACCTGGGAGTCAGAAATCCAGGCAGGGGTATACCCTCGGAGGCGACACAATTCAAGTCACGTAGGGTGAGAGGGACCTGGGGGTAGTGCTAGATGTCAAAATGAACAACTCAGAGACCTGTAGGAGGGCAGCGGCAAGGACAAATAGGATGATGGGATGCATCACCAGGGGGATTACCTCCAGAAAGGTGGAAGTGATCCTTCCACTGTACAACTGCTTGGTTAGTCCAAGCCTCGAGTATTGTGTGCAGTTTTGGAGACCACATTTAAAGAGGGATATTACACTCCTAGAGAGGGTCCAAAGGAGGGCAACCAAAATGATCTGGGGCCTGGGGGAAAGGACCTATGAGGAGAGGCTCAAGGGCTCAACATGTACACCCTAGAGGAGAGGAGGGACAGGGGGGACATGATAGAGGTCTTTAAGTACATGAAAGGGATCAATAAAGGAGGTCCAGTCAGGGTGCTCCAAAGGAAGGAGGGTGGGGCAAAGAGAGGTCACGGGTGTAAGCTGGAAGGGGGCAGGCTCAGAGGGGAGAGAAGGAGATGTTATTTCACTGAAAGGGCGATGGAGCCATGGAATGCACTGCCCAGGGAGCTGGTAGAGGTGAACTGTGGATTGATTTAAGAAGGGATAGGACAGGTACAGGGGGGAGGGTAAATCTGACCAGGCCAAATATATGTGGAACATCTGGGACTGGGGACAGTATAATGTAAGAGGGATGGGGGAACACCAAAATCGGCCCTCAGTGCTAGTGCTGAAAATCGAGCAAACTTGAGAGACCATTAGGCCTATTCTGCTGGCATTTTAGTATGTTAGTATGCCCTGGCAGGGGGAGAGGACTTGGGTGGCGTCGAAGAACAGTGGGCAAGACTAAAGATGGGGATAGTGAGGACAACAAACCTCTGTGTCAGGCAATTAAGCAAAACCAAGAGGAAAAAAATATATTACTATGGTTCTCGAAGGAGGTGGCTGGGAAGGTAAGGGCAAAAAGGTTGGCATTCAGGAGGTAAAAGGAGACATAGAGGGAGAAGGATGGGCGTGTGTTAGGAGAAGCAGAAGGAGGCAGAGAAAGCAGTCAGGAGCTCAAAGGCACAAATGGAGGAGAAAATAGCTCAGACAGTAAAGAAAGGAGACAAGGCTTTTTTCAGGTTTGTGAGAGACAGAAGAAAGACCAGAGAAGGGGGGATCGTAAGACTAAGGAAGGAAAGAAGGAGGGCAGTGTGTGGAACAGGACAAGGAAAAAGCTGACATCCTTACTGAATACTTTTGGTCGGTGTTCACAGAGGAAAGGGAAGGAGAGGGGCTACAAGTAAGTGTTAGGGGCAACAAAGGAAGGGAGGTGGACATTAGTCCATTTACAGAGGAGATAGTCCTGAAGGCACTCGCAAGTCTGAAAGTGAACAAGACAATGAGGCCCAATGGAATACACCCAAGAATATTGAGGGAGCTCTGAGAGGTGCTGGCTATTCCTCTGACAGTCCTATTCAACCACTCACTGAAGACAGGAGTGGTCCAAGAGGACTGGAGGTGGGCAGATGTAGTCCTGCTTCACAAAAGTGGGAGCAGGGAGGAGGCTAGTGATTACAGGCCAGTCAGCTTGAAATTAATGGAATCATTACTGAAGGGAAGGATTGTGGAATATCTTCAGTCCAGTGGCTTATAAGATCCAGGGCAGCATGGATACACTGGGGGGAGGTCATGTCAAAAAAATCTGATAGATTTCTTTGACTGGGTAACCAGGAAATTAGATTAGGGTGGAGCGGTGGGGTCTACCTAGATTTCAGTAAGGCATTCAACCCAATTCCACATGGGAGACTTGTGCACAAGCTGGGCAGCCTGGGAGTGGGTCCAAAGGTGATAAGTTGGGTAAGAAATTGGTTGGGAATAGACAACAGAGGGTGTTGGTAAATGTAATTCACGCTGAGGAAGGAGGGAGGGTGATCAGTGGGGTACCACAAGGCTCAGTACTAGGACCAATCCTCTTTAATGTCTTTATTAGCAAAACTGCAGAGGGACTAGAAAGAAAGATATGCCTTTTTGCAGATGACACTAAGATCTGCAATAGGGTAGACACTAACGGGGGGGTTGGGAGGAAATAATGAATAGGGATCTAAGAAAGCTTGAGAAGTGCTCAAGAGTGTGACAACTAAGTTTCAATGCAAAGAAGTGCAAGATGCATGCACTTGGGGCACAGAAACCTAGGGGCAGAGTACAAAATGGGGAAAGTGGTACTGGCGACCACCAAACAGGAAAGGGACCTAGGAGTAATCATATCTGATGATCTAAAGATGGCTAAAGAGTGAGACAAAGCAGTGGGGAGAGCCAGTGGGATGCTAGGGTGTATAAGGAGAGGTACTGTATCACCAGCTGGAAGAGGGAAGTGGTGATACCACTGTATCTACCCAGCTTCTTCGTGAATGAAAATTCCATCGGCCTTTTCAAAACCCACCTTAAAACACATCTCCAGTCCTCAAACTGCTGTGACTGCTATTGAACCAGTTTCTTGACCATTCTCCCACAATGACAATGGCCTCGGGCCGGCTTACCTCTCCTCTTGTCTTACTATATACTTGTCTCTATTACCCTAAGCTTCTCAGGTCCTGATTGCGAGCTTCACCTTGTACTTTTACCGTATTCCAGATTATTTTATACTTTTATCATGTATTTAGCTGTTCTGTTTCCTGCACTGTATGCTTACCTAATACTGTACTGTCCATTATTTGTGACATGGAACCTTTGTAAATGAGTCTTTGACTCAAAGGTACTTTCCAAATCCTCAACAAATAATAAATAAATAAATAAATAAATAAATAAATAAATAAATAAATCACTGGTTAGATTGCACCTAGAGTACCGTGTCCAGTTCTGGAGACCACATCTACAGAAGGGCATAGAAAGAGTAGAGGCAATCCAGAGGAGGGCAACTAAAACAGTGCATTGTCCTAATCAAAAGCTGTATGAGGAGAGACTGGAGGACCTCAATAGGTACACCCTGGAGGAAAGAAGAGAAAGGGGGCGTATGGTAGAGACTTTTAAATACCTCACAGGTACAAATAAGATGCAAGATAGAAGTCTTTTTTGAGAGATGACGCTCGGGTTCATGCTATGAGGTCGGAGGGGGATAGGCTCAAGGGAGAGGTAAGGAAGTGCTTCTTCACAGAAAGACTGTTGGATGCCTTGAACAGCCTCCCAACAGAAGTGAGAGGGGCAAAAACTGTAGCAGGATTCAAGAAGGCATGGGATAGGTATAAGAGAACCTTAACGATGAGGAAAGGGATGGGGAAACCTGAGATCAAGCAGGGTCTGTGGTATTACACTAGGTAGGGAAAATGGGCAGACTAGGAGGGCCAAGCTGTCCTTGTCTGTTGTCAGTTTCTGTGTTGCTATGTATTTAAAAAAATAATTAGTTAAAATTGTTCTGAAACAGCAGATTATAAATTGCTAGATTTTAATTTCATTTTCAATTCAGTATTTGACATAAATTTGTCTTTACAGAAATTTAAAAATACTGTTATGCGAGACATGGTTTTACATATTTACCATTGGATTTAACAGATGTCACGAAAACCCTTTTCAAGACACTTTCCGTAGAGGGCGTGTCTAGCCAGCAAGCATGGAGGACGCTTGCTGATGTGGCTTCCTGGGTGGTGGCTCTAAAACGTTAAATTACAGCTGTAAAACTATCTCGGGGTAATTTTTTCTGGCGATACCCTTGATCTCTGGGTGGATGGCTTCCTGTAAATCAAAATACTGCCAAGATAAGCTACAATTTTAGACCAGGGCATCAACTACTAGAGGTGAGACCAGCCCCCATGGATTTGGGCCTTCCTCTCCGCATGCAGATACTGATGGTGCACAGAACGAAACGAGTGCAATGTATCTCACAAAGTTGCTGGCAGGAGTCCCCAAAACCCTGGTGCAAATACAGAGGAACATGAAGGTGGAATTCCACAATCTTAACACACAGTTTACCCACCTGCAGTCTGTGGTCACTACTCTGACTGAAACCATGGCCACTCACACATCGCAAATATGCGAATTGGAATGGAGAGTCAGCGATATGGAAGACACCTATGTGGGAGCAACGGCTGAAAGAAATGGTTTGCTGTCAACAATCGCTGACCTTCGAGAGTGCTTAGATGATCAGGACAACCTCTCTCAGAGATCAAACATCTGGATTATTGGACTACCTGAGGTCCTGGAAGGAAAGAATCCTAATGTGGGGCTGCAGTCATGGCTAATGAAGCAATTAGGCCTCCAGAGAAGGCTGCGGGTATGAGATTGAATGCACTCATCGGGTGGGCCCTCCACCAAAACCAGAGATTGTCCCCGACATTGCCTCATTAAATACCTGAGATTTAGGGACAAGGAGATAGTTCTACAGAAAGCCAGGGAAGTGGGTCCCTTAAAAGTTGATAATGCATCAGTATATGTGTACCAGGACGATAGCCGTGATCTTCAGATGAGGAGACAAAAATTTAACCCAGTGAAAAACAATTCATATAGAATGGGCTGGAAATTTTCCTTGGCATACCTGGCACGCCCACGAGTTGATAAGCCTGGAAAGAGTCCCTGTTTTTTCACCTGTCACTAGCTTGCGGAGAAATGGCTCTAGGAAGAGGAGACCAGGAGAGATTGGGTGAGCCCTAATGATCAGTAAGTTAAGAATTACTAAGCCTTTCATTCTTAGCTGTTGCTGCTTATGTTATAAATGGTGTTTCCATCTGGTTGGCTGGCCTATGTGCACCTTACCTCCTGGGGCTCTTATTTCTACCTCGGCTGAGTAGAGCATGACTGGCCTGGAGATTAAAGCCCTGATGTTTTGGGCCTGGATTGTGAGAATTACAGCCTTCTTAGTGGCACCCTGACTGGGTCTTGGGACTCGGGTAACAGTGGGGGACCTTGTTTGTCCTGTAACCTTTGGATCTGGGCACTTAACAATGGGGCCTATCAACTGGACCATGGTGTGTGGCAGGTCCAAGGGTGAGTACATTTTGGATCCTTCTATGTACTGATAGGAGGAGCTATGTTCTGTGAGGCCTGGGGAACCTGACTAGAAATGGTGGTCTCTCCCTGGCTATCCTTATTGTAGGCCCTGGGGGAAAACTAAACTACTATGTCTGAATGGAAGTGGTGGATGTTTTCACTTTCTCAGCCCGACCATACCTGGGGGTATGGGTATCAGCGGGTGAAGAGAAACTAAGTACTGGAACTGCCTTATCACATATGCCGGATGGAACCGACTCGCCTTGTTAACTTGCTTGGACCAGCACTCAGGGGGCATTGTGGGAACTGTTGTAGGCCAGAAATACAGTTTAAATAAGGGTAGTTATGCAGTTTAAATTAGGGTATTTATACTGTTTCTGTGTTTATTGGGGACAAGATGTGTTCATGACCAAGCCCAGAGTTCAGGGTTAGACTAATTCGTAGACATATGGCTGTTTTGTTTTTTTTCTTTTGGAACTATGGTGTATGAGCTGCTACCCCCCTCTTTCCACCTTTACGGCTAGCAGCACGGGCATGATCAGTTTTCCCTGCCTAATATTTGCAATGGGAATGCTAGTGGGTTTCTTCTTGCAAGGGGGGGCTTCAGTCCCGTTTGAATTGAGGCGAGGTTCTGTTTTTGATATATTTGGGAATGAGAGGAGGGAGTTTTTGGTTAGAGGGTGGATGGAGGAAATTAGGGTAATAGGGGACTGGAATCTGTTGCCCTTTCCACTTGTGAGAGAAGGGGAGGCATCATTTCGGAGGCACTGAATATTGCTGATATCAGTGCTTACTGATCTGAGGTCTTCTTTGAGGGCATCTTTTTTGGCTCAAAACACTTGGTACATGTTGGGGGTTGAATTTGGGGGCACCTGGGATGGGTCTCGTGGGGGGTTGAAAAAATTGGGGAAAAGAGTGTGCAGGCTTGTTTGTTGTATACCAGAGTAAAACACTGTTTTAGACTTCTGTTTAATGATGGGAGATGATGTCAACTATATCTCCCAGAATGTTAATGGTCTTAAGTCAATAGTGAAACATAAAAGAGTCATTACGGAGGTCCTTAGACATAAGGGGTCACTGATCTTATTTCAAGAGACCCACTTCTCTTATTCAGAATCACAAAAAACTGCTGAATTTATGGAGGGCACATGGGTATCCTTGACCTTTTCATCCAAAGCTCATGGTGCCTCCATATGGCTACCCAAGGGCTCCCCTCTTCAAGTTCTGGACCAAAAGACAGATCCCATGGGTCATTACGCCCTGGCAAAGATAGAAGTTCCAGGTAGGGAACTGGTTCCGGTTGGCTCCATGTATGCCCCAAATATAGACAATCCAGGTTTCTTCCAGAAACTGGCATTGGATAGGTCCAGCTGAGATGGCCTCTTGATACTGGGCGGTGATTGCAATTGTGTCCTCGATACAACTTTGGATAGATCTAGCACATCTCTGGTCCCAAAATCTCATAATGCAAAAGAACTGGAAGTGCTACAGGGTGATTTTAATCTTGTGGTTGTCTGGCGTCACCTATACCCTTCGGGGCCGGAGTACAGTTTCTACTCGCACGGTCATCATTCCTATGCCTGTATTGACAGAATGTTAGTTTCTAGTGCCCTGGTTAATGTGGTGGGGGAAGTAGGGTATTCACCCATTTTAATCTCTGACCATACACTTCACTATATGAAAATCTGTGACTCAGGGCTCTTGGCAGGAGTTAGGGCCTGGAAGCTAGATCCACTACTACTACGGAAACAGGAATATTTGAAATATATGGGGACAGCATTGCAAGAATTTTTGACATTTAATCAGAGGGGGGACACCTCACATTCTACGCACTGGGAAGCTTTAAAAGTCTACACAAGGGGGCAGACTATTGCCTTTGCGTCACGAACAAAGCGGGAGGCTACTAAAGAATTAGAATTCCTCAGGAGTAAAATTGAGATCTGTGAGAGGACTCACATGCTTAACCCCACTGCAGTCCTAGATAATATTGTTCAAAAGCTGAAATGGAACTGTAACTCCTTATTCAGTGCTCAATTAGAGAGTACTATTCTCTTAGCTAATGCGGTGCAATACTTTGATGGGGATAGGACTGTAAAATACTTGGCCTGGCAGCTCAAGAGAAGGGAAGCTGTTAAAATGATCACTCAAATTAAGAATGCCCAGAGAGATATGGTAAGAGGGGCCAGAGACATAGGGGATTTGTTTGGTGCTTATTATAAAAAGTTTTACAAGTCTGAGTGCACCCCCAAACGTGAGGACTATGATCAGTTCTTTGCAGGGGCCCCTCTTGACAAGATTAGTGATGATGATGCTAGAAAGTTGGACTCCCCTTTAACTGTACAAGAAATAAAAATTGCTTTGAGGGCATTAAGAAGCGGTAAGGCCCCAGGGCTGGATGGGCTACCGATTGACTTTTACAAAACCTTTGAGAGGTTTGTGTTGGAACCAATGTTTGATGCCCTGTAGGAGGGTCTGATGAAGGGGGTGCTGCCCCCCTCCACATGCTCTACTATAATAACAGTGCTGCCCAAATCGGGTAAGGACCCCACTCTTTGCCCTTCTTACAGACCCATCTCACTGCTCACAACAGATTATAAAATCTTGGCAAAAGCTATGGCGACCAGACTGGAGGTGATCCTCCCATCAATAGTACATTCAGACCAGTCTGGTTTTGTTAACGGGCATATGGGCAAACATAATATCTGGCACACCCTTAATATAATACTACGATAGACGCACACCAAGAAAACACATGGGGCGGCGGTGGTGGTCCTTGATGCACAGAAGGCTTTCGACTGTGTGGAGTGGTGGTACCTATTTTATACCCTGAACAGACTGGGAGTGGGTCTGAATTTTGGCTCGTGGGCACAGGCATTATATCAGGGTCCCCTAGCCCAGGTCATTGCTGGGTGCATCATGTCCAGTTCTTTCCAGCTTGGAAGGGGCACAAGGAAGGGGTGCCCTTTATCCCCCTTACTATATGTGCTATCCCTAGAGCCCTTGGGAGCAGCACTGAGAGCATACACAGGGATTACGGCGTTTTAGAGGGGTGATAGAGAGCATAAGATTGCAATGTATGCCAATGACCAGTTATTATATCTACAGAACCCTGATGAGGACCTGCCAGTTGTACATAACTTAATGCGCTCTTTCGGTGCCATATCAGGCCACAGGGTTATCTGGTCAAAGAGTGAGCTTATGCTGGTAGGCTCTCAGCATCGAGCACAGTTAATAGCTCACCTGGGAGGGCTTCAGTTAGTTCCAACCTTAAAATATTTGGGGGTGCGACTCTCTACTTCTGCAGGGGATCTATATAAATTGAATCTAAAACCTCTCTTAACTACTATTGCTGAGGACTGCCAGAGGTCGACGTCCCTACCTATTGTATTGTTGGGTAGAGTGGTGGTCATTAAAATGTTGATATTACCCAGATTATTATATTTTTACCAGTCCCTACCTATTAGGATCCCTAAAATTCAGTTTCAATCTTTAGACTCAATTGTGCATAAATTTTTGTGGCAAAAAGGAAGGGCCAAAATCCAGAGAGATATACTTTATAGGAAGCTGGGAGGAGGGGGGAGTTGGACTCCCACATTTTAAGTATTATTATTGGGCCACTCAATTAGCCTTCATTCTGATGGGAGAGTTAGGCTCTGAGTGTTCATGGATGGGACTGGAGGAGGACATGTTTAATGGTAACTATAGAAATGATTTGCTAGTCGGGAATCTCAGGGATGAGGGACAAGCTTGAGTTAATAATCCTTTCACTGCCACCACCTTGGCAATCTGGACCCTAGCCCACAAGAGAATAGGATTTGTGGGGGGTAACTCCCCCAATCTTAGTATACTCAAATTTATGCGACTAGGGGACCAATACACAACTGGGACAGTACAGAGGCTCTGGGCTTGGCAGAGGAAGGGCTTGGTGGTAATTAATAAATTATATGATGGGGGGTTGTTTAAGAACTTTGCCAAGATCTGTACACAGTGGAATATACCAAAAGGTGACTTTTTTTTTGTACTTGCGAGTAAGACATAGATGCGGTGATAACCTTGCTGATGTAAATAAATGGTCAGTTCCCCCTCCGTTTGAGGAGGAGTTGTTCCACCCGGAGCCAGGAGGGAAATCCCCATCTATTTATTACCGGCTACTCACAAATTCAGGTCCTCACCAGCACAATTCTAGTTTGGAGAGGTGGAGTGCAGACCTATCCCTTTCTTTGACTCATAAAACCTGGGCAATGGCTTGTTCACATTATATTCATTGCTCTAGCAGCAATAAGCTGCTACAAATTCAGCTTTTTTTCCTACATGGGGCACATATAACTCCAAAACAGTTGCATAGGATCGATGACACTCGATCATCCATATGCCCCAAATGCCAGGTAGAAGAAGCTGATTTTCTATACTTGGCCCTCACCTGCCCAAATGTGGCCCCTTTCTGGCGCCAGGTTCATAATGTAATGGCCCCAGGTGCTAGGCTATTCCTCTTCTAAATCCCCTGTGGAATTTATTGTTGGGAGCAGACCCTTCTCATCCAAATCAGAAACAGTTTTACCCACTATGGTCCATTGCTCTAATAAATGCCAGGAGAACAATCGCCCAGATGTGGCTGTTGACTAAAGCCCCTTCGATTGTCAGATGGGTGCAGAATGTGAAATCCCGCATGATATTGGAGCGTGCTCAGTTGGGCGCTCAGGGCAAGACATTACACTTCAAAAGCATTTGGGAACCCTGGTTTGTTGCGGTGGAATTGGGTGTATAATTCCTGACCAGATCGAACTAAGTAAATGTTACTAAACCTATTTGATAATAGTTTAGATGTGTCTGAGTCAGTCAATTGTCGTATTAGGTACTGGGGCCCACTGTGTATTCCATATACAGAGGGTAGGTAACAGGGCTTTTACATTGTGTAATGCTTCTACTGGTGTCTACATGTAGTAAAATCTAGGTAGATACGCTACTTTTAATGCTGTATATACTCTGTATCTGACTCTAAATTGTATGTAAAACCATATGTTATATCAATGTACTTGTAAAGTAATCTGGTTACACTGCAAGCTGTACCACACTCATAATTAAAATATTCTTAAAAAAAAATACACTTTCTGTCTGTGAGTCCATTAGTTGCGTCAGTGTATTCTCATGTGTTCTGTGACTACTTGCAAAAAATCAACTGCATATATGTGGGATATGCCATACTCTGACGAAAAATATCACATTTATTTTTATCTGCATGATTTCACCTCTGAAGACCTCACTCATGGGTAGAGGTCAAACCCTGCAGATAAAAATAAATGTGATATTTTTAACCAGCCCATGGCATATGTCATTTATACAATGACAGTGCCTCTCTAGCAAGATTAGTTCTTTCAATGAAGATTTTACTCTTTCTGTTTGCTCTGCTCTGTTTTTAACTGTGGCAAATGCCACTGTGATGTCATTGGCAGTGTGTAAGCTCTTCTCCCATTTGTGAGCAGATCTTTTGTGACCAGCCTAATGTGGAAATAAATGCAGCGGACTACCTAAGATTGAAATAAATGATTTATTTCCACTTCAGGCCCGCCACACATGAAAATAAATATATTTATTTGCAAAATGTTATTCTCACAGTCATTTTATAAATATTTCTTTGAAAAATATACTATGGGCAGGTAAGCATAATATAAATCAGTGCAACAAACAAGAGATTACAGTGCTCAGTGGTGATGGGGCGATGCAGGTCAAGGGTTTTCACACCCAAATAGATGATAAGATGGATTTCAACAGCACTCAGGAGCAGTCACTTTGATTCAGTTTGAGGACTTAAGAGACTATAGCGGTTATTTTTCCTTTGTCCATGAAGCAGTAATATGTATGCAATAGGTGTGGACTCAGAAGCCATTGAATAAATCCATTTATTTTCACATATGTTGAATAAATGTTAGAATCCTAGACTTTTTCGACATTTGTTGAACAAACGCCACTTGTCAATCAAAGCTTTTTTGATCACTTTTTTGACAAATAAATACAAATAACTTTAAAAAAAAATGATAGCATGGTACTGTGAGCACAACATTTGTCCAGTACACAAATATCTACAAAATGGGCACTGTTTTGCTTATATATACCTTTTAGTTTTTTTTATAATTAGCAAAGAAAAGCTGAACATTTGATTTTTTTTTTATATTTTTCAGTAAGCAAATGTGAATAACTTTAAACAAAAAATAACATGGTTCTGTGAGTATGAACGTTGTTCAGCATTCAAATATCTACAAAATGAGTGGTGTTTCAGTTATAGATACCTTTTTTTTAATTATTAGCAAAAAACAGCAGAAAAATCTTTTTTTCCTTTACTTTTTGAACAAACAAATGTATATTTCTTTAAAATGAAAATGATAGTATGATACTGTTAGCACAACGTTTGTTACTCCCATAACTCCTTTTTACTCTGTGTCTGGATTTGGTACTCTCACTGTCTCCAACAGTGCTTTTCGAATTCTGAGGATTCTATTGCTTAGCCTTAATTCAAAATGTCGTCTCAGAGCCGATAAGTGAAGTCACTTATATAATCTGAGTCACTATGTTTGTTAAATATTAACACTGTGGTTACTAGTGATGGGCGAAGTGGCCCAAATTTGTTCCATGGAGTGATTCGCAGAGTGAAGGCGAATTTGCGGAGTGCTCCACAACGCGAAGCGGAGTACTTCATGTTATTAATGGGTAATGTAAGTCCATTGAACCATTTACTCACACATTCGCTTCCCAAACCACTACTCCACCAATTTAAGGTGAAGTACATTGAAAACAATTTACTTCGCCTCACTTTACCTTGCTTTTTAAGCTCCAAAGGCAAATTTTGGAGTGATCCGTGGGATTTCAGGTCACATGGGCTCTAGATTGTTCTGCACAGTCTCAGTTTGGGGTAGTGTGTGTAAGCTGTAGGAGACAATCTGCTCTGAGAGCTTTCTGCGATTCAAACTTTAAAAAAGCCATTAAAAAAGCCATACTGAGTCTTTTGTTTTGCTGAAACTTTAGTTCATCGATTATAGGAAACCCTCCTGTGCTCATATCATCAAGCGTTTATTGTTCGTGTATGGATTTTGAATGTTAATGTACAACATTCAGTTTGTGTACTGAGAGACAGTGGAAGTGTGCTTTGGGGGAAGGGTGTATCTGTGGTGTAGGTAGATTAACTTGGAGAAGAAGACAGTGCTTTCTGTTTTGGTGATATTTTTCTTGTATTTATTTATTTAGACAGCAGTTTGGAAAACCTTTGAGCCATAGGCTCATTTACAAAGGTACCTTGTCACAGTAAGACAACGAAAATACACAGTATAACAGTATAACACAGTATAACAGTAACTTATGACAACAATAAGTGCATAGATACAAACAAGCTGGTACAGGTAGGACTGATGCAAACAATACCGGAGTTATGTTGTCCTTAGCAGCTTAGTAGTAAGCTTTGTCATTAGTATTGAGTACGGCTTTGACTAGTGGCAATTACAGCTTCGGGTGTTAACAAGGTGGTTTCGTAAGGACGTTTTGAAGCACGATATAGTTGGAGCTTCGGAGATGGAGGGGGGCAGTGTGTTGAACCAGGAGGGGCCCTAAAGCTGAAGGCTCTTGGCCATGAGAGGTCCTAGCTCTAGGGATAACAAGAGAGGTTTTCCCAGAGGTCCAGTATGAACTAGTGGGACAGAGCGGTGGATGGTGGTGGTCAGTCCAGGTGGGGATAGCCCAGGAGGTCTTTTGTAAGGGTACAGGTAAGATATTTGAGGCGCTCGTCAAGATCAAGTACCAGCTTTTTAGCGTCCTGATGAACAGGTGTGTGTTAGCCTAGGTGCCTCAGTAATTAACCTGCAGACTTATTCAGAGTAGTGCGAATTTTATGGAGTGCGGTCTGATCAGCAGCACCATACACCGGCAGTTCATAGTCCACTAGGGACAGGATAGAGGAGGTGATTGGAGTCGAGGAGCCTCGGGGAGGCAGTGTTTATACCGATGTAAGATGCCCAATCGGATATTAGTGGCAGTGGCTAGGGCAGCGATGTGTCCATGGAAGGAGAGGGAGGGTCAAAATGGATCCCTAGGTATTTATAGGAGCAAACTTGTTCGAGTGGGAAAGAGGACCCAGAGTGAATGAGGAGTTTGAAGTTGCAGGACTTGTTTTGAGGATGAGTGAAGAACATGGTTTTTGTTTTTTTAAGATGTATCACCAATCTATGTTCCTTGAACCAGCCCTTGGCTTCAGTGAAGGACTTCTGCAGCGAGTCCTGGAGGGCAATAGGGTTACGACTTGAGGCAAAGATGACTGCATCATCAGCGTACAATAGAATGTTCCCCGAGCAAGAGCATGAAAGGGTGTTAAGGTAAAGGGAGAATAGTAAGGGGCCAAGAATGGAGCCCTGGGGAACCCCAGAAAAGATGGGACAGATGTCTGAGTAGGTCCCATTAATTTTTACACATTGTGAGCGGTCACACAGATAACTGGTGCACCAGGAGATAGGCCCAGCAGCAAAACCAGAGAGACTAAGGGCATCAAGAAGGAGGGGTGGGAGACCGTGTCGAAAGCTTTAGAGGTCAATGAAGACCGCACCAGCCAGAGAACCAGTGTCTAAAGAGGAGTGGAGAAAGTTGGAGAACTCTAGGAGGGCTGTGTTGGTACTGTGGCCGCTCGGAAGCCATGCTGCTCAGGACATAGGACATTGTAGGTGGAAAGGTAGTCAGAGATTTAAGAGGCTACCACTTTTTCCAAGGCCTTGGAGAGAGGAGAGAGAATGAAGATTGGCCGATAGTTTCCAGCCACAGTCCTGTCACCACCTTTAAAGATAGGGGTGACAGTGGCGACTTTCCAGGCAGTTGGAATCTTCCCCAGGCAAAGAGAGTGGTTGATGAGGCACGTGATCAGGGTAAGGACTGTGTCTAAGACCAGCCGTAGGATACACGGATCCAGGGTGTCACTGCCCATACTACTACTCTTGAGGGCAGTGACAAGGTGCGGCCTAAGTTCTTGGGGAGAAACACGGCGGAGGAGAAAATAAGGGCGAGAAAGATTTACGGCAGGCGCTGGGGAGGAGGTCAAAAAATTTGTAGGGAGGACAGTGCTAAGGTCAGTGAATGAGGTGTTGAGGTGGTTGGCTATGAGGGCTGGGTTTGAAGAGTCACGCCATTAATGTTGATCTGGGTGGTGGGGGAGTGTGCACCCATTTAACTGTTTAGTGTTATCCCAGAAGGTTCTGGGGTTCCCCATGAGGCTGTGAGTGAGGACCATGGTGCTCAGACTTGGCCTTTCTGATGGCCAGTGCACTTGTTTCGGGTGGCAGTATATAACTGCCTGTCACTGGGCTGGCCAGTCTCAATGGCACGGTGCCATAGGTTGCCCCTATGTTTGAGTTGGTGGATCAAAGTTGGGGTTACCCAAGGGGCATTCTGCCTTTTAGAACGGCGGGTCGACATTGGGGCAAAGATATCACAGGCATTATTAAAAGTTCGGGTAAAGAAGGAGAGAGCTGTGTCAATGTCAGGAGTTGCCTGTATAGGAGACCAGTCAATTTGGCACAGAAGTTCCTTAGGTTTTGTCAGACCACCAGGTATTAGACGCCACCGGCATGTGGACTGTGCTATGGGTTTGGGGACTGAGGATGACCAGTGGAATAGAATGGGGGAGTGATCGCTGAGAGAGTCTGGGAGGACTTGTACATTGGGGATCCGATTAGGGCGGTTGGTGAGTACCACATCAAGCAGGGTACTGGAGCCTCTCTTGGGGTTAGTCCTGGTAGGCTGGGTAACTAGTTGTGTTAGGTCTATTGCAGAAAAGGAGTCACGGGTAGAGGAGGAGGAGGAGGGGCTGAGCCAGTTGACATTTAAGTCACCCACCAGAATTTGATCAGCGGAAGGAGGTAGTGAGGAAAGGTATTCTGTAAGAGAGACAATGGCCTGCATTTGGTCCCTGGGGGGCACGTATGCAGTAGTCAGATAAAGGGGTTCCTTTAAAGGGTCAGGGGTTAGTTTCACCGTAGGCGCCTGGGCCCTGTAGTCAAGGATTGGAGTAGGCAGGGCTAGTACGGGGAGAGATTCCTTGACATAAATAGTGCAGCCGCCACCCTGTCTCCCAACATGGTCGGACCGGAAGAGGGTGAAACCAGGAAGGGAGACCAGGGAGTCAGGGGAGGATTTCGACAGCCAAGTCTCAACCAGAGCGATGACATCAGGGTTAATTGATGTGACCAGGCATTGTAGTGAGTCAAGCTTTTTTAGGAGGCTATAGATATTCATGGAGACCATGCATAGGCCTGTGGTGCTAGCCGGGGAGCTCCTGGGAACCGGGCCAGGATTTGGATGAATGTTCCCTGACAGGAGTAGTAGCATGACTAACACCCTGGCTGGGAGATGTTGAGAGGTTTTCCTACAATTGACATTGTATAACTGTGTTAATGTACACTTGCCTTTTTTTGCTGATTGTTGTGGTGCAGCAGTGCATAATTTTAGTTTGTTTAAAATATGTGTTATATTACTGAAGTTTTCAATTTGCTATGCATTACTTAGTGTGTGTGTGAGTATGTGTGTTACGTGTGTCATCAAATCAGACACCTTTTATTGTGCCACATAATAATTTCAGCAATGTGAAGCTGCTATCCACTGCAGCTGTGTGATTTTTGTACTTCTTTGTGGTATCTTTACTGGTACTAGTACCAGTGACTGCTACTGCTGCAGTGCAGTACACTGCCCCCCACTGTGGCCCGCCCCAACTGGCAAAGGTATTCTTTTCCAGAATTGAATTTCTGATGGTGATCACTGGTAAAATGTGTTGTGCCTTTGTGTTTGCATCTCTTCAGTGCACAGCGCAATCTTAATCTGTCTGTGCATTTGCATCTCTTTAGGGCCCAATCTCCATCTGTCACTTAAGTCACAGTTGTTTCTTTGGCTTCCCTTCAGAGTACTGAACAGGTGTGGTGCTTAATTCTGCATGAACATTGTTCTCATTAATTTGTGTTTTTAAGTCAGGACCATCATCACAAGTCACTCGTGATACAAATCACGTTCATCATCACGGTCACAAATGCAGTCACAAATCACGGTTCATGATCATTCATGTTACAAATCACAACATTATTTTTTTTTCTAGTTACTTGGATGTATTGTAACTTAAGCCTGTTTTGTAGTATCTTTACAGGCTTCACCACCCCACCATCGTACTTGTTAAGTGTTTTTAAGTCTGGGAGTTTTAAGCTATAGCTCATCGGAGAAGTACAGCCATAGGCGGTAGGCATTCACATTTCTTCATCATCACGGTCACAAATGCAGTCATAAATCATGATTCGTGATCACGTCACGAATCACAACATTATTTTTTTTTAATAGTTACTTGGATGTATTGTAAGCCTGTTTTGTAGTATCTCTCCATGCTTCACCACTCCACCATAGTACTCATTAATGTTTGTTTTTAAGTCAGGGAGTTGGACAGTGTCTGCAGTACATACACAGACTGGAAAGAAGACTGACTGCACACATGCAGTTTAGTAAAGTATACTTGCACTGCTCAGAATACAAAGTGTCACGCATATGGAAGACAACAAAAAAGGGCATAATTACATACAAGGGTCGGGGATGGTGGATGAATACATTTTATAACACAGCAAGGAAGGTGTGGGGGGCACACGGTGTGAGGAAAAAAAAAACTAATGAGCGATCCCATGGTGATCCAGCAGCAGTTCCAGCATGGACATAATTTGCAACTGATGTTCCTCTATGTGATCCAGCCGCTGCTCCACAGCACTCACCCTCTCATTGTTATCCTCGACAGCACTCCAGAAAACTGCCAAGTCAGCCTGTGTTACATGCAGTTCTCTGGGGTACACACGTTCTACAGGCTGACCTGCTGGTGGTGGTGGTGGGGTTGCTGGTAGAGCAGCAGGTGCTGCTGTGGCCCTCCTCTTCTTAGGGATGCCGCAATGCACAGCTGCACCCTCTGCCACAGAATGGCCAGCAGTTGCAGGCATGGTCCGTTCTGTGGCAGCCTGCCACTCCAACTGCTGGTGATTGAGCATATGGGTGTGCTGGCGCCCAGTCCCCAGGTGAGTCCCCTGGGGAGCCACAGAGCACCTCCACCTCACATAGGCGGCACTTGACCACACTGCTGTCCCCCCGATACAGTCAAAAAACTGCCAAACAACAGAGGTGCAGGGATGACCAGGCACAGGCAGGGGATGGCCAGATGAACTGGTAGCTGGCTGGTCACGGTGCTGAACAGGGATGGGATTCACACCTGGGACCCAGGGGAACAGGCACATCCTGCTCCAGAGAACTTGGTGCTGGACTTGGTGGTGGTGGTGGTGGTTCAACTGCCTCAGAGTCAGGACTGGAGGTGTTGCTGGTCCTGCTTCGGGGGGACACACACACAAGTTCTGAGCAGTCCAACAGGAATGGGCGCCCATGCCCTCCACACATGTGCAAGGTACAACGCTTAACATTACCATACTCTCCCAGAGCTGCCCCCGCCCCAGACATTCCCTCACCCTGGTCCATCTCTCCCACTGAGCTCCCTCAGTTTGAGCAATCACGGCTCACACTGTCACACAACACACACACACAGTCGCACAGACACAGACAAACAACTAACTACTTATAAAGGTAAGAAAAATAAAATTTACAGAAAGAGCAAATTAAGTAAAAAAAGAGTACAGAAAAGACAAAAAAATGTAGCTTTTAAAAAAGCTGCTGTGTCTAAATCAAAGTTTAAATCTCCTTCTCCCTCTGATCTCAAAGTATCAGCAGTCATAAAACACACTACTCTCTCTCCGTATACACAGGAGAAAGTAAAAGTGTCTGCTTGTATGACTCACTTTCTTCCTGCCTAGCTAAAGAGCATGTGACTTACAGTACTGTAAGCCATGTGATGTGTGGGGGGGCTGCCAAATCTAAAACACCAAGTGGGTCACTTAGAATTGTAATGAGGAACGCAAAGTTCATTAAAAACAATGACTTTGCCTTACTTCGCACTACCATTACACCTTAACGCAAAGTGGTAATGACAAGGCAGAGTGAGCACTTTGCATTGCCGGCAACACTAAGTGCCCACTTCTTGTTCACTTCGCCGCGGAATTTAAACTCGCTGCATCCCTAATGGCCACCTGGTCTTTGTATCTTTGAATGATTACCATTGCAGTAAGCCACACCTAGTGGCACACATAAAGAATGGCGGGACATCTGTAGGCCTTGCCCCCTGTTGTAGTCTCCATTGAGATGAAGCACTGGGGCAGAGGCTAGTTCTCCTTGTTGGATTTACCAGCATTTAATGCCATTTTGCACCACCTGGGATTGTGGAATACCTATTATGGAACACCATTATGGACTCTAAGTTTGTGAAATTTTTTAAGCCAACTTTGTAAGACCTCAAATACAGGTTTGACACAGCCCTAATCCTGGTGGACTGCTTGTTATGTTGATGAATGGGTATATTGTGAATACAGACAGGTGAACTCATACTATTAAAGTAAGCAGCTTTTGCTAATTTTGACTGCTGGTTGTCTGTATTTCCCAGTGTGCCTTAACTTCTGGTTGTCTGGTATGTGCTGCCACACACTGGTGCCTAGCACACTCTTTGGTAAGAGTAAGGCCCTGGTTGATATAAGGTGCCCAGATCCAGGGTGGCTGTCAGCCAGGAGGGCTAGAGTGAAAGTCCCTACAGCAGCTCTGCCTCCTGCAGTTTAACTGATGCTGGAGTGTAATGGTAATACATAAGTTTATGGGGTGCTAGGATGGACCCTTATGGATATGTGTATTGCCTTGTGCATTCTTAGGGCAAGAGACCTGCAAACAAAGGTGAGCAGTTCTCATGCCCTAAGAACACAAGAAGTGACACTCTTATATCCAAAACGAGGCTGTCCTAGTGCCTCTATAAAGTTAATATAGATTGTGGCACGGTTTAAAACTTTTTTTTGCAGAGTCTGTTTGTGTGGTGGTTATCAGAAGCCCAATACAGTTTGAGTGCATGAGGTACTCTTACAGCAATAAGAGTACCTCAAGCGCAACTGGAGGAAGTGCATGATTGGTTGGGGAGCACCACATGATGCTCCTGTGATCTATGATGTGAAAAATGACATGTAAATTCAGAAGGCAGAGTAGAAAAGGCTCTGTGTTGTGATATAACCACACCCACTGGTGAATTGGAAGGAATAAGAAAAGTCATAGGGTTCCTGTAAGAGATGTGTAAAAGGTGCAGCCTTTATGAAGGGGGCTGGCCCAGTGGCACAGAGGATTGAGGCACTGGATGCCACACCTTGCACCACAATGGTGACCCGGGTTCAGATGCAGACTCAGGTCATCCATGGCCAGCCAGGGCAGGAGAAGATAGAGCATCCACAGGATTGCTGTTCTCTCCTGGGGAGGGAGGGTTACAGTGCTGGGCGTTAGCCTGGCCCCTAGTATTGGCCGGGGGTAAGGCAGCTGAGACTGTTCAGATGGGGAGGAGTGGTGAATGTCAACATTCCATGTCTGGAAATATGATTGGGAATGTCTGGGTGGCACTGCACGCACACTCCTTAGGGGACAGAAAACTGGGAAAAATGATGGACTCCAAAGTGACTGCTGACATTAAGCCTCCCAGAGGCCCTGCACCTAATGAATCTCTAGGCCATACTGTTTCATGCAAAGGTAAGCTCTGGAGGAAAAGTGGGGTGAAGGGGCTGGGGTGGCGTGTATCCTGTTGGCTGCTTGGAGCCAGGGAAGAAACAGCACTAATTGCAAAAAAAATTTTTAAGGGACCCAAAAGTTCTGAAATGCGTCTGGGGTCAGATTTGAGCCTGTCTTGCGGTACTGACAAGGACAGTGATTTTAGTGGGCAAGTTTCCATGCATGTAACTGTAAATATGTTGCTAAACATGATGCCTAACCATCTCATATCAGAGTGATTTATTTCTTTTTTTTACATCAGGATGTTTATCCTCCCTCGGTGGGCTGCAGCTATTCATCTGCCAACCTACCAGACTCCGGGGTCATTCGGGATCTTGAACGCTGTGCATGTCCCAGTGGACCCCCAGAGCCAGTCCAGAGGCTTCATCCTGCCACAGCCCCTGAATTTTCCTTTGGTTTTCCCCCATTTACCTGGGGCCCCAGTCAGAGAGACGCATGTGTGTGGAGGCTCACATGCACCCTCTTGCTCCGGTAACAGCTCCTTCCTCCCACCCTATTGGCCTAGCGTCCTGGCTCCCTTGGCTTGCGCTGCCCCCTGGCCTCCACTGTGAGGTAGTCAAGAGCTGAGGGAAGTGCAGATCCCTCCCTAGAGAGGAGAACTGCCTGTCAACAGCTCAATCCTGCACCACACCACCCCGTGCCAACCTCCGATGGCCTGTACTCGTTTCGTAATATGGGTCATCAGCATGGTGAGAGGTAAGGCTTAAAAAAAAAAATTGTCCCCCAAAATCTGTCTCAACAATTTGTGCCACACCCAACCCAACGCTACACTAAAAACATGGTTGCCAGGCAGCAGTATACAGATAGAGAGCACGTCCTGCCTGTCCTGTGCTGCCTGTCTAAATATCAGATTGGGATAGCAAACAAGCACATTTTATGTGATACAGTGTCTCATCCCAAGGGCTCAAAGCACTAGACATACTATTTCATTTAACCAACTAAAAACATTGAAAACATATAAAATCAAATAACAAGCACAGCGGAATCCCTCTCATACATAACGTACGGTACTTAAAATGAGCCCTCAAACATCACAGAAAAAAAGATGGTTGTTAAGATCCCTTTTAAAAACTTCAGTAGAAGAGATCCATCTGACAAAGCTGATTTGGTAAGGTAGTCCACATGTGTGGGTGGGGATGGAAAAGGCCCATTTACCCAAAGTTTTCAAATGAGCACAGGGAACCACCACCAGATTCTTCCTTGTTGAGCAGAGAGGAGAACTGCAGTTTATGGGAGCAAGAGGTCTTTTATGCAATCAGGACCCAATTTTTACAAGGCTCTATGTCATAATGGTGATCGCAGAATAGCAATTGCTGTTAGGGCGAGTGTACATCACTGAAAACAAATTTCTGCAATGCACACTTGCGTCGAATGGGAAGAGGGTGCCTGAGTATGAGTACTTTTTTTAATGAGGGGACCCCTCACACCCCCCTACTAAAGGATTCTCAACCCGGGTGGGCATGCTGGGGGGGGTGAAATACTTAAAATTAAAAAGTCACCTGCCAGCGAAACAAGTACCGCACTGCGCTGGACCTGAACCTTGCACCCTTCACCTCCCAAGCAACCACCCTCCCCACCATGCTAGCAGACCAGCTCGGCAGCTGCCTGCCACACCCCGTCCCATATACCTTCCCTCCTCTCCCCTCCCAGTGTGCATGTATACATGCGTACTTCCCGTCGCCCTACCTCGCCTACCCAGGTATCTGCTCACTACCCTGCCAGGTAGTCCTGAACACAGGCGCCATAACTGAGTCACTATTTTTGTAAGTGCTCAGTCACGGTATCCATGTTCAAGGTATACCCTTTTACAAGCACCATCAACAGTGCATATGTGCATCATTACCATAGCCCCTTGCTGCCAACAGGCTCACAGAAGCAAAGGGAGACAGTGCTTCCCAAACAAGATAGTGCCTTCACTTCTGAGAGCTATATTCAGTGGATGGCACATTAATGACCACATGACATGCATGAGACTAAGGAGCCATTTGCATGTTGTTTTGTGTCCATTAGTGACTGCACTATGCATCCATATATAAATGTGTAGAGGCATTGTGCAGATCCTCGGATACCCCTGACACTGGAGCCCTACTTACCATTGCCATACCTGGCAGTCTAGCAAACCCTCTCCCTTGCCCTAACCCTGTTGGTATTGTAGAACTGTACTAAAGCTCTTCTCAGGCAGTCTAGTGAACCCCTGTTCTTCAGTTGATCCCTGCTGGTACTGTAGATCTGTACTAAAGCCTTTCCTTGCAGTCTAGTGGACCCCCTTTCTCACCTGATCCCTGTTGGTAATGTGAAACTTTACTAAAGCCCTTCCCTGTGGGTGTGGCTGGCTGGCAACAAGATGATCATCAAAATTCTTAGAGCATCAAACCTATCAATACTATCCCATGTCACCTGCCTTGTAATCCATCAGAACCTATCCAATTAAGTAAGTAATGGGTTTGGCTTATGATACCAAGTTGCTTGATACCTAAATTGCGAGGATCGAAAGCAGTCCAAGTAAACTTTTCCCTCAGAGCACTTCCTGTGCGGCTTCCACTACTGCTGCAGTGAAACACCAAGCCACTTTCAGAACTGAGACAACTGCAACTTCCTTGCAGCCAGCCAACTCTACATATCCAGCGACAGTGCCACACTAACTAACTCATATGTCTGAGATGTTATCACAAATACTTAGGGATACTGCAGAACTGACTGTACAGGCATCTACTTATGCTGTGAGACAGACTTTGTGTCTATGAGACAGTACAGGGGGTGCCATGGCTGTCATTTTTTATTTTTAATACTCTGTATTTTGTGTGCCAGGAGGTGAAGTTCTATAGCGCATGTCAGGATGCCATACTAGGAAGCAGGAAGTGGGTGGTTTGATGTCTGTAGTCCTCAGGTAGCACCCGGGACTACAGATTCTACCACAGCTAAAAATACCAACACAACTGTAGTATTCCAACATGCATAGGTGACGAGAGCCATGTTGGAAGGGAGAATTAAGTACTGATTCATGTAGCAAGGGTGGACTGACCCAGGAAAGTCACTTCTGGGTCAGGGACTACAAATCTTGGGCCTCTTTGCAAGCGGGCTGAGCACGAGTGGGGCAAGCACACAGCAACGCATGCAGAGACATACACAGAGACACGTGTGTGCATTTTTGCGTGTGTCTGCCATGTCTGCCGAGGACTACGGGAATATGAGCTAGGAATAATACAACTCTGCCAGCAACATATTCATGGTAAAAATACACTATAAGTAGAGTAGTGGCAGTCAAACCAAGATTTAATATACCTGCTAGCACTGTAATTGGAGGTAAAAATTACTACACATATTAATAAAGACCCTGAACCAAATAAACACCTGTTAGATATATTAGTTAGAACAGGATCAGTTATAAAATGTGCCACTTGTGGAATATATACTCCAAAAGAGTTAGAAATAAGACTGCTGGACATTAAATGTATGGAAATTGAACAGTTAAAAACAGGTTAATACTTTTAAAATCATTACTGGATGGTAAAGAAAGGCAAAATAAAGCAAAAATGTATTTATTTATTTGCTTTTGGTAACCGAATAAGTGCACTAGACAGAACTGCCTATTTTCAGGCACGACCTGGGACAGACCAAATTAAGCAGCAGGTAAAAACAAATACATATACAGTATTGTACAATAGGAGATTCCAAACAGCTATACAGAGGTGTAAGTTACACAGTACGTAGAGGAGGTACATATCACACAGTATAATAGGAACAAAACAGACAAAAGGCACAATTTATGGTTAATAATGTACAGAACATGACAGTGCTGTTGGTAAGTCAGCAAGGAGACAATTCCCAGTCAGAGACGGAACAAAGTGTGTAGCTGCAGCTGAGGAAGAGTGGGGATGGGAGGAATCAAGAGGCCACAGGAAAATTTCAGTATGGTAGATTTGCATAACTCATGAAGCTAGGGACATTTGCAAATGTCAAGGGAGGCAAAGTAATTGGAGAGGCCTTTCTTGAAAGTGGGGTGGGATTTGGAGTGCCTAAGATCAAGTGGGAGAGATTTCCAAAATTTGGAGGCATAGAAGGAGAAGGCAAGTTCACCCATCCTGGTAGAGTATTTTGAGACAGATAGCAGAGCTACAGACATGGAACGGAGGGAACAAGGGCAGTCAATGGGGGTGAGCATAGCAGCGAGTGTGGAGGGGATAGAAGAACGAATAATGTTGTCAGTCAGACAACCTAATGAATAACCCCGATGCGAGGAAGGAGACAACCAGTGGAGGTCAGCGTAGAGAGTACAGTGGTGCTTAAGATGAAGAGCAGGTAGCGGAAATCTACAGATATTGTTATAGGCAACATACCAATTTGCAAGATGTTTGCCTGTGCCATAGCAAAGACAGGCAGAATGTAGCAGAGTCCAGGGAGGAGAAGGCCTTGGGTGACAGAGATCCTGGCAGCAGTGGTCACAAACTGATGGACTCGGTAAGCCAGTCAAGTTTTAGCATTGACTGATTTGCAGACAGCTTTGACATGCAGAGAGAAGTTAAGAGATGGATCCAGTGTGACCCCTATGTATTTGAAGGACTGAGTTACTTCCACAAGAGAGCCATCAAGACAAGAAACCTGGAGAGATGGAGTTGAAGGTACAGATTTCCTTTGTGACCCAAAGAGTATAGCCTGGGTCTTGGCAGCATTTAGCACCAGGCGGTGGGACGTAAGCCAAGTTTGGATAACGATAAAGATCAGAGGAGAGGTGGGAGTTAATTTCATGAATAGAGCTGGAGGAGAAATAGACAACCAAGTCTAAAAGGAAGAATGACACGAATAAACCTGGTAGTGAAGAAGCAGGCACTAATAGTGATTTAAATGAAAGAGAATGGACACAGGTTACAAATAAAATGCAGAAGAGCCCTAGGAAATACATTGATAGAAACCTCAAACAGGTTCACTATTTTAGAAACAAACCAAAATGAGGCAGAAATTGATGAAAATGACACAATAAACAATATAAACATGAAAGAGAAACCAATGATGAAACAGCCATCTAAGAACTAGTTATAGGAGACTCAATGCTCGGGAGTTGTGATACAAATATCTGTAATAATGACATAATGAATAAAGAGGTTAACTGTCTCCCAGGGGCAGGAACAAAAGATATAAAGTCAATTCTTGGAAAAATTATTAAATAATGGGACAAAATATAAAACTGTAGTGATTCATACAGGAGTTAATGATCTAGGCAAAGAACATGAAAAAGACATAGCCAATGAAATAGTGGATGTAGGGAACCAAATACAGCTCACTGGAGGAAATGCAGTAATGTCTGGAATACTCCCCTTGCAAAAGTGTCACCCAGAAAAAAAACTGCACCATTCAAAGAATAAATGCCAGGATACAATACAAATGTGCGCAGGTAGGTGTAACCTTTCTTGATACTTGGAAACAATTTTATGGAAAAGACCATTTATTTGCCAAGGATGGGCTACATCTCAACAAAACAGGCAGAAATATTTTAGGTAGAGCTCTGGCAGGAGCGCTATACAATAGAGGTGATACAAGAAGTTTAAACTGAATAATTGGGGGCCGGGTGTCAGTCTGAAAGTGTTTCACGACCTAAACATCTTACTAATAAATTCTAGAAGCCTAAATGGAAAAAAAGGACGAATTACAGCATCTCCTACAGTCTGAAGATATTCACATATTTATTTATTTTATTTATTTATTCAGTTTGAGACGAGGGATCGTTTACAAAGGTTCCAGGTAAGACAAAATACAATACAATACATGGGTTACAGGTAAACACTGACGGAATAAAACATCAAGTACAGAAAATACATAGTGTGCAGAAGGTAACACCGTTACAGTTACAGAAGTTAAGTGCTAAGTTACAACAACACTACAAGAGTGCGGTACAGCACTTTGGTAAATTCAGCGTTCAGACTTAGGTAAGTACAATCCCTGGGCTGCAGAGGTAGATAGCGAATAACTACACAATGGGTACTGAAACAAAATGCAAATCCTCCATCCTGATTGGCTGACTGGCACCCCCTCTCCCATTGTAAATCCTAGTATCACCCCATGGGAAGAGGTGCCAGCCACCAGTCAACCGAATCAATAACGCTACTCAAAATCACTATGACCAACAGAAACCCAGAACTGGCAAAAAGAACACTCCCCGCTACACTGCCATCTCCCAGAACTGCCACTCTGCTCCCACTTTGATAGTCAAGCCCTGTTCAAACCACAAAACTATCTTTTTCGTTAAGCAACTTTCCTCTGCGACACCTCCCTGCTGCAATTCCCCATTAAAATCGAAGATAAAAAGCGAGAATTTCAGGCATGGACTTAATTATAAAAAACAAAATAAAAAAACACTGATGGTCTGTCAGTACCTCATACAGTCAACGTGACCGCTCAGCGCTGACTCCAGGCTGTCTCTAATGCTCTCCACTACAGCCCATGCTATACGATTCTCTCTCTCTCTCTATGTCTCTTCATATAATTTGAGGTACATTTAACATTGGGAATTCACCATCTAAACAGAAAAGGCAGCAGAGCCTTATACATACAGAACGCCCAGTCACTCTCCACAAAACTCCATGGCTATCGTACTGCCGTTGCCGTCCTGACACTCTGCACACACTCCTCCTCTTCAAAGCAGTGCAACAGCAGTACATCAAACAATGCAAACGGTGCCTCCTCGCCTGTACTTCAAGTGACTCCCCTGGCGCACGTCTTGAAACGGACTACTTTGTGTGGCGTAGTAACACTTTCACTATTTCTCCTATCTAAAAAAAAAAATACAAAAAAATTTCAGTTTACTAAACATACAGTTCAAACATTGTATAATCACAATGTGCCACTCCAGAGTGTTTGTGATACCAGAATTTACCCACGCCTGGGGTATTTTGGCCACTCGGCTGCACCTCATGACCAAACAACACACTAAGCATGGGTAAATCCTGGCATCACCAACACCCTGGCATGGTATATTGCTTAATAGTACACAGCCAGAGGTGGCTTTGTCAAGGGTAAAGGAGAGGGACAAGGTACTGAGGTGGGGAGGCAGGGGGTTTGTATAAGGTGGGAGGAGGGTCGGGGGGTGGGACATGAAGAGAGGGAGTGAGCTCTGGTAACACTAGGGTAGACCGAGTTTATACTAGGCAGCAGCAGATATTCTCATACATATGTGGTGTGAATGAGACTTGGTGGGAACAAAACAACTGCAGCATTAATATACCAGGCCATAAATCGCACTTCGTGAATAGGCAAAGCAAGCGTGGTGGAAGAGTGGTGCAGTATGTCACTGAAAAATCGGAATCAAATGAGGTTGGGAATGAAAACTCAGACCATGATATAGTAGAACAGCTCAGGGCAACTATCTATCAAAATGTAGCAAGAAATTACTTGTGTGTGTTGGTTATAGAGCACCGGGTATAGTGTAGAGGAATACTGTGCTTTTTTGAGAAACTTGAAAACATGGCACAAGGTACAAATACACTAATAATGGGTGACCTAAATCTCCCAGATATTAATTGGGCACAAAGTTCTGCTACCACCTATAATGGAAAATAGATAGTAGAATGTGTTGCAATAAATAACATGCCAAAAGCAGTAGAAGAGAGGCTACTAGGGGCCAGAATAAACTGGATATAGTGTTAAGTGACATTGACGGTAGAATGCAAAGTAAGGGAACCCTTGTGTACAAGTGATCATAATATAGTTCAGCTAAAAATTCATAGAAACTGGGAACCATTAAAAGGTAAAACAAAGGTGAGATGTTACGGCAAGGCAGACTATACTAATATTCATAGAGACCTTGAGGGATGGAACTGGCAGGAGGAATTTAAACAGCAGACTCTAGAAGAAAAATGTCATAAATTAATGATTAGCTGGAATCATGTGCCAGCATGTATATCCCTGTCAAATCAAAGTATAACAAAAAGGTCTGGTTTAATGGCAAAATACAAAAATTAATTAACTATAAGAGGGAAGCCTATTACAAATACAAGAAAGATCCTTCCTCGAAGAATGAAGAGGATTGCACAACAAAATGTAAACAATGCAAAGCAGCCATTAGGAAAGCTAAAAGCTATTATGAATTTAAGTTAGATGATCTGTCTAAAAAAAATTAAAAAGCATTTTTCAGATATATAAATAGCAAAAGAAAAGGAAATACTGTAATTGAGCCCTTAGTTGATGACAACCTAATAATAAAAGATGAGGAAGAAAAGGCAAAAATATTCAATCATTACTTCACTAGCATTTACAAACCAGGGAGTGTAATTTCACCTGAGGACTGGGAAGGACTATCTGAGACACTGCCAAATAACACCTATACAGTTACCGAGAAGGAACTGATTACGAGATTAAATAAACTAGACATACATAAAGCAGCTGGTCTGGACAATCTGCATCCGGCCATGTTGAAAAACCTATCCTCCACCTTGACTGATCCCGTTCCCAATATTATAAATTCCTCACTTGCAGAGGGTACAGCAATAAGTGCCTGGAAGGAGGCCACGGTGACTCCAATACACAAAAAAGACCCTAAAAATGATTGTAAAAACCTTTGGTCTATTAGTTTGACATTTATTGTAGGTAAAATAATTGAGGGCATTATTGGCATTATTAAGGATCTAATATGCAAACACATATGTATTGTGGGAAATCTTGATAAAAGTCAGCACGGATTTCAAAGTGACCGATTGTGTCAGTCCAACTTGTTGCACTCTTTTAATTCCGTAAACTCTGCTTTGGATATGTGATTACTGGTCGAAGTTTATTTATTTATTTCAATTTTGGTAACCAGGTAGGCCCACTAGAACCTGCGGTCCCTTTTTCAGGGGTGACCCGGGTTTAGTTACATATACATAGAGGGAAGAAAAAAACAATACTTTTGGTATGCACAGTATAACAGGCTTACACTGAGTGAGAGAACAAACATTACAGTACAGAAACTGACACAACCAAAACTCCAGACTTTTGATTAGATACGGGCCATCAACAGTTATAAACCTATTAAGTGCGAGAAACAGTTCTACTCCCAGACTGTCGAACTTTGACCTTTTCATCCTGATCCCTACATTCTTAGCAGAGATGGCACCCTGGGTTTAGTCCCTTAGCGGCACCCTAAATGGGGCAGCAGGACTGTGGCCCCTTCCCAAGGTATGCTTTTAGCCCCTTCTTGAAACCCTCAGTGGTGGGGCTGTCTTGCAACTCTCTAGGGAGCTTGTTCTAGAGTTTGGGGAGGGCGACCCTGGACGACCGTTGACCTAGGGATGACCTAACCCAGGGGATTTCTAGCAGTGTCCGGTTGGTGGATCTGAGCTCTCATCTCCTTGTCTTGGGGATGAACAGGTCCCACAGCCCGGGAGGGGCCCCAGGTTGCTGCAGCTTGAAGGCCATGCATAGGGAAGGATATGCTAATCTTGCCTCCAGGGATGGCCATTCTAAGGCCTGGAGCACCTTGCAGTGGTGTTCCATTTTATCAGCCCTGGCGGTGAAATGGCTGACCCTGTGATAGAGTTTGCTCAGTCGCTGTCTTTCCATGGCCCTCAGGGACTGGAACAAGGTTGCTCCGTGGGGGGGGGGTAGAATTGTCCCGTTCCCTATTGCCAACCTAGTTTCCCTGGTTAGAAAGGGGTTAAGCCTATAGAGGAGGCCCAGTTTTTGATTAACTACCTTTGTGAGGTGGTCCATGTGCTTCTTGAACGAGACCTCCTGGTCGAGGTACATGCCCAGGTATTTCATGCTGTTCACTACTTCAGTCCCTACTCTGTCCCTGGTGGAGAGTGATAGGTAGTTGGATCTCTTTTGGCCCAGCCTTTTTGGGCCAAAGAGCATGGCTTTCATCTTTTTGCTATTCAATACTAACCTGTTGTTCTGGCACTAGGTTTTGAGAGCTGCAAAGTCCTGGTTTAGTTCCCTATTTAGGGACCCTGTGTCCTTACCTGTTCTATACAGCACTGTGTCATCAGCATATAGTGTGACTTTAGCCCCTCTGCAGTGCTGGGGGAGGTTATTTGTGAACAGGGAAAATAGCAGGGGGCCTAAGATTGACCCCTGTGGGACACCTGGGGGTACTGAGCGCTCATCTGATGTAGCTCCATCCCATCGGACCATTTGTGTCCTGCCACTGAGGTAGTCTGTGAACCATTGCTGGGCTGTTGTATCCAGTCCCAACCCCATTAGCCATTCCAGAAGAAGCTGGTGGTCGACCAGATCAAATGCCTTGGTGAGGTCAATGAAGACAGCCCCAAGCATTTTGTTCTGGTCTAGGGCTTCATACACATCAGTAGTGAAGCTTATTAGGGCTGTTTTGGTCCCGTGTTTTTTTCTAAAGCCATGCTGCTGATCAGCCTGCAGGTTATGCATTTCCAGGTAGTGGTTCACCTGTTGGTAGATCACTTTCTCCAGCAGCTTGCTTAGGGAACTAAGAATGGCGATAGGTCTGAAATCTTCCACGTCTCCATGCGGACCGCCTTTTGGGATTAGGGTCGGCAATCCAACCTTCTACAGAGCAGGTATTTTCCCTTTTGTCATGGACCTGTTAAATAGCTGGGCTATACTTCTATTTTCAGCAGCTTGGGTCCCAGGTTGTCGTGCCCTACTGCCCCACCTGGATTCAGGCCTCTAAGCAGTTTAAGGACCTCCCCTGCCTTTTACCAGTTTTAGGTGGAATTCAAGGCCTTAGTGTGGGGCCTCTGGGTTTGCTTGGCCCCCCTGGGAGTCCTGGGCTCCCAGGGTCTTTGCTGGGATTGGCGGTTCTGAACCTCTGTTGGTCCAGAAAGAAGTTGTTGAAGGTGTTGGCCATGTCTTTGGGAGTGGAGAGTTGCGTCCCATTTGCTGTTATTAGCCCGGTCACCTTACTCTTGCTCCCCTTGAGCACAGTGTTTATGTGCCCCCAGAACTTCTTTGGGTCAGCCAGAGTCTTGGACTGCAGCACATGCAGGTAATTCTTTTTTGCATTTTGGAGTTCCCGTTTCCAGCTGTTTCTGGCTTCCCGGTATTGCACCCAGTCCTGAAGTAGGTTAGAGTGCTTGTAATTCCCCATAGTTTGTCTCTGTCCTTCAGTCTCCTCTTGAGATCAGGGTTGAGCCACCTAGCATCCTGCCCTTTGACCCTGATCTTCCTCCTGGGCGCGTGCTGGTTGGCAACTGACATAAAGTGTCTGGTAAAGCCTTCAAGGGCTTCATCTATAGAGGTGGTGTTAAGGGCGTGGGCCCAGTCCACTTCAGACAGAGCTTGAAGGAAGGAAGGAGCCTTCATTCAGAGCTTAGTAATTTTGGGTCCAGAAGGTTCTGGGTGGTTGCTTGGGGAATTTGTTGCTCCACACCAGAAAGGTAGATGAGTGGTCACTGAGTGAGTCAACACTCGTTCCTACCATTTTGCCCCTTTCTAGATTAGACATTAGTATTCAGTCGAGTGTGGCATGGTTCCCAGTCTTATGGTTGATGTGTGTGCTCATGCATCAGCTGTGTGAGACTCGCTCCCATGAGGTTGCTTTTGACCTCCCCGGCAAGCTTTTCCCCCCAGTTTAGGTTGAAATCTCCAAGTATTATCGTTTCATAGCTGGGCAGGGTGGGTGTGGTGTTTGTCAGTGTTCTTAAGGCTTCCATGGCCTTTTTTGGGGTGTGATAGGTGCACCCCACCAGGAGTGGCTTGAGGTCCCCGATAAGGATTTTGACAAATAATACTTCACACCCATCACCTTCGAGATCCGCAGAAGAGATCATGGTTGCATTAAATTGGGACCTGACATATATCAGGACTCCCCGCACTTCTTCCCCTTCCTATCCTTCCTAAAAGTTTTAAAGCTGTGCAGTTCAACCTCACAAGGGAGGACATTCGGCTTTAGCCAGGTTTCGGAGATGCAGAGAATGTCAGGGGAGTAGAGGCTGGTCCATGCCTCTAGTTCGTGCATCTTGGTTCTCAAGCTGTTTATATTCATATGGGCTAGCCTCAGCTCCCTAGCTTTGGCCCAATCCAGAGTGTTAGGTGTTAGGTGGGGGATGATGGTCCCTGGGGGGCCAGGGTTTGGCTCTATGTCACCTCCCATGAAAAGCAGTAGGCCCAGGAGTATTATCCTTACACTAGCTTGCAGAAGGATGGTGTGTTTTTCACTTATGGGCCCTAATGTACATTACTGCATCCTTAAAGAAGCCTCTTTTTTTCAGTATGTAAATGGTCATCAGGTTGGTCTTACAACAAGGGTGGTAACACCCCAGGGTGAAGTGACCCCTGTCTGGATCACCTCCACTGGTGTGATGCACACCCTGACCTATAGCGATGTTATCAGTTACGGCAATTGCCAGTACATATGGGGTTCCCAGCAGAATCCTGCCCCACCCACTCTTTTGATGTCCCATCATTACCCACCACATTTGTCTGATGCCAGCAGTAGCCTGACTCAGGGGTTCCCTGTGAGCCTTCTTGGAGCTGTGTAGGGTAACTGGGACTAGCAGACACCCTGGTTGTGCAGGCTGTCCCTTGGTCTAATCTGAGACAGAAGTAGACCAGATAATTTGGCAGTCAAGGTAGGTCTAATTATACCTTGTCTTTTCCAAGGCTTTTGATACCCTGCCACACAGTGGACTAATTGAAACACTAATAGATATAGGATTAGATAAGAACATTAAGTGGGTAAAATCATGGCTGGAAGGGAGAAAGCAAAGAGTATGTCTAGCAGGCCATTTTTTACCATGGACAGTTGTTACAAGCGGAGTACTGCAAGGATCAGTCCTGGGCCCAATCTTGTTCATGTAACATCACTGCAAACATCATCTTCCTGCTGGATCACCAGATTTGCAGATGATGTTAAAATAAGAAGAATAGTCAACAACAACCACTCTATAGTTAATTTTCAGTTAGAAATTAACAAAGTGGGAGAATGGGTGAGAAATAACCAATATAGAAAAGTGCAAAGTTATGTACATCTGTAGTAATAATTCTAATGCAACTTACTACCTGTTTGGGAAAAAAATTCAAGTGTCAGAATTAGAAAAAGACTTGGGAGTGTTGGTATCAAATGATTTATCACCAAGTGAACAATGTAAGGCAGCAGTGGGTAAGGTTAATAAAATGTTGGGATGTATCCATGCCAACATCAAAAGCAGGGATGGAAGTGTTATGCTACCATTGTACACAAGTCTTGTTCATCCTCATTTGGAGTATTGTACCCAGTTTTAGTCACCATACAAAGTAAAAGACATCAAATCTATCGAAGGGGTGCACAGAAAGGCAACAAAGAAAATCAATCACCTAAGAGGTGTTTCATACAGTGACAGATTACAACATCTTAAATAGAAACATAGAATTTGACAGCAGATAAGGACTGCTTGGCCCACCCAGTCTGCCCATTTCCCTACCTAATGGATAAGTTGCAGATCCTAGCTAACCAACAGCCTACTTCTTCCAACCTCCACCCCCTAAAATTGCCTTATGTCTGTCCCATGCATTCTTGACTTCCACCACTGTTTTTGACTCCACAACCTCCTCAGGAAGGCTGTTCCATGCATCCACAACCCTCTCCATGAAAAAATACTTCCTCACATTATCTCTGAGCCGTCCCCCCTCTAGCTTCAAATTGTGCCCCCTTGTTCTTGCACACCTCTTTTTCTGAAAGATAGAAACATAGAAACATAGACTTTGACGGCAGATAAGGACCGCTTGGCCCACTTAGTCTGCCCATTTCCCTACCTAGAGGATAAGCTGCAGATCCTATTTAACCAACAGCCTATTTCTTCCTACCCCCCACAAAAATTGTCTTATGTCTGTCCCATACATTCTTGAATTCTCCCACAGTTTTAGACCCCACAACCTCCTCAGGAAGGCTGTTCCATGCGTCCACCACCCTCTCTGTGAAAAAATACTTCCTCACATTGCCCCTGAGCCGTCCCTCCTCTATCTTCAAATTGTGTCCCCTTGTTCTTGCACATCTCTTTTTCTGAAAGATGCTACCCTCTTGGACTTTGTTGATTCCACTGAGGTACTTAAACATTTCTATAATGTCCCCCCTCTCCCTCCTTTCCTCATGGGTATACATGTTAAACTCCTTTAGTCTCTCTCCTCGTATGGCTTCTCTTGCAGACCCCGCACCATTTTAGTTGCACTCCTCTGAACTGCCTCCATCCTGTCTATGTCCTTGTGGAGATGGGGTCTCCAGAACTGGACGCAGTACTCCAGATGGGGTCTCACCAACTGTCTGTACAGGGGGATAACAACTTCCTGTTTTCTGCTGGTGATACCTCTCCCTATACATCCCAGTATCCCCCCAGCCCTCCCTACCACCTTCTCGCATTGCTTGCCAACCTTAAGGTCATCTGATATGATTACCCCTAGGTCTCTTTCCATTTTGTTGTTGTTACTACCCCCATTGTGTAATCTTCCCCTGGGTTTTTGTTTCCCAGGTGCATTACTTGCACTTCTTTGCATTGAATCAAGCTGCCATACTTCTGACCATTTCTCCAACCTTGCCAAGTCCCTTCTCATCCTTGCCACACCTCCTTGTGTATCAACCCTGTTGCAGATCTTTGTGTCATCTGCAAAGAGGCATACTTTTCCTTCCAGTCCCTCTGCAATGTCACTTATAAAGACATTAAAAAGGACTGGACCCAGTACTGAACCCTGCGGTACCCAACTAGTAACCCCTCTTTCTTCAGAGTGGACTCCATTTACAATTACCTTCTGTGTCTTGTTGTTCAGCCAATGTTTTACCCAGGCTACCACCTTGGGACCCACTCCCAGGCTGGTTAATTTGACTACTAATCTTTTGTGTGGGACTGTGTCAAATGCCTTGCTAAAGTTTACGTAGGCTATGTCCACAGCCCCTCCCTGGTCTACTACTTTGGTCACCCAGTCAAAGAAATCAATTAGATTCGTCTGACATGACCTTCCCGCTGTGAACCCATGCTGCCTTGGGTCCTGTGCCCCAATGGCCTCTAGGTACTCAGCAATTCTTTCCTTCAGAAGTGATTCCACCACTTTCCCTACCACAGAGGTCAAACTGACAGGTCTGTAGTTTCCTGCCTCCATCTTGGTCCCACTTTTGTGAAGGGGAATCACATCCACCTTCTTCCAGTCCTCAGGTACCACACCATCCTCCCATGATTTGTTAAAAAGCATAGTCAGTGGTGTCACTAGTTCTCTGCTTAATTCTTTTAGAATTCTGGGGTGAATTCCATCTGGCCCCATTGTTTTGTCCACCTTCAGTTTTAGGAGTTCTTTCAGAACCCTTTCTTCCGTGAAAGGACTGGGATCAACCCCCCTCTCCAGAGTGCTTCTGTTAATTGGATTAGACTTTGATTTGTCTGTTGGAAGCTGAGAACCTTGCTACACTGCAAAGAACAAACTATAACTCCATTTAGGACCTGGAAACCTGGTAAGGCATAATACTAGTTAAGAATGGGAGCTACGCTTTCTACAAAAAGTTTCATTTTTTTTTTCTTATTGGCATTAAGCAGAGAACTGCAGGATTCCATTAAAAGTGTAGTAATTTTATGACCAGAGGGAGTGAGATACAACTGAATTTGCTTGATTGTTGGGGTTGAGACCTAGGATTTGGAAGGATATTTTTGCAACATTTTAAAAGTGTCCTGCTGGCTGAGGAGGAGTTAATTTTTATCCCTGGACTCAGTAGAGTGGTTTGTGCAGGAGCCGTGGTCTAGTAAATTGTGGCGTTAGTTGAATTACTATGAAGGGCAATACTCACCAGGGTAGTGGAGCAGTTGTGTATTTGATTGTTTCTAACAGTCATCAGTGGCTGGACTACCCACCCACCCTGCCCCACACCCCCCCCCAGGCATGGCATTTCTTTATAGCCACAGTTCTGACATCACTTCCTCAACAGGTCTTGGGGCAGAACTGTCATATCCTTAATAACCCAGCACAGTGCAAAAAGGGTAGGTACACACCACAAATAATAATAATTGTATATTATAAGGGAGAGGGACATGTGGGGAGTGGTGCAATGCACTGGCTGTGGGGCAGCAGTTTTAGGGGAGACATTCTGGAAACTGCGTTGCTGTCCTATTTGCAGGCAACTGTCAGCTCTGAGGGAGGAGGTTGCCCACCTCCAGGCTGAACTAGCAAGGACTAAGGAGGCCACCCCCTTCCAAAGAGCACCACTGCCACAACCACTACATCAGAGGTTGCCAGGTATGAAGAGCAGTTGGACCACAGTGGGTTCTGGGAGGGTGCAGGTGGTGGACCAGAGTCGAAGCCCCCTAGTTGTACCTCTACACAAATCATATGCCAGTCTGGCAGAGCAAGGTTCCTTTATGATGGCACCCTCAGTGGAGACCCAGAAGAATGCTGAGGACATCCACAAGGGAGACCCACAAAAGGGTGGCAAGGGACACCACAGGGGAAGGAAGCAGCTTCTGATAGGGGACTCTATTGTTACGGGGGTAAAACTGGGAAAGGGAGAGGAGAAGGAAGTAAGGTGCCTGCCTGGTGCCATGGCTTGGAGGGACAGGAAGCGAATCCTCAGGATTGCAGAAGCAGCATCACAGGAGAGGGAACTAGATATCATAGTCCACCTTGGGACAAATGACCTAGCTAGGCATGGGATCAGTGCAGTGCAGAATGAATTTGTGGAGTTGGGGAGGGGCCTCAGATGGGTAGCAATCATGGTAACCTTCTCAGAGGCGCTACCAGTCCATGGCAGGAGTGAGGCTAGGGTACTGCGCACCATGCAGTTTAATGAATGGTTGCAAAACTGGTGCAGCGCACAGGGCTTTGGCTTCATTGGGGACTGGGGGGCCACCTGGAGAGATAAAGGTCTATACTGGCATGATGTTCTGCATCTGTCCATGAAGGGAACCAAGCTCCTAGGTGATAGGTTTAAATGCTTCCTTGGCAAGCTTTTAAACTAGCCAAGGGGGGAGGCACTGATAAAAGGCAGGAAATTTCAAGCCTCCCCTCACAAAATGTGCAGGTAGTAAGGTAAACACTGAGGTACAGAGCTCAACACAGGGCAGGACAAGGGTAAATGGAAAAATAGACAAGGACAATAAGAGCAGGGATGGGGAAAAAAGGATAAAGCCAACATTAAATGGAGGGCAATGAGTACCAATGCCTGTAGTCTGGGAAACAAGCTTCCTGAGCTAGTAGCCCTGATGGAAGATGAACAACTGGATATTGTGGCAGTCACAGAAACATGGTACACCAAGAACCATGACTGGGATGTCAACATACCAGGGTACACAATCTACAGAAGGGACAGGGAAGGTAAAAAAGGAGGTGGACTAGCTCTATACACAAGGGAAGGGATCAAAGCTACAGAACTAAAAAGTAAAGGGGGAGGACAAGAAGCAATCTGGGTCACCTTGGAGACAGGGAATGGCATCACAATCCACACAGGGGTTGTATACAGACCCCTGTCTCAAGGGGAGGAAATGGACAACAAAATGATAGAGGACATTCTCAAAATGGCTGAAAAAGGGGAGATACTGTTGATGGGGGACCTGAATATGTCAGATGTTAACTGGATAACATGTACTGCAGCCACATCCAAGAGCAGGGTCATTCTCAATGCCCTGCAGGGGGCAGACCTTAGACAGCTAGTGCTGGAACCCACTCGGGAGGGAGCAATACTAGACCTGGTACTTTCAAATGGAGAGAGGATCACAAATTTAGAAGTCAGTAGACATCTGGGAACAAGCGACCACTGCACAGTGTGCTTCACAATGAGCACAACCATGGAGATAAGCCATACAAAAACAAAGATACTGGACTTTAGAAGGGCTGACTTTGGCAAAATGGGTGAATACCTGAAAAATGCACTAGCAAATGACCAAAAAGGAGGGGTGGGAGAACAATGGAGAAAAATCAAAACTGCCTTCATAGAGGCAACAAGCCTTTGTGTGAAACAAATAAACAAAACAAAGCGGAGTAAAAAACCACTATGGTTCTCAAAAGAGGTGGCAGGGAAGGTTAAGGAGAAAAAGGCTGCATTCAAAAAGTATAAGGAATCACAGAAGGAGTACGACAGGGAACTGTATCAATTAAAGCAGAAAGAAGTGGGGAAGGCAGTTAGACTAGCAAAGGCCCAAACCAAGGAAAAAATAGCAACTCAGTTAAGAAGGGGGATAAAACCTTTTATAGGTACATTAGGAAGCATAGAAAGGTTAAGGGAGGGATAGTGAAGATTAATAAAGGAGAGGGGAGGTGGGCAGAGGGAGACAGTGAAAAGGCAGAGATACTGAATGAATACTTTTGCTCAGTATTCACAAAAGAAGATGAGGAGGAGTTATCTAAACCAGACAATAGAAGCACTCTGGATAGGGAGGTTGACACCAGTCCATTCACAGAAGAAAGAGTCCTGAAAGAACTCCTAAAACTCAAGGTGGTCAAAGCAATGGGGCCTGGACGGGTTCACCCCAGAATCCTAAAAGAACTAAGGAGGACCTAGTGACACCACTGACCACGCTTTTAACAGATCATGGCAGGATGGGTGGTACCTGAGGACTGGAGGAGGGCAGATGTGATTCCCTTCACAAAAGTGGGAGCAAGGCAGAAGCAGTAAACTACAGACCTGTAAGTTTGACCTCAGTGGTAGGGAAAATGATGGAATCACTTCTGAAAGAAAGAATTGTTGAGTACCTAGAGGCCAGAAGGGCACAGGACCCAAAGCAGCATGGATTTACAGCAGGAAGGTCATGTCAGATGAATCTAATTGATTTCTTTGACTGGGTGACCAAAGTAATAGACCAGGGAGGGGCTGTGGACATGGCCTACCTAGACTTTAGCAAGGCATTTGACACAGTCCCGCACGAAAGATTAATAATCAAGTTAGCCAGCCTGGGAGTGGGTCCCAGGGTGGTAGCCTGGGTAGCAAACTGGCTACACAACAGGACACAGAAGGTAATAGTGAATGGAATACATTCCAAAGAAAGGGGGGTTACTAGTGGAGTACCTTAGGGCTCATTACTGGGTCCAGTCCTTTTTAACATCTTTATAGGTGACATTGCAGAGGGTCTGGAGGGAAAGGTATGCCTCTTTGCAGATGACACAAAGATCTGTAACAGAGTTGATACACAAGGTGGGGGTAGAAAAGATGAGAAGGGATTTGGCAAGGTTGGAGGAATGGTCAGACATATGGCAACTTAGATTCAATGCAAAGAAGTGCAAAGTAATGCACCTGGGAAACAAAAACTCAGGAGAAGAGTACACAATAGCAGGGGAGGTACAAACAACAGCAAAAATGGAAAGGGACCTGGGGGTAGTCATATGAGACCTAAAGGTGGGTAAGCAATGTGAAAAGTCGGTAAGGAGAGCCAGGGGGATACTGGGATGCATAGGAAGGGTCATCACAAGTAGAAAAAGGCAAGTGGTTATCCCTCTGTACAGACAGTTGGTGAGACCCCATCTGGAGTACTGTGTGCAGTTTTGGAGACCTCATCTACGCAAGGACATAGACAGGATGGAAGCAGTCCAGAGGAGGGCAACTAAAATGGCGCAGGGTCTGCAGCAGAAACCATATGAAGAGAGACTGAGAGAGCTTAATATGTATACTCTTAATGAAAGAAGGGACAGGGGGGACATGATAGAAATGTTCAAGTACCTCAAGGGAATCAACAAAGTCCAGGAGGGTAGCATCTTTTAGAAAAAGAGATGTGTAAGAACAAGGGGGCACAATTTAAAGATAGAGGGAGGACAGCTCAGGGATAATGTGAGGAAATTTTTTTCACGGAGAGAGTGGTGGATACATGGAACAGCCTTCCTGAGGAGGTCGTTGGGTCTAAAACAGTGGAGGAATTCAAACATGCATGGGACAGACACAAGGCAATTACAGTGGGGAAGGGGAGTTGCAGGAAGTAGGCTGTTGGTTAACTAGAATCTGCAGCTTATCCAGTAGGTAGGGAAATGGGCAGACTGGGTGGGCCAAGTGGTCCTTATCTGCCGTCAAAGTCTATGTTTCTATAGGCACCTCCCCCACTTCCTCTTTTGTGAATACTGAACAGAAGTATTCATTCAGTATCCCTGCTTTATCACTGTCACTCTCTGTCCAGCCACCATCCATTCTATTCAGCCTCACTATCCCTCCCTTTGTCTTTCTACGCTCCCTGATATACCTATAAAAGGTTTTATCCCCCTTCTTAACTGAGTTAGCTATCTTTTCCTCAGTTTGTGCCTTTGCTATTCTGACTACCCTCCCTGCTTCCTTCTGCCTTAACTGGTACAGTTCTCTGTCCTGCTCCTTCTGTGTTTCCTTATACTTCCTAAATGCTATCTTTTTCTCCCTAACCTTCACCGCCACCTCTTTTGAGAACCATAGTGGCTTTTTCTTTCATTTTGATTTGTTTATTTGCTTCACACAAAGGCTTGTTGCCTCTGTGATGGCAGTTTTGATATTTGCCCATTGTTGCTCCACCCCTCCTTCTAGCCTGTTTGCTAGTGCTTTTCTAAGGCACTCTCCCATCTTGCCAAAGTCAGCCCTCCTGAAGTCCAGAACCCTCACTTTTGTATGGCTTGACTCTGTAGCAGAGTTTATTAGAACCACACTGTTTGGTGGTCACTTGTTCCCAAATGACTACCCACTTCTAGATCTGAGATCCTCTAACTGTCCCCATTTGAGAGTACGAGGTCTAAGATTGCTCCCTCATGAGTGGGTTCCGAAACTAACTGTTTGAGGCATGCCACCTGAAGGGCATCAAGAATGGCCCTGCTTTTGGATGTGGCTGCCACAAAGGTGCTCCAGTTAACATCTGGCATGATAAGGTCCCCCATCAACAGTATCTCCCTTTCTCTGGCATCCTAAGTATGCCTTCTATCATATCCTTGTCCATTCCCTCCCCCTGACATGGGGGTCTATATACAACCCCAGCGGATTGTGGTGCCATTTCCAGTCTCTAAGGTGACCCACAGTGCCTCCTCTCCTCCCTGTTTACTCTTTTGTTCAGTTGCTTTATCCCTTCCCATAGAGAGAGCTACCCCTCTTCTGCCCTCCTGTCTCTCCTATAGGCTGTGTACCCTGGTATGTTAACATCCCAGTCATGGTTCACTGTGTACCATGTTTCTGTGACTGCTACAATATCCAGGCATCCCTCTTCCATCAAGGCCACCAATTCAGGGAGCTTGTTGCCCAGACTACATGCATTGGTACTCATTACCCTCCATTTCTTGATGGCCTTACCCCTTTTTGCCCCATCCCTGTCCTTATTGCATTTGTCACTTTCTCCATTTACCCCTGCGCTTCTCCCTATTGACATCTCTATGTTGGTGTCTACCTCACTTAGTACCCTGATATTTGTTTGGGGGGCTAGGATTTCCCTGCTCCTTTCCAGTGCCTCCCCCCTTGGTTAGTTTAAATACTTGTCAATGAAGTATTTAAATCTGTCACCTAGGATCCTGGTTCCCCTCCTGGACAGATGCAGACCATCATGCCAGTATAGGCCTGCATCCCTCCAGGTGGACCCCCAGTCTCCAATGAAGCCAAATCCCTGAGCTCTGTATCAGTTTTTCAACTACTGATTGAATCCCATGGTGTGGAGCACCCTAGCCTCACCCGTGCCATAGACAGACAGCACCTCCGAGAAGGTTACCATGTGTGCTATTTGCCTAAGGCCCCTCCCCATCTCCACAAATGCTTCTTGCACTTCTCTGATCCCTTTCTTAGCCAGGTCATTTGTTTCTAGGTGGACAATGACATCCAGCTCCCTCTCCTGTGCAGCTGCTCCTGCGATCCTGAGGATTCGCTCCCTGTCTCTCCAAGCCATGGCACCAGGCAGGCACCTTACCTCCCTCTCCACTTCCTCCCCCAGTTTTACCTTCCTAACAATGGAGTCCCCACCAGGAGTTGTTTCCTTCCCCTGTGGGTCCCATGCCACCCTCCTTTGGGTCTCCTTTGTGGAGGTTCCCAGCATCCTCCTTTGCTCTCCACTGTGGGTGCCTCCATAGAGGAACCACACTTTTCCAGAATGGCATAGAAATTGTAGAAAGGCACCACTGGAGGGATGAGCCTCTGTTCCACCACCCTCACCCTCCCTGAGCCCACTGTGGTCCAACCACTCCTCTTTCTTGGCAACCTCTGAGGCAACGGCAGTGACCCTGGTGTTCCCTGAGTGGGAGAGGAGGTCCCACAAATCCTGGCCATCTCAGCCTGGAGATGAGCAACCTCCTCCCTCAGCCCAGAGAGGTGTCTGCAGATGGGACAACACTGCATCCTCCAAAACATCTCCCGGAAGACTGCTGCTCCACAGCCACTGCACTGCACCACTCCCATCATGTCTTTTTTCTGGCCCCCTAACTGTTATTTGGAATACTTACTCTTTCCTCTGTTTGTTTATTTCTTTTTTCTTCTCCCTACTTACTTACTGCCTCTGCACCCTTTTATCTCCTGATCTTCCTGTTCTGAGACAAGAAGTTCCTATATTTCTCAGTAGTCTTCTTACTTGCTCAGAGTCAGACCTCCAGCAGCTGGGGGGTGGAGAGCTACTCTTGCCCTTCTAGGATGGTGAGTATTAGGTGGCTTTGTGATCACTCACTTCCTGCTCCCAAACAGGAAGTTCCTGATGTCAGTTAAATCCTGAGCCTATAAAAGTAGAACTGGTTTAGGGTAGAGGGGAAGGAAAGAGGGCAATATAGTCCCAGTAGAGAAGTTTTAGTTATACCAGTAGCTCCTTCCTCCTGGAGTTCTGTCTGTCCTCTGGCAGAAGCTATCTAGGGCAGTATTTATATCTGGTCTTAACCTGGCTCCTTCTAGGTAAGCCACTCCCCCTACTTTGCAAATCTTTCTACACTTAGTTAATTTCACAGATAACAATTCCCTTCTGACACCTGTGACAAGCACCTAGATAAGTACACAGATAACACAGATAACAGATAACAATTTACTTCAACTACCTCTGACAAACACATCAACTCCTTTTTTTGTACCCTTAATTGAAGGTCCCAGTACAAGAGATCTAGTTCTTAGTCCCAGTAGAGAAGTTTTAGTTATACCAGTAGCTCCTTCCTCCTGGAGTTCTGTCTGTCCCTCTTGGACTTTGTTGATTCCCTTGAGGTATTTGAAAGTTTCAATCATTCCCCCCCCCTCCCTCCTGTCCTCGAGGCTATACATATTAAGATCCTTAAGTCTCTCTTGATATGTCTTCTGGTGCAGACTCTGCACCATTTTAGTTACCCTCATCTGGACTGCCTCCATCCTGTCTATGTCTTTGCGGAGACTGGGTCTCCGGAACTGCACGCAGTACTCCAGATGAGGTCTCACCAGCTGTCTGTACAGAGGGATAACAACTTCCTGTTTTCTACCGGTGATGCCTCTCCCTTTGCATCCCAGTATCCCACCAGCCCTACTTACTGCCCTCTCACATTGCTTGCTCACATTTAGGTCATCTGATATGACTACCCCCAGTACCCTTTCCATTTTTGTTGTTGTTAGTATCTCACCCCCACTGTGTACTCTTCCCCTGGGTTTTTGTTTCCCAGGTGCATTACTTTGCACTTCTTAGCATTGAATCTAAGTTGCCATACGTTTGACCATTCCTCCAACCTTGCCAAGTCCCTTCTCATCCTTTCCACCCCACCTTGTGTATCAACTTTGTCGTAGATCTTTGTGTCGTCTACAAAGAGACATACTTTTCCTTCCAGTCTCTCTGCAATGTCGCTTATAAAGACATTAAAGATTACTGTTCCTAGTACTGAACCCTGTGGTACCCCTCTTGGGTTGTATGGTATGGAATATCAGAGATACAGAGGAGATATGTGCTTGATATACAAGGCACATAAAAATGAAGAACTAGGTGAAACCTTAGGCATTGTTAAAAATACAGAATGAGACAGCAGACTTCAACAATACCAACAATAACAGCTACGAGGGGAACATTACAGAACAACTCTAAGAGGACAGTGGTTTAGCCAAAGGGTGGTGACTGCATGGAATAGGTTTCCAAGTAGTGTAGTGTCAAACTTAACACTTGACAGTTTTAAAACATCCCTAGAGGGATACACAAGAGATGAAAAATATGCTTATACTAGGTAATGACATTAGTTGAGTCCAAAAGGCCAGTGGCTTCTGACTCATACAGTTCTGTGATTCTGAGACTCTGATTCTGTGAACTGAAAAAAATCATAGCACAGACTAACCACAGTCCGGTGGCTCTGTTCAGCCAAGTTACTGCAACTGAACAGGGCCTGCAGATAACTGTGGAGGCAGGACAAATGCAGCAAGCTCAACTTACCAATCACGATTGCCACATAAGATATCCCCTCAACAAAACTGATGATATGGAAAATAGAGTCTGTCACAGTAATGTGAGATTTTTGGTCTTTCCAGAAGGGGCTGAGGACCCAGATGCCATAGCCTTTTACAGCACAGTGTTTTGTATATGTTTAATGCACCACACTACCTACCATTGGATCTGCAGAGTGTGCATCATTCCCTGGTTCCAAAACCACGACCAGGCGAGTATGCATAACAAATCCTATGTAAGTTCATAAAGGGAAAGTTCACTCCGCCTTTTTTTCTGTATACCTGTGTAGTACGTAGGCATTAACAATTATTGCCTCTAATACACCCTCCTAATTTCATCAAAATTTAAATGTAAATAAAGTTATTTAAGTCTGGTGTGAAAACCTGCTTGTCTCCATTGCAGATGTCATGACCTGATTCATGCAAGGCATCAGGGGATTTGCTGATGCTTTAGAGCTAATGTCTGGAGTTCTACTGTATCAAGTCAATGCTGTTGATGTCCTCTGCAGTCCCTATGTTCTTGTCTCATGCTAGCCATCACCATTGTTTGTTAGCCCACAGGAAAAAAACAAACAAACAATGAGAACAATGAGACTGCATGTTCGGTCTGTAAAATAAGAACTTGTAACATACAAAACCATTCATCAAAGGAGAACTAAAACTTTACCAGCACAAACCTTCTTTAAAAGCATTTTTTGCTAACTCAGATACGCTTTAAAGTACAAAAAAGAGCAGGGCACTTGCTGTACCTTGAAACGTTTGATGGCCAGCACAAGATAAGAACATAGGGACTGCAGAGGACATGAACATCCCTGACCGATACAGTATAGCTACTGCAGGCTTTAGCTCTAAAGCATCATGAAATCCCAGGATGCCTTACACGAGTCGGGTCATGACCTTTGCAATGGAGTTAAGCAGGTTTTCACACCAGATTTAAGTATAGTTTTATATTTATTTATTTCAGAATTCAGAGTAACACCTTTGAGCTAAGGTTCTTTTACAAAGGTTCCATGTCAACAAGTAATACAAACAGAACAAGCAGCACAATGGAACAAGAAAAGACACAATGGGTTCAAGGAGTATTGTTCAGTGTTAGGTTGCAACATAAAACTAGAACGTAAGAAGATATCACGGACAGAAAATCATTAATAGCATACAGTCAGTTGCTAAGTGCAATGCCATAAGTTGCTAAGTGCAGAGCGGTTGGCTGGTAGCAGCCAGAAGGCTTTGTCAGAGAGGAGAGGGGGAAGGAGGCGAGGCAGTGGGGGTGGAAGTGGAAATGGGTAGGTGGACAGGAAGGGGTGAAAGGTCAGGGGTTGCACACACATATGTTTCAATTAGGAAGGGTAATCACATCTACTTGCTAGCGCAAGATGGTGGCGGAGGTCTCTTATTAAATGACCAATCTTGCGGTGTTCGAGGAGGAAGGAGGGGAGGTCATTTAACCACACAGGCCCTTGGTATGCCAGGGTTCATCGGGCAAAAGAGGTATGCTTGTAGGGGACCTTGAGGGCTCCCTTGACAGTTCTTCTGGTAAGTTTTGAGGTTAAATTTTGTCGAAATAAATCAGTAGTTGATTCTGGCATTAGGCCAAGATGGGCCTTTTTTCTTAACAGGTAGGTCTGGTACCTGATCCTTTGCTGTAAAGAGAGCCAACCAGACATGGTGTAGAGGCTGCACGTGTGCATGAGGCGGTCTGCTTCTAGGGCCTCTACAGAATTTGTTGAGGAGAAGTTTGATTCTTTTCAGGGCAGTGTCAGAGGCTGCATTGTAGATGACAAGCTCATAATCTATGGTAGACAGAACTGAGCTTTGGGTAACCAGATTCAGAGCCTCCTGGGATATTACATGCCTGCGGTGAAAGAGTATGCCCAGTTTAATGTTAGCTGATTTAACAACATGATCTATGTAGGGCCAAAGGAGAGGGTGTCATCTAGGTGTATGCCTAAAAATTTGAAGGTGGTGACTTGTTCAATAGGATCACCCTTATGGCTCCTAATGGTCATAGGATCAGCTTTTCTCTTAAGGTGGAGCATAGCAAAATGAAGAGCCTTTGTTTTTTTGTAACTGAGGAGCAGTTTATTGTTGGAGAACCATGACTCGAGTTTGTTGAAGCATTCCTGTTACTAAACGGTTATTTCTGATGTGTGGTTGCCTGATGTGGAGATTAACACGTCATCTGCGTACAGTGGCATTTTAGCTGGGCAGGCACGTGGAAGCGTGTTGATAAATAAGCTGAAAAGGAGAGGTCCCAGTATAGAACCCTGGGGAACCCCCAAGGTCACGTCCCTAGTTTCACATACTACCCTGCTTATTTTTACGCACTGCAACTTGCACGACAGGTACCTCCCAAACCAGGTGACTGTGTCAGGAGACAGTCCAAGGTTCACAAGGTTGTCCAGAAGAATATTGTGATTCACAGTGTTGAATACTTTAATGAGGTCTAAGAAGATGGATCCGACAGACTTCCCGGAGTCTGAAGCATTGTACAGGTGTGAGGTGAAATCGATCAGAGCAGTAGTTGTGCTGTGTCTGTGCCAGAAACCATGCTGCTGCGGGCAGAAGAGATCATATTTGTTCAGGTAATCTGTCAATTGGTCAGCTACAATTCATTCTAGCACTTTTGATAATGGAGGCAGTATGGAAATAGGTCAGTAATTTCCTGTGTTAGTTCTAGCTCCATTTTTAAAAACAGGAGTGACCAGGGCATTCTTCCACCTATCTGTGAATATACCAGTTCATAGAGACATATTACATATTTTCATCAGCGGGAGAGCTAGTTCATGCAGGGAGAGAGCAACTAACTTCATATCAATATTATCGCTTCCCATCCTGGTTTTGCCTAGTACCCTACGGACATATTTTGCTGTTTGTGACCTGGTGATTTGTTTGAAATAGAAGGATGGGTGTCCTGGGTTACGAGAGTGGTGGAGGTTGGGGACCTTGGGCCTGCTAGAAGGGCCAGTTGCTAGATACTCAGGTGGCAGAACCGTGGAGAGGTCGGTAAATGCGTCATTGAAGGCATTAGCCAGGTCAATCGGTTGTTGCAGAGGGTCTGCAGCGATGACTATGAGGTTGGACAGAGCTCTGGATTCCTGATCTGTTAGAGACTTAACATTATTCCTAAACTCCCTCCCGTTACCCCAGCTATTTTCCAACGTCTGTCTATAGAAGGAAGCCTTTGCATCCCTCATCAGTCTGGTACATTTATTCCTGGCTGCTTTGTATGCAGCATAGTCAGAATGTTTTCCTGGAGCCTTGGCAATGTGCCAGAGATCATCTCTCAATTTCATTTGTTCTAAAAGGGAGCCATTAAGCCAGGGGTTAAATGAGCCTTTGACTTTGGTGGATTTGACTGGGGCAAATAAGTCACAGGCTTTATTGAAGAGAGTACAGAAGTAGTCTAGTGCCTGGTAGGCATCAGTCATGCCATCCAAGGGGGACCAGTCAGTATTATTTAGATATTTTCTAATGTGGTGAAGTTGTCTTTTTTTCAGTGACCAATTTTTTTTATAGAATTGATGGGTCTTTAGGGCACGTATTGGTCCAGAGGCATACTACTTGGGGAGTGGTCACTTAGGGTATTGGGAAGGACAGAGATCTTTGTAAAGTGCTCTGGACAGCTAGTGAGGAGCCAGTCAATGAGAGTAGAAGTACTGGTATTGTAGTTCCTTCTGGTTTCTTGTGTGACCATTGAGAGTAACTTCACTTACATTTAAATCCGGATGAAATTAGGAGGGTGCAGTAGAGGCAGTCATTGTACATGCCTGCAAACTACACTGATAAACAGAGAAAAAGGCTGAAGGGACCTTCCCTTTAAGATGCCCTGCTAAAGAGAATGTTTTTAAGGCTCACAAAAGAAAAGGCCCTCTTATATGTGATGGTCATATACTACAACTGTTTCAAGATTTTTCGGGTAAGCTATCCCAAAAGTGGCAAGTTTACACTAATGTGCACTGCAGATTTGCTCAACTGGGTGTTGCTTGCTCTCACAGACACCCTGCTATGCTCCAGGCCCAGACGAATTGTGTCCAGCGCACTTTTCAGTCGCTAGCTGAAGCAGAACATTTATTTTCCAATACGTTGCCTGACTGCACTTTCACTGAACCTTCCAGCAATCCGAAGGGCACAACTAGAAACATAGAATTTGACAGCAGGTAAGGACCGCTTGGCCCACCTAGTCTGCCCGTTTCCTACCCATTGGATAAGCTGCAGATCCTAGTTAACCAACAGCCTACTTCCTCCTACCCCACACCAGACTTACCTTATGTCGGTCCCATGCATTCTTGAATTCCCCCACTTTTTTTGACTCCATGACCTCCACAGGAAGGCCATTCCATGTATCCACAACCTCTCCATGAAAAAATACTTCCTCACATTACCTCTGTGCCATCCCCCTCTCTCTCCAAATTGTGCCCCTTTGTTCTTGCACATCTCTTTTTCTGAAAGATGCTACCCTCTTGGACTTTGTTGATTCCTTCGAGGTAACTTCCTTGTGCTCCCAGGTCGCACTTATAAACAAGCTTTCAGTTTAGTGTGTCTCTCCTGCTAAAAGACAAACAAAAACAAAACAAAAAAACTTGAAAGTTTCTATCATGTCCCCCCTCTCCCTCCTTTCCTCAAGGGTATACATATTAAGTTCCGTTAGTCTCTCTTCGTATGTCTTCTGATGCAGACCCTGCACCATTTTAGTTGCCTCCTCTGGACAGCCTCCATCCTATGTCCTTGCAGAGATGGGGTCACCAGAACTGCATGCAGTATTCCAGATGAGGTCTCACCAACTGTCTGTACAGAGGGATAACCACTTCCTGTTTTCTACTGGTGATGCCTCTCCCTATGCATCCCAGTATTCCCCCAGCCATCCTTAGTACCTTCTCACATTGCTGGCCCACCTTAAGGTCATCTGATATGACTACCCTTCCCGGTCCCTTTCCGTTTTTGTTGTTGTTAGTATCTCACCCCCCCCCCCCCATTGTGTACTCTTCCCCTGGGTTTTTATTTCCCATGTGCATTACTTTATAGATACATAGATACATAGACAGTGTTGGCAGATAAGAGCCTATGGCCCACCCAGTCTGCCCATTTGAGCTTGTAAGTTCAGTTTATGTTTTCCTAGATGTCTGTTGCCCCTTACTCCTGACCTCCAGAATTCCTTTATGTCTATCCCATGCATTCTTAAATCCTGTGATTGTTTCAGCCCCCACCACTTCCTCTGGCAGGGTGTTCCACTTATCCACCACCTGTTCAGTGAAGAAATTCTTCCTCACGTTTCCTCTGAATCGTCCTCCCTCCAACTTCATCTCATGCCCTCTAGTCCTGGAACATCTTTTTCACTTAAAAATAGTGTATTCCTGCACCCTGTTCCTCCCTGTAAGATACTTGTATGTCTCTATCATATCCCCTCTCTCCCTCCTCTCCTCCAGGGAGTACATGTACTTTGCACTTCTTTGTGTTGAACCTAAGCTGCCATACATTTGACCATTCCACCAACCTTGCCAAGTCCCTTCTCATTCTTTCCACTCCCCCCTTGTGTATCGACCCTTTTGCAGATCTTTGTGTTGTCTGCAAAGAGGCATATTTTTCTTTCCAGTCCCTATGCAATGTCACTTATAAAGACATTAAAGAGGACTGGTCCCAGTACTGAACCCTGCGGTACCCCACTAGTAACCCCACTTTCTTCAGAGTGGATTTTGTTTACTATTACCCACTGCGTCCTGTCCAGTCAGTTGTCCAGTCAATTTGTTAGCTAGGCTGCCACCTTGGGACCCACTCCAAGGCTGACTAACTTGTATATTAATCTTTTGTGGGACTGTGTCAAATGTGTCATACTAAAAGCCCAACAGTCTCTATGGACATATCTGAAGCTCACTCTGCCTCCAGTTATCAATACTTTCAATCCTCTGCACTCTGAGTAATGGCAACAGGTAAACCAGAGCCGTAGTCAAAAAAGGACTAAACCCCAACCTCACGCAGTGACTGACCAGCAGAGACATCAGTCTGAGAGCATGAAAAGAAGCCAGTGCTCATCCACCTCAACAAGCAGTTCCCCGGCCTACCTGCTGCTGAAGAACCAGAACCTGTTTATTACCCTGCTCTCCAACTCTCCTCCTGATATGACCTCCACCCTGAACCTGGGAGGTGCAGTGCCCACCACTACAGAGAAATCAAGCCGGTATGACCTGTCTGCTACAATCTAATCCAACTTTTTGGCTGACCTGGCGGCAGCAGCCTCAGGTTAACTTGCAATTCAGGCAGCACGGCATCAGCAAACTTTCCAGCACTCCCGCTGCCACAAAGACTGTCACTCTGTTCAGTAGGCTGATTGCTCTGGGGATACAGTGAAACATAGAAACATAATTTGTCGACAGAAATGGACCACTTTGCCCACCCAAGCTGCCCAGATGTTCCTTGCCTAATCTGTCTCCAGCAGATCTCTCTTCTTCCTGTCTATTTTCTAATATACCCCTATTTCTATCCCATGCATGCTTGAAACCCCTGTTTTCGCACCCTTCACTTCTGCTTCTGTTTATCTGTCCTTATATGCTGTAGCCGAAATGTGAATATTTTATTATGTATTCAAATGCTTTACCAGGAAAGACATACTGAGCTGAAATAGCTCATTTCCAGATGTAGAAACATAGAAGCATAGAATTTGATGGCAGATAAGCCCCACCTGCCCCCAGTCTGCCCAGTTCCCTACCTACATAAGCTCCAGATCGTAACTGATTCTGCAGCTTACCTTCTTTTTCCTACCACTATGGTTGCCTTCTGTCTACCCCATGCATTCTTGAATTCACCTATTGTTTTTGCTGCTACGACCTCTGCAGGGAGGCTGTTCCATGCATCCACCACTCTTTCTGTGAAAAAAATACTTCCTCGTGTTACCCCTGAGTCTCCCTTCCTCCAGCCTCATACTGTGGTCCCTTGTTCTTGCACTTCTCTTTTTCTGAAAGATGTTTCCCTCCTGAACCCTGTTTATTCCTTTGAGGTATCTGAATGCATCTATCATATCCCCCTACATTTTTTCCTCGATGCTATACATATTGAGGTCTTTCAGTCTTTCCTCATATGTTTTCTGGTGCATTCCTTTCATCATTTTTTTCCCTTCTGTGCACTGCTTCCATTCTGTCTGTGTCCTTCCAGAGATGTGGTCTCCAGAATTGAACACAGACAGTATTCCAGATGTGGCCTTACCCACTGTCTGTACAGTGGCATCACCACCTCCTGTTTTCTACTGGTGATTTCTCTCCCTATGCACCCCAGCATCCCTCCAGCACTCCCCACTGCCTTTTCACATTGCTTGGCAACTTTTAGGTCATCCGTAATAATTACCCTCGGTCTCTTTCTATTTTTTTTGTTGTTAGTATCTCTCCCCCACCATGCTGTATTCCTCTACAGGATTCCTGTGCCCCAAGTGCATGACATTGTACTTTTTTGTATTGAATTTAAGCTGCCACACTCTTGACCACTCCTCCAACTTGCCTAGGTCTCTTCTCATTCTTTCCACCTCTTCTGGAGTGTCCACCCTATTGCAGATCTTGATTTTGTCCGAAAAGAGGCTTCCCTCCCCTTCCAGCCCCTCTGCAATGTCACTATTGAAGACATTGAAGAGGACCAGCCTCAGTACTGAGCCTTGTGACACCCTGCTGGTCACCCTCCTGTCCGTTAACAACCACCCTCTATGTCCTGCTGCTCAGCCAATTTCTGACCAAATTCACTACCCTGGGACCAACTTCAAGACTGCCCAACTTGCTTACTGGCCTCATGTGTGGGATAGTGTCAAATGCCTTGCTAAAATCTAGTGAGGTCATGTCCAGAGGCCCCCCCCACAATCAACCACCCTGGTTACATAGTCAAAGCAATCTATCAGATTTGTCTGGCAAGATCTACCAGCTGTGAATCCGTGTTGCCTTGGGTCTTGTGCCCTGCTGGCCTCAAGATATGCAACAATTCTATTTTTTAGCATTGACACTATTATTTTCCCCACCACTGAGGTCAAACTGACCGGTCTGTAATTCCCAGCTTCCACCTTGCTCCCACTTTTATGTAGTGGCACTGCATTTTCCCTCCTCCAGTCCTTTGGCACCACTCCCTCCTCCATTGATTTGTTGAATAAGGCTGTTAATGGTGCCCCTGTACCTCTCTGAGTTATTTTAGTATTCTGGGATATATCCCATCTGATCCTGGGGGTAGGGGGCAGGGAAGAGCACAACACTAAATTACAACAAATAGCTTGCAACAAGTAAAACAGTATACATTAACAATACATAGTAACAAAAACAAATTGTACAATAAAGAAATAAAGAGCCGATGGTGGCAAAACTGTGGCGAGAACAAGGCATTGGTGGATTCAGCAAAATGTTCAAATGGAGGCCAAAACTGTAGGGCAAGCAGGGCACTGCTGTGTACAGGAGGTAGGGGAGAATGAAGGAGGTAAGGAGGAACAGCAGCGAATTGAGGATAGGGAAGGCAGGGGAGTAAGGATAATTTTGCTGACCGCCATTATTGATATGGAAGAGATGGATGCTTTTTCTCTTCCCTTTGCCATTAGAACTTTTCGTGGAGTTCACTTGTTGCTGCAAACTGGGTAAAACATTTCTTTGAAGCTGACAATTGTCCTGCTATAGACGCTATTCACCCTTTATGAGTAGAAAAGAGACTATGCTTGACCTCTGCTGGTTCATTCACCATTTAATGTCTGTCTGCAAAATACAGCAACTGTACTATCGAGGGGGACTTATTTTGCATGATTAACAAGAGTGTCTATTTCTAGGTTCTTGCTTTCCATTGAAGGCTGTAGTATCACTATATATTTATTGGTTAGTGATGGTTATCAACTGGTGGCAATGGCTGGCAAACTCCATTATTCACATGTGTGAATAACAAACCATAAATAATGGAGTTTGCCCAAGCACCTTTCTCAAATGTTCTGCCAACACTTCCAATGGCAGGTGAGCAGTTGCACAGCTGCCTTACCTTGCACTTGCAAGTTGCTCACGCCGCACCTGTGAACCGCACCTGTGAACTGCCAGAGCAACTAACTGCTTCCTCATCAGGCACCACCAATGAAAAGCATATTACAGCAGTTTAAATAAACTTTAGCAAAAAACAATAAAAACTTGGCACCCTCTTCTCCTTCTTGATTTATACCAGGGACTGAAACAGAACATCAGAAGTTCATCAAAGAGCAAGAAAACAAAAATGCATTAAAAAGGACAAAAAGGGACATTTATTTATTTAGGCATTTTACCAGGAAGGCATGCTGAGCAGGCTACTGCTCAATTCCAGATGTGTTCTGGTGTTCCACTGTTCACCAAATACCTCATAGAGACGGGGGAGTCAGCAGAATTCTTAGGTATGCCAATGCTGAAACTGTCAAAAAAACAGTAAATATAAAAAATAAAACATAGGGAAGTATTTAAGTTCAGATTTTATACACACCCTCGGTGTGCGATGGCATGGTTTATGGGGCATCGCACACCAAGGGTGTGCATGAAATCTGAATTATACACACTTCCCCATGCATTATTCTGAATTTTTTCTAAGTGTATTGTTTTCTAAGAGTATGGGGGATGGAGTAGCACTGTCTTGGGGTACAGTATAGGTTCAATGCCTATCTTGCTTGCTTCTAACTAAGGTGGCGAGTGGACCCTCCTTCTCCCTTGTTTTGTACAGAGCTTAAGTACTGAGGGTGCCCTCCTGCATAGAATAGTATCATACCCTGTGTATTCTTAAGTGTGTATGCCTCCTCCCCTCCCTTTTACCTAGGAGCTCTGCTAGTATTTGCCCATAGCTCAGTTCTCCTACTGTTGATAAACCAGTGGGAATAGGTAAACAGGTTTTCTATACTTTTGTGTATACCTGAGAGGCCTAGAATCTGTAGGTCACTGGCAAGTACCCCCTTCCAACCTATAGGAAGGTGCAAACCTAACTTTGCACCAGTTGCAGTCTGGCCACAGTGGCCTTTACCCCCCACCCCCGGATAATGATGAGCATGTCTTTACAACCTGCTGTCAGACCATGCTCTCTATCTTCTAATACAGGGCTGAACGACACTAGATATATGTAGATTTCTCAGGAGGATCAGGGTTAAGAAAAATAAACAGGTCTTTGGAGGGGTCCCTCAATTATGGGAGCCCAGCCTCCAATGGGCTGTGTCATCGAGGCACAGGTCAGGAAGCAAAGGGAAAACCAGGAGCAGTTGTAGAATTCACCAGAAATTATTTATTTACATTAGCAGTATCATAAAAAATAAACGAGTTCAGTATAACTTATTTAAAAAGGCAAAATAAAATAGAGTTTTCCTTTAGTCTGTGTCTCTTTTTCTTCTAATCTTCTTTGTAGCTGCAGCTTAGCTCTTTTATAAGTCTTTTCAACCCCCATCCTTAGCAAGCATCCTGTTTTTGTAAGTGTTCTGTTCTTGTAAGTTTCAGGAGCTGCTAGAACACAGTGTGCTTTGAGCTGAGGCCTCTTCTACAGCTTTTACAAAAGGCTAGAAGATTTGCACTCAAGTAACCTCTAGGATTTACAATAGCTGTCTGCAATCATCTCAAAATATAATTATATATATTTCAACATTAATGCCATGTATTTTCCATACACAAGGGATCCAAATATCAGATACATTTCCATACAATGATTTGTATATATTTTTATATTAGCAGATCTAGATATGCAAGAGAGAAAAAGACAGACAGCAAGAGAGGACTGAGAGACAGTGAGAGGCAATGAATTGTGAAACTGCCGGGTTGATCAAGTCTGAAAGTCTCACAGGAAAATTTGGTTGCGCAACCAGACAGAGAAGAGACAGAAAAGGAAAGAGTCTTGCATTTAAACACTTTCTCCATAACAAATGGGACAGGGTCCTATTCCACCCTGTCACAGACTTGGCATGAGAACAGCCCCTGAAATCCAACCAGTAGACCCTGATATACTCCTGCAGGTGATAGCACTTGAGACATGATCAGCTATACGCTGCAGGGTACATCCCATATAACATACCAACTTCAGCCCATTCAGGAGTTCCATCTCCTGGGGGGTGGCTAACCCTACTACTACCAATACTACCACTTAAAAATGGTTACATCCTACAACTGTAGGACAAGTATAACTTGTCTCCCCTCACTTTTTGTCCCACTCCTTACTCCTTACCCCTTCCTGAGGTATGCTTTCCTTACTTCCTATTATTCAGTATTGAGTGCCTGGAACACTCCTTCCATAAAGGCTCTATGAACATTGCTGTTTAGTTTTCATAAATGTTGAAACTCCCCTTGGTTCACTTTGTACTAAATGTTCATGCTGATGTTTTAAGCTTGCCTTCCCCTCTGCTTTCAGGGAGATACTTTACTAAGTAGCTGCTAGTTTCACTATTCCCCCCTCCCCTCTTCCACAGCTTTACTTGGTCTGACAGCTGATTAGTTGTAAATAATCCAATCTGCGATCTGACTTCCTGATATGATCTCCTTATATTTCTTCAAACCCTTAGCCTACATTTCCCTCAATGAATTTTTGCAATTGCCACAATGACCAGCCCTCTCCCCATCACAGCCCAGTTAAGCATTTAAGCACTTAGATCTGCATTTCACCTCTGAACCCCCTTCCTCCCCTACAATCTATGTTGCCTACTGTTCTGTATCAATTTACTGCCTATTGTTTGCTTTGTACCAATGACATGTTCCTGATTGTATTCACCATTATACTGTGATGTATGTTTTTGCACTGTAACATTGTTTGTATATTATGTTTTATGTATTATGGATTTCTTGTACCAATAATATGTTCCTGTTTGTATACACCATTATATTGTGATGTATGCTTTTGCCTTGTAACCCTGTTTGCATATTTTGCGATATGTATTACTTCTGCAGTGTCGTCTATCAGGACCTCCTTGTGAATGAGCTTGCTCAATGGAGTTTTTTCCTGCAATAAACTTGAACTTGAACTTAGTTTCTGCCTTATATGGTTTTGCTCTTAGATATGTCAACCCTTTCCTACATAGTAATAGCTATTGCTTTGTTATTCCCCCAGATTAGGTTGGTTACGACCTTGGTTGGCTCTGATGTACTGTTTTAAGTCCTATGTGGTCTGCCTGTCATAGTTAACCTACTCCCTTTGTGTCAATGGATTCTACTCCCTGGACGCTCTGAAAATAGCACATACTGTATTTTTGGGCAAAAGTGTTCAGGACTTTAAAGCTGTTTCAAACTATTTCAACCTTTACCCTGACCTTCAGTTGTCTTGCCTATAACTGTCCCCTTTCTATGTTCCTTACCTCCAACAACAGTCCTTCTTTTGTCCTTGCAGCAGCATGTAATTGTCCAGCTTTTCTCCTACTGCTCCACAAGCCGGTGGACCCCCAAAAAACACACACCGCAGGAGTGGACCAAGCTGCTCATATTAAAAGTGTCTTCCTACTGCCGTGCAAGCCTGGTTGCCCCATCAGCTCCCACCCTTGGTCAGCCCTATGTTTATAGTATTCAAGGTCATAGGTCAGGCTCCAATGCCACCGAAACTATCTCCCTTTCCTGCTGCCCCCCCCACTGTCTAAGCATAGCCTTGTATTCTCCTTTTCTTTATTGCACCCAGCTGTGCTGAGTTACAGCTGTCCTGCCTCCCTTTAGACCTTACACCTATGGCACTTTATGACCCTCCCCTCTACCTTTTTTAGTGCTCTTGTTTGATTTTCCTATCAGCTACCAAGTGAAAAAAAACTCTCTTCTTTAAACCTTCTACCTCCCTCTCAAGCTTGGCCTTCCACTCCCCCCCAAGAATGTTCCTCACTCTCATTTCCATGCTTCATTTTACCAACAGCTCTACCTCCTTTCTCCTTCCCTTCCCAGCTAACTAACCAATCTCCCCCTACCTTACACTCTCTACCCTCTTCTACTCTCATCTCTTCCTTCGGCCTATCTACTGCACCTCACTATCTGTGGCCACCAGATTCCTCCATCCTGCCCTCTCCCTCCCTTTACTTCATTCTCATCAGAACCCACCTCTACCACTCCATCCGCTCCCCCCTACAATTGTCTTCCTACCTCATACTCTGCTACCCTAAGTTACAAAAATTCTCTGCTATCTACTTTTGCATTTTCCTAATCTTGCTCCTAATATGTTATGTGGAACTTAACCCAGGCCCATCAGACAATGCCAACAACCCATCCCCAAGGGTCTCCCAATTTCCCACCTAAACACCAGATGTCTACACCCAAAACTGGACAGTCTTAAAGTATGGATGTCCCAACACTCCCCACATGTCTTTTGTGTATCAGAAACCTGGTTGTCCTCTGGATCCCAGACTTGGCACTTGCCATTCCTGATTTCTCATTATCATCACCAGGACTGGGAAGGCATGGTGGTGGGTGTTGCCATGTACATCCATGATTCCCTCACCTGCTCCACCACCTCATAAAATCCAACCCTAACACTCCTAAGTATCTAATTCCACACCTATCCTGCCCCTCCTCCCTTCCCGTCTATGTTGCAGTCATCTACGCTGCCCCCAAATCCCCACAGATGCCCTCATAGTGCATCTCCTCCATCACCTCCTTACAAGAGATGGTGAGAGATATTGATGGGTGACTTTAATCTAGATTGGCTCGCCTTCAGCTGCCAAAAGCCCCAAAATTGAAGCCTTAAACCTCTCTCACAGCTAATAAAGGAACCCATCAGATACAACCCCATCCTCAAATTATTCCCTTCTAGATTGGATCCTCTAACACATCCTCATCACATCTCGTCCGCTGACATCCTTTCAGATGCACTAAGCGACCACTGCATAACCTACTGCATCAGAAAATCCTACTTCTCTTCTCTGTCCCAAAATATATCAGCATCTGTCAAATTCGATCCCTCGTCTCAAACGCCCTTCTACTTGACCTCCCCTGTGCAGACTGGTCCCCTGTCTACTCCGCTTCCAACATTGACACCACTCTTAGTCATTCCCTGACTACATTTCACCAAGTTTGGGACCTCTATGCACCAACAAAATAAATCTGAGTCAAGAAATCTCATCACCCATGGATATCACCCCAATTAATCACCCTGTGCAAATCCATGATCAGACCTGGGCTCGCAATAAGTCCTCCCAATCACAAATAAATCTCCTTGCCTATAAAACCATTAGAAATAGTTACACAAAGGCAACTCCATCTCACAGACTCCACCTATTTTAAAAAACACTTACACAAAAACTCCAGCAACTCTTTCTCTTCTCTTTCTGGAAGACAGTATGCTCTCTCATCAATCCTAACAGCCTCCTCCCTTCCCTCAAGGTAGATGGTACTTCCGCCTCAGATCCATCTTCAGTGTCAGATATCTTCAATCAGTTCTTCACTACCTGTGCCCTACCTGACCATCCCCTGCCCCAAACCCCCGCCCCTTCAACATTGAAAAATAGCTACCGATTCCCCATATCACCACCCAGGAAGTTCTCAAGGCCTACATTTGCTACATCCCAACAAATCTAGCCCAGATGGGGTACAGCCTAAACTGCTTTGTCTGTCAGCAGCAGTCATTGCTGCACCCCTTGTACACATCTTGAACCTATGTATCACTACCAGTACAGTTCCCACCTTGTGGAAAACAGCCTACGGGATTCCTCTCCATAAGGGATGTGACTTGTTGTCACCTGGAAATTACCGTCCCATCTCCCTCCTCCCCTCACTTGCCAAAGTGCAGGAGTCACTAATATACTCAAGACTACTAGACTGCATCACCTCATCAGACACTCTCTCCCGTTACCAATCAAGATTTTGAAAACATCTTTCCACAGTCTGTTCCCTACTGTGTGTCACTGACGCTATCCACTCAGCCATGGACGAAGGCCACATTACAGCAGCCATCTACATAGACCTTGCTAAGGCCTTCAACTCTGTCTTGGACACAATCCTCCTAAACAAACTTCACACCATGGGTCTAGCACCCACCTCCATTTGTTGGTTTACCTCCTATCTAATCGGAAGACAGCAAGCTGTAGAAAACAGCAACTCCACCCCCCCACCCATCTTGGCAGGCATCCCCAGGGATCAATACTCGGATCAATACTTTTCTCCATTTTTATTAATGATTTCCCCTCCATCTGCTCCCATACCCTAATCCAGATGACACCATCATCTTCACCTCAGGACCCTCCACAAAGGAAGTACAACTACCTCCAACATGACTTCAACAATGTCTTGGCCTGGTTTCAAGCCAGTGATCTCAAGGTAAACCAGGAGAAGATGGTCTCAGTGATGTTCAGCTCAGTTCAAAAGCTCTCAAGGCTTCAGTCCTTTCCAGTATTTCTCTCCAGGACAACTCCCCCCCCAGAATTGGTACGGGCTTACAAATACCTGGGAGTATGGCTGGATCAGCACCTAAACTTCTCCACCTATATTGATACCCTTGTCTCCAAGCTCAGATCCAAACTGGGTTTCCTCTATTGAAACAAGGACTCTCTCTCTCTCTCCCCCCCCTGTTCGATGCAAGCTTGTCTCTAAGATGATTGTACCATCCCTCGACTATGCTAACATCATATACGGTACCACCCCTGGTACTGTCCTCTCAAAACTAGACACCACACTAAACTCCTTCTGCAGATTTGCCACTAACTCCCCACCTTGCACACAACACTACTCCCTGTACTCTTCTCACTCTATCATGCCACTGTCACACAGGAGGTACATTCACTCAGTGACCTTCATTGTCAAGTTCTGGTTCGACCTCCTTCCACCCTACTCTCCTCCTGCCTCAGCCCTCCATCCTCCCTTTATACTCTCTTCTCCTTCTCTTCTCCTCCCCTCGCACTACTGGAGGGTCAGAGTGCTTCTTCTATTGCCTAACCCTTACATGGAACAATCTCCCACTGAACTTCACAACTCCTCAACCTCTTGTCTCTCAAAACCTTTACTCCTCCTCCCATCTCCTCCCTGCCTCCTGTCTCCCCACCATCTGGGGTGGCCACATGCAGTCCTAGCTATACCTCTCAGGCTGGAAATATGTTGCTTATATATCAAAAATGCACTTACAAATCCTTTTTAAGCACTTTATCTGTATGTTATAACACACATTACCATTTGAACTGCTGCTAAAATTACCATCAATTGTTTGACTTTGTTTTTTTTTTTAATTTCTGTATTTTGCCCTGTTCCCAGTTTCTGTATTTTTGTTTACTGCTTTGTACCCCCAGATCACACCTGGGAATGAGTTTCGACTCAGTGTGCCTTCCTGATCACCAAAAGTGTAAATAAATAAATTAAATAAATAAATATTCAGTCAATATTCAGTTGCTAATTTGGATCCTTTTATGACCCCTAATGACATCGACCCTACACTTTTTGGACTCTCTTAAGTAGTGTATTATTCATGTTATGTTTTTATTACAGGCGTTTTAGTTACTAATACTATGGGTAGGTGTATTCTTCAACCCTTTTAGAAGTTGCAAGGTTTAGATATTATATTGGTGGATAACCCTATGCATGGTATAAGTAGGCTTCTCTCTGGGGCCACCTGAAAGCTCAGTGGAAGTGTCTGTGCTTCCATGCCCATGACCCAGGTTTGGAATCGAGACCGGATCTGCTGGCATCAGGCAGCCAGGCTTGAGAGTGTTCCCAATGGGAGTGCAAGTCAGCTGGGGAAGGAGGTGACCTGACTGCCATGCAGCAACAGCCCCTCGCAGTGAGCCAGGGACCTTGCTCCTTTGTGAGGGGTGGCGCATGCCCACAGCACTGCTGCTGCTGTTGAGGTTGACAAAGACTGTGCCAGCCATCATGGGGTGGTGGGAGGGATAATGGGAGAAAACACCAGTGGAAAATAGGAGCCTGGGCTACATGAAGCCCTGCTCCTCCCTCTGGTATCACGTAATGTGGGTGACATAAAAGAATGGACCCACATTATGGCGAATGGAAAAAGGCTAGTACCGGAATGGCAATACTGGTATTCCCTTACCTCATGGTGCGATGACCTTGGAGTTTGATATTTAATAAAGGGGGGGTGCAGGAATAGGGATTGTGGAAGTGACCCCCACTCACAGAAAAAGCACAGTTGCTGTTTCATTCCTTGCTATTTTCCATTCGCTGATATAAGCTCGCTCTTTTGGAGTCACCCACATCACTTGGAACTGCTCCCTGCAGACCTGCGACATGACCCTGGGATGCATTTGCTGACAGTTGGATGTGCATCTAGGGAGGGAGGACAGCCATCCCCTCTCTACCCTACCACAGAGGGGTAATTCATGGGGACAGAAGGCCAAGAGGTAAGTGCCAGAGGGAGACGGACACCGGTGGGGCAGGGGTGGGGAAGGAGCTGAAGCAGCCACCCAGGTGTCCTAGGTGGAAAAACAGTAGTTGGAAAAAAAATAAAGCTCCTCTCGCAAACTGTGTGTGTTTATCAAGAATTATCTACTAGACATTCGTTAACTCAGGCTCATAAAATTATCAGATGAATAATATAACTTGTACTACTTGGAATGTGAGAGACTTTAACGCTCTGATAAAGAGGAAACAAATACTCACCTGTCTTAAAAATTTAAAAATCCAAATGTGAAGTAATGCACACCGGAAAAAGGAAACCGGGAATGCATCACTCAGTGGGGGATGATTCTGGACACACAGCTGAGGAGAAGGACCTGGGGGTTATAATCTTGGATATCCTTAGATCTGCAGTACATTGCAGTAAGACTATAAGCAAGGCAAATAGAAGGTTGGGGTGCATTTGGAGGGAATCAGCAGCAGAAGCCAGGAGGGATCCTCCCAGTGTCATACAAATGCCACTGGTGTGACTGCACCTGCAGCACTGCACATGGTTATGAAATCCTTATCTTTGCAAGAGGGTGAAAGCAGTACAGAAAAGGGCAACTAAAATGATTCAAGGGATGGGGGGAAGGCATACAAGGAGAGGTTGCAGGACCATGACATGTGTACACTACAGACTGGGGTGGGGGGATGACAAAAACTTATAAGTACTGTACCTGCATGGGATAAATAGGCTGGATTTCAAATGCATTTTTACCTTAAGCAAGGACACAGGTACAATGGGCATTTCATTGAAGTTGGCAGGAGGAAGAAGAAAAATGTCTGCAAGTACTTTTTCACATAAATAATGGTGGATAAGTGGAATAGACTGCTACAGGAGGTGGTGCAGGCTCAAATAGTTGGGGTGCACTAAGTAGGGTGAGACAGGCACATGGTCATAGTAAGAGGTAATGGGCAGAAATAAGAGGGACGGATGGCCACTAGGGCTTTCACAGTGTAGCTAGAGAGCGTGGTAAGACTGGCAGGGATGCTAGGCCTTTGTCTGGTAGAACTTTCTATGATATTATTTTTTCCTTTTAAGTTTGATCTGGCTGGTGGGAAGGGCATACCAGTACTGATTTTGGTAACATGCCACTGGTTGTTTGACATTTCTTGTGGGCAGGAAGGGGCACCAGCAGTAGGACTGCGTACCCGCCACTGGTCCTTTTATTGCTGTGGTGGGCAGTGAGTGCCAGCAGTGGGGATGGGCTCCTGACTGCTGGATAAACTAGCGGGAAGGACCCATTGCCATTGGGGTGGGGATGTGCCCCTGAACACCGGCAATGTAAGGGAAGCAGGGGCGTTTTTCACGATTTGAAATTGTATGAAACTCGCAGTTTTGAGTCACAAAATTGTGACCACCCTCACAAAACTCATGTATATCAGTTTCGCAAAAATCCATTTATATTTGGAACATTGCAAAAATGAAATTTGCATGTGCAAAAATGGCACCTTATTTTCTTAATAATTAAAAAACTCCACATTTGTTAGTAAAGCCATCTATTAAAGAAACATATTTGGGCCAAACTATAACGAATGTGAAAGTTGCATGTTTCAACTTTCAGTCATTGTTTATGTTATTGTGAGGAAAAAAAGTCTGGTTCTCTCAAATGGAGATGGAGCGGATCACAGATGTAGAAGTGGGTAGCCATCTGGGAACTAGCGACCATCGAACAGTATGGTTCACAATAAACACAGCAATAGAGTCAAGCCATACAAAGGCAAAAGTACTGGACTTTAGGAGGGCTGACTTTGCCAAAATGGGTGAGTGCCTAAGGAATGCACTAGCAAATGGGAAAGAAGGAGGGGTGGAAGAACAATGGGGAATAATAAAAACTGCCATCACAGAGGTAACAAGCCTTTGTGTGAAGCAAATAAACAAAACAATGTAAGAAACCACTATGTTCTCAAAGGAAGTGGCAGTGAAGGTTCAAGAGAAAAAGAAAGCATTCAGGAAGTACAAGGAATCACAGAAGGAGCAGGACAGAGAACTGTATCAGTTAAAGCAAAAGGAAGCTGGGAAGGCAGTCAGAACAGCAAAGGCCCAAACTGAGGAAAAGATAGCCAACTCAGTTAAGAAGGGAGTTAAAACCTTTTATAGGTACATCAGAGAGCGAAGGAAGACCAAGGGAGGGATAATGAGGCTTAATAAAGGGGAGAGAGGGCGGGCAGAGGGTGACTGTGAAAAGGCACAGATACTAAACAAATATGTTTGCTCAGTATTTACAAATGAAGAGGGGGAGGTACCTAAAACAAACAGTAGAAACACTCTGGATACAGAAGTTGATACCAGCCCATTTACAGAAGAAAGGGTTATGAAAGAACTCTTAAAACTGAAGGTGGACAAAGCAATGGGGCCTGATGGGATTCATCCCAGACACCACTGACTACAATCTTTAACAAATCATGGGAGGATGGGGTGGTACCCGAGGACTGGAGGAGGGCAGATGTGATTCCCCTTCACAAAGTGGGAGCAAGGCAGAAGCAGGAAACTATAGACCTGTCAGTTTAACCTCAGTGATAGGGAAAATGATGGAATCACTTCTAGGAAAGAATTACATAGATACATAGACAGTGTCGGCAGATAAGGGCCTATGGCCCACCCAGTCTACCCATTTGAGCTTGTAAGTTCAGTTTGTTTTCCTAGAAGTCTGTTGCCTTACCCCTGACCTCAAGAATTCTTTATGTCTATCCCATGCATTCTTAAATCCCGTGATTGTTTCAGCCCCCACCACTTCCTCTGGCAGGGTGTTCCACTTGTCCACCACCCGTCTCTGTGAAGAAATTCTTCTCATGTTTCCTCTGAATCGTCCTCCTCCAACTTCATCCCATGCCCTCTAGTTCTGGAACATCTTTTGCTTAAAATAGTGTTTTCCTGCACCCTGTTCCTCCCTGTAAGATACTTGTATGTCTCTATCATATCCCTCTCTCCTCCTCTCCTCCAGGGAGTACATGTTCAGTTCCTTCAACCTGTCTTCATAGGACCTGTGATGCAATCCATGCACCATCTTTGTTGCCCTCCTCTGAACCTTCTCTACCCTGTCATGTCCTTAAGTAGGTAAGGTCTCCAGAACTGTACACTGTACTCCAGGTGGGGCCTCAATAGTGTCTTGTATAGCTGAATTATGACCTCCCTTTCCTTCTGGTAATGCCCCTGCCTATACATCCCAGCATCCTATTGGCTTTACCTGCTGCCTTGTCACACTGTGTTTCCTTACCTGAGGTCATCAGGAGATGATAACCCCAAGATCCCTTCCTGCTTGGTGCATGCTATATCCTCACCCCCAACTGATATATTGTGCCAGGTTATTGTGCCCCATATGCATTATCTTGCACTTTTGCATTGAATTTCAACTGCCAAACCCCTGACCATTCTTCAAGTTTCTGCAGGTCACTTCTCATTCTGTCTACACCCTCTGGTGTGTCTACTCTGTTACAGAGCTTTGTGTCATCAACGAACAGTGAAATTCTGCCTTCTAGGTCCTGAGCCATGTCACTGATGAAGATGTTGAATAGGACCAGTCCCAGCACTGATCTCTGTGGTACCCCACTGGTCACTCTTCCCTCTGTGGAGTGACAGCCATTTACCACCACCCTCTGTGACCTGCCACCCAGCCAGTTACCTACCCACCACACTACTGTCCTGCCCACACCCATATTCCCCAGTTTGTGTAATAGTCTTCTATGTGGCACAGTGTCAAAGGCCTTGCTGAAGTCCAGATAGGCCATGCCCACTGCCCTCCCTGATCCACCTCCCTAGTCACCCAGTCAAAAATTCAATGAGGTTGGTCTGACATGACCTCCCTCTGGTGAAACCATGCTGCCTTGGGTCCTGTAGTCCATTGACAACCAGATGTTCCATAATCTCTCCTTCAGTAGTGCTTCCATGATCTTCCCCACTACTGAGGTGAGGTTGACTGGTCTGTAGTTCCCTGATTCCTCTTTGTTCCACTTTTGTATAAGGGACTACATCTGCTGTCCTCCAGTCTTTGGGTATCTACCCTGTTTCCAGTGATCGGCTAAACAGAATAGCCAGAGGTTCAGCCACCACCTCTCTTAGTTCTTTAAGGACCCTGGGGTGCACCCCATCTGGCCCCATTGCTTTATCAACTCTTATTACTTCCAGTTCCTTCAGGACCCTTTCTCGTAAAGGGACTTGTGTCCATTTCTGCACCATTCTCACCCCTTGTACTCCCTTCAGACCCATTACCCTCCTCTTCCTCAGTAAAGACTGAGCAGAAATACCTGTTCAGTATGTCAGCTTTACTGTTGTCATCCTCCACGCGGCCCCATCCTCCCTCTTCAGTCTCACTATCCCTCCCTTTGTCTTTCTTTTTTCACTTATGTACCTGTAAAAGGTTTTGTCTCCTTTACCCACTGATTTTGCAATGTGTTCTTCTGTCTGAGCTTTGGCTTCTCTTACTGACCTCCCTGCCTCCCTTTGCTTCTCCTGGTACTTCTCCCTATCCCCTTCTGCTTGTGTCTTTTTGTATTGCCTGAATGCAATCTTTTTGGCTTTCACTTTCTTTGCTACCGCTTTAGAAAACCATAATGGTCTCCTCTTCCTTTTCCTCTTGCTAACCTGCTTAATACATAATTCTGTTGTTCTTGTAATCCCCATTTTAAATACTGCCCACTGTTCCTCAACCCCTGATTCCTGTCCCATTCCTTAATGCCTCTTTCAAGTATCTCCCCATTTTCCCAAAGTCTGCCCCCCTAAAATCCAGGATACGTGTTTTTGTGTGGTTTGGTTCTGCTCTTTCTGTGATTTCAAACCACAATGACTGGTGGTCACTGTTTCCCAGGTGCTCCCCCACTGTTACCCCATCACACTGTCCCTGTTTGTGAGCACAAGGTCCAGTATTGCCTTCTGCCGAGTTGGTTCCTTGACCAGTTGCTTGAGGAAGGCACCCTGAAGGAGTCCAGGATAAATCTGCTCCTAGTTGATGCTGCTGCTGGGATGCTCCAGTCACATCTGGAATATTGAGTCTCAACAGTACTACCTCGCCCTTGTCTGCCATCCTTTGGATGGCTAGCATCAGCTCCCATCTGTTTCTTCTCCTGGGCTGGTGGTCATAGACCACACCTGTGCGGATGGCTGTCCCATTTTCCTTTCCAGCTTAACCCACAGTATCTCTCCCCATTTTGTTCCTCCTGGATCTCTGTGGCCCTTATGTCATTTTTCACATAGAGTGCCACTCCTCCTCCCTTCCTGCCTGCTCTGTCTCTTCTGAATATGTTGTAGCCAGGTATGGCCATCTCCCAGTCGTGGTTATCATTACACCAGGTTTCAGTGATGGCCACAATGTCCAGGTCTGACTGCACCATGACAGCCTCCAGATCTTCCATCTTGTTGCTAAGGCTCCTAGCATTGCACACATGACTTTCCATGATTTGACCTCCATAGACTGTCTCACTGTTCTACTCCAGCCCCTTCCTTGGTTGTCGTTTATCCCTGGTTCTCCTTGCTGTCTGCCCATCTGCTGAATTTTGCCCCTTTTCTGCTTATCCACCTCTTGGGCACTAATCTCCATCTTTTGCACACTGCTTTGCAGAGATAGCCCCTCTGGTTCACTGGTTCCACTGCTAGCTGTGGGGGTGAGTTGCAGGTACCCTCCTTGCTGGCCTGCCACTCCCTTGCTAGTTTAAATGTTTGTCAATGTAGCATTTAAACTTATCATTGAGTGCTTGGATCTCCTCAGGATGGATGCAGGCAGTCAGGCTTGAACAAACCTCCATCCCTCCAGGTGGGTCCCCAGTCACCAATGAATCCAAACCCTTCCTCACAGCACCAGTTCTTCAACCATGAGTTAAAGTTCCTGGTGCATGCACTCTCATGCTATCCCTTGCCTCTCCAGGTAGTACTTCTGAGAAAGTGACAGAAGTCGCTACTTGCTTGAGACCCTCCCCAGATTCCTAAACTCTTCCTGAACTTCCTTGGCTCCCCATTTGCCAGGTCATTAGTACCTAGGTGGATAATGACATCCAGCTCACCTCCCATCTTGCCTTCCCAGTGATCCCCAGGATCTTCCTTCCATCCCTCCATGCCGTGGCACCTGTTAGGCACCTCACCTCCTGTCCTCCTCCTGTATTCCTAGCTGGATCCCTCTTATGATGGAGTCCCCACCAGGATTCACTTCCTCCTCCTCTGGGGTCCACTGCTTTCCCACTGAGGTCACCGCTGAGGTCAGTTGTTGAGTATCTAGAGGCCAGAGGGCACAAGACCCAAGGCAGCATGGAATCACAGTGGGAAGGTCATGCCAGATGAATCTGATAGATTTCTTTGGCTGGTTGACCAAAGTAGTAGATCAGGGAGGGCTGTGGACATGGCCTCACATAGACTTTGGCAAGGCATTTGACACAGTCCCACACAAAGATTAATATACAAGTTAGTCAGCCTGGGAGTGGGTCCCAAGATGACAGCCTGGGTAAAGAATTGGCTGGAGAATAGGACACAGAGAGTAATAGTAAATGGAGTCCACTCTGAAGAAAGGAGGGTTACTAGTGGGGTACCGCAGGGTTCAGCATTAGGACCGGTCCTCTTCAATGTCTTTATAAGCGACATTGCAGAGGGACTGGAAGGAAAAGTATGTCTCTTTGCAGATGACACAAATATCTGCAACAGAGTTGTTGCACAAGATGGGGTGGAAAGGATGAGAAGGGACTTGGCAAGGTTAGAGGAATGGTCAAATGTATGGCAGCTTAGATTCAATGCTAAGAAGTGCAAGGTAATGCACCTGGGAAACAAAAACCCAGGGGAAGAGTACACAATGGGGGGGTGAGATACTAACAACAACAAAAATGGAAAGGGACCTGGTGGTGGTCATATCAGATGACCTAAGGTGGGCAAGCAATGTGAGAGGGCAGCAAGGAGGGCTGGGGGGATACTGGGATGCACAGGAGAGGCATCACCAGTAGAAAACAGGAGCTATTATCCTCTGTACAGACAGCTGGTGAGACCCCATCTGGAGTACTGCATGCAGTTCTGGAGACCCAATCTCCCAAGACATAGACAGGATGGAAGCTGTCCAGAAGAGGCACTAAAATGGTGCAGGGTCTGCACGGAAGACATATGAAGACAGACTTAAGGCACTTAATATGTATGGCCTCGAGGAAAGGAGGGAGAAGGGGGACATGATAGAAACTTTCAAGTACCTCAAGGGAATCAACAAAGTCCAAGAGGGTAGCATCTTTCAAAAAAAGAGGTGTGCAAGAACAAGGGGGCACAATTTGAAGATGGGGGGGTGGCTCAGAGGTAATTTAAGGAAGTATTTTTTCACAGAGAGGGTTGTGGATGTGTGGAACGGCCTTCCAGAGGAGGTTGTGGAGTCAAAAACAGTGGTGGAATTCAAGCATGCATGGGACAGTCATAAGGCAATTCTAGGGGTGGGGTAGGAAGAAGTAGGCTGCTGGTTAACTAGGATCTGCAGCTCATCCAGTAGGTAGGGAAATGGGCAGACTGGGTGGGCCAAGCAGTCCTTATCTGCCGTCAAATTCTATGTTTCTTAATTTTTCATATTTGGGGGGTTTTCAACCACCTAGAAATTTGAGACCAGTACATTGAATGCTACCAAATTTACAGGATCCAGAGATCCTGGCACCAACTCGTGTGTGCCAAATTGCATGCTATTCTCTATTAGGATGACAGGGTTATTAACGTACACAAATCAGGGTTACACTGCCTACCCAAGCACAGTGTGTTCACGAATAAGGGAATGCAACATGATGGTCCATCTAAAAGAAAGCATTAAAAGTGGCTGCCATCTTGACCCATTTTTTAAATATTTTTAATTATATACGTTTTGGCTGGGAAAGGCACACTGAACCAAAGTTTGTTTCCGGGTGTGTCACAGGAGTACAGAGAGGTTAAATGACTTGTTCAGAGTAAAACAGTATACAAGTGGTGGTTGTGGAATTCAAGCCCAAATCACAGAAGTTAGAAATCTTTTTTTTTTTGGACAGGATATTTATTTATTTGAAAATTAGTAACTGGGTAAGGCACATTGAGCCAAAGCTCATTTCTAGGTGTGTCCCGGGGGAAGGGAACAGGAGGTACAGTAAAACAAATACAGTATTGATGCTGAATACAAATAAAGATCACAAAAGACTAGATGTGGAGTGGTGTTCTCCATCTTGCAACCTCTAACCACTGGAGTCCCAGAAAGGCTCAATCCTCAGCACCCTGCTATTCAGCCTGTTCAGCAACAAGGTCCCAGAAATTTGTGTTCACTCCAAAGCATTACTGTATGCTGATGACACAGTCATTTCCACCTCACACCGTAACCTGGAGACACTGAAATGCAACCTAAAATCTGACTTCAGCAAGGTTGACAACTGGTTCACAACTAACAGGCAGGTCATTAACGCCCAGAAAACCAAATCTAATCTGTTTGGGAGTAACCACGCCTGGAAGGGCTGCCCTGAGCTGCACATCACAACACCAGCTGGGGACCCCATTCAACGGGTCCATGTCTTCACCTGGGCATGTAACTTGACATGACCCTATCCTTCACATCTCACGTTGATGCCCAGGTCAAACATATCCATCAGTCTCTTGGCTTGCTGTACAGAGACAAGCATAACCTTACTCCTGAAGTAAAGAGAAGCATCCTAGTATCCTGCCTTATCATCTTGGGGATTGACTACAGTGTGGTCATTTACTTTTCAGTCAATAACACTGCACTCAAAAGAATCTCAGTAGCATTTAACCGAGCCTGCACATTTACACTCAACATGAAACTAGACTCCTGTCACCCCGACCTATACCTCTCCACCTGCTGGCTTCCTTTCCACATCCAAGTTAACCTCAGCAAAGCCCTTCTATGCAAGAGAGCACTTCTTGGTCAAATGCCACCAGGTGTCTTCGGACTCTTCTCCCTGATCATGAACAAACATGAAACTCAGTTGATGTGGTATCGAAAACTCCTCATGCTCTTCAGAAAAGCTACCCCTGGCTAATGCTTCTTTGCGACTAGAGCAGTCAAAGCTTGGAATTTCTTGCCTACAGTCATCACCTCCTTCCCCCAATTCATCCTCTTTAAAGAGGACCTTCACCAGCCGTTTTTACAGTTATACATAAATCCCTGTTGGTTGCATTATTTTGAACACTGTGTTTATTATTTTTACCTTTCCTGCTGTTTTTGCATTCTGAGGTCCTACAAATGTAATATATTTTCCATGCTTGTGGTGCTGCTGCTGAGTTCCTGCTCCGTTATCTTGGCCGTGTGCATTCTACTATTATGTCACAGTGGGGTTTAGGGTGTGAACTGCGCATGCGTGAATACAGGTGCACATTTCCAACGTAAGTGAGCACTTGCAAGAGAAGCTGTGAGGAGGAAGCGAGAAGAGCTGTGAGGAGGAAACGTTTCCTGTGGGAGTAATTTGTATGTAACGCAAGCTTCTGTGTTTCAGAGTGTTACTCCTCAACAATGGCTTTCAGTGGCTATTCCTCCAATGATTCCGACCAAGAAATTAGCGGTCTTGCCTCCACAATGGTTCGGCACACTGAAGAATCTGATGAACATGAAAGTAGTGAATATAGAAATATTCTCGGCGTGCAGCCCTATCAATTTGAACCGGAGGTTGACCGCGATGATCTCACAGCTCCAAACACCAGTTCTTCAGCTGCTGATATGTCTGTGAACAGAATGGATGACATGGAGCTGGCCTAGTAATGTTTTGCTAATTCTTAACTATGATTTATATGTTTGCCTACTGATGTTGTTGGTACACTACTTGCTTTATTACAGTGAATGGCCTGTATCTGCTGTTTTTATATTCGCTGTTTTTTAATTTGAGTGCACCAAAGCAATGCATGACAGTTCCTCCTTAGCTGAAGAAGTATCTTTGCAATGTGCCTCTTATTCAGCAAAGTATCATGTGATGTCCCTTCAAGCTTTCTGTCTTTCTGCATATAGTGTTGCATTTAATTCCCCCTTCCTTCCCCAACACAAAAAATCATGTAGTTCTTTGTTTCTGTCAAATGTTGTTTTGTTTTCTGTTCTCCATTTCTGTCTGCTCCTGTGGTAATGTGATTGTTGGGGTGAAAGTGTGGGCTATTGTGAGTTCAAAGGCATTGCCATGTGATGATGTGTGTCCCCTTTTCATTCTAATGCCACCTTAAATAGTGTTTTGTGTTCCATATCAGGTGGTAGTTGGTTTCCAATTATAACAAATTCAATGTGATGCAGTTTTGGATAAAAAACATTTCTCCTGATGAGTTATGTTTTCGATTACTGAGGAATACAATGTTGTTTTCAACAGGGATCATGGATAAATCTGCTGAACCTAGGAAATATTATTGTGTGGCCAACAGGATTCCATGGTGCAAGCCACCGGATTATTGTACAGTCAGAGGTAGTTGATCATGACCTAGTACATGTAATTGGTCAGTCTGCACTCACAACAGAACCTGTAATCCTGTCATCACTATTTTTACAACTACACAGTTGATGTGGTGCAACCTTGCAACACAGGTATAGATATATGTTCTATGGAGGCCACCTACTATCAGCACAGGACGTGGAAACTGAATATGTTTACTCTGTAGTGTGGGATCAATGTGGCTGTTGTGCTTGACTGAAATGTCATATTATTTTATGTGTGCAGACACATCAGTAACTGATGTCTTCTTCAGACTGCTTAGCTGTATTGACATGACAGTGAACAATTCACTTCACTTACTTGTGGTAGTAGGTTACAGCTATAAACACATTTTCATGTGACTGTGCCACTCATATTTAAATAAGTTGGAAAAAAAAACAATTGTGCACAAACATACATGGAGTGGATGAACAGTTAGGATACAGATCAGCAGACAGTACTTTATGGACAGAGTGGTGGCTAGGTGTAATGCCATTCCACAAATTGTAGTACCATGCACAATACTTTGAAGCTTCAAGAGGGCATGTCACAGATGCTGTGATACACTCTTGGTACAGGGTGCTGTGAATGAACTCAGTAGTACAGCAGGTGAGTGTGTTGTTGCAGCTGAAGTGTAGGTTGACTACCCACAGACTGAGGCAGACTCAATGAGACGTTGACATGGTATGAGGATCATTTCTTTTGGTTTGTTCATACTTAATGCACTATTCTAGTCATTCCACAGTCACACTTCCTGATGTACATGACATGTTTAAGTGTCATATCACTATTTTACTGCTGGCCCACATACTGAGTTGTGGTGCAGCATCTGAGTGTTGCATTATGCCAGCATTCAAGTTATGATTGCAATGCTGTCAATACACTGTGCTTCTGTATGAGTTATGAATTGTGACAGTCATTCATGTCTTTTCATGAAATTATGTGTTACTCATTATTCAGTATTGTGCTTGTGATGCACTGTTTTGTCCACATCTGTATTTCTTCACATTTCTGTTTCTCAGTAATAACCACTGTTTTCTTCCCTTAACCAGTGATGACTGGGAAGGACCTTGTCATGGTGGCACTGCTTCCTACGAACACTTCCAAAATGTTAGTGTCTTTTTATTCCAGGCCCATGTGAGTACTTTTACAAGAACGTGCATGGTAAGTGTGTGATAACATTGTTTTACTTGTTTTCTACCATATACCATTTGTAATTCCTTGCCAGTATCAGCTGGAAGCCCATTGCTTCACATTGTGTAGCGATGGGCTTGCAGTACATACTGTAACAGTAAATCAAAAATATTTTAGCTAATGGTAGGTATGTTATGGATGGGGTACAACTATAGTACCATGGAATTTATATCCACATATAAGTGCCAACTGAGGTATGGTGGGGACACCATTACAGTGCCAGTGTATTACTAATATGCTGTTGTGGGTGATGTGTGTTACGGTCATTTTGTACATCATTATAATGGAGATCAGTGGCACAGGATGGGGAGGGGGTACCATTGTGGTCTCGGGTACAAGGACTATATGCTGTGCAGTGTGCTATTCGCAGTTCGATTGCCTTCTGTGAACAACACATGCAAATGGGGACATAATGACATGCCAATATCCCCATTTGTGCATTGCATGCATAATATCCTCATTTGCATAAGAAAGCTTCCCTGTCCACTAAAACATATGGAAGGGGAGGCAGAGGCAGATCATTTCACACCAAGTCTTTTTTTTATCAGGCCAGGGTTGTGCCTCAGTATCAGCATTACCCACAGCAGGGGTACTTCAGGCACCACAGTGAGTCAGGGATTGTCTCTGAGTTCAAATCCCTTCCAGCAGTTAAAAAAAAAAGTTTTTAAAACCATCTGCAGATGTAAAGAGAGAACTCCTGGAAAAGGAGGTTCAAAACCTGTTTCTGTCAAAAAGTGAAGCCTGTCCTAGTACAGCACATGGTGCCACAAAGAAAATGAGGAGTGCTGGCCTGTCTTAGACTTCAGGGTACTAAACAGGGCTTAAGAAGGCCAAAGTTCAAAATTACAACTTTGTCACTGATTTTGCCAACACTCCAAACAAGGGATGGTTTGCATCACTGGACTTAAAGGGTGCTTATTTCCACATCCCCATAAGGGAATCTCACAGAAAGTACCTCAAGCTGTTACTCCCTTCAGGTCACTTCCCAAGAGTCTACACAAAGTTCTTGGCAGGGGTTGTGGCACACCTTCAAAGACAATGTGTCACAGTTTTCCCATACCTAGATGAGTGGCTGGGGGGTTGTAAAATCAACCCAGCAAGTGGGAGCATCTGCAACTCACCCAGGGGCTCCTAGAGTCTGTAGGGTTCTTGATAAATCTAATGAAGTTCTGTCCTTCAGCCTGTTTAGGCACTACAGTTCATAGGAGCAGAGCTAGATACCCTGCAAGGCAGGGACTACCTGCCACTCGGCAGGGCGAGAGGTATTCCATTGATAGTGGGCTCATTCAGCCTGAACAAATCAAAAGCTAAATGTAAGTTTCTTCAGTTACTGGCCACATGGCCCTGCCACTGGCATAGTCCTTGAATCCAGGTTATGGATGAGGGACATTCAGTTTCACCTCAGGGCTCACTGGAGAAAGGACCCTCTTTCAAAACTAATTCTGGTAACAAAAAACATTGTTACAGGCCCTCCAAGGGTGGAAAGAAGAAACCTGGAGGAACGGGGTTCCTTTTTTCAGCAAGAGTCCCCATCAGTTGTTCAGCCAACAGATGCATCTCTGCTAGTGTGGGGCTCCCATCTGGGGGTTCACACCATCCAAGTGCAGAGTCACTCCTGCACACAAACCTGCTGGAGCCAAGATTAGTGTTACTGGCACTAAAGGCTTTCACACAATTAGTACAGGGAAGGTGGTACAGGTCAGAACAGACAATACCACCTCAATGTATTAACACAAACAAGCAGGGATGGATAGGTCAAGCCCTCCTGCACAGGACTCAAGATAATATGGAGTCAGTCTAGGGTGCTCCATGGGGGTTCCCCTGCAGGTTATTCATCTGCCAGACAAGGACAATACCTTGGCAGATACCCTGACTCAAATCAACTAATCCCATCACAAAGGAGGCGAGGCAGTGTGGTGCAGTGTTGTAAGGCTCTGAGCTGCAAATCTGGAGTTCTGGGTTTGAATCTCACAGCCCCCACTTGCATACTGTGTGACCCTGAGCACGTCATTTAACTTCCTCATGCTCCCAGGTTGCCCCTGTAAACAAGTTTTCAGCTTAGTGTGTCTCACTTGGTTAAATAATTGAAAAAAAAAAAATGGGCCTTGGGCAGTCAGGTGACGCAAGTAATCCTTAGGAGGTGGGGCATCCCAGAGGTAGACTTGTTTGTGTCCCACCAGAACCACCACCTGCCAAAGTACTATGGCAGACCAACAGATATGGGAACAATCCCCCTGGATGCTCTGGCTCTGGATTAGTCAGGGAAGCGCCTACATGCTCTTCCTCCTTCCCTCTCGTGTATGGAGTATTTCTTAATCTCAGGTCCCAGGTCAGTATCAATGATTTTGAATGCACCAGACTGGGCCAGGCAGCCATGGTACTCTCTGTTACTCTCAATGTCTGGGTCTGAACCAGTGCACCTTCTTCGGAGGCACAATCTGCTAACCTCCAACCATGGGAGGCTTCTGTACCCAAGTCACTCAGACTTGTGGCATGGCTCTCGAGGGCCTATAGTACTGTATGTAGGCTGGTATTTTTCTGAAAGTGTCTTGGACAGTTTAAGTGGTTACAGGAAGCCCTCTATTAAGAAAATATATGCTTCAAATGGAAAAGGTTTTTTTTCTATTTGGTATTTAACTAGGAACTGGTACCAGCACATGCTGAGGTCCCAGCTGTGCTTAATTATCTTTCCTATTTACATTCATTGGACTTGCAGTCCAGCACCCTTAAGGTCCACCTAGCTGTAGCATCTGCCTGCATATCAGCTGGATAAAATGTTTCAAGTGGCTCCAGATCCTATCTCCAAAAGGCTCTTTAAGGTCTTGGCCCATAACAGTACAGGCTGGTGTCCCAACTGTGCTGGACTATCTTACCTATTTGCATTTACTGGGCTTGCAGTCCAGTACCTTAAAAGCATATACTTACATTTCAGTGGACAAAATGTTTCTCTGTTTCTCTGATCTCAGACCCTGTCTTCAAAAGGTTGTTTAAAGGCCTAGGCCATTTGGACACACCCTCATAGGGAACCGGTGCCAGCATGGTACCTAAATGTGTGTATAGTTAGGCTCATAGGTTCCCATTTGAGCCTATGTTTTCAGTGTATATGAGATATGTCTCATGAAAAATAGTTTTTCCTTATGGTAATGACTTCTGTTAGAGGAATCAGTGAGTTCCAATCTCTCTGCATTGAACATGACTACATTTCATTCCACAGAGACAAAGTAGTCTTGAAAACAAAGAGGCCGTTTCTTCCTAAAATGGTTTATGATTTCCATTTGAACCAAACCGTTACCGTTCCTTTCTTTTTCACTGAACACTTTAGTTCAAGTGAAAGGAGTCTTCATAGTTTGGACATCAGAGAGCTCTTAGTTACTACTTGACAGCCACTACAGTCCATAGGCAGGACAGAAAACAGCTGTTCCTGACCTATGAAATGTGAGAAAGGGTAACCCAGCATCAAAAGGTCCATTTCGAGTTGGATAGTATCCAGTTTTTGTTACTCTAAGACTGGACAGGAGCCCTCAACAGGGTTGATGGCCCATTCTACAAGGGCACAACTACTACCATAGCAGCTGTGGGGGATGTTCCCATGGTGGACATCCTGTTAAGCAACTACCTGAAGAACAGTACTCGCCTTTACAAAGCACTATAACCTGGATATTCACTCCAGGGGTGATGCTAGGTTTGGCACACCAGTCCTGCTGAGTCTGTTTCCAACATAAAGTTCTGTGCCCACCTCCAGTGGTACTGCTTTGTAGTCTGCATAAAGTTATGAATACCTGAGTATTACTGGGGTTAGAAGAAAAAATTACTTACCATAGTAATCTTGTTTCTTCCCAGTGATACTCAGGTATTCATAACTTCCCACCCTGTCTCCCCTTCCAGAACTTTTAGCCTCTGCACTCCTGCATACTGTGCTCTCAGGGGTATAAATGCAATTTCTGGCATATATGTTGTGATTGTGTTCACTGTTGTTGTTCCCCCTTGTCAGGTGATTCTGACATTCAGGGGTATTCTTTCATATGTTATGCCCTCCTGTTGGAGGCCTTTTCTGTGTGTTAAGGGAGTTCCTACTAGAATTATTATTATTATGTTCAATATTCTTGTATTATTGTTATACTTAGTCCTCGTGGGCCTGTCTTTCCAGGCTTCTAGGAAATACGGAGGGGTTTAGAGCTAAGGCAGTTAGTAGAATGCAACATTTGAAAAGTGGCTTATGCAAAAGATGCCATCATTTACATATGTTCCATCTCTCTCCGGGCAGTTCTACCTAGAAGGCTTACTGCATAAAGTTATGAATACCTGAGTTTCACTAGGAAGAAACAAGATTACTATGGTAAGTAATTTTTTCTTCATGTAGGGTCTACACCTTTATGAAGAGGGAGGGCTAATGCATGTTTCCAGTGGGAGGCGACAGAGTCATTTGCGATGGAGAGATTCAGTATCAGGGAGATTGGAAAAATGATGTCATGGGCAGACAGTGACAGTACTTTGTGTTGTAGGCCATCATGTGAGGGTCTTTTGCAATTTATGATGGTGGACAGGTTTTATGGTATCAGCTGTGGAGATATCACAGAATGAGGAGGTGTGGCCTGCTGGCGCTGAGGGTTGAGGCACTGGACATCATGCAGGTGACCAGTGTTCAGGAATGAGCACATGCCGGCATGGGTCGGCAGGGGAGGAGAAGGATAGAGCGTTCGCAGGACTGCTCTTCTTCTCTGCGGGGGGGGTCGCTGGTGCCAGCATCGGTTGCCCCCGGGTGGAGGCTGGGTGACAAGGCATCGCACGGCAACGTGGGGTGGAGCTGTGACAGACCCTTTCCGGCTAGCATTATTGCATGTTCCCAGCTGCAGGGGAGAAATAGGTCAGAAAATCGCTGGCCCCACGTATCAGCCAGGTTCTTTGCCCGACCCTTCAGCCATGATAGTTGCACTGCAGCGGCCCCACTTGGGGGTGTGGGGGGGCGTAGAGTGGCAGTGGGAGTGGAGGTAGGTTTAGGGTCGTTTAAGGAAGACATGAGTTAGGTAGGAAGGAACTATATGTGTAGACGTATACATGTATATACAAATGTTTGTACACATACATTTGGTTGAATTTTATTTTTGATTGCACATGTCACTGTGGTAATCCAACTCATGTATTTCAATACATTATATTTGTTTTTCATTGTTCATTAGGTGTCAGTGTGGAAACTGTGCCAGTATGCCGACTGAGTGTGAGTGCCGTTGCTGCGAGGAAATAGATCAAGTCATGGCCAAATTTGAGGAGCATGATGTTCAGCTGTCCTGTATAATCAATCACTTTTGATTCTATGATGTGTGTCTTCATATACCCATTCTACAAACTGCCCACTACCAATACAGACCGGAACATGGAAAACCTGAAGTCACTGAGCTGAATGAGTGAGTATTTTCATTGTAGTGCACTGCACATTATTTCCCCGTGATGACCAGTACTAACAAATAATCGCCCAGGCAAAAAACCAGTGTGCACATGGGCAAACTGTTCTTTGTCACTATGTAAGATTCACAAAGCACACGTCCACCCTGTAAACTGTCCTTGTTGTTTTGAAAACTAGGTAGTTGAGCCTCAGTGCAAATGAATGTCATGGGAATGTATGGGGAGTTACATATCTATGCAGTCCCAGTCACAAACATTGTCTCCATGCAATGTGCGTTCACAAATGCTGTTGCGTGCTTCAGAGTTCCGTCCGTAAAAAAACAGTGTTAGTACAACACAACACTAGTGCATTGTGCCAGCACTGCATCGCCCCCAGCCACGATATACTGACAATATATCTGTTTCTTTACTATAGTGTTAACTCTACCCTCCATGGTCAGATCCATGTTATCATGAACTGTAACAACAAAGGCATTTTCCATTGTGTACTGGTCCATCCATCCGCATCATTCCACACTACCATTTACAATAAACAGTTACTTGTGTCCATACTATAGTGGTACAGAACAACTGCCCACCCAATCTGCTAACGTCATCCCACTCTGCACAGCCTGTCCCAGCATTTGACCATCCCCCCACCCCCTCTTCAGTGGTCATCACATGTCAACACACACCTCCTGCTGTCCGCTTGCTGAACTGTCATTGAATGACTAGTTACAGTACCCAATAAGATAACTTTTGTTGACACTGTTGACAAATCTGATTGCAGTGTGTACTATACGCTGTCATTCACAAACTTGTGAGCTTCTTACATGCCAGTGTATAGTGCACATTGCAAGACCGTTGGTCGATAGTGTGAACAAATGTGATTTCACTGCCTACTGTAAATAGTTATTTGATGAAACTTCAGGTGTAGGACATCAGTGATGTGTGTGGTGGGCTGAGCTGCACGTTGCTTCTGTTGGGGGGGCGGGGTGCCTGCTTGGAAGGTAGGTGCATGTTAGGATGTGGTTACCTTTGTGTGTGTGTGTGTCTGGTTGGTCACCATTGTACAGAAATGGAGCACTGTTTATTAAGAAACATACTGTGAACCTGGGATGGTGGTGGGAATGCCAAACTCTGGAAAATGGGTTTTATTGTTATTGTACATCATGACTGAGATGTAACCTGGGAGGGTGCTTGAACTACAACAGTTTGTCACATAGAGGTCCTTTACCACTGTGTTTTCGATACTGGTGGTGGCGCTGTGCTACACTGTGCATTGTATAATGCAGCTGCATCACACTATGGCTGGTGATGTGCAGTTCTGTCATTGCATGAAAATGAGCTCATAATGGGCATGCAAATGCCCAGTACACCTGAAACATACACAATGACTTCATTTCCATGCCTTTGTCTGTGAAGAGCACAGTGGCATCTCAGCGCAATGTGCTGGATGGCCAGTAACCTTGACGCCTGTTGAATCTGTACCATGCACTGCAGTGCTTTTGTGTGTATTACCACGTTTCCCCTGTTAGCTCATATTCAATGTCATATAGACCACTGTCTTATGTGGCTCTGAATGGGTCTGTGCACAGCACTATAACTGTGGAGTAGAGGTAAAATGTTTTCCTTACTTTTGCACAATATTGATGAATGCTGCCACTCTGTCTCACCCCAACATCCATGTTTTTAATAACTGATTGGCATAAGAAGTACTGCATGGCATGACAGTTTCTGCATTACCAGCTACTGCCTCAAGAACTGACATGCAAGAACATTTATTATACATTAGCAATTGATAATGCTGGCCTATGACTGGTGAGTCTGAGACTGGAGATGTGATTTTAGCCCAATACAACATCATTTGCCTAGTCTCAACACTGTCATCCTCTTGACTGATTTCATTTCATTTCTTTGACTATCCATATTCTTGTTCATGTTCTGTTAAACAAAAATTTTTTCCCATGTTCACTGAAGCATTCTTTAAATGCCTTTTATTTGGTCTTTATAAGAAGGTATTGTATAATGCCAATCTAGACCTCCAGGGTGTGTGTCGTGCATGGATAATGTCACGCCACAGGTGTACTCTCTGTCAGGATGTTGCCTAATGCACAACAACCTTAGGTGTCACATTACCACAGCAAGACACACAACCTGTTGTGTCATTATTCTTTAATTAACAACACAATGAGGTGACCTTACTTAAACTGTGTGATCCATGGCATTATTTCATGGTCCACGCATACCTTCAAAGGACACACAGAATCACAGAATCATATTGAAGCTTGACAGCAGAAAAGGACCACACTGGGCCATGTACTGTGCCCTTTTATTTCTCTATACCCCTCCACCTCCCTGACAGCACTTGAACTTCCAACGATAGTCATCCCCATATGCTTGTCCCATGCCATCTTGAATTCTTATACTGATGTATCCCACAACTCTGTTCCATGGTTACGCCACCCTCCTCATGAAAAAATGGCCATCTCACATTGCCCCTGTATGTTTTTCCTTGCAGTCTGATGCTGTGCCCTCTACTTTTTACTCCCTCATTCCTCTGAAGGAAACCCTCATCTCCCACTTTATTTTTCCCAATTCACATAATTAAAAGGTGAAATCATATTTGTGCAACCAGTCGTCTTCACCTTTCTTTGTTTGTCTTACATTGCGTTGTCTGAAATGGAAAATGACAATGATTCGGGTCACAATTGTGAATGGCATACGTTGCATACATTCCTTTGACATCACATAGAAAAATCTTCAACTAAGAGCAATGAAGTAAGGGTCTGTGCATTTCTTCCATTTGGGATATGCCCTCACCACCACATTAACTGCTAAAATGACTGTTCTGAAAAACTGATTTAGTGGTATTGCAATGTAACCTTACTGTATCATTCTGTATGTCAATACTAAACACAATTTACTTTTTGAACCACAGTGTCACAACCTACCTCACAGGATAGCAGGGAAGGACTCAGGGCAGCCAAAAAAATAGGCAGAAGATGGAGTCCAGTGAATGGAAGGGGGCATGATGGAGGGTGGTCTCATTGAATGTAAGAAGCTTATGAAACAAATCAGCTGAACTACAGGCACTCTTAGCAGTGTGGAGAGTGGATATTGCAGCTGTCACAGAAATGTGGGCAAGTGAGCACTGGGACTGGGATCTGGCAATCTCAGGATATAAATTATACAGGAAGGACCATAAGGAGGGGAAGGGGTTGGAAGTCTATGTGAGGGATAGGATCAAATGGACAATAGATGAGGGGGAAAAAACGAGAACAAAGGCAATCTGGCTGCAGCTTCTAGACTCAAGGGATGGGAAACTGAGGATTGCTGTGGTATACAGGCTGCTGTTCCAGTCTGAGGAGGTTGACAGGGAATTAGTGGGGCAAATCCGAATGGTATGTAGAAAAGGGAAGGTCGTCATCATGGGGGATTCCAAACTGGTGGGTGTTGACTGGAGCATTCCGGTCACCTCCAGTGCTAGGGAGCATGTGCTCCTGGATGTGATCCAGGAGGGTCTCCTGACATCATTGGTTAGTGTACCTAGTAGGCTAAAGAACAGTTTAGATCTGGTGTTGTTAAATGGGGAGGCAGTAGGGGAAAAAAGGTAGGGGACTCACTAGCCTACAGCAATCACCAAACGGTGTGGTTTAATATCACGATGTGTGGGGAGCCAGATAAATAACACTCAGGTGCTAAAATTCTGGTGGGGGAATTTGGGAGGATGCAGAAAGTACTGATAGAAAAATTGAGGGCATAGTTCAGGAGATGGATGTGGAGCAGAAATGGGATATTATGAAATGGAGGATTACAGAGGCAATAGAAGTCTGCATCAAGACACAGACTAAGAGCAGAAACAAAGAAAGCCATGCTGGTTGAACAGCGAGGTTGTGGAGGTGGTGAGGCCACACAAGTGGTGTACCAGAGGTATAGGATGATGTGGAAGGAAGTGGATAGGGAGGAATATGCAAGATGATCCATGGAGGTGACCAGAAAAGGAAAGAAGCCAAGGCCCACTTGGAGCTGTGATTAGCACCAGAATTACTGGGGGGACTTTTTCAGATACATCTGGGAGAAAAGAAAGTGCAAGGAGATGATAGGATAAAAGGGGTGATGAGTGGATGGAAAAAGGGAGGAGCAGGCAAAAGCACTGAATGAATACTTTGCTCAGTGTTCACGGAAGGAAAGGCGGGACTGCTACCAACATGTGCTGGGAGGGTGGGAACAGGGGAGAGGAGGCAACAGATGGATTAATTGAAGCAGGTATACTCTAGAGGGACTAAGGCACTGAAGGTAGACAAGGCACCAGGGCCAGATGGTTTCCACCCCAGTGTGCTGAGAGAGATGGTGGAGGTGTTGCGGAGCCACCGCGCGATCTCTACAGCACCTCACTGGAGTCAGGATGTGTGCCACTGGACTGGAGGATGGCACAGGTATTACCATTACACAACAGAGGGACAAGGGATGGGCCAGGTAATTATCATCCAGTATGTCTCACCTCCATAGTGTGTGCAAAGTCATGGAAACAATAGTAAAGTAAAGACTTGTATCATACCTGGAGGACAATGGCCTACAGGATTGAGTCAACATGGGTTCATTTCAGGTAATTCTTGTCCAATCAACTTGATACAATATTATGACTGGATGACAGGTGAGCTGAATAAGGGTCATGCTGTGGATGTGCTTTACTTGGACTTCAGGAAGGCCTTCAATTCAGTGCCTCATGGGCAGCTTGGGGGGAAGCTAACTGGTGTAGGGTTAGGTGCAAAAATGATGAACTGGATTACATGCTGGATGAGTGGCAGGCTGCAACCGGAGGTGCTGAGAAGGGAGCTCTGAACTCCAAGGCCGGTGATGAGTGGGGTGCCACAGGGCTCTGTGCTGGGGCCAGTATTGCTTGAGCTCATCATATCAGACATTGCACACGGGGTGTTGACCATGGTAAGTCTGGTTGCTCATGGCATGCAAATAGTAGTGGTGGATGCAGGGGAGGGATGGAAGCACCTGCAGGATAACTTCAGCAAGGTGGAGGAGTGGTCAGAGAGGTGGCAGCTGTAGTTTGATGCAAAGAAGTGTAATGTTATGCAGTTTTTTGGTGAAGAACCCAAGGAGAGAGTACTGGATGGGGGGGGAAGGTTAAGCTGGAGATCACTGAGGAAAAGAAGGACCTAGGGGTAATGATAACAGGGACCATAAAAAACAGTGCTCAGTGCAGATGAGGGGCTGCAAAAGCAAACAAAATGCTGAGGTACATAGCGAGTTTGTTTTCATCCAGGTTAAGAGAGGTGATCTTGCCTCTCTACAGGCCACTGGTAAGGCTGCACTTAGAGTATTGTGTGCAGCTTTGGAGGACATACCTAAAGCATGATATCAGGCTGCTGCAGGGGATACAGAGGAGGGCAACAAAGATGATATGTGGAATGGAGGGGAGAGACTATGAGAGCAGGCTGGGAGACCTGAATATGTACACTCTGGAGGATAGAAGGGAGAGGGGGGACATGATAAAGACATTCAAGTATCTGAGGGGAATCAGTAAGGATGGGGAAGATGGGATCTTTAAGGTAAGGATGGGGAGAGACACCAGGGGGCATGGGCTAAGAATAGAGGGGAGAAGATTTAGGAGTGAAATGAGGAGACACTACTTCACAGAGAAGGTCGTAGCAAAATGGAATGCACTACCAGAATGGGTGGTCTCGTGTAAATCTGTGAACAGCGTCAAAAGGGCATGGGACAGGGAACAGTGGAGAGTGATGGAGGGGAATGTGGGGGGTGGCAGTAGGATGGCAAAGGGGTGTGGGTCAGCTACAACCTAATGGTGCTAGCTGCACACTCTAGCATTAGATAGACCAGATGGTCTGTTTCTGCTGACACATTCATATGTTTGTATGTTCTTATGACATTTTGGACTCTTGTACAGTGTGTCGGTTCTGTTTGTGAATACAGTTGATTGTTTGGTGACTCAGATACGTTAACATCAACTTCTTTTTCTGCTAATGGTTTCTCCAAGCTTGTTCCATGTAGTGCAACATTATCTTAGTAATATTCCAATCACGATTTCATGGTATGCACAGAAAATATTGTTAATTGCCATGGTTTACATCAGTCCAGTAACAATCATTTTCCTCTCTTTGCCAGGTAATACAAATATGTTGCCTGTCGTCAACTGGCAAGATTGTGCTGGGGTTGGCTTGGTCAACGTGTTCGGTGGTGTTGTCATCATGTGCTGTCCTGAAGATCCGGTCCACTTTCCCCATCTGACTCCTACACGGGTTTCCAATATCCACCACTCCAGTGATGGTCAATGAATGCGATCAGAAATTCAGTGATTAACATTATTATTTAATGCCGATCTTACCATTCCTACTTCACTGTATCCAATGCCATGACATTGACATGGATGCCTACAACTTTGTCATTTGGCACTCGAGGTTTCATTTTGTTGCTCTTTGCAATATTTCCTTATACCAAAGTTCGTGTTTCTCCTAGTTCAATAAACCTTTAACAAGTAACTGCGTACAAATTGCTGTAATGTTATTGTTCACTGATAACAGCATCAGTATACACTATTCTATCAAGTTTGCCATGCGTTGTCTGCATCAATAAAGTATTGCATCATCATGCACTTCTTTCTCATTTATGATAATGATAGTATAGTCTGTTCATTATCAATAGTCACAAAGCTAATTATGCCACTCACTTATTCTGTTATAATGATTATGGTACTGTGTTAAATGTGGCCTGTAAAACCATACTTTGTCAGCACATAGTACACGTGTGTGTGTGTGTGTGTGTGTGTGTGCATATGTCATATTATAAATAGAATAATAGATAGGTGAGAGTGTATTACAAGGGAGTAATACCATCGAGAGGTTCTGGGGACAAGGGAACCTCGAGAGCGAAGCTCGAGAGGTTCTCTTGTCCCAAATTTCAGATATTACCACTGACCTCTCCTTTTTTATTTTGTAATATATGGATCTGATTAAACTTGTGCAGCCACTGCTGCTTTTGAAGACTCGCTCACTGCATGTTCACTGCTGTACTGAGGACTTGCTCAGTGTTTGTTCAACAACTGCCCCCGTCGTCTGTCTCTGTGACTTCAATGACTGTGTTTAACTTTCATGGTGAGCCGTACCTTTTGCGGTTTTGATGTGCAGGGCTGCAGGATCCACAAAAAATGGCTTTGTTTAAAAAAAAAAATTGGCAAGCGAATACCTCTCGCTAAGGAGAGATGGCCGCATGTTATTTTAAATGTTTTGCCCACCCCAGACAGAATTTGGCCAATCACAAGGACGTGATTCAAAAATGTGCACGCTGCTGTCTGATTGACAGTTGGGGGGAGCCAGGCAACCATTGAATAGAGTGGGAGAGCTTGCACTTGCGTTGTTTAGATTTTGTGATAATAGTATTGTTCAGAGCTCAGAACGATAGTATTACGGATTCTGAACGATACTATTATCACCTGCAAACTATGGTATTATCACTTTGGCTCCGGTGTATTACCAGAAATTTTTCATATGCTTTTTGATAGTATTATTTTAACTATCCATATATTACATATATATAATGACTTAAGGGTGGTTGTCAGCAGGCGGCTATGTGTATCCTCTGGGGATGTAACATTGAGTATGGGTAGAGGGCAGGGTTGGAGGGTGATACTGATAAATGACACAAGCTTGTGGAACAAGAAGCCTGACCTCCAGGCAGTGCTAGATGAAAGGGGATGTGGATGTGGCAGCTGTGAAGGAAAATTGGTACACTCCGGGACCTGATTTGTAACTAAACCTGAGTGTGTACACTGCGCTCATGAAGGACATGGGTGTGGGAGGAGTCCGGTGCCAGACAATGCATCACATGTTTTGCCTTATGCACCATTAAGCATGGTATACTCCTGGACTTCACACTCCCAGAAGTCCCACCATCACCCCGCACTCTCCACCCCATCACCCAAATCATGGAGTCCAACAGGAGAAGTACTGTTGCCAAGTCATGTTCCCTACACCGGATTGCTATCCAGTTTACACCCCTCACCATGCAGTGCCTTGCACGACCACTACCCTCCCCCTCGTGACAAATTCCTGCCTGTCTTCCCCATAAAAAACATTATCATACAGTGATCTTACTTGTCTGGACCCTACATGCCATAGCACACTGCTCCCATTACGCTCTTCTCCCAGGAGGAAAGGCACCCCCTCAGGTCTTCATCCTCACTGACCTGTCCACATTATCCCCTTCCCTTCCTCATGTTATTCCTTGGACCATTCCCATGTTTCCACCATGCCATATATACTTACATATAGATATACAGAGAGAGACACACACACACACACACACACACATAAACACACACACACACACACACACACACACACACACTCACATATGTATGTAACCCCTTTGTTCCCAGGTGCTACTGGGATCCACGTTACAATTAGTGGTAGGCAATGCACTGAACACAGCTAGTGAATTTCCAGTAAATGGATTTCACTGTCACCCTTTCTGTTTTCAGTCTCTGCTGGGAGCTGGAGAGGTGATGTCATTATAGAAGTCTTGCAACTGCATAAGCCACACTCCAGTTACTGTGAGTTAGGGAGATAGAATTGCCAGTTGAGTTGGTACTTGGAGTCTGCAGAGTGCAGCAGCAGTTCCTCAACACTTATCGGGAATGACAATGTATAGTGCAAAACAATACTGTTATTGTGGTGATATTTGCCTCAGTCTTGCGTCTGTCCTACCACCATATCATTGAAACGTGAACAATGCTTGACAATGGCTTCTTCCTTTGATGGGCATGTGAAAGCACTGCAAAGTGGCTGTGGTTGTTGTGTGACTTGTGGAAGAACAGCCTCCTGCTCTGATGTTTGTATCACTTTCAGCAGCTCTTGCATTAGTTCATCACCATGTTCTGTATTGGGATGGACAGTGAGTGTTAGAAGGTATGTCACATGTAACGCAGTATGAGTCAGACACCTGTGAGTGACATTTACAGATCCCTCACACTTCTGTTACACACCAAGAACACAGTAATTACAGGGCTCACATGTACCAAAAATAAAATGTAGGGAACAGGTGATTAGGCATGTGTCCATCACTGTAAGGAGGTGGCAGTGTAGTTATGTTTTCTGGAAGCTATGCTCAAGGGTTGAAGAGTGAGATGTCAGTCATGTAATAGGTATGTTGGATACAGAACTAAATGCTCTTGAAGTCTATATAACGTACAATGGAGAGAAACCGGACGGTGGTTCTAAGAGCAGTACGGGGTCACAGCCTTTGGGAAGTGGTAGGACTACCGCCAGTGTCCATGGCGCACGGACTGAGGTTGTGAATAATGTCAGGTTTACAATATGATAAAGTCTATAGGCAATGTCTAGACAGGAAGACACATACACAGGCATAAAATAGGCTGACAAAGAAATATTAGTTGATGAAGTCATAAGAGTAGCGGTCGACCCTGTAATGAACCCATCTTTTCCACAGTAGTAATACCCTGTTACTTTTATTATACTCCGTTTCCCATTGACATCTGCGTCATGCTTTGCAGACAAGGTATTACACAGGCTAACAGTGTGCCACGCAGTTAGACGGTGGCAAAGTTGTAGACTGAGGGTCTCAGTTGAACTTTGAGAAAGTAGTGCCCAAATCAACATTTCAGATATCAACAGCTACTAGATAGCATAGTACTGTGCAAAGTCATTACAAGAAACATTGAATACATATCTCTATACAATGACATTGCCGATGGTAATCAATGTTGCTTTGAGTCCTTTTCACAAATGATCAGTAGGTGATGTATAATTGTCTGTTTGAAAATACATTACATCTGTGTAACCACCACTATGGTCACAGTAACATGTCTGAGGTGTCCTAAATATGCCTTCATCAAACATCTGTAAGATGGACTTGCATCATCTCTCCTCCAGACGGAGGCAGCACACCATCCTCTAACAATTTTTTTATAAAAACTATGCAGTTGATCCACAGAAATCTCTATTTTGTTATGTTTACAATTACACGATAATACTCTGTACCTGTTTGCAGTGTTGGATGTTTGGGAACACGGATGCAGTTTGATCACTAAAATTCAATGCTAAACAGAATATGTTGCTGTGGTACTCACTGTATGTCATGTTGACATGGACCTTTTGTATAAAAACCCTCCTTTCTTGTACTTTGGGAAGTTGACTTTGAAGCACTTCTTGCCGTCCTTTGTTTCTGTGAAGTCGTGGCACAGTTCTCATTAAAATGCATTGCTGCCAACAGTAGCCTATGGTAATTGAAAAGAAAGCTGCAATTAATGTTTACATACAGAAAATGTTTACATGTTGTACATGTATACACCTAACTATCATGTTCCTGAACAAGATTCAGTCTGACTTGTCCCTGTGCCCAGGATGTGGCACCAAGTGTAACGCCCGGCTTAAATATACAAAGAGGACATCCAGTGGACTGCCCCTGTCCATAGTCATGGTCACCAGATCTGTGCAATCTACAAGGCTGACATTACATGCCATAAAGAAAGTTATGCTGTTGATTATTCTGATGTCCCCCTGCACCCAGTAACTCATCCAGTCTCTCCTTCAATGTGGCTTCCATCCTCTTAACATCAGGCTGACACACCATTAATTACCTTGATCCTTGTGTTGCCCACCCATGTTGATGGTGATGACATGAGCCACTCTACAGTCATGATGCACAACCAATATCCACATGGAGGAGCTGAAAAGGGCCACGAGGGGAGCAGCTAGTACATACAACATTTACTGTACCACCAGGAGCAGGTGCCTTAGCCATCATAAGGGACCTTAGGGCTTCCCATGCCATGCCAGCTGGAATTTAAACTTCCATCACCTCCCCCATTCCTTAAAACTATCCACCCTCCACCCATATGGTGTTGCCCCTTTTGTAACAGTGACACCTCTAAGTTGCTGTTCCACCATAGTCTGTCATGTACACCAATGCAAAGTAATAATTCAATACCTCAGCATGCTATGCTTACTCCTCTGGCCCATCACATACCTGTCCACTGGCTGGTAATCTGTCCCTTCACTGTCCTCCGTTCCCTGATGTGCCTAAATACAACCCCCCCCCACCCAGCCACTATAACTTTAGCCAACCAGTGGTCTGCTTTATCCGGTAACCCATGAAGTGGGTGCATGAGAAAGGGCACCGTCCATTACGGTGACACCCTCCTCACGAAATCCACTCACAGGGACCGACGGGTAGGGCGACCGGATGAGGGGGTGGGCAAACTAGGCGACAGGATGTCACTATACGTACGTGCACATGGGGGGTGGGAGTGAGCACGGTGAGCGTGGGCTGGGAGGGGTGAAGAGGCTGTAGGGGGTGGTGCTGCGGTCGTCGGTCGAGCTGCGGCGTGGTGTCAGGGATTGGGCAATGGCTGGGGTGGCTGAGGCACTGGGTTTGGATCCGGGCACTGGTGCGATTTTTATTGCGCCTGGCCCGAACCTTTTTTCTTTTTTTACTACTTTCGCACCCCCCTGACATGCAACCCCCTGGAGTTGAGAATCCTTAAGTAGGGGTGCAGGGGCATGTGGGGGTGCTGCCCCCCACAGAAAGTAGTAAAAATATGTCCTGGCACCATTGTGTTGGAAAGAGTGGTTGTCAGAGTGCCGAAATGTGTTCGGCACTCTGACTGAGCGATAACGGTGATCACCTTAGGCATTCATCGCTATCACATAGACCCGCTTTATCCTTTGCCAATGTCACTTGCCTCGTCAACCTTTTCAATATGCTCACCTAATGGTCCTTGTCCTTAACCACATGCATTGAATAGTATCACCTGTAAGACACCCACTTCTTCCCTACTGATTCCTGTTCTTACTTACTGGTCAAACACCCCAGTGTTCTTGTTCAGACATGCTTGCTCGACTGAGTAGCAGGACATTGTAATTTCAAGAAGCAAACTTTTATAACTTCACATCGACTATTTGTGTTCATGCCAGTCTGATCACCTATAAATGTTCTGTCTGGATCACCTCCACACTATTGAAATATGCGCCCCTGAATTGTATCAGTACTGTTTTTATATTGTCATCCTCTCCTCCAAAGTTCAGGGAAAACCGGAGCAATGCATGATCAATGCGTGACACAAGGTCCCTCACCTCAGGGTTCCTAACCAGTTTTCAATCTGGTAGTGCCACATGCATGATACCACCATCCCTTGGTTGATCCACCACAAGTTGGGACAGAAATGCAGATGTGCAGCAGTTGCTGATGTTTGGTTGATGAGGATGACATCATCCACCAATTACCACTCTTCAAATCAATGTTCCTCATCACCACTGTTAATCCCTCCCCCTGACCACAATGCACCCTTAGATTCTCCATCAAGCCCTCCTCCACATAGTCTGCCTGCAAAGGTGGGCTATAATGCACACCCTGCTTCACCCTGTTACCCACAGGAGCTTGCAAGGTCATCCATAGTGCTTGCAGTTGCCTCTCGGCCTGATCCACCATGCATACATGTAGGACATTTTTTTTGTTAATCCTATATGGGTTTTTTAATTGTTCTTCCCCCTGCTGCCTGCTTCTGAATGACCCACCTGAGGCCCATCTCGACGGTATGTTGTGGACTTACCTCTGAACGGCTGACGGGCAAGGAGCTTGTGTAGTGTCTGTTGTCATCCTGCAGGCAGCGTGCTGTTTCCACATTATCTCACTTACCCTTGCTGGGTCGCACATGCAGGACATCCACATGTAAATGTGCGCTCAAGTCTGCAGAAGCAATGCAGATCCCTCCCTATGTCTACACCCTCTGACTAGCACTACCCGTTGACCTCCATGTGGTGGTAGTCTTTTGTAAGTTATGACAGCCCTCACTCCCCGGTGAGGGATGAAATAAACATGTGATGATGTGAGTATCTAACTGTGGCAGTTGTGACCTGTATCCCATCTATGTTTCACTTTTGATAACCGTATGTGGCACATTGGCACGGAATGATATTGTTCTGCATGCATCACGCTAATTCAGAACATGACCTGTTCTAGTGCATTTAACTGTGTTGTACATTTCAAAGTAAGTAGGGAAATCTCACCGGCTTCGCATTCCGAAGTAGCTGTAGGCCATATGATAGGGCACAAAGTGAATTACCGCACTGTGGTAACCTTCTGTTGCGCTGGTCTGTGTATCTGGTGACATCCGCTCAATAGCTGATAGAAGTCACTTCACTGACACAGTCTCCTCCAGCCTTGTGGCTGCCCTCAAACTTATTGGCATTATGTGACATGGAGAAGTTATTCAAAACCAAAGTTACTCATACTTTCAATGAAAAAATGTAACCTGCTTACCTGAAGGTATCCACTTCTTAACACGTGGAAGTAGATTGAGATCTCCATGAAGACACTTGGTGAAAAGCTCTCCATGTCCTTCATGGATGTTTTGCATATGATTAATCAGTGATAGCCACGTCTCACGAGCCACTGTACCATTGCCTGGTGGACTGGAGACTGTTGACCAATACAGATGTTTAGCAATGCTTTTTTCCCATTCTGCAATCACTGCACATTCTTTTTGCTTGCAGAGTGCATTGATCACTTTCTTAAGACCTGCCAAGAGGAAGTCAGTAATGAAAAACAAGATCACAGACATGGTGATGTTTACAGATGGTCAGACCCAGACATGAATCAGTGCTGTGATTACAATTGGAACCATTTGTGTACTGTACATCTACATTACTGGCTATGTGCCATGAAAGACCTTACGCCAGTCATGGTGTTTGTATGTTGCTTATGCTTCAATATGATACAGTGAAACAAAACGTAATCATAGGAGTATGAGGTGTTACCATTGTTATTACATTGTTACCTTAAGCGATATGCCATATATCAAATTGATGTATGATGGTTGAAAGTTCCTCTCATATCCATTTGTTTATGGATGGGTGTCTGTCTGTCATTATTCTATCAATGTTGACTCCATTCTCTTCCAGATAACCGACAGCCCTCTTAAGGCACTCCAACCCCATGTGGTAGGAACCACCAACTTCAATACTATGCAATTAAATGTTCTACGGTGAAACACTGCTGTGTAACAGCCACATTGGTACATATGAAATGCCATTACAAACTGTCAAAATGGCATACAACGTATGTAACACTGTGCATGTGGCACAGTATGATTGCAGTGTGGAGCTGCCCACTGTTCCATAATTACACTACCCTTCACCAGTCTTACAGTACCATCAACACTAGTTACAGTTAACACATTGTTAACTGATAACACGTGTGAAAGAGCGTTGCATTCATACACAACCATCTGTGCCACAGTGTCTTGATCTACATCCCATATATCTACATACCAATGTTGAGAAATTTCACCAAATATCATAGTCATTGAAACCAAGATCATGGATGTATTAGCGCTCATGGCCAATTTTGACACGTAAAGACATGTTTGATATGTCAAGAGTTTGGTACATACCTTTTGGGTACACATACAGAGGGAAGGAGAGAATGGTTGCAGTGTCGGGGAGGCGCTGGTGAGCCCGAGCAACATGGCTGCTTTTGCATAAAGCTCGCTATAACGTCGGTATTTGGGAACAATTACAAATGGCTTTTGGATCAGACAGGACGCCTCCTTATATCAATCCTATAATCAGAAGCTCTGAGGAACAATATGGGAAATCCCAGAAAGGATCAGAGCAAAATCCAGAAATGCTCCTGCTCCTGCTGCCACGCTGTCTACTCCACCCCAACAGGCTGCAGAATCAGGGAACGAAGGATAGAAAACTTTCCAGCAACTTGGCCTTAAAATCAACAGGCTAATTTCCTCATTAACTGGGTTGGTGGATAAAATAGATGGCATCGGAAACAGAGTTACTACTCTAGAAACCAATATGGAAAGTGTTACAGTTGAATCAGCAGAAGCAAAAAAGCAATCAGATGCTACTATGGGCGCCACTACAAATATGCTGAAGGAGAATGGGCATCTAAGAATGCGGCTGGAAACTTTAGAAAATAACATCAGAGCACTGAACATTCATTTTCTGGGTCTCCCGGAGGGTAGTGAGTTCGACCATTTGGTTTTATTCCTTCACGACTGGCTGGGTCAGCAGTTTGGAGAGGAAGCTGCTCCACGTATAAAGGGCATACAAAAGGCTTATAGAATTGCAGCCAGAGGTAGGCCTGATAATCCAGAGGCTCTGAGGGCAGTTTTGGTAATAACGGACGGAGCTGCTACGCGGGACTATCTGTTGGCATTGGCTAGACAACACAAAATGCTGCTCTGCGAGGGGGAGATGGTTCGATTATATCTGGACATTAGCTTTGCCACTAGGCAAAGGAGAAAGCAATTTGAAGGCACCAAAGCACTCCTCCGAGAGGTGGGGATTCAGCACAGTATTATTTTTCCAGCCAGGTTACGAATAACACATCAAGGAAAGGTCTTTATTTTCTCTGATGCAAAGAATGCCAATCGATGGGCCCAGAAACAAGCTCCAAGAAGAAGACATCCTGTGGATCAAGAGGAAGGTGTATCGGAAGACGAAGAGTCATGAAAATTTCATGTTGGATTATTATCCAATTGATTTAAGAAAGAATGAGGTCCTGCAAGACGATGAGTCATGAAAATTTTATTTGGATTAGTATTAGTTTGGTTCAAGAGAAAGTGTTTGTGCTCTTCTCCCCAAAGTGGAATGTTCGTGAGTACTGAGTCAAAGCTCAAACTGGGGCTGTTACATTTAGACATTTTGTTTTTCTCTCCCTTAAATTTGTACTCACAGTCTGAATTTTAGTTAAACTAGGCCATCATATTTGTTCCTGACTCATAAAGTAGCCTAATGTTCTCTGACTCTTACTATAAATATCTTATATAATTATAGCTTTTGTGCTTGTGTGTGGTTGTTCCTAAGCACAGATGCCTTTAAGTTAGAAAATACTTAAAAAGTGGCGCTTCTTTTTAGAATTTGGCACTGCATATTGTGCTCTTAATACAGTCAAAGCATGGACTTTTCTACTGTCCTTATTCTAGGGACACAAGAACTATTGGACATCATATATTAGGGCCAATTTTTTTTTTATGCAGCTCATGGGCTATTTTTCTAGCAGTTTTGTATTGTACTAATTTAGGTATCTATTAATTAAGTAAACCCCCCATGTTGTATCTTAAAGCAATAGATTAAGTATTAGACAGTAATCTAGGAGGGGTGGCGCCCTCAACGTGTTTAAAAAGTATTTACATGTGATATGTCACTGCTTGGCAAGTAGCTTATATGTTTTATTCAAAACAATAAGTACAAAGTTAAAAAAAAAAAAAGAATGGTTGCAGTGTCAGTGGATTAAACCAAAAAAATGAATGTGTATGAACTGCAAGGTGGATATATGGGGGGTAGCATTTCTGTCTCCTCTGACTGTGGGAAGATACCTTAGGTTAACAGTTAGGTCATAGAAACATAGAAACATAGACTTTGACGGCAGATAAGGACCGCTTGGCCCATCTAGTCTGCCCATTTCCCTACCTACAGGATAGGCCACAGATCTTAGTTAACGAACAGCCTATTGTCATAGTACTTAAATGAAGAATAGACCTGCACAACCTGGACAGTGACCACCTTGTTCCGGCAGAGGTCAACAAGTGAGTAACTGCCAAACTTGGCACAATGTCCGGGGCTATCTGCCCTTCCAACACCACCAAGAACCATTGGTAGTTCGGGCTGTTTCATTTCGGTGATAATCATGTCCTGGTGCCAATTCCAAACTTTCTCAATTGCTGGAAACAAGAAATTCTTTTGATGTTTGTAGAATGTCATCTCCCCAATAGAGGCCCAATTTAAGTGCTCAAATAGTTTGATTGCCTTCTTTGGAGACGAACCAGAGAATAAAATGGAGACAGACATCTGTATGTTGCCAGCTGGAGTATCGCAAAGTAGTGGTTGATTTCTCCATGTGTGGTCATAACTGCAGTCTGTATACTGCTGCCTGATGCACACCATGCTTCCAGTTTCAAAGCTGTGATTGACAACATTAACAGATAAACATTTCAAGCACAAGTAGAATAGTTCCATCAGATTTGGAATGAAAACTATGCCTTTACATATTTTGAATGGCGAGTCATCGTGATTGATGCCACATATGGAAACAGAAATGAAAGGATCACATTAAGCCAATTGATTACATGTATTCCATATCAGTTTTCACTTGTTACATGTTCTAGAGAACTCGATAACATTCAGTCACAACACTAGACAACGTCACACCACCATAATCAGATATAGGTACAACACTGCACTGTACGGTGCAAGGAAGTAGACGTATATACAATGCAGACAATACTGTCAATGTTAAATATGGTAGCAAATTGTAAATATAACATTGATGTACAACTGGTGCGCAGTAATGTATTTTTCCATAAAGGAGGACAGCTGAACAAGAGAACATGGGCAATGACATTCAATGGTCACATACAGGGCTAATTCATCCTCATAAAAAGTTAATAAGCCACTGTACAATGGTTGCGGAAAGGTTACGGAGGAGGTAGCATGATCAAGGAAAGTGATTGTTACACCTGGCATACTATATGCACATGTGTGCACATGGTATAGGAAACGCATCTTGAAGGGGTGGCAGGAGGGGTGTGCGTGTGTGTTTGTGTGTGTGAGGCTCATTGTGCTTAGATACTCTAAGAAGCGTTCCCTCTTGGAACTGAATTTCATTGACCTTTGAAAGTACTGCTGGATGTCACAACATTACACCATTATCTCGGTGAAGTGATGTCTGTCCCGTGGTATCTTGGAATGCTGCAGACCCACAGTATTTAATTGTGTTGTACATCATTCAAGCTGTCATCTACACCTGTGTACATCACAGTACTATGCTGCCACATAAAAGTCATGCACCGTTTCTGAGCAAATCACTTCAATCGCTTAGATACATACATTTCTGAATGTTACATGACAGTCTTTTTTCAACCAGCATAGTATGCCATGCTTATTTCAGTGCAACTCAAAGAAGTTATTGCAGTGCTACTTGCCACATTAGCAAGGCACAGTAGCACTGAAAGTTCAGTGTTACGGACTTGAATAGAATCACCGTCATATGTACCCCATTCTCATCATGAATCATGGACGTTACCTAACTAATGTTGAAACTGTCAATATGCATGGTATTCTTATTATCAGTAAGTAGCATGTGACTCAAACCTATGACAGCCTGAAGACTCCAGAACAAATGGCACGTAGTCCGGCTCATCCTTGTCATCATCCTCATGGATTATTGTTTGAATGTCTGACAGTTCTGATAGGACACTAGAATCTAGCATTTTGCATGAGTCGAGTGCATAACATTGATATGTGAAGTTAAAATGTCACATTGTACAGCTGCATCCACGTAAATCAGCTTCTGCTGTTCATCAGCTTTGCCATCATTTGTGACTTTTGAATCGTGGTTCATCCTCCATGTCTGTGTCCCTGAAGCACATAAGAAACATAGAAACATGGAGTTTGACAGCAGATAAGGACCAGTTAGCCCACCTAGTCTGCTCATTTCCTTACCTAACAGATAAGCTGCAGATCCTATTTAACCAACAGCCTACTTCCTCCTACCCCCAGTAGAATTGCCTTATGTCTGTCCCATGCATTCTTGAATTCCCCACTGTTTTTATTCACGACTGCCCTCAGGAAGGCCATTCCATGCATCTACAACCTCTCTGTGAAGAAATACTTCTCACATTACCTCTGAGCGATCCCCCTCTATCTTCAAATTGTGCCCCCTTGTTCTTGCACATCTCTTTTTCTGAAAGATGCTACCCTCTTGGACCTTGTTGATTCCCTTGAGGTATTTGAAAGTTTCTGTCATGTCCCCCCTCTCCATCCTTTCCTCGAGGCTATACATCTTAAACTCCTTTAATCTTTCTTCATATGTCTTCTGATGCAGACCCTGCACTATTTTGGTTGCCCTCCTCTGGACAACCTTCACCCTGTCTATGTCTTTGCGGAGATGGGGTTTCCAGAACTGTACACAGTACTCCAGATGTGGTCTTACCAACTGGCTATACAGAGGGCCAACAATTTCCTGTTCTCTACTATTAATGCCTCTCCTATGCATCCCAGTATCCCCCAACCTTCTTACTGCCTTCTCACATTGCTGGCCCACCTTTAGGTCATCTGGTACGATTAACCCCAGGCCCCTTTCCATTTTTATGTTTGCTTGCACGCATGTGCAAAACATAGTGCCATCATCCGGAAGCTGGAGGTGTGGCAGCCCTCTTCCATTCAGTCAGTGTGTTTGCAGGTGGCCCGAGTCCTCCAATGCCTGCTGGAGCTGTCTATGACAGTCCAAAATGCAGTGGCATACAGTTGAAAGGGGAACTATGCTTCAGTGAGCAGCATAAGATATCGCCTGCTCATACACCCCCCACACACACACACACACACACACACACACACACACAGCACGCATGCACGATACCATGTGTGCTCGGCCCCCCGCACTGTATAGGCCGATGGGGTGCCCAATCTCTTGTCGGCTGTGCTGCCCCACCCAAACAGAGTTTACATGCCACGCCAAGCTACCCCAGCGCGGTTATGTATAGCCGACGGTGGCCAATCCCCGCTGGCTCCACTCGTCTCCTGCCCCCAGAGTACAGGGTGCCACGCCAGGAGCCCACTCCAGCATGGCAACAGATGCTGTCACCAACGGGGGTGTCCAATCCCCCCTCGGCTCCACGCCCCCCCACAAGCCGTCCTTGTGCCATACTGGGAGCCCACCCCAGAGTGGCAAATGTGCCGCGTCGTCTCCTCCTTTGTAAAAAAACCAAACCTGCAACACAAAAACGGTCCCTCGCTGTCTCTGCCCCCACCCGCGCCCACCCACTGCGCACCCTGCCTCACCACACCCCTCAACCTATACTTACCTCCGACCCGGCGCGACGATTCTCGTGGACTGGAACACATCTGCACTCTTCAAAGCCGATCGCGAACTGAGGAAATTCCGTAGCTGTAATATGTAATGAATATGTGAAAGTATGTCTCTTTGCAGATGACACAAAGATCTGCAACAGAGTTGATGCACAAGGTGGGTGGAAAGGATGAGAAGGGACTTGGCAAGGTTAGAGGAATGGTCAAATGTATGGCAGCTTAGATTCAATGCAAAGAAGTGCAAAGTAATGCACCTGGGAAACAAAAACCCAGGGGAAGAGTACACAATGGGGGGTGAGATACTAGCAACAACAAAAATGGAAAGGGACCTGGGGGTAGTCATATCAGATGACCTAAAGGTGGGCAAGCAATGTGAGAGGGCAGCAAGGAGGGCTGGGGGAATACTGGGATGCATAGGGAGAGGCATCACTAGTAGAAAACAAGAAGTTATTATCTCTCTGTACAGACAGCTGGTGAGACCACATATGGAGTACTGCGTGCAGTTCTAGAGACCCAATCTCTGCAAACACATAGACAGGATGGAAGCTGTCCAGAGGAGGGCAACTAAAATGGTGCAGAGTCTGCACCGGAAGACATATGAAGAGAGACTTAAGGAGCTTAATATGTATAGCCTCGAGGAAAGGAGGGAGAGGGGGGACATGATAGAAACTTTCAAGTACCTCAAGGGAATCAACAAAGTCCAAGAGGGTAGCATCTTTCAAAAAAAGAGGTGTGCAAGAACAAGGGGGCACAATTTGAAGATAGAAGGGGGCAGCTCAGAGGTAATTTAAGGAAGTATTTTTTCACAGAGAGGGTTGTGGATGTATGGAACGGCCTTCCAGAGGAGGTTGTGGAGTCAAAAACAGTGGTGGAATTCAAGCATGCATGGGACAGTCATAAGGCAATTCTAGGGGTGGGGTAGGAAGAAGTAGGCTGCTGGTTAACTAGGATCTGCAGCTTATCCATCAGGTAGGGAAATGGGCAGACTGGTGGGCCAAGCGGTCCTTATCTGCGTCAAATTCTCTGTTTCTATGTTTCTATGAATAGGGTTTTTCAACTTTGCTGCATATCTCAGGCATTTTTGGAATTTTGGCACCAAATTTTCAACATGGGGTTTTGGGACCCCCCTTATGAATTCTGTCACTGTCATGGCGTTAATCGGGCCCGAAGGGTGATTTCGCAGTCACTGCGCAAAATCACCTTTTGGGATTAATTAATGAAATGACAGTGCCAGTGTACATAGAGGTGGGCTCTCAAAGCCTATTGAAAATTTGGTGAAAAATTCCTAAAATGACTGTTTTACGAGCGTGCGTTGCGCTGTTCCTACGCACGCTCGTAGGTTCGCGAATTTTCAATATTTTCACTCTGAATTTTCAACATTGCCATTTGACCACACTTCCTTATGAGTAGTACTGCTGTCATTTTTCACATCTCACCCAAAATGTGTTTCTGCGCATGTAGCGCACGATGGCGCAGTCGGTGTGTGAAATCAATGTTCGGGACACATTAAGAAAATCACAGTGACACTGTTCATGAGCAGAGGTGGTAAAATGGCTATGTTAAAAATCTGGTGAAAAAATTCCCAAGAATGACTATTTTACGATCATGCGTCGCGCTGTTCCTACACATGCTCGTAAGTTCGCAAATTTCAATATTTTCACTCCAGATTTCCCACATTGCCATTTTACCACACCTCCTTATGAGCAGTGCAGCTGTCATTTCTCACTTCTCACCCAAAATGTGTTTCTGCACATGTAGCGCACAATGGCGCAGTCGGTGTGTGAACTCAATGTATGGCACACATTAAGAAAATCACAGTCACACTGTTCATGAGCAGAGGTCTTAAATGGCTATTTTGAAAATTTGGTGAAAAATTCCAAAAATGACTGTGTTACGAGTGAGCATTGCACTTCCACGCACCCCTCGTGAAGTTCATGAATTTGTAATATTTTCAGTCCACATTTTCACCAGTGGCATTTTTCCACACTCCTTATGAACAGTACAGCTGTCATTTTTCACAACATGGCTGAAATGTGTTTTCACACTTTCAGCACAGAAGTGCGTGGTCGCTGTGGGAAATCATTGTTCGGGATAGATAAAGAAAATCACAGTGACACTGTTCGTGACTGGAGGTCCCAAAATGCCTGTGTTGACAATCTGCTGTAAACAATTCCCAAACTAATTACATTACGGGTGCACGCTGCGCAGTTTCTATGCACGCTCGTGACTTCACCAGTTTTTTAAATATTTTCACTGCAGATTTTCAACACTGCCATTTTTTACACCTCCCCATGAACAGTACAGCTGTCATTTTTCACATCCTGTTCAGAATGTGTTTTTGCATCTGTGGCGATAAATGCCGTAGTCGCTGTGCAAAAGCAGCTTTCGGCTAACAAACTGATATTGCCACTGTTCATGAGGTGGGGGTCACAAAAAAACCATGTTGAAAATTTGGAGTGAAAATACCAACGAATGCCTGAGGCGTTAGGGTTTCCGACCATAACACCCCACCTTGTAGAGAATGACAGGCATCAGGGGTGTGACTTGGGATTCTTCCCTGTAATGCTCATACCATTCCACATCCTGCAGCCACTGAGAAGCATCGAGGTGTGCCTTGGACTCTTCGGCCCCAAAGTTCACCCCATTCTCCCATACCGCACCCATCTCACAATATTTCCTGATGGAATGGGGTAAAAGTATAAGGGCCAAATACTTTAAGGCACATCATGACACTTGTCGGTGTCTGCACGGTAGGGTGTGGTGAAATGGCGTGGCCGTTATGCCTGATGATGACCCAAAGGCACACCCCAATGACTGTCACTCTCTGCAGGGTGGTGGTTGGGTTGGCTTCAGTTCAATACTTCACTGCCATTCCTATTATGCAGCTCTGTAACTCCTACACTACCAATGCCAGTGCCAGCAAGCAAACATTCGGCATTGACAAATGCTTGTTGTTGTTGTTGTCAGTATCTCACCCCCTCATTGTGTACTCTTCCCCAGGGATTTTGTTTCCCAGGTGCATAACTTTGCACTTCTTTGCATTGAATCTGTTGCCATAAGCTTGACCATTCCTCCAACCTTGCTAAGTCCCTTTCATCCTTTCCACCCCACCTTGCTAGACAACCCTGTTGCAGATCTTTGTGTCATCTGCATTGATGCAAAGGTAGATGGGTAGGAAGGAAAAGTACTTAAGTAGTATTTTGCAGAACTAGAGGAATGGTAAAACAATTGCCAGCTTGTTTTCAATGACAATAAGTGAAAAGTGATGCATTTAGGTGGAAAGAACAAGGAGACTCTTAGTGGATGGAGGGTGTACTGTTTCCAAAATCAAAGGAAGAGAATGATCTGGCAGTGCTGGCTGACAGGGAGATGAAACACTCTGCTCAATGCAAAAAGACATCAGTGAAGGCCGAGAGGATGGTAGGTTGCATATCAAGGGTGATTAGTTGCAGGCGTGGTGAGGATATCTTGACCCTCTACAGATCCCTGATGAGACCGCAGCAAGAGTCCGGGTTGCTATTCTGGCACACATGCTCAAAAAGGGACATCAAAGTACTGCTGGGGTGGGGGACAGTGCAGGGCAACCAAAATTACTGTGTGGTAGTGTTACAGATCATATGAAGTCAGACAGACTGCTCAATAGGTATACCCTGGAGGGAAGGAGACAGACAGAGGATATGATTGAGACCTTCCATTACCTGAAGGGTATGATCAGAGTGGGAGAGCAGGTTTAGGTTCATTCATGCTGTCGGAAGTGAAACTAGGTGACACGATATGTAGTTGGAAAGTGCATATTGAAGAAGAACGAGGAGGCACTGTTTCACAGAAAGGGTGGTGGAAGGGTTGAACTGTATGCCACAGAAAGTTGTATCCATGCATAGTGCTGTGGACTTCAACAGGGTGGGACACATTCATTTGGGGGATATAAACTGTGATGGAGCATGACATGGGGGAGGGCATGTCCCACACCCCTCCTCACATTGACAACCATTTCTGCTTCTCCAAAGCACTCTTGAAACGTTGTAGCATACCATCCCACGTCACCTATTCTGACAGGCCATCACAGTGCTAAACCACTCTCTGTGTGAAGTACTGCTTCCTAATCTTGGCACTAAACCTTCAACCCTGCAGTTGAAAACCACCAGTGGTGCTATCTGCATTAGCATAAAAAAGGCAGTAAACCATTTTAGTTATCACCGTGACATACTTGAAAGTTTAAATAAGGTCCACTGTATCCCTGTTTGCCACCAGTGGATAAAAGTTAAGCTCCAGCAAACTATATACATAACAGTTCACTATTAGCACATGCACCATTTTGCTGTCCGTTCTATGCATCATCTTTACAGAATCTATGTGGTTCATCATATGTGGACTCCGTAACTCCACCCACAACTCCACTTGAGGCCAAACCATTGGACAATTGAGTTGAATTATACAATGGCAAGAAAGAATCTCGGATTCTGATTGGTCAGGTAGGCTCTGAGACAGTGATGATATTACAGTATAACATCACTGTCACGGATTAGCATTAGCTTTGCTTGCCATTACCATAGATCACCTTTACCTTTTTTTTTTCTCTTAAGAAACTCACTAAAAATCTACTAAAACATTTAAATTTTTTTTTTATTTTGTATCACAATGAGCTGTAGTATAATAGCAATAAGGCACTCCAAGGTGTGTGTTATTGTGTAATAACGTCACTCCTGGGGTGGTGGAAGCACTTGGCTTCACTTCATGCTTCAACCCACCCCAGGAGTGACGTTATTACACAATAACACACAGCCCGTCCTGCCTTATTGTTAATCAGCACATATCTCCTTTGGCTGGATAACCAACAGCTGTGCATGTCATAGAAACATAGAAACATAGAATTTGACAGCAGATAAGGACCGCTTGGCCCACCCAGTCTGCCCATTTCCCTACCTACTGGATAAGCTGCAGATCCTAGTTAACCAGCAGCCTATTTCTTCCTACCCCCACCGCCCAGAATTGCCTTATGACTATCCCATGCATGCTTGAATTCCCCCACTGATTTTGACTCACAACCAACTCCGAAGGCCGCTCCATGCATCCACAACCTCTCTGTGAAAAAATACTTCCTTAAATTACCTCTGAGCCGCCCCCCATCTTCAAATTGTGCCCTCTTGTTCTTGCACACCCTTTTTTGAAAGATGCTACCTCTTGGACTTTGTTGATTCCCTTGAGGTATTTGGAAAGTTTCTATCATGTCCCCCCTCTCCCTCCTTTCCTCGAGACTATACATATTAAGCTCCTTAAGTCTCTCTTCATATGACTTCCGGTGCAGACCCTGCACCATTTTAGTTGCCCTCCTCTGGACAGCTTCCATCCTGTCTATGTCTTTGCAGAGATTGGGTCTCCAGAACTGCAGAATGTCATCCTCCTGTTTGCCTTTCATATCTTGTATCATATTGTTGTACAACTCCTTATAGATTTCATAGAAGTGTGACAGCAGAAAAGGACCAACAGGCTCACCCAGTCTGCCCATTTGTTCAGCTTTCTGCTTGGACATGGCCCCCCCCCCATCCTCAACACTCCCCTGTGCCTGTCCCATGCCCTTTTGAATCCTTCTACTGTCTTTGCACCAGTCACTGACTTTGGGAGTCTATTCCACTTATCCATCACCCTCTCTGTAAAATAGTACTTTGTAATGTTACCCCTGAACTGCCCCCACCATCCACTTGCAGGCCATGCCCCGTCGTCCTCTGATGAACTTTCAGCAGGAAGATGCTTTCCACTGGCACCCAGTTTATACCCTTAAGGTACTTAAAGGTCTCAATCATGTCCCCCCCCCATTCCAGGGAGTACATGTTTAAATCTCTCAACCTTTATAGGATAGAGGGCTGAGCCCCTTATCATCTTTTGTTGCTCTCTCTGAACCTGCTCCAGCCTCCCCACATCCTTTTGAGGTATGGCCTCCATAACTGGACCCGTATTCCAAATGTGGTCTAAATCCAGATGGGTACACAAGGGTACTAAGGACCTCCCTATTTCTACTGGTGGTCCCTCTTCCGATACATCCCAGCATTCCACTGCTCCCCAGCCACTGCTGTCCCGCAGTGCCTTTCCACCTTCTGATCCCTGATATAGTGATACCCAGGTCCCTTTCTTTCTTCAATTACCTCCAGATTTCTGCCCCCCATACAGTACCCTGCCCTCCAGTTCCTGAAATCAAGATGCATGATTTTACACTTTTCTGTGTTGAATGAAAGCTGCCACCTCTTTGACCATGCCTCTAGCCTCCCCTGGTCTCTCTGCATTTTTTCTACCCCTTCCTGAGTGTCTACCCCATTACATATCTTGATATCATCTGCAGCCAGGCTCACATCACCTTCAAAACCATCCACAATGTCCCCAACAAATAGATTGAACAGTAGGGGCCCCAAAACCGATCCCCGAGGGACCCCACTGGTGACCATGACCTCTCTGGATGCCACCCCATTTATTATGACCCTCTGCCTCCTTTCTCCCAGCCAGCTTCCCACCCATTTAATCACCCTCTGCCCCAACCACAGGCATGACATTTTATCCAGTAGTCTCTGTGGGCACAGAGTCAAATGCCTTTTGAAATCCAGATAAGCAACATCTACCACCCTTCCCTGAACCTGTTCCTTGGTGACCTTCTCAAAAAACTCTGTCAAATTTGATGATCTGGCTCTTGTGAAACTGTGTTGCCTAGGATCCATCAGGCCTCTTTCCTCCAGGTAGCTGGTGATACTGCTCTTCATTAGTTTCTCCATGAGCTTGCCTACCACAGGTGTCAAGATCACTGGCCTGTAATTTCCCACCTCCTCTCTTACTCCCCCCTTATGCAGCGGGACCACATTTGCCTGCCTCCAGTCTTCCAGTACCACCCCACCAGTCTCCAGAGACATACTGAAGAGCACAGTCAATGGTGTCGCCATTATCTCCTTTAGTTCCCTTAACACCCTTGGGTGCACCCCATCCTGCCCCATCACCTTGTCTATCTTCTTGCAGCCTAGTTCTCCCAAAATGTCCTCCACCTGGAATGGATTTGTATCCACTTCCCCCTCCTGTGCCATTGCTTTTCCTACTTTGCTGCCTACATCTTCTACCTCTTCCCTAGTGAACACAGAGCAAAAATAGATGTTCAACATGTCCGCTGTCTCTCTGTTCCCTTGTATCAACTTCCCTATGTTTGTTTTTAACTGGAGTAGTCCCTGTCTAGTGTTCCTCCTTTCACTGACATACTGAAAAAAGTCTTATCCCAGTTTTTTGACCCCTCTAGCTATGCGCTCCTCCGTTTGTGCCTTTGCCATCCTTACCTCTACCCCTGCTTCTCTCTGGCTCACCTGGTATCTTCCCCAGTCCACTCTACATGTATTTCCTTGAACTCCAGAAGGCTTTTCTTTTGCCTTTACCTTTTGCTACCTCCTAGTGTACCACAGGGTTTCCTCCTTTTATTTTTAGTTGCTCTCTTGGCACAGAGATCAGTTGCCTCCCCAATAGCTTCCTTTATTCTTCCCCACATTTCCTCCACACCTGTCAACTCCTCCACACCCTCTGGAGTCCTTTCCACTACCTCCCTCATTTTCCAAAATCTACTCTGTAGAATCCAGCACATTCAGCCTAGACTGGTAAACCTCTGCAGTGTTCCTCATTTTGAACCTGACTATGTTGTGGTCACTCATACCAAGGTGTTCACCCAGAGATACATCTCCTACCCTACCCTATCCCCATTCATCAGGACTACATCGAGAGTAGCTTCTAACCTGGTTGGCTTGCTGACCAGTTGTTTTAGGATGACTATTTGCATGGAGTCCAGTATTTCCCTACTGCTGGTTGAAGCAGCTGATAGGGTGTCCCAATCCACATCTGGTAGGTTCTGGTCCCCCATCAGCACCATCACCTGCCCCCTTGTTGCCATTCTCACAAACTTATCAGCCATGCTTATATCCTCTGATTCCAGCTGTTCTGGGGGTCTGTAAACCACCCCATACGTACCACTTCCCCTTTCCCACCTCCAAAGAGAAACAGATTCCTTCAGCCTCCCCCCACTTGCCCTGCAGTTCGAATGTCTTGATACCCTCCTTTATGTAGAGGGCAACCCCATCCCCTCTCTTTTCCACCCTGTCCTTCCTAAACAGTTTGTACCCTGGTATCTCCATGTCCCAGCTCTGCTCCTGGTGGCACCATGTCTGTGTTACCCCCACAATGTCTAGGCCCTCCTCAACCACTTTTGCTGTTAGATCTGGGATCTTCCTACCCAGACTTCTGGCATTTGCACATATGACCCTCCATCACCCTCTTTCCACCTGCACCCTATATTCTATCCCCTTGCCTCCTGGCTGTGTGGGTAGGGCCATTATCTCCTCACATGCCTCTTGTCCCATCAGTAGATCTTCCCCGCCCCCCAAGTTTAGTTTAAATGGTAGCTTTTTCAACATAATCACCCAGCCTGCATTTGAGCACCGCTTTACCTTCCCCATTTAGGTGCAGCCTATCTGAGGCGTAGAGGCTGTTGTCGCTCCATGTTGAACCCCAATCTCCTATCACTCCATGTCCCCCCTGAGCACACCAATCTGCCAGCCATCTATTGAAATCCTATATATTTTGTTTTACCTCCATGTTGGCCCTTGGTACTGGTACTACCTCAGAGAAAGACAGGGATTTAAAATCCAAGCTGCTGCAGAACCTAACCAGAGCCATAAACCTTGCCTGCACCTTCCTCACAATACTCCTTGCGAGATCATTTGTGCCTAGGTAAAGGATCAGATGACTTTTGCTTTCCATTTCCCTCCCCCTTGAGTGGGTCTAGTGCATGACCTTGGCTGCTGTCATCCCTGGCAGACATTCCACCCATATTTTACCCCCTTTGACTCCGCTTCTCCCCATGTAACTTCTTTTATAATAGAGTCCCCAATTATTAAAACCCTTTCTCCTTCCTCCTTCTCCTGGGTGCCTCTTGCCACTGCTTTTCTCCTTCCCATTTCCAAGTTTCCCTCCTCTTTACCCTTGCTGCTCTCCCCCCAAATCCTCTTGAGACCTCCTCCTACTCATTTTCCTGGGACCGTCTCTGGTTCTTTGGTTTCTAAGTGCAGCCCTTTTCGCCCCTGACTCTTTTTGAGCCTTCCTCTCCCCAACCTGCTCATCTCCCTGCCCAAAGCCTGGTTTCCTGGCTCCTGTTTGATGTTTTCTGCCCTTGTGCCTTGCCCCATTTGATCACCCACATCCATAGAAGTTTCCTCTGTTCCTTGTACACCTAGCTCCATTTAAGCTCCCTGCCTCATTTCCCCATCCCTTCCTCTAAAATTTCCCGCCCCCTGCACCCCTGCTTTCTGCCTGGCTTGTTCCCACCCATTTTTCTCATTCCCCTGTTTTTGCTGTTTCTGCCCAGTTTTCACAGCTCCCACCCTTTCTGCCCCCATCTGTGCCTTTCTGTGGAGTCCTGATCCTGGTGCCCCGCTGCCCCCCTGTTACAAATGAACCCCTTCCAGTACTTGATTGTACTACACATGTAGTACTGAGTACATTACTGCCACCACTTAACACAGCATGTCATTAGGGTGCTGGGGGGTTCTATCAGCATGGTGAAATGAAGATTATTCAAGGCAATGTGATTTGCACTATAACTTCAGACAACAACAGTTAAGATACATACACACATGAGGAGAGGAAGGACAGGGGACATGATTGACACATGGAAGTACATAACAGTGGTAATCAAAACAGAGACCGAGGGTCTATTGAGAATGAGGGTGGGAATAGACAGCAGGGGACATGGAATGAGATTGGCAGTGGGTGTGCTGCATTCAGGATAGAGTTGAGGAGACATCTCTTCACAGTGAGGATTGTCGCAAAGTGGAACGCAGTAACAGATGAGGTGGTGGAATGTTACACAGTAGAACTATTCAATGAAGAGTGAGAGAGGGCAAAGGGTATGCTCAAGTAAAGTAAGTAGAAGTGGTGTGGGGAAGATGCTGAATTTGTAGCTAGCTGCAATCTTTAGATGGTAGCAGTTTTCAAATCATCACATTTATTTTGATGTGAAGCAGTTAGTGTGCAGCAACACATCAGCACTTACATCGGTATTAGAGGTATCATGCGAGTTGTTGTTGCCAGGAAGTATTGACCCATCACCAAGTATTGACTTTATTACCTGAGCAAGAGAAAGAAAACAAATGTCAACACAAACCACAAGTTCTTTCACACCAAAAAGGTAGCTTTAAAGAATGTTTTATAAACACAGTGTCTACATGTAATAAAACAGAATCAGTACACTGTACAGATAATATGAGATTGAAATACATACTCACATAGGCTGCAGACAGCCATACTGTGGGAAGTGTTAGTCAGAAGCAGTGCCACCACGACAAGGTCCTTCCCAATCAGCACTGGTCACAGAAAGACATGTTAGTGGCAGCAGGATCACATAGTGATGTTACAGTACAACTTAGACATTGACATACAGTGACACACAAGGGCCTATAGAAACCAGTGGGGAAACACACAGGACTGACATTGACAGCAGGCATCACAACACTACATACATACACACACAAGTACTAGTGACAGAGACACACACTCACAGCAAATAAATAGACAATACAAGGTGAGCAAATAAGCGCATACAGCCTGTGCTGACACCTGGGAATCACATCCACACACAATGAACAGACACAGGTAACACATGAAGTATCAATATGGAAAACATGACCGTTACCAAATATAAGCAGCAAAATACGACTCACCAATGCTCTTTGACACTTTACAAAAGCAAGATGTTTGATTTGCTTGGCTGGTGAAGAAAAAACACTGGGATCAGAAGCATGTATACATGCTGATGTAGAACTGAAGATAGTAGGGACAGCATCAGGTTTCAATCTTTTTTCTAGCTGGATAATTATATTCCAGCATAAGAACAGAAGTCGTCTGGAAAGAATCTTGTGTAAAGTGGTCACTGCACAGACAACTATAGTTTGTTGGACCCTTCCAGTTGTCACAGGTCCGCTTTACCTTGTCAGACCACTGATTTCTAAGGGCTGCATTTGCAGGGAAATGGTAATTTACTCACCTGGTAAAGGTGATTGTGGGGGAATGGCTCTCTGAGGCACTCCACCTACCTGACATCATGGGTTGTGTACACCTGATAGGTTGTCTGATTCACATGTGACTGAAGCTGAAGACGTCCCTTCTGAGGGTCACTGGTCACTTCTCTTCAGTTCGATGTTTTCCAAAGCTGTATCTGAAAGTATAGAAAGTGATATTGCCCCCCACTTGTACCTTGAGTAATCGTAAGCTGATGTCTCTGCTGAATGTTTGTAGTTATAAGATTTATTGATAAGTACTGTACAAATGGTGTTGGATCATTAACATTAAGTTGTTATGTCATTGTGTCCAATTGTGTTATTCTTAGTGTCATTTTCACGTCAGTAGTAGGGTGAGTGTGGAGTGCCTCAGAGAGCCATTCCCCCACAATTACCTTTACCAGGTGAGTAAACTACCATTGTGGGGGATGGTCTCTGAGGCACTCCACCTACCTGACATCATGGGTTATTCAAAAGCAGTGATTGATGTTTAGGGTGGGCTAGACGTGATGATGTTATTGTGTCCTGTGCTTGCTGCCAGTAGTACTGCCCTGGCAAAGTTTGTCTTGGTGTCATGAGACACGTCCAATCTGCGATGTCTTGTGAAAGTGTGAATAGTTGACCAAGTGGCTGCGGTGCAAATTTCTTCTGCAGTGGCCATGTTCCTTTCTGCCCAGGAAGTTGCAATAGCTCTGGTTGAGTGGGCCTTGACTGATGTTGGGGCCTGCATGCCATTTGCCTTGTAAGCCTCTGAGATGGCTCTTCTGAGGTACCCTGCAATGGAGGCTTTGGATGCAGGTAGCCCTTTTCTACATCCCTGTGTGATGATGAAAAGTCTGTCCGTTTTTCTAATGTCAGCTGTTCTGTTAATGTAGGCTGCTAGCAGTCTAGTCATGCCAAGGAGTCTAAGTTGAGGATCAGCCTGTACGTCTTCTGATGGAAGTTGACCTGGAATCTTAATAGTCTGGGTAAGGTGGTATTTAGAAGCGATCTTAGATCTAAATGACGGGATTGGTCACATAGATATCCTGTCATGGTAGAATTGAAGAAATGGTTCTTTATGTGATAGTGCCTGTAGTTCTCCCACTCTTCTGGCTGATGCGATGGCCGTTAGAAATACTGCCTTCAATTGTATCCATTTTAAGTGAACGGATTATATCGGTTCGAATGGGGGTTTAGTCATTGCTGTCAGTACTGAGGGTAGATCCCATGGTGCCAGCAGTGGTTTATGTGTGGGACGTATGTTAGCTGCTGCCTTCAGGAAGCAGACGACATCTTGGTGGGATCCTGGCATCGTGCCATTTATCTGTCCACGTGCAGCTCCTATGGCTGCAACCTGTACCTTTAAAGATGATGTGGAGAGTCCTAGTTGGAGTCCCACTTGGAGGAAAAGTAGTATCTGAGGTATGGTGCATGTGGTGGAGTCTATTTTGTGGTGTGAACACCATTTGCTGAATATGTCCCAATGGCGTTGGTAAGTGGTGATCGTGGATTGTTGTGATGATGCCATGGTGTGTATGACTGAAGGGTGGTATCCTGCTTTCAGCAGTCTCTCCCTTTCAGGAGCCATGCCGTCAGCTGCAATTGCTGAGGGTTTGGGTGTAAGCTCGGACCTTGTGAGAGTAGGTCTGGTCTGAGCGGTAGTTTCCAGGGATCTGTTAGTGCCATTGATACTACTGTCACGAACCATGCTCGCCTTGGCCAGTGTGGTGTTATCAGTATGACTCGTGCTCTGGAGATGCGAATCTTCTTTAGTACTTGCGCAATCAGTGGTATGGGGGAAAGACGTATGCTATTTGGAATGTCCAAGTGGCTGATAGTGCATCTACCCCTAGAGCCTTGTGGTCCGTGAATCGCGACCAGTATTTTATGCATTGATGGTTCTTGTATGATGCCATGAGGTCTATCTTGACTGGACCCCATCTCTGGTTGAGTTGTTGGAACATGTGCGAGTGTAGTTTCCACTCTCCCGGATGAATCATTTGTCGGCTGAGCCAGTCTGCCGTGATGTTGAGTTTTCCTGCCAGATGAATGGCGGATATTGATTTTAGGTGTGTTTGTGACCATGCCATTAGTGTGGATGTTTCTGACAGCATTGCTTTGCTTCGTGTGCCTCCCTGCTTGTTTATGTGTGATACTGTGGTCTGATTGTCTGACTTTATCTGTACATGTTTGTGCTGGGATTGTTTGGAGAAATGCAGTAGTGCCTTGAATACTGCTTTCATTTCTAGCACGTTGATAGTTTGTTTTGCCTCTGATAGGGACCATGTGCCTTGCGCTGTATGACCTCCCAGTACAGCTCCCCATCCGGACAAGCTTGCATCTGTTTCTGTTATTATGTCTGGGGTTATGTCGAGTGGCATGCCTTTTGTCAGTTTGCATCTGTTTGTCCACCATGTTAGGCTTGACTTCACCCCGGGTGGTAGCTTGACCTGTTTTGCCAGGTTGAGGATGTGTGCGTGTCCTTGAGTTAGTAGGAAGGGCATAAGAGGTCTGGCATGCCATCTTGCCCAGGGGACCGTGTCTATTGTTGAGGACATCAGTCCTAACATTTGAGAGATGTCCCACAGTGTGGGGTGCCTTATGGTCCGTAGTCTGTGGGCTGTAGCTACTATTGTATGAATTCTTGAGTGAGATGGGGTAACCAGTCCTCTTTTTGTATCTATGAGAGTTCCCAGGTGTTCTATGTTGTGACTGGGAATGAGTTGACTCTTCTTGTGGTTGAGTACCCAGCCGTGTTGCTGCAGACACTGCACCACCGTTTGCGTCTCCCTCACAGATTGTTGCTGTGATCGTGCCCTGATGAGCCAGTCATCTAAGTATGGGATGACATGTATTCCCTGTTGTCGGAGTTTTGTTGCGAGAACTATTGACACCTTTGTGAATACTCACGGAGCCAATGCCAGGCCGAATGGTAGGACCTTGTACTGATAGTGTTGTCCGAGAATGCAGAATCATAGGAATTGATAGTGGCAGGGTCTCATCGGTACGTGAGGTAAGCGTCCTTTAGATCTATGGATGTGAGGAAGTCTCTCTGGCGGAGTACTTTGAGTGTGGACCGTATTGTCTCCATCTTGAATGGTATGTATAGCACTGACTTGTTGATGTACTTTAGGTCTAGTACCGGTCTGTATCCTCCTGTCTTTTTTGGAACCATGAAGAATATGGAGTAGATGCCTGTACCTTCCTCTTGCTTTGGCACTGGAACAATCACATTGTTTTCTCTTAGTTCTTGTATGGCTGTAGTAATGTGTGCTGTTGTGTATTTGTGCTTGGAAGAAGGGGAGTGTATCATCCTGTGTCCTCGAGGCGTCTTTGTGAATTGTATTGCGTAGCCTTGTCTTATGATTTCCAGCACCCATTTGTCTGTGGTGGTATTTTCCCAGTGGTCCAAAAATAGTGACAGTCTTGCTCCCACTGGAGTGTGACTTCACTGGTCGGGGTTGTCAGGACCTGAAATTGTTGTGGCGGTGGTAGTTGCTTCTGCCTCTTTGCGTTGTGCCTCTACCTCTGTATCTGTTGTAGTGGTAAGGTGTGGTATAGTTTTGTCTAAAGTTAGTTCCTCGGAAAATGTGGCTTCCTCTTCTCTTGTCACAAAAGGAATGGTATCTACCTCTGGGACGAGTCAGTAGGTAAGTGGACCTGGTTTGTTCTCTTGCTAGAATCTTACCTTCCTCTTTGCCTTTGAGATATTTCTCTAGTACTTGGCCGAATATCATGTTGCCTTAAAATGGAAGTCGTTGCAGGGTGGCCATCGATTCTTTGTTGGCATCCCACAGTTTCATCCACAGTGATCTGCGAGTTCTGTTAGTGATTGCTGCCGATCTTGCATTTATTTTTAATGAGTCGACTACCATGTCTGCCAGATATTTGGTGGACAGGATGGCATTTTCCAAGAGAACGGACTCGTGTGATTTTGCCGGTATGGTCTTTTGGATTTCTTGGAGCCAGGTTAGCTGTGCTCTTGTGGCGTATATAGCGGTGGATGCTGCTCTGCGTCCCAAGCCTGCTAGTTCTGCATTCTTCTTTAGGTTGTCTTCTAGTTTTCTGTCGATCGGGTCCCTTAATCCTGAAGCGGATTCAGTGGGTAGTACTGTCTTTTTGTTGAGGGCCGCTATTTGGGAGTCCACTGCTGGCGATGTACACCATAGCATTAGTGTCTCCTCCGGCAGTGGGTACATTCTCTCCCACGATTTTCTCTCGGGAATTCTGGCTGGTTCCAAAGAAACCATTTCTTTAGAACAATCTCCTTTATGGCCTCACAGACTGGGAAGGTGTCTGCCTGTTTAGCAGTAGGCTGTAGGGACGGAAGTAGTTTGGACGTGGGTGTAGGTGTAATGGTTTTGAAGCTCACTGTTTCCATTATGTGGCGCACCAGAGCAGAGATTTGGTCGGGGAAGCACCACTTTGCTGTGACGGTTTGTGGTTCTTGTTCTAGACCTCCCTCTTCCTCATCTGAGGAGTCGCTTGAGTCAGTCGGCAGTGGGTGGTGGTCATTTGTGAGATCTTCTGAATGTCTAGCAAGGGAGTTACTGTTCCTTTTCTTAGCTGGTGGTGGCTAAATATGTTGGTGTTTTGAAAGCTCTGTTAGTTGCTGTAACATTGCTACTAAAACCTCTTGTTGTGCTTGCATAAGCTGGTTATTCTGGAGTAGTGCCTTTGTGGTATCTGAGTGTGGGTGACTGTCCTGACTGGTAGTAGGAGGATTGAAGTCATCTTCAGTGTCCTGTACCTCATTGTGTAGGGTGGAAGAGGCACATAGACATCCTGTGTGTTGGTGTGGTAGTGGCACATTACACTGCCTGCAGCTCTTTGCTTTTGGCATGGTAACCTGGCAATTAGATACAAAGGACATGCTTAGTATGAATTAGATACAAAGGACATGCTTAGTATGAATTAGATACAAAGGACATGCTTAGTATGACAGGACTCCTCTGCTGTGATGTGTTTTATAGCAATGATATTAAAAACAGGCTAAGCGATAGATTGTGCTGTGTGTTGAAATGCCCTGGCATAGTGGCCTAAAAAGTTGTTGTATAATGTTTAGCAAAGTAGTCAGTTATTGTGTGTTCATTGGACACACTATCTGTGTTGGCAATGATGCTGGCCGAATGGGACTCATATGCTTTTAAGAGCAGTCTTGGTGCTGAAATGCTCATATGCCTTTAAGGTCATTCTGAGTGCTTAGTAGTGCACCAGTAGTCTTGTGTGGTAGTGCAGTTTATGCAGACCTGTTTTCTGCTGGCATAGCGTGAGTGCTTTAATTGAGGAGCAGTGTAACTGTGTAGGGACACCTCTGTGGTGAGTGATATTGCTTGGGAACTGTAATGGGCGAGCTGTGATTGCAGTGTATGCAGGGGGAATCAATATGCGGTGCACTCCGTATAATTGGGCCTGCCCTGGAAGTCTCGCGATAGGTGGCGCGCCAATGGTGATGCGCGCTGCACGATCTCATCGGGGAAGAACCAGGAAGTGAAGAGGAGTGAGACATGGACGTGAGAGCAGCGAGGAGTCATAAAATAACAGTATGGCTGCTCTTGTGGCAAATGAGAAGATGCACCATGAGTTATCATTCGGAAGGAGCGAGTAGGAGCTGGTGAGTGCACTTCTGAAGCTCAGCACCGCTGTGTTGTTGGACTGCAGGTATGGGTAAAGCTGCACAGTGTGGTAGCAGGGCAGTTGTAGGCAGATGAGTATAGCAGCGTCTGGGACCGCTACAGGAGGGGTGCCCAGAGAGCTGTAGGTGACTGGAGAACTGGAGGTTAGCTGCATGGGGTAATGCAGTAAGCCTCGTTGTGTAGCTTATAGTTGTTCAGCATCTGGGACCACGAGATTGAGGTTGCCAGAGCACTGAGAGCAGGGAAGCTGTGTGCACTAGGGCAGAAGATTGTGGCTAGCAGCATCTGGAACCGCTGAAATAGGGGTGTCCAGAGCGCCGAAGGCTGTGAGCCAAACGTGAGTAAGCAATGGTAATAGTAAGGAAATTCTGTTCTGTCGGTAATTGTGTGGCAATGTGAATGTGCTGCTTGCATATATTGTGATTGTACTGCTACTGTGATTTACAGAGTGGCTGAGAGGTGATTGTGTGCAGACACATAAACACATAGTTGGCTGACTTGCTAGTCTAAAGTAGCTAACCTGCTGAAGCACAAGTAATATTGTGAAGCAGACCGACGTAATGATTAGACGCAAAGCTTGCTGTGCTGTCTGTAGCTAACCTTGCTAGTCTGAGACATAGGGTAATATATATAAGGAATCTTTCCCTACCTTTTGTTGAGTCGTTGAAAGTTTCTGTTTGGAGCTCTGGAGTAGTGCGACAACCTGATTCAGATGCACAGTTTGAACTGGAGGAGTGACCAGTGACCCTCAGAAGGGACGTCTTCAACTTCAGTCACATGTGCATCAGACAATCTATCAGGTGTACACAACCCATGATGTCAGGTAGGTGGAGTGCCTCAGAGACCATCCCCCACAATGGAACATGCTAACACTGGAGTTACAGGTATTGCTGCAGTTACCAGCAACACAGGAATTAACCATTCTGTCATATAAGTTATAAAAAGCAGTGAGCAGGAAATAAAGCTAATTGTACTAAGTGACACAAATCACACAATACAACCAGCTACATACAGCACGACTACCCACAGCACTGTTTCAGATTTTGCTCCAAAAAGTATGCCATTCATCGTGTGACACCACTTTGTAGCAATACAACATGATGAATAAGGCACTGAAAATGTATCTTTTTTTTTGGGTGAATGTTACTGTACATTTATTATGTAGAAAAATAAAGAAAAACATCTATATTGACAGTAACTAAAACAGTGGACTGCCTCAAACTGTTGCAATTGTGACACGGACACTTTACATGGATGGGAGTATCAAGGCCAAAGGTCAAAACTCAAAATATGCGTGTGGTTGGTGAAGGGGAGCATCATGGACAGGGTGAACAGCATTTCTTTATGGCTCAGTATTGTTAGACATCGCAATATTGGACTAAACCATGCGGTATGAAATGGGGATGCAGCAGACACAAGACTTTGTTCGCCAATCCCATTTTGGTAGTGCAGAACACAGCCGAAAGTCCTTTGAGGAGGCACGCACAATGCGAGGTACGGGTGGTGGTTGGGCAAGAAGGTAGTTCTGATTCTGGCAGAAGTAGGAAAACAAAAAAGAATTATAACGGTACTGTGCCTGTAAAAATGACATTGAACAGTGCAAGTATTGTAACAAACTCCATTTTTGGCAGCAGTACAACAGTGAACAGTTACTGGCAACACTTGATAAACAGCATTAAAGGAGCTGCTGAAGTCACTGAATTATGGTATGTGAGTTGATCATAACATTACTAAACAATCACATTACAACTTTTTGCAGCTTACTTTCCGATATTGTGCATGTGCATTCTGCTCAGGCATTGAACAAGGGACGCATGGCAGGACATTTACTTTTGGGGGTAGTGATGCACACTGCACGCCTCAAGCGATACGCATGCACCCGTTCAGTTTCTTTACTAGGTAAAGCACGATCACGAAGCCCGACAGGGGAACGCGCTTCCCTACTAAGACGTCACAGTGAGCGGGTGCAAGGCTTGGGAACTGCATGGAACAGCAATGTGCACAATGAAACAGTAACAAAATTCAGAAGAGCAGGCTATACAAAATTGACTCCTGTAGTGGGAAGAGAGTAATTCAACCTTGGTTTACACCATAGATGTGCACAATAACACAGAAAAATTATACTGATGACAACATTGGGGAAGGTCCTCTATAAGACCCGAGTCACCACCCACATTTTCCAGAAACCGCACTGCATGTGCACCTAGACCATATCTGGTAGTCACATTAGCATGCACTCCTTATTGATGTCTACTGCAATTGAAGAAATCTGTTGTTAACTCACTGCTTCTTATAATACGATAATTCTTGTTATACCTGTTGTTTATTGTATTGGTCTGTTGTGTATTGTATTGATCTGCTGTCGAATATAACTTATTCTGCTGTTATATGTAACTGGATACACTTGGACGCCTTTGAAAAAGGGTGCTTGAGCTCAAAGGTCCTTCAACCACAATAGATTAATTAAAAAAGTACATTTGAAGTTCAATATTACACAGTGCACATGCAAATAAAAGTAGCAAGGCACAAGGAGCAGCAATAAGAACTGTTAGGACCACAGTGGGCTTATTTTCAAGTACGTTACAATGGCATTAACATTTACACATAGGAGGGCAGACTCCTTACATTAGTCTGGGAGTCTTCAGGTTCACAGTGCTCTAACCTCTAGGCTGTTCTGCCTCCCTAAATAGCCTCCATAGATAGATAGATATATAGATAGATAGGAGGATAGATATAGGTAAACCAGGAAGACAAAGCATAGGTACATAAAACCATCTCAGTTTTAGCAGTGACCTCTGGAAAGGGGTTGGATTCATAACAACAAAATCAACCCAAATTACAGTGCACAAGTAGAATGAGGGAGGGTTATACAAAGTAAAAATGTTTGTTAGATTAAAATTACAAGTCAAACGTCAGAGGAACACAGACAACAAGACTGCAATGCATGTGAAATAGACCTGGGGAGATAGGGTAGGGTTATATGATGAAAGACACAGCTTAAATTACAAGGTACAAGAAAAATGACAGAGGATAATATAATGTACAAAAATAACATCAAGTTCTAAATTACAGTGAGGTGTCAGAGGAATTCAAACAAGAAAACTGTGATGTATCATAAATAGGCCATGAAACTACATGCACATATACGAAATAAACAGGTATCCAGCATTATGACTAAGACTTAAAGGAGACAGGAAATAATTTTTACATATTTAACTGCCTTTTGATGTTCCTTTTGATGCCTTTTGTGTATTCTGATGTGCTTTGATCATTTTTGATAAATAATTTGGCTTTTGTAGTGCCCCCAGAACTACATGGAATTCCACTCTCCTCACCAGCTACTGCTTTTTATTTTATTATATTTTGCTTTTGTTTACCAGGTAAGCACACTAGACAGCCAACTGCCTATTTTCAGGTGCAACGTTGGAGATTACATAGTACAGGCAGAAACAGCAGTGATGTACATTACAAAGAGAAGACAGAAAACAGCAGTCATATACAGGATACCCGATTAGGAGCAGCCATACCAGCAACTCGGTATGGGTAGCAGGCTACTCAGACTAGACATTTCATGACAGTGCAGTCAATAGAAACAGAAACAGATAGTACAAATACACATCACATGAAACCAATACAGATAATACAAATAATATCAAAGAGATAGCCTAGCACATTGGACATACAGAATCAGGAGACTCATGGCCTCATCAGACATTCTATGACATCTTGACCTTTGAACTATCCTACAACAACTTTTGGAAAGCACTGATTTTCATCCACAATAAGCCCTAACCATATACTATATATAGAATAGTATATGTGTGACCATACACAACAAGGCTGTGTTTCTATCGAGGGGATATTATGGCATCACATAGACCTTGAGAGTGAAGTTTGAGAGGTCTGAATGATGTCATCACCTCCCCGAGATAGAAACACAGCCTTAGTTGTGTATGGTCACCCATACACTATTTTGTATATTATATGGTTCCCCAAAATGAAGAAACGTTACTTTCACAAGGTTTCATACCTTGTGTTCACGTTCCCACTTGCTCCAGGTCTAGGGAAGTCCCTTTGTGCTCCTGACTCTAAACATCATGGTCCTCGCTGAAGACCTGCTCTGTTCTCGACCCCAATGATCAACAGTGCCAGTGATAAAAAAAAAGGAAGAAAACTGACAAACTGGTAGTTTGGATACACGGAGCCGACTATGGCAGTCAGTGTCCAAACTATATCAATCCACTACTTGCCCAGCCAATCACTAACCTTCACTGCCATTTTAGTCTGTTTGTTTTTTGAACACAGCACTGTTTCAGCCAATTAGGAAGTGGTTCAGGTTGGAAAAGTTGTTGTAGTATTGATGTGACATCAGAAGGATACTACAACAACTTTTCTTGAACTTTGAACTGTCCTACAACAACTTTTGGAAAGCCACTGATTTTCATCCACAATAAGCCCTAACCATATACTATAACACTGTTCCGTGCTATTCATCTGAATGGCCTGGAATGGGTGTTTTCGATATCATAGAATGTTCAGGCAATACAAAAGAGAGAGAGAGAGAGAGCAGTACCTGCCAAGGAGAGAGGGATTCAGGACTGTTAACAAGGCAACAAAATTAGATCATTCATTTAATCAAAAAAGTGAAAAGTATATAAGAATACTGGGGCCTATGCATGGTGGGGTGTAAACTACACCCAAAAACAACATAAGCACTGTGTGCAATCCACCCCCTCTATGTGGGATACATGAACAGACAAGCACACCATGTGGAAACATGGGTGTGGTGCTGGAGGCCACATAGTACCCCATGCAGCACATGGAGGTGGTGCTGTGCAACGTGGCCCTGCCCCATGACCCCACCATATATGGACCTGCTCCCCACCCCATGCAGTGCCATGGACATGAATAGTGTGCAAGACACAGATGCTGACAGGATGATGGAGTCAGACCGTGGTGCAGATGGACTAAGCCAGACCCCGTCGCAGGCCAAAAGTGGCACGCGTGTGGCTGACCAAGCCACAGATGGGTGTGGACATGGGCTGGTGCTCACCCCCTGCACTGAATTTCACAGGTGGCCAGGTGGCATCCACGGTGTCCAATATATGGACACACTACTGGCAGCTGCACAGTGCACAATCACTCACCACACCAGCAGAGGTGAAGGCACAGCTGTGGCTGAAAATACAGAATAGCATGAATGCCACAGGGCTCGAAGCATGGATCCTCGTGGTGATCAAGCACAAATGGTGGGACATGGGGGCATCTGTAAAGAAGGAGATTGTGGCAGCTGCGCAGGTACACCAGAGAACCAGCAGTGGGTCACCCACAGTGGACATGCAGCTGACACTGGTAGAGCACATGGTGGTGGACACCCTAACAGCTGGCAGTGTCCCTGGGGAGGTTGAAGGAGTGGACACCATGGAGAATATGTACTGGGGTGTGCTATGGACATGGGCACTCATGTGTCACAGGAGCATACGGGTACTAATTGTGATGTGTTTCCCCCACAGCACAGCCCACAAAAGGTCACAGAATGCAGGTGATGGATACACTATGCCAGGACACCATGGCAGGGAGGCTTGTGGATGAGGATGCCAGGCACACAGCAGAAGGCACAGGTACAGTGCTGTGCCACATGCACCAATGTCAGTCCCACCACATGGCATGACCACATCTTGACTAACAGTTCCCTCTCCCCCACAGGTACAGAACCAGACACCTTTCATGCAGATGGAGATGGATACGGATTCAGACAGTAACACAGAGGCAGCTGTGGAGTTCATCCAGGATGCTGGCATGGACTGAGACAGCCACAGCAACAGCAGCGTGAAATGGCACAACTCAGGGAATATGACAGGGTTGAATAGGACCCTGTCCCAGTTGTTATGGAGAGTTTCAATGCAGGGATCTGTTCTTTCCTTTCCTATCTCTTGCCTGTCTGGTTGCGCAATCAAATTTTCCTGTGAGACCTAGGATTTGATCACCCCAACAGTCTTGCAATTCTTTGCCTCTCACTGTCTCTCAACCTTCTCTTGCTGTTTCTGTCTTTTCCTCCCTTACATATCTGCTGGTATAAAAAAGTATGCAGCTCATTAGGTGGAAATGTAACTGATTTTGGGATCCCTTTGTTTAGAAATTATAAAGTGTTACTGTTGAAATGTATATAATATCATGAGATGATTGCAAAGCTATTTGGAACTCAAGGGGTTAGCCTGAAATGCAGTGTTTAAGCCTTTTGCAGAAGCTGTGGAGAAGGGGCCTCAGTTCTGGTACATTGTGTTCTGGTTGCACCTGCTTGATATTTACAAGAACATTTTAGAAAAAAACAGGATGCTTGTTAAAGAGGGGGGTTGCAAAGACTTATGAGAGAGAGAGAGAGAGAGAGATACAATGTTTAGGGGAGACACAGAGATTGAAGGAAAACTCAGTTGAATCTTCTCTGTTTATTCTGCATTTGTAAATAGTTATTCTGAACAATTCTATTTTTTATTTTATTGTTATTTATAATAAAACTCCTGTTGCAAGTTTTACAACTGCTCCTGGTTTTTCCTGTGCTTCCTGACCTGTGCCTCAATGACAGATGGTGTCAGCCTAAGTGGGATTTATGCTGTGCACGCTCTAAGTGAGGAGTTTTGTGCGTGGGTACTGGACCTAGTACCAGGGAAGCATAGAGAAAGGTATGGATTCTGCAGCAGCAAGTCCAGGAGTGGTTACCAGGAGAATGGCAGCCAAACTAGAAGAGACAGAAGTCCAAACTGAGATTGTACAGCCAGCACAAGTTATGGAAAAAGAACAGGCAGTGACAGAACCTGAAAGCCTGATGGACTTTTTCAAATGGTGGGCTATACAACAAAAAGAGATGGAGAAACAGAGAAGAGAAGCAGCAGATGAGAGGAGAGGTGCAGCGACAGGAGCAGTGATGGCCTTGCAAGCTATCAAGGCAGAGGATCTGGCACATATCCAGATGAGCAACAAAACACAAGCAACTTAAAAGCCATTAAACTTACAAAGTTGTGTCCTTCGGATGATATCACGGCATACCTGGCAACTGTTGAAAGAGTTGCCTCAGTCGACCAATGGCCAAAACAGCAATGCACAATCAGACTGGTACCCTACCTGACAGGGAAAGCCCAACTTGCCTACTGCAATATGGACAATGCACAGTCAGAAAGCTATGACCTGGTGAAAAGAGAAATCCTGAAAAGGTATGACATCTCAGGAGAGACGTACAGGCAGAGATTTTGATCTCTGAAGTACAACTCAGTCGACAATCCTTGAGAAGTCTTCACCTCACTCAAAGAACTCCTGATAAAATGGCTCCAACCAGAAGGCAAAACAGTCCTACAGATCATCAACACATTTGCAATGGAGCAATTCATCAATGTCCTGCCTACAGATGTGCAGCTTTGGGTGAAAGAACACCAACCAGAAAGTGGGAAAAAGGCTGTTTCTTTGGCTTAAGACTACCAGATGGCCAGACAGATGCCACAGCAGCGAGGTAACAGCCAAGCACCAGTAAGACACTCTTTTTCCCATTTAAACTCCAAGTCTGATAAGAACTCTGGTGGGGGTAACAAATCTGTGCACAAAGACGTTATTTGTTATAACTGTAATAAGCCAGGCCATATTGCAAGAAATTGCCATAAGAAGAGTGACACTGGAGCAGATTTGTCCTTAGCAAATTGGGGCAAGTACTTAACAGATGTGAAGGTGGGAAATGAGACTGTGAAGGGACTTATAGATTCAGGAAGCAGACAGACTCTAGTGCATAATGAAGTGCTGGGAAAACAGTGTCCAAAAGGACCATGTACTGGTGTCATCTGCATCCATGGGGACACTCGATACTATCCCACCATCCAAGTGACTCTGACCATTAAGGATGTGTCGCACCAAATGACAGTGGGGGTCATACCTAAGTTACCTGGACCTGTGATTTTTGGAAATGACTTTCCAGGATTTACTGAGTCAATCAAAGAGGGAGTAAATCCTGATATTTCAACAGCTGTGGTGACAAGAGCTCAAGCAAAGCAAATTTCAGATGGTGAGGACTATTTTCCTTTTGCCAATTTTGATTCAGACTTGTTTGAGCACAGCTCCAAGATCCAGAAATCCAGGAAAGAAAGACAATGCCTGAAGAAACTGTGGCAACAAATGACTGATGGACACAAAGGGTTAAAATATGAAACTGCTGAAGCTAAACTGATAACTGATTGTGATTTTGTTTCAGAGCAAGCTAACAATGTTTCTCTCCAGGGTTATTTTAAGCAGCTGGGGTGAAACCAAAACAGGGTGGACCAATGTTTATAACATTTAATTGGTTACTGTACAGAGTTTGGGTTAACCCTCAGACACAGGAACAGACAGAACAATTGGTTATACCACAGAAGTATAGAACAGAGTTGTTACAGATAGCACATGATATTCCTATGGTTGGTCACTCAGGGAGGGATCACGCTCTTGCTAGATTTCTGTATAGATTTTACTGGCCTGAAATTCATGAAGATGTTACCACCTATTATACTTCTTGTGCTGAGAGTCAAAAAGTAGCCCCAGTCACTAGAAAAGACATGGTTCCCCTGGTGCCCCTACCCTTAATAGATGTGCCTTTTGAGAGAATTGCATGGATGTGGTTGGTCCTTTAGACAAAAGTAAAAAGGGTAATAGATTTATCCTGGTAGTATGTAACTATGCTACTCGATACCCAGAAGCAGTTCTAATGTGTACTGTCACAGCTTCAAAAGTGGCAGCAGAGCTTGCAAAGATTTTCTGCAGAGTGGGCATACCTATAGAAATTATTACTGATCAGGGTAGTAATTTTGGTGCTGCATTACTTAAGGAGCTCTACAGACTACTAGGTATCACTGCCATAAGAACCTCCCCCTGTCACCCTCAGTCAGACGGTCTTGTTGAGCGTTGTAACCAAACCCTAAAATGCATGTTAAAAAGGCTTGCAAAAGGGGAAACGAAAGATTGGTACCAATATTTGCCTTACCTACTTTTTGCTTATAGAAAAATGCCACAGCTATCAACAGACTTTTCACCATTTGAAATGCTGTATGGTCGGCAGCCAAGAGGACCGCTGGATGTGATAAAAGAAATGTGGGAAGATAACTCCACTCAGAAGCAATCTATGTCTTATATGTGTGCCCTAAGAAAGAAGCTGGCAAAATATGTTGAAATTGCCCATAGTAATCAGGAAGAGACCCAAAACCAGCAGAAGGTATATTATGACCATGGGGTAAAAGAAAACGTTTTTGAGCCAGGTGAAAAGGTTTTACTGCTGTTACATACAACAAAAAATAAACTGTTAATGAAGTGGCAAGGGCCCTATAAAGTGCTTAGACATACTGGCACCATTACGAGACTGAGACCCCTGACAGGAAAAAAATACTACTAAGATATATCATGCTAACCTCCTCAAGAAATGAGTTTGAAAAAACACCAAAAACTGCTTTGCTAGTTTTACCAGAAACTAATAAAGAAGATATTGATGTAGCTTATGATAGACTGGAACAAACTGTAACTGCTGATGCTGTAAAGGTGATGGTTTCCTTAACCTTAGAACAAACTACAGAAATTTGTAATGTGCTAAAGACATTTAACAGTACTTTTACCACAGTACCAGGCTGAGCAAAAGGGGTTGAGCATGTAATAGTGCCAAGCAATGCTCTCCCTATTAGGCAAAAGACATATAGGTTACCAGAGTGGTTAAAAGCTGATGTGGTTAAGAAAATACAAAAAAATGAAAGAACTAGGTATCATAGAGGAGTTGAGAAGTGCCTGGGCATCTCCAATGCTAATTGTAAACACAAAAAAAGGGGTGTTAGAATCTGCCTTGATTTTAGGAAACTTAATCAAGCACCAGAATTTGAGTTATCCTATGCCCAGAATATATGATTTGGTGGACAGACTGGGGATTGCAAAGTATATCAGTACCCTCGATCTCACCAAGGGTTACTAGCAAATCCCTTTAGCTAAAGAATCCAGAGACAAAACTGCATTTGACACTCCGGTTGGATTCTATCAGTTCACCACCATGCCCTGTGGTTTACATGGTGCGCCAGCTACATTCCAGATTTTATCTCCTCACACTGGTTATTGTGCTGCATATCTAGATGATGTCGTGGTGTACAGTGCAGACTGGAAATGCCACCTGGAACACCTACGAGCAGTTATCTAAGCTATCAAAAATGCAGGTCTGACTTTTAATCCTACCAAATGTGCATTGGGCATGCAGAAAACCAGATATTTTGGCTATGTGTTGGGCAATGGAGAAGTTAAGCCAGACATTTCTAAAATAGAAGCTGTAACTAACAGCCCTGTCCCTAAAACAAAGAAACATGTCAGGTCATTTTTAGGGCTGGCTGGTTATTATCGGAGATCTGTTACCAACTTTGCTGAGTTAGCTACTCCCCTCACTGAACTCACGAAAAAATGGTACCCAAATAATGTGAAATGGACCCCAGAGTGTGATGAAGCTTTTCAAGCCATTAAGGGTGCATTATGTTCAGCCCCTGTTTTAAGAAGCCCAGACTTTGAGAAACCAGTTTTGTTACAAACAGATGCATCAGAGGTAGGTCAAGGTGCAGTCCTGAGTCAAAATATAGATGGGACAGAACATCCTATTCTGTACATAAGTAGGAAGTTGCATGATAGAGAGAAAAGGTACTCCACCATTGAAAAGGAATATTTAGCAACAAAGTGGGCCATGGAGTCCCTTAAGTTTTATCTGCTAGGAAATGTCTTTGTACTTATAACAGATCACGGTCCTCTCTGTTGGCTTAACCAAATGAAAGATAAAAATTCCAGAATCACAAGGAGGTACCTGGCACTACAGCCATTTAAATTCAGTGTGATACACAAATCTGGTAAAGAGAACAGCAATGCTGATTTTCTGTCACGATATGGATCAGGAATTGAGGGTTCTGAAGGCTGAAAACAAATGTATGAGTTTAAACTTTTTTTTGTTTGCTGTACTGTTATAAAAAAAAAGGATACTGCACATGTGTTTAATTTCTGAAAGTTGGAAGCTATGTTAGAGCATTAAAAGAAAGTTTTGGAAACCTGTTTGATAAAACCGGTTCCCTCTTTGGGGGGTGTATGTGATGGGGTTGACTAGGACCCTGTCTGGTTGTTTTAGAGAGTTTGAATGCAGGGATCTGTTCTTTCCTTTCTGGTCTCGTCTGTCTGGTTGCACAACCAAATTTTCCTGTGAGACCTAGGATTTGATCACCCCAACAGTCTTGCAATTCTTTGCCTTTCACTGTCTGTCAACCTTCCCTTACTTTTTCTGTCTTTTCCTCCACTGCATACCTGTGGTATAAAAATATATGCAAATCATTAGGTGGAAATGTAACTGATACTGGGATCCCTTTGTTTAGAAATTATATAGTGTTACTGTTGAAATGTATATAATTATAGTGTGATATGATTGCAAAGCTATTTGAAACTCAAGCGGTTAACCTGAAATGCAATTTTTAAGCCTTTTGCAGAAGTTGTGGAGAAGGGGACTCAGTTCTGGTATATTGTGTTCTGGCTGCACCTGCCTGATATTTACAAAAACATTTTAGAAAAAAGACAGGATTCTTGTTAAGGAGGGGGGTTGCAAAGACTAATGAGAGAGAGGGCTGCAATGTTTTGGGTGACAAAGAGATTGAAGAAAAACTCAGGTGGATATTCTCTGTTTATTCTGCCTTTGTAAATGGTTATTCTAAACAATTTTTATTTTTTATTTTTTTGTTATTCATAATAAAACTCTTGTTGTGAATTTTACAGCTGCTTCTGGTTTTTCCTGTGCTTTCTGACCTGTGCCTTGATGACAGGGAGCCATGCACAACAGGGGCATCATGGGGCCGGCAGTGGGTCAGGGCATTTGGCATGTAAAATGTGGTCACCGGATGCCATGGAGACAGCCCACTGTGAACAGGTGGGCATTGAAGACAGTGCAGATGAAGGGCCATTGTGGCATGCACCCAGGTGTAGGTGCACAAACCGTATGACCACCACACTGTCAGACATGTACTGTGAGCTGTGCAGGCTAGGGAAAGACTTGCTTATGGAACAGCGCCATAACGCTGATGCCATGGTAGCCCTGACCGACAAGGTGTGCGCCATGCGATGGGGAATTGACTGTATCACGGATGCCCATGAGCATCTGATCAGCCAGAATGCAGGGGGCATTGTGCCTCACAGCAACCATTTCAGTTCCCAACACAACAGCCTCTGACATGGCCAGCCCACAGCACAACACCGTGGCACACCTGTCTGACTCAGACAGCACCCAAGTGCTGGACACACAGGGCTCTGGCACAGCATCTGCACACTTCAAAGTAGCATACAGCATTGGAGTACATGGCCTGACCACATTGGGTGCCAAGGCCACCATGGAGGGGAGGGCATGAGTCCATGACTTTGTGGCCATGGGCAGAATGCCAGACAGTGGCAAGGAGTGGGCACCAGGTGGCAGGCATGGCCATAGCAGCACACAATCATACACCCACACCTGGAGGTCAGTCACACGCATCTCTGCCCACCTGCAGGCCAAGCCCACTGACCCCTAGGGCCACTGAATGTGTGGATGATGCCAACCCCATAGCAAGCTGTGACCCTACTAGCAGCAATGATGTTCCATGTTCTGTCAGTGTGCACACATCCCACACGCCACTGCAGGACTGTACAGCCCCCCACCCCCAGTGATGTACAGAGCATGCACAGCCCCCACATGATGTACAGCACAAGCACAACCCCCAGTGATGTACAGCACAAGCACAACCTCCCCCCACACTGATGTATAGCACAAGCACAACATCTCCCACACTGATGTACAGCACTAGCACAATCTCTCCCCCACAGTGATGTACAGTACAAGCACAGCCCTCACCCCACTGATGTACAGCACATGCACAGCCCACCACTGCACACTGTGTAGGTCAGTGTGACACAGTCCCACCACACACCACACACACACCCATGTCATAAGGTGCATACCCCATGGCCACAGCCCCTTTCTGCACATGTCACTCACACACAATGTGCCTGATGGGCGGGCGGAGCACCGCACACCCACCGGCCATAGCTTCACAGTGGCACTGGTCCTGTCTGTCGGTGGGAGTGCCACATGAGTGCCCATGGGTACTGCCTGGCTAGGCATTGCCCCGCTCTGCACACATGCCAGAACATGATATCATGGACATGCAGGCCGGCCATGGTCAAATGTCCACTTTGGACCAATGGGCACCGCAACCCCCCGCCCCTCTAGATGTGCACTCAGGGAGAGGCATCATCATTGTGCCCCTGCCATCCACCCTACACATTGCACACATGAGGCCCATTCTTGCAAACATAGGCCATACGGTCACTGTTGCACATGCATGTCTGTTGTGCACACACAGGTGGCACCACATGATCGCACAGCAGTGTCATCGAGGCACAGGTCAGGAAGCTTAGGAAAGCCCAGGAGCAGCTGTAAAATTTGCAAAAAGAGTTTTATAATGAATAACAATAAAATAAAATAATAAAATTGTTCAGAATAACTATTTACAAAGGTAGAATAAACAGAGAAGATCCATCTGAGTTTTCTTTCAATCTGTGTGTCTCCCCAAAACATTGCAGCTGTCTCTCTCTCTCTCTCTCTCATAAGTCTTTGCAACTCCTCACCTTAACAAGCATCCTTTTTTTTTCTAAAATGTTCTTGTAAATATTAGGCAGGTGCAGCCAGAACACAGTGTCCCAGAACTGAGGCCCGTTCTCCACAGCTTCTGCCAAAGGTTTAAACATTGCATTTCAGGTTAACCCCTCCAATTCCAAATAGCTTTGCAATCATCTCAAACTATAACTATATACTTTTCAACAGCAACACTATATTGTTTTAGTTTTTAATTTTTTATTTTATTGAGTATTCGGAAAGTACCTTTGAGTCAAAGACTCCTTTTCAAAGGTTCCACATCAATACAGGTAAAGCATGGTATAGAGCAATGCATAAATGGAACACAAGCAATCATGCATGGTACAAGAATATACGGTAAATTGACTAACATTTAGATAAATAACAGATTCATGTACTGTATAAGACTTAGAGAACAGTATACATACATAAGCTCCAAAGGGGCTAGTTCAGAGATTTTTGGGTTGGTGGGGTAGCCAGCCAGAGGCCTTAGTCAATGGATTGAGGGGCAGGTCAAGGGTCAGTGGCAATCACAGGGATTAGAGGACTGTAGATGGTTCCTAAGGTAGGTTTTGTAGGGGTCGATTCTATTCACGTTGATGAATAATTTCTAAACAAAGGGATCCCAGTATCAGTTACATTTCCACCAAATGATTTGCATATATTTTTAAACCAGCAGATATGCAAGGGAGGAAAATATAGAAATGGCAAGGGAAGGTTGAGAGACAGTGAGAGGCAAAGAACTGCAAGACTGCCGAGGTGATCAAATCCTAGGTCTCACAGGAAAATTTGATTGCACAACCAGACAAACAAGAGACAGGAAAGGAAAGACCAGAACAGATCCCTGCATTCAAACTCTCCATAACAACTGGGACAGGGTCCTATTCAACCCTGTCACAGGCAGCCACTGCCCATGCTGCACCCAATGACCGCTGTAATGCTGGAACGTGCCCTCCAACAGGGCCGCACTGGCCGTATGGCTGCTGAGTGTCTCAGGATCATTGCATACCTCCATCACCACATCACCATCTGGTCCATCCATGTACTGCTTCCCCGATATAGGCACATAACGACATAGGGCCATGTTGTGCAACATGGAATACACCATGAATACCCTGCAGGCCTTTCTGGGGACAGCATGATTGTTCCCCCGGTATGGTCCAGACACTAGAAATGCATCTTCAGGAGGCCAAAGGTATGTTTCACGATGCTTCAGGTCTTCTTATGTGCATTGTTGTATGCCTCTTCCACTGCACTGGTGGGTGCCAAGATTAGTGTTATCAGGTACATGCACAGGGGGTACCCACTGTCACCTGTGCAGGGGAAAAACAGCAGTGTCACACATGTGTTGTCTTGGTACACGTCAGGGTTCACAGATATGGTGCTGCAGCAGTACTCACCTAACAACCAGCCATCGAAGCACCCTGCACGTAGCATGGCACCAAGCTGGGATGCATCCAGTATGTAGGCATCATGGCATGAAACAGTGTACATCGCACACATGTTCGTGAACATGCCACTCGCATCTCACATGACCTGGCATATTCACATTGTAAAATCACATCTTGTTCCTGTATGCCTCCTCATCCATCAGTGGTGCCAGTATGGTGATATGGGTGCAGTCTATCACACAATATATATTGGGCATGCCATGCATGTCATAAAAGGCATACCTTGTCACACGCACATTAACCTCAGCCATCAGGAAACTGATATGTGTGTGTGTGTACATGTTCCAGCAGGGCGTCCGTGACCTGCATCATGGCATGGGATCAGAGAACTAGCACACACCCACTGTATCATCCATTACCCTCAAGAATGACCCAGGGACATAGTACACAAGGGCGTATAACATTTTAGTCTTGGCCGACATTGCCCTGGACCGTCATGTCTGGGAGGCAATATCTTCACAGACCATGTCACGCAGATGGTGTATCATGACCCATTGCAATCTGAAACATTCTATGCAATGTATCTCCCGCAGTATCACGACATCCAGCCATTGTCTGAATACCCATGGCCATTGATGGCCATGCCAACACAGCAGCAGCTCTTCTTGGAGCATGTGCAAGTTTAGTAGTATTCCAGGACACATCCTGCTCCGTCGTTCTATTTTCGGTGCACCGTGCTCCCCCTGTGTGTGGCTTTAAGGGGGTACGGCATTCAGCATGTGTGCGTTGGCCAGGTATGGGCAGTGTACGCGTGTCCGTGCTGCCCTGCAGCATAAGTACAGTAGAGTGTACATCATGCCGATGGTGGGCAGTGGTGTTTTTCAGTTGGAGCATTTCCAAGAGCACCTCTGGTGTGTCTCGGAAGACAACGTTTGTGACTCCAGGGGCTACGGCACCCTATGGGACATGCAGGGGCATGAGTGGGTGAGTACTATGGCATCTGTGTATGATGGTGGGTGCTGCAGGATGTGGTTGATGGACATGGCCTAACCTCTTCTTCCCATTCTGTCCCCACACAGGGCCCAAAATGTGGACAACAGTGCCTGGAGCTGAATATGGTGGAGCAGCCAGATGGGGCACTGGTCATGGTGTGCACCTCCCCAGGAGACAATGGTGATGGTGTCTGCTTTTCCCTTGGTACATGATCAGGGTGGTGGCCAATGGGGACCTGCATTATGAGGCTGACTGGACCCACCTGTAATGTGACACCATGCCGTCCATGATAAGTAGTGAGTGTATTGTGCCACTGTGCATAACCCACACCTGGCCCGGCCGACTGGGGTGGTCACTGACACACCCTGTGTGTTGTTCCCTGCCCATCATGCAACGTGTGTGGTAGGGTAACATTGTTTGGGCCAGCAGCATGGTGCATGGGTGGCATTGTACTGCACATCCGGTGCTTGCATACACCAGTTTTGCCATACAATGCATGGTATGTGTTCACCTAGTCACTGGTGTGTCCCGTGTGTACATGTCACCAAGGATGTGTCTACACTGTGTGGTGGCATGGTCCATACATGCAGGGTGGGTGTGGGGTGTGAAAGTGCAGCAGCGGACCAGCATGGGAGTCAGCAGTGTTTGAGTCTGTCATATGGCACAGCTGCTAACATGCCTTTTTGTGTTTGCATTCAAAGTGCTACAGGGGTCTTGTCCCCAGGATCGTGATGGAGTGCCTTGGCAGGGCCCTGGCGGAGGTCTCAGATGAACCCGATAGCAGCGAGGAGGAGGAGTAGCCATGGGGCTCACCACATGTCCATGACTGTGATGCTGCCATGGGGGATGCCAGCAATGGGGTGTCTATGCCTGCACAGTGATCCCTTTCATGGGACTATTTGACTACACATTTAGCAGTACTTGACTTCAGTGCATTAGTGGTGTTGTTAATAAATCATTTTGTATTCAACCCTTGGTGTTATTCCTGCATCCTGGGACTGAGGTGGTGGGCTTTGGAGGGAGGGGGCCTTGTTTGGGGGAATGAGCGGGAGGGGGCACACGGGTGCCTGTGTACATGTGCTGCTTGTACAGCATATATACACCTCCCAGTAATATCCTGCAGGTCAACCACATTGCACGCCTGTGACAGTGGTGCCTGCTGTCTCCAACCGGTGCAGTATGCAAGGACATATCCTGCTGGTCTTGGGTGGTGTGCAGTGTCCCTTTGGTGTGCCATGGCCACACACAGTTTGGGGACCTGTCATGGTCGGCAGGCATTTAGCCGCAGCACTATGCATGCCTGGGCATGACACACTGCCTGCATCGCAGGTATTGCTGTGATGGCCATGCTGCATGTTCAGTGCTGCAGGCTGTGGTATGCCCTTACCATGGTTTTGTGTGCCACCGCCATTGGTGACACTATGCCCCCGTCATCTGCATGTGGCAGGCAATATACAGCAGCCACACCTGTTTGGCAGGGGATGTGCTGCATCTGTGCTACACACCATGGGTGCATGCCCCGAGGCACATTGCCAAGTAGCCATGGGCACTCTGGGTTGCTGTACACCCATACCACCCATGGCAGGGGGCTTGGCCCACAGTAGCATGGCTGCACATGGCAAGCCTTGCAGCCTGAACTGGTTGCAGTGCCATTGCTGCCATTTGGGCACCTCTGGTGGGCCCATTTCCACCGCCTGGTGGAGCCGCTTTACTGCATGGCCTCTTACAACAGCCCTTCCCATGGCGTATGTGTACATGCTCTGTGTCACGCACCTGGGCGTCATACGCAGAGTCATGCTTGCGTGCAGTCACCTCCTGCACATGGCATTACCTGCCACTGTGGCTGCATATGCATTGTATATTGGGTATGCAGAGCTGCACGTGGGTAGGTACTTCAGGCATGTTCACAGCTCATATGTAGGCACCTGCGGGCATCCCTTACGGGCATTATGCATGGAACATTGGTGTTATGCATAGGCCCCATTGAATATACACTAAAGGGACAACAAAAGTGTATTTAGAAGTGTAAAAAACTGTTTCTGTCACCATTAAGGACAGAACTGAGGGAGAGGTAATCACCAATGGTAGCAGCGCCAAGACCTAGCAGTATGGAGCATGTATATACACACAAATGAGCATGGTGCATGGTGAAGTCTTCAGGTGAAGCTACCTCTGGCTGCAAGCTGCAACACTGGACTTAAGATTTGCAAGAAAGTGAGTAGTGCTCACAACAGAGGGAGGTGAACTTTACAATTTACAATTGTCTTTAGTTTGAAGCAGATTCCTTAGGAAACTTAATATTCTTCAGGTGGAGGATACTTCTAACTGAAGGGTGAAATAAGCAACTTAGAATTATCAGAAAAGGCAGTCTTTCAATCAACAGAGGGAGGTGGAGTTGCTTTACTTGTTACAATTGTTAAGATTTTACTGTTTTCTGTGTTTCTGCCCTTCTGACTTGATTGGAGTTAGTGATTGACTGTTTGCATTGCAATATTTGTAATACTGTGAGTATTCACTGGGCTAAGAATTTGTCATAAGCCCTGAATTGAGAGCAGGTTACAGGCTGTGTATTGGACCCAGACAGTCCCTAGGGGTGAAAACTGCTTTGTTTACCTCAGTGCCTTATAAGGCCAAGACAGACTGTGTCAGGAAGTGCTTAAATCATAGCTATTTAACAGCCAATAGCTCTGGAAGAATCTTACAGACCTTGATAAAAGTACTAATTTTAGCAGGCTCATCAGATAACCTCATAGTCTTCAGGTGAAGCTACCTCTGGCTGCAAGCTGCAACACTGGGCTTAATTTTCCTAGTCAAACTATCTCTTGTTGGGAACTGCAATACTGAACATAGGATTTGCAAGAAAGCGAGTTGTGCTCACAACAGAGAGAGGGGAACCTTTCAATTGTCTTTGCTTTGTAGCAGACATACTGCAGGTGGAGCTGCTTCTAACTGAAAAGGTGAAATAAGGTATTTACAATTATCAGGAAAAGACAGTCTTGTTACAATTCTTAAGATTTTCAGTGCAGGAAGAGTTCAAAGCACAGCTCACTTATTTTGGGACTGACTGCTTTCAGAACACAAACCAGAGCTGTTTTGGGGCTGGGGAGGTTTACCTGTGTCTGACTTGAATGTCTGGATTTTTCTCTGTTTGAGTAGCAGGGATTTTCTCTGTCAAATTGTTGTGTATAGTATCTTGCAGACAGGAAGGCACTCATCGCAGTGGTGGGTCAGAGTTCTTAGCTGATTGTTTTGTGAGGGCACAGTTTAGGCCCAACCCCTCCCCGGAAATAGTTCCTTTATACCTGGGGTTCTGACATCATTTCCTCAAGAGTGCAAGGTGCATATCAATGTCATATCCTCTCTAGCACACAGCACTGAAAATATACCATACACATTGTATAATATATATATATTTCTATATAACAAACCAATCACTCACACAAGCACACACAAAAAAGAAAAAAGAAAAAAAAAGTACAAAGTCATGTGGGGGTAGTGCAATGCTAATGGCTGTGGGGCAGCAGTCTTCGAGTCTTTCTGGGCTGAGAGTGCTGCCTATTTGCAGAACAACTCTCTGCCCTGAGGGAGGAAGTTGCCCGTCTTCAGGCCACACTGGACAGCAGTAAGAAAACCTTCCCCAGGCCAGACTGGATGGTAGGAAGGAACCCCCCATCCAGGGAGCACCAGAGCCACCACCACTACCTCAGAGGTTGCAAGAAAGCACAGCAGTTGGACCACTGTGGGCTCAGGGAGGGTGAGGAGGGTGGAACAGAGGCACACCCAGTCAGTTGTTCCTCCACAATCCATACACCATTCTGGGGAGCACAGCTCCCCATGGATGCACCAGGAGGAGAGATTAGGGAGGCTGAGGACACCTGTCACAAGGAGGCCCACAGGAAGGAGGCAGAGGATGCCACAAGGAAAGCAGCTCCTGGTGGGGACTCAATTATTAGGGGGATAGAACTGGGGAGCAGGGAAAACTGAAGTAGCTGCCTGGTGCCATGGCTTGTAGACAGGAAGGCATCCTCAAGATCACGGAGAACAGCTGCACGGAGTCTGAGCTGGATGTCATTGTCCACCTAGGGACAAATGACTTGGCTCAACATGAGCTTACAGCAGTGCAGAAGGACTTTGTAGAACTGGGGAGAGGCCTAAGACAAGTAGCACACACGTATCTTTCTCAGAGGTGCTGCCTGTAAATGGCATGAGTGAGGCAAGGGTACTTTGCACCATGCAGTTTAATGAGTGGTTGAAAAATGGTGTGGAGCACAGGGGTTTGGCTTCATTGGGGACTGGGGTTCCACCTGGAGGACACCAGCCTATACTGGCAGGATGGTCTGCATCTGTCCAGGAAGGGAACAAGTCTTTTGAGCAATCGGTTTAAATGCTTCATTGGCAAGCTTTTAAACTAGTCAAGGGGGGAGGCACTGATAAGCAGCAGAAAATCCCAGCCTCTCCCTACAAAACAGGGTACTAAATGGGAAAAAGACCGAGGTAGAAAGGTCAGTGGGGGATGCTGCAACAGAAAGTAAAGCCATCAAAAAATGGAAAGCAATGAGTACCAATGCCCGTAGTCTGAGTAACAAGCTTCCTGAATTAGTGGCCTTGATGGAGGAGGAACATCTGGATATCGTGGCAGTCACAGAAACATGGTACACACAAAACCATGACTGGGATGTAAACATACCAGGATACACTATCTACAGGAGGGACAGGAGGGTAAAAGAGGAGGAGGAGTAGCTCTTTACATAAGGGAAGGAATCAAAGCAACAGAACAAAAGGGTAAACAGGGAGGAGAAGAAGCACTGTGGGTAAATTTGGAGACCGGCAATGGCACCACAATCCGCACAGGGGTTGTATACAGACCCCCTTCTCAGGGGGAGGAAATGGACAAGGAAATGATAGAAAGTATACTTAGTATGGCAGAAAGGGAGATGTTGCTGATGGGTGATCTGAATATGCCAGATGTTAACTGGAGTGCAGTTGCAGCAGCCACTTCTAAGAGTGGGTTATTCTAGATGCCCTACAGGGGCATGCCTTAGACAACTAGTATTGGAGCCCACTCGAGAGGGAACAATCTTAGACCTGGTTCTCTCAAATGGAGATGAGGAGGGATCACAGATGTGAAGTGGGTAGCCATCTGGGAACTAGCGACCATCGAACAGTATGGTTCACAAAAACACAGCAATAGAGCTAGCCATACAAAGACAAAGGTACTGGATTTTAGGAGGGCTGACTTTGTCAAAATGGGTGAGTGCCTAAGGAATGCACTAGCAAATGGGCAGGAAGGAGGGTGGAAGAACAATGGGGAAAATAAAACTGCCATCACAGAGGTAACAAGCCTTGTGTAAAGCAAATAAACAAAATGAAATGAGGTAAGAAACCACTATGGTTCTCAAAGGAAGTGGCAGTGAAGGTTCAAGAGAAAAGAAAGCATTCAGGAAGTACAAGGAATCACAGAAGGAGCAGGACAGAGAACTGTATCAGTTAAAAGCAAAAGGAAGCTGGAAGGCAGTCAGAACAGCAAAGGCCCAAACCGAGGAAAAGATAGCCAACTCAGTTAAGAAGGGGATAAACCTTTTATAGGTACATCAGGGAGCAGTAAGACCAAGGGAGGATAGTGAGGCTTAGTAAAGGGGAGGGAGGGTGGGCAGAGGGTGACTGTGAAAAGGCAGAGATACTAAACAAATACTTTTGCTCAGTATTTACAAAGGAAGAGGGGAAGTACCTAAACAAACAGTAGAAACACTCTGGATACAGAAGTTGATACCAGCCCATTTACAGAAGAAAGGGTTCTGAAAGAACTCTTAAAACTGAAGGTGGACAAAGCAATGGGGCCTGATGGGATTCATCCCAGAATTCTAAAAGAACTAAGGGTAGAACTAGTGACACCACTGACTACCCTCTTTAACAAATCATGGGAGGATGGGGTGGTACCCGAGGACTGGAGGAGGGCAGATGTAATTCCCTTCACAAAAGTGGGAGCAAGGCAGAAGCAGGAAACTACAGACCTGTTAGTTTAACCTCAGTGGTAGGAAAATGATGGAATCACTTCTGAAGGAAAGAATTGTTGAGTATCTAGAGGCCAGGGGCAGGGACCCAAGGCAGCATGGATTCACAGCGAGGAAGGTCATGCCAGACAAATCTGATAGATTTCTTTGACTGGGTGACCAAAGTAGTTGATCAGGGAGGGGCTGTGACATGGCCTACCTAGACTTTAGCAAGGCATTTGACACAGTCCCACACAAAGATTGATATACAAGTTAGCCAGCCTGGGAGTGGGTCCCAAGATGATAGCCTGGGTAAAGAATTGGCTGGAGAATAGGACACAGAGGTAGTAATAGTAAATGGAGTCCACTCTGAAAAAAGGGGGGTTAGTAGTGGGGTACCTCAGGGTTCAGTATTAGGACCGGTCCTCTTCAGTGTCTTTATAAGCGACATTGCAGAGGGACTGGAAGGAAAAGTATGTCTCTTTGCAGATGACACAAAGATCTGCAACAGAGTTGATGCACAAGGTGGAGTGGAAAGGATGAGAAGGGACTTAGCAAGGTTAGAGGAATGGTCAAATGTATGGCAGCTTAGATTCAATGCTAAGAAGTGCAAGGTAATGCACCTGGGAAACAAAACCCAGGGAAGAGTACACAATGGGGGTGAGATACTAGCAACAACAAAATGGAAAGGGACCTGGGGTAGTCATATCAGATGACCTAAGGTGGAAAGCAATGTGAGAGGCAGCAAGGAGGGCTGGGGATACTTGGATGCATAGGAAGAGGCATCACCAGTAGAAAACAGGAAGTTATTATTCCTCTGTACAGACAGCTAGTGAGACCCCATCTGGGTACTGCGTGCATTCTGGAGACCCAATCTCCGAGAAAGACATGACAGGATGGAAGCTGTCCAGAGGAGGGCACTAAATGGTGCAGGGTCTGCACCGGAAGACATATGAAGAGAGACTTAAGGAGCTTAATATGTATAGCCTCGAGGAAAGGAGGGAGAGGGAGACATGATAGAAACTTTCAAGTACCTCAAGGAATCAACAACGTCAAGAGGGTAGCATCTTTCAAAAAGAGTGTGCAAGAACAAGGGGCACAATTTGAAGATAGAAGGCGGCTCAGAGGTAATTTAAGTATTTTTTCAGAGAGGGTTGTGGATGTATGGAGCGGCCTTCCAGAGGAGGTTGTGGAGTCAAAAACAGTGGTGGAATTCAAGCATGCATGGGACAGTCATAAGGCAATTCTAGGGGGTTGGGGTAGGAAGAAGTAGGCTGCTGGTTAACTAGGACCTGCAGCTTATCCATCAGGTAGGGAAATGGGCAGACTGGGTGGGCCAAGCGGTCCTTATCTGCCGTCAAATTCTATGTTTCTATGTTTCTATGTGGTACACATGTGAACATAAAATCATATGAACAGGGAGGGTTTTAGCCAACTAGAGAGTTAGAATGGGCATTAATTTCAGAACTAATAAAATATTTTAAACAACATTACATAGTGAGTGGCCATCTCTATTAGTATATAGAGGCTGGTGGCCGTAAGGTGGGGAGAAAAAAGCTGCAGTTCAGATTTTTCAAGTTGTGTGGGTGTAATGGGTTGGTAGTTCAGTTTACATATAGAATAATTTGTGGGGTAGTGTGCATAACGAAAATCACACACACACACGGTGTTGGATTCTACATAACTCTGAGAGCGAAGCTCGAATAGTTTACACACAAGCATCGAACACCAAGGGTATGTGTAAAATTTGGGTTTTTACACACTACCCCATGTGCAGTTTTATATAATTGCCGTTGAACGATTTTTTTTTTGCTACAGCAATTATATAACTAGAAATTGATCTCTGTGCTAGTTGATTTGAAGTGTGTGCGTGACAAAGGTCAAGAACGCAGCAGGAGTACACATGGAGCAAGCGAAACCTGGCACGTATTCATTGTTATAACCAGCTGGTAATAATGGCAATCATAACTGGGTTGGCCTATGCAAAAAAAACGTTCCCCAGTTATTATATAACACATTGGGTGGTAAGTGTAACAAGAATTTTACACACACCTGAGGTGTTGGATGCTACATAAACCCTGAGAGTGAAGCTTGAGGGGTTTATTTTAGCATTCAGCATTGAGGATGTGTGTACATTTCGAGTTTTACACACCACCCAATGTTTTATTTTATATAATTGCTGGAGAGCACTTTTTCACCACAGCAATTATATACAATGAGTCCCTGACTCAAAGGTTGATATCCTAAAGTCTGTTAATTAAATAAATAAATAAAATAAGCTCAGATCGGTATTGAGGTGGCAGTGGACCAGTTGGGATGCAATGTGGGCCATGGTCCCTCAAGTTGAAATATTGCAGCGATGTTTAGGTATAAAATAATGGACCGCTATTTAAACATTTAAAATAGTTTGTTTATTGTTTTTTTTTTTAAAGTTGAACTTACCACCGAGCAGCAGTTGTGATGTCTTTGCACCATCGGGAAGTGGAAGGAGTAGCTGGCGCATGCACGCACTGAACCCGGCGCATGTTTGCCATAATAACCAGCCAGTTATTATAGCAAATAACAACTGGGTTTTCCATAGGGAAAATGTGCGCTCAGGTAATTATATGCAGGTAATATAGTGCAAAAATGCAGTCACCTGGAATAATGCATGGTCATGTCATGTGTTTGAACCTTGGCTGTGCAGAAGGCACAATTTTGCCTGCAGAACTCATGTCGAATTAGCTTCCAAAATGCTGTTTCTGACTTTTTTGTCATTACTTGGAATTCTTAAAGCAATCACAGAATGCAATTCTGCCATTTAGTAGAGCAGCCATGCATGATTTCAAAAAAGTTTTGACAGCATTGTTTGTTAAAAGCAGATATCCATGCTAGAACAATTACACATAGAATGAGGCAAAAGATGTGAGTGGATGCCATCCTCCATTTTTACCATGAAGCTCATTTTCATGGTTGCAAAGGTCAAACGGGTTCAAAATGGATGTTTTCTGAATTTCATGTTGATTGACATCTACTTCACTATAAATTTCTGAAAAACTAACTTTATTATAACTTAGATGTATATTCTATGTGCTATCAACAGTTATATTTTGAATTTACACAGGAATGTATAACAAAATTGAACACAAAAGTTTGTTTTTCTCAAAATGTGTTTATTAACATTGTTGTACCAAATCTTTCCTAGGTACCTGTATATCTTTCTGTGAGCCTTTGTTCAACATCCTGCAACTTGAATATATAGGGATTGTACCTTTAATGATGATTATTACAATCAGGATTACTTCAATAGCCCCATTACTGTTATATATATATATATATATATATATATATATATGTAATAGATAAACCACTCTGAGGTGTGCGGGTCACGCTCTGATATACGCACACCTTGGTGTGCATTGTTATGCATGAGGCCACAGGCTGGGTGCGTCAACCACCCAAGGCGTGCATATATCAGAGCGCAATTGCACACCTCAGAATGGTTCATCTATCTTATAAAATGTCAAAATTGTTTTGGAGGGGGGTAAAGGTGCAGGTGTGCGGTCACGCTCTGATATATACACGGTCATGTGATGTGTTTCAACCAACCAGCAGGGATAACTGTTCCTATTTATTTTATAAATATATATATATATATATATATATATTGCAAAAATCTTTGTTAATGCATCAGTTAGGGTTAAAGTGACAAAAGTAGGGAAATGAGACATTAGGGTTGCGCCCCGAACACCCCCCATCCAACACCACCAGCCCACCCTCCACAGACCAACAGGCATTGGGGTATACCTTGGGGTCACCGGGCCTAACTCTATACCCATTCCATGTGTAAGAAATTTGACATGGTATAGTATAGGAGAATGGGGGTGAGAGTTAGGCCCAACGATCTCAAGGCACACCCCAATGCCTGTTGGTCTGTGGAGGGTGGGAGTAGGGTGGGCTGGTGGGGGTGTTAGGGGCTCAACCGTAATGTCTCATTTCCCTACTTTTTGCCGCTTCAACCCTAACTGATGCATTAGGGACGTTTTTGCAGTTTATTTCCTCACTTTTTGAGATAGTATAATAGTAATTTTATTTTACTGTGGGAGGACCTTGTGCTTCCATCCCTCCATAGATACACATATGTATCTAGCTGTGGAAACACAGGGGTCTCTGGCCCCTGCACTTCCACACATTAGATTACGAGCAGGCGTAGCAAAATTGCAACAAATAGTCATAACTGTGCCATCTTAAATAATTTTCACCCCAAATGTTCAACATCTTAATACCTCATAGCATGTACCCAGTACAGAAAACTTTCAAATCCCTGTTGAAATGTAATTCTGAGCAACTCTAATGCAGTTTTGCGCCACAGGTGTGGAAAAATGTTTTTGCAGGATTTGAAAAATTACAGCTGTACTATTCATGAGGTGGTGTGAACAAATGGTAATGGTGAAAATCTGGAGTGAAAATATGAGAAACTGGCGAAGATACAAGTGTGCATAGAAACTGTGCAACGCACACTTGTAATGCGGTCATTTGTTGGAATGTTTTCACCAAACTTTCAACATGGGCTTTTTGGGACCTCCCCTCATGAATTGTGGCACTGTGATTTTGTTAATCTGTCCAAAAAGTTGTTTTCACACAGTGACTGCACCATTCTGCGCCACAAGTGCAAAAACATGTTTTGGGCAGGATGTGAAAAATGACAGCTGAGGAGCTAAGGAGATGTGACAAAATGGCAATGTTAAAAATCTGGAGTGAAAATATAAAAATTTGGTGAAGTTACGAGCATGCGTAGAAATTGCACAATGCAAGCTTGTAATGCAGTCATTTTTTTGAATTTTTCACCAAATTTGCAACATGGGCTTTTTGGGACCCCACCTCAAGAACAGTGGCACTGTTGTTTTGTTAATCAGTCCCGAAAGATGATTTCACACAGCGACTGCAAAATCACTTTTTGGGACCAAGTAACGAAATGACAATGCCTGTGTTCATGAGGTGAGGTCCCAAGAACCTCAAGTTGAAAATTTGGGTTCAAAATTCCTAAAAGTGGCTGACATATCAACATAAGTAGAAAACACCATTGACTGCCATTATATGGAGCTTACCTTGATTCCTGTTTGCAGTTCAGCTTTGACGAGTGCAGATGTGTCCAGTCCTCAGAAGATGACAGCACCTGACCTCTGGAGGATATAGGGTAAGGGAGTAGGGAGGTGGATGCAAAGAGGGAGGTCAGGATGGGGGAGTGTAGAAGGGAAGATGAGGGACAGATTTCTTTTTTTCAGTTAAAAAAGACGTTGGGGGACAGTTTTCTTTATTTAACAGGTTTTTTTTTAAAAGATATTTGGCACACTGGGGTGGGCTCTCAGTGTGCCACATTAGTGGGGGGGATACATACTTACATGGGGATTGGGCACCTCGATGTTGGCAATGCAAGGATATGGGCTGTGGGGGGGGCATCCGACACTGGGAGTGGGCATCCCGGTGTTGGAAACATAAATTAAATATTTTGGCACACTGGGGTGGGCTCCCAGTGTACCACAGTAGTGGAGGAGGGGAAACAAGGGAAAGATACATGCCGACACAGGGATTGGGCACCCCAATGTTGGCGGACCATAGAGGGGCAGTTCGATGCAGGATTCTGCATCGAAAAGTTCGATGCATGATTCTGCATAAAAAAAAAAGATGTTGGAGGACTGTTTTCTTTTTTTCCGTTGTAAATAAATAATAGGAGGCATCACAACATTTTGCTTTCTCCTTTCATTAAGCGAGAAAACAAAATGGAGCTGATGAAGACAGATTTTTCTCATGAAGAGGATTTTGCAAGATTTCGAATCTCTCTTCGCCAGCTGTTCATGACCAGGGATCCTTGATCAAAACTATGCATCTATCTCAAAGACTGAACTGAGCTTGCTCAAAACCTAAATGTCAACATTTAATAATTTGGAATGGATTAATATTTTTTCACCAAACCAATGCTGGATTGTTCCTTAGGATAACCTCTTTCTACTTGGCCAAAAGTCTAAACTGTGTGGGTACAGCGCAGTGAGGAAAAACAGGGAAAAATTAGCAAAAATTAGCGAAAAATGCATTTTTTGATGATTCGTTGCATGAAATCCACACATGCAATCAAAATAAAACTTGGCAAATCAAGATATCTATCACCTGAACCCATCTATTCCACATTTCGTGCAAATCTGTTGAATAGTTGCAAAGTTATTAACGTGCAAAATTTGGGGTTTACATTAAAGTGCCTGCTTAACCCTAACTATAGGGGTGCTACTATATATTATGGTAGCATGATAGTGCTACCATAGTTAGGGTTGGGTAGCTCTTTAAAGGTTAAAGGGTGAAACTTTGAGCCTTAATAACTTTACTACTATTCAATGGATTTGCCTAAAATTTGGCAGGCACAGGGCATAACCATAGATCTTGGGATCTGCCAACTTTGGTACTGGTCGGATGTAAGGCTGCGGAGTTATTAAGCGACATTCATGTGCTAACTACTTTTTTAGATTCTCGTTTCACTTTTCAGGCTTCCATGGTTTGCACGCATCAGTCTGAAAACTTCAGGGAATGCGGCCAGGGTCCCAATGTGCCTTTTGAAGATTTCATGAAAAAATATTGAACAGTTCAAATGTTATTCAAAAAACAAGTTCCTATTATAAGTCAATGGGAAAAGTTAACAAAAAGTTCGACACTTTCACAAATGCACTTTTTAGTGTCACAAATGACCCTAGTAATGTCACAAATCTGCCATTTTTTTCAGTTGGTAATCAGAAAAATGCTTGGCATTTAAAATTGGGACCCTCTAGGAACACAATTCTTTTTGTGTTCACCTAGTCAGACTCACAGCATGCTAGCCATGTCTTTATTTTGAGGTTAAATGCCCCAGAAATATGTTTTCTAAATTTTTGGGAAAAGTATTGTCGCAAAGTAGTGTTGCACTTGCAACACTTTTGTAAATTTTTGCAAAAGCTTTCGCAAATCACAACACTACTTTTCCAGACTATGGCCAAAATGACAGGAATTCTTTGCCACCCTGCTGCAAAAGAACGGTTTGGTCTTTTGGGCTGAAATCTGGAGGGAAGGCAGCTAACATATCACAGATGTGCCTTTGGGTGGTTTGGTGACAAAATATTGCATGGATGCCAAGTTATAGTACTCCGAATTTGACATTTTTTCCCATAGACTAACATAGTGGCACATGCCGTGCATTTCGGGACTAGTATCTTGGAAACAGTGCGAGATACGGAATTTTCATTGCAACAATATGTAACCATACGGGCTATGCATTCAATGAAAACCTAGTCAGGAAACCCATGAATCATGTGAAATTTAAATTTTTTTTCCACGTTATATGGTTCCTGATATATAATCAATTTACTATTCCAGCAGCTCATTTTCTGGTCCGAGGTCCATTATTATGCATACATTCTTTGTAATCACTGTGTTTCTCTATGCAGCTGTTGGGCAAAACCAGGGTGTGCACTTCTGCTACTGTTACAGTTAGTGTTCCCACTTGCGTTTCTGTACCCGTTTGCGTTACTGTTCCTGTGCACGCCACCGTGTGCATTACCCTTTGCGTTCTCATTTGCATACGTGTTTGCGTTCGGGTTTCCATTTCTGTTTCCTTTGGCATTAATTCTACTGTTAATGTTACCATTGGCGTTTCCAATTGCCATACCGTGACTGTGCGCATCATGGTTTGTGTTTCCTTACATGCTTGCGTCTCCTTTTGCGTCACTGTTCGCTTTGGCGTCACTTTGAGCTTGCGTTTCCATTAACGTTTGCTTTACCATTTACGTTTCTGTCACCATGTGCACAACTGTTAACGGTTGCGTCTCCCTTGCACTTACCGTTACTATGTCACAAAACATCACGTGGTGGGGGCCCCACACTCCCACCACCACATTCCATTCACTATTTCTACTGCACATTCTCAAAAAGAAGGGAAATTAGAAGCAATAAACTCCGTTTAATGCATCAGTTAGGGTTGTACCACGGTGACAAAAGTGAGAAAATTCAGTGTTAGGGTTGTCAGCCCCCTTGCACCCCCCAGCCTGCCACCCCAACTGCCAATGGGGGGTGCATTGGAGTCATTGGTCCTAACTCTCACCCCATTTCTCCTATACCTCAGCTTGTTTACACATGTGATGGGGTGAGAGTCAGGCACGAGCCTAATGCACACCCGTTGGCTGAGTTGGGTGGCGGGCTGGGGGGCAAGGGGCTGTCAACCCCTTACACCAAATTTCCTCTCTTTGTCACTGTGGTACAAATTCAGCTGATGCATTAAATGGAGTTTTTTGCCTCTAATATATATATTTATATATATAAATACATATAGTTTGGGTTAATACGGACTTTCTATGTTAAAGCCCACATTTTTTACTTTAATAACTTCACAACCATTCAATGGATTTGTATGAATTTTGCATGTGCAGTCTCTTAGGGTAGATCTCTTGATGTGCCAAGTTTTGTTCTGGTCAGATTTGCAGATTCTGAAATCCAGACAGTGAAAAAAAAAGTAAAATTACCCACTTTTGCAGTTTTTTTCTCATCGCACTGCACAGAGATGGTGTAGAATTTTGGTCTGAATTTTTATGGCAGAAAGAACATGGGTCACAGAGCAGACCAGTGTTTATTTGGTGAAAAAATATTAATCTGTTCAATAGTTATAGCATTTTTAAGTTCCCATTATTTTCAATGGGATTTTTATTTTTCAGGAGAGCTGCACGGTGCAAAAGAGGAGTTGGGTCTCACGAACAAGGATTTTGACAGCTTGTGAAAGAGGGTTGTTTGAATCCTCTTTCCTCAGAAACAATGCCTCTTTCATGAGCCACTATCTTGTTTTCTATTTTTGGCACAAACAAACTGTTAGAACTGTGCCTAGGGATGTCCTCTGCAGTAAAGGAAGTATGTGTTCTTCTCCTGGGGAAGTCCTCTATCATTGTGAGCCTGTAGTTTATTTTTGGTGGCCACATAATGATTGTTTTTTATTTAAAAAATTCTGTTTTACGACTCGCTTCCGATCCCATTTCACAATCGCGAAATAGGATTTTGACAGCTCACGAAACAGGAATTAATCTGGTGAAACAAGATAAGGGGTGGGGCCATCTGGTTGGAGAACCCTAATCTTGTTTTGCCATAAAGACACAGGATTTTGACAGCTCACAAAACAGGAATCAGCTCACAAAAGAGGATTTTGACAACTTGTGGAAGAGGATTTAGAAAAGTAATCCTCTTTTGTGAGCAGTCAAAATCTTGTTTTGTGATCATGAAATGGGAGTAGGGGCATGGTCATCTGGTCCAGGAACCCTAATCCTGTTCCACAGTGATGACATAGGATTCTGACAGCTTGCAAAATAGGAATCGGTTTGTGAAAGAGGATTTTGACAGCTCGTAAAAGAGGATTACTTTTCTACATCCTCTTTTGCGAGCTGTCAAAATCCTCTTTCGTGAGCCGATACCTGTTTTGCAAGCTGCCTAAATCCTGTGTCATTATCATGAAACAGGATTAGGGTTAGGGCCATCTGATCGTCAATTCCAATCCTGTTTTTAGAGCTGTCAAAATCCTGTTTTGCGAGCCAATTCCTGTTTCGCGAGCTGTCAAACTTCTGTGTCATCATGACGAAACAAGATTAGGGTCCCCGACCAGATGGCCCTAATTCTGTTTTGCCATGACAACACAGGATTTTGACAGCTCACAAAATAAGAATTGGCTCATGAAAGAGGATTTTGACAGCTCACGAAAGAAGATTTTTTTTAAGTAATGTGCATTTCTAAGCCTACAGACATTTTACCACAGGGTCTGTTGGAGCACTGTGCTGGTTCATGATACACTGTGTGAGCACAGGGTCCTTGGATCATGCACTTCTACCCCTAAAGACGTTGTATTGCATGATCCATTGAGCACTGTGCTGGTGCTTGAGATACTTTTGGGACCCTGCGCTCCCACCCTTAACATTGTTGTGGCACACGTTATAGTACAGGGTATATGGAGTACTATGCTGGTGCCTGATATGCTGTCAGACCCTGCGCTCTCACCCCTAAAGATGCTTACACAGCCACAAACATATGCACCTTTGTGGAGTGATGAGAGCGCAGGGTCCTTCCCCCAGTAAAATGAGGATACTATTATACTATCTCAAAAAGTAAGGAAATTAGTTGCAAAAACTTTGTTAATGCATCAGTTAGGGTTGCCATGACAAAAGTAGGGAAATGAGGCGTTAGGGTTTCATCCTAACATCCCACCCTTGCCCTGCAGAGACTGGGGAGGAGGGGGTGGCATTGGGGTCACCAACCCTAACACTCACCCCATTCTCCTATACTGTAGCTACTCAGCTTATTTTACAGTGGAATGGGGTGAGTGTTGAGTTAGTGACAATCCACCCTCCATACTGATGCCTCCTGGTCTCCTAGGGGTGTTGGTGAAACTCTTTACACCTAATTTCCTACTTTTGTCATGGCAACCTAATTGATGCATTAATGAAGTTTTTGTAACATATATATATATATATATACACACACACACACACACACACACACACACATACACACCGTGTACATATGTGTGTGTGTGTGTGTGTGTGTGTATATATATATATATATATACGTATATATATATATATATAGTATATGTACTGTATATATACAGTATGTATGTAATCTATATATATATATATATATATATATATATATATATATATATATATATATATATATATTTGGATACATGATGGGCAGCAGTGAGATCACTCCTGCAGAGTGAGATATGCATACCTCATGATGCAGGAGTGAGATTGTTTTCCATATCTCACTGCTGCCCATCATGTGTTCGATTTATGCAATAGGGGACACATTTATGTAGTTTTATTTGTGTTTGTACTCAGTTTAGTATTTTTTTTTCTGTGGGATTTTGCTTTGTGTTGTGAATGGGGGTAATTGCTGCTATGTGATTGGTTGCAGGTATGAATGGGAAGTAGTTCTGTTTTGTTATTGGTTGGTATTTTAGGCTGTTCTTTGTGATTGGTTAAGTTTTGTTTGTGTGATGCTTTGATTGGTTTAGTACGTTGAGTGGGTGGGAGTTTGATTGCCGTTTTCCTGGAGAGTGTTTTTGTAATATTTATTTTTCTTTCATGGTTTATTGTTAATTTGGTGTGCATTTTCCCCCTGTGATGCTTATTTGGCATCCATTGTGCTGTGCAGTCTGGTGGCTGTGTGATTTATTTCTGAGTTCTTGTGCATTTTGTTAGCGGCAGTGCGGCTGCAGAACTTTCGTTTTCACGGAGTGCTTTTTTTTACATTTCGATCTCCGATAAGAACTGAAGAAGTGAGGTAATGAAGAATTTGTGAACATTCTGGAAAACGTGCAATGGGATATAGTACATAGTGTAAGGATGTGTTAAATTCATTCAGCATTTGTTTTCTGGCACAACTTCAGTTTCAGGTTCAGGTCACGTATGATTTGTGGAGAGCTGCACTTCAGTTGAATGCAACGAGCGTGTGTTTCAAATATGCTGAAATTTAGTATTTGTGTTTCTTGCAGTGATGTCATGGTTTTCTGCTGATCCTTTTTATACTGGGTCATGTTTAGAAAATGTTTGATGTAGAAACATACTGTGGTGAGCATACTGCTTGTAGTACCATAGCTTGAGTGAGAATATCACTTCATGACGTAGCAACTGTGTGTGTAAATGTAAATAATCTCACAGTTGCTACGTCAGCAGCATTTATCTCACTCCAGTGAGAATATGTCTTTTATTTATGATGTTTATCACCCACCCCATTGTATAAATATATATATATATATATATATATATATATATATATATATATATTCATTGCAAAAACTTAGCTAATTCATCAGTTAGGGTTCTTACTAAGGTGACAAAAGCAGGGAAATGTAGTGTTAGGGTTTCCAACCCTAACACCCCATCCTCACCCCCACCCTGCAAACATTGACAGGTATTGGGGGTGTGCCTTGCAATCTTCAGCCCTAATGCTCACCCCATTCCATAAGTAAACAAGCTGAGAAGGGTACAGGATAGGAGAATGGGGTGATCGTTAGGGTTGATGACTACAAAGCACACCCCGATGCCTCTCGAGGTGTCTGCAGGGTGGGGGAGGTAAAAAAATATGAGGATAGATGCTTGTATTGTCAGTCTATATCCTCTTTCTAATGCTTAAGGTACTGTAGATGCTACAAGTTCCCCTTCGCCCTAGCTTAATCATTTCCATGTGTCTATCCCACATTCTTGAATCCCTGAACTGTGGCCACCATGGTTGGAAACCCTAACACCACATTTCCTGCTTTGTCACTTTAGTAAGACCCTTAACGGATGCATTAACTAAGTTTTTGCAATGAATATATATATATTCACTGCAAAAACTTTCGTAATCCGTTAAGGGACTAGTAAAGTGACACTAAGGAAAATGATTCTTTCTACCACCCCACCCTGCAGACACTGAGCGGTGTTGGGTGTGTGCCTTGCAGTCTTCGCCTAATGCTCACCCCATTCCATAAGTAAACAAGCTGAGATGGGTACAGGATGGGAGAATGGGGTGATCATTAGGGCTGATGACTACAAAGCACACCCCCGATGCCTGCCAGTGTCTGCAGGGTGGAGGTGGGGTGTAAGGGTTGGAAACCCTAACACCACATTTCCCTGCTTTGGTCACTTTAGTAAGAACCCTAACTGATGCGTAAACACATTTTTTTGCAATGAATTTCCTTACTTTTTCAGATAGTATAATCATATCCTTATTTGTCTGTGGGAGCCCCATAGATACATAGATACTTAGATACATAGATGTTGTCAGCAGATAAGGGCCTTGTGGCCCATCCAGTCTGCCCTATTCCTCTTTGTAATGCTTAAGGTACTCTAGATGCTACAAGTTCCCCCCCCCTTTGCCCTAGCTTAGTCATTTCCATGTGCCCATCCCACGCATTCTTGAATCCCTGAACCATGGCCACCCCCACCACCTCATGGAGAGACTGTTCCATCTGTCCAGCACCCTTTCAGTGAAGAAACATTTCTTCAAGTTCCCCCTAAGTTTCCCCCTTCTAGTTTCATGCTGTGCCCCCTTGTTCTGCTATTTCCCTTCATGTGAAAGATGCTCCAGTCTGGTACCCTGTTGAGCTCCTTTAGATACTTGAAGGTCTCTATCATGTCCTCCCTCTCTCTCCTCTCCTCCAGGGAGTATATATTGAGAGCTCTGAGTCTCTCCTCATACGACTTATGCTGCATTCCGGACACCATTTTTGTCACCCACCTATGTACCGTCTCCATCCTGTCTATTTCCTGCTGGAGATGGGGCCTCCAGAACTGAACGCAGTACTCCAGATGAGGCCTTACTAGGGAGTTGTACAATGGTTCCATCACTTCCCTACTTCTACTTGTTATACCCCTTCCTATGCACTCTAGTATTCTTTTAGCCTTTCTGACTGCTTTGTTGAACAGTTTAGCCACTTTGAGGTTGTCTTCTATGATTATGACTACTCCCATCCCTCTGTAGATGTGCATATGTATGTAGTTGTGGAAGTACAGGGCCCTCCGGGCCTTGCGCTTCCATTTCTATGACAACAGTGACCAGATTGGCAGCATAGCCATCTTATTACCCCACCTCATGTACCCCGGTACAGAAAAATTGTCAAATCCATGCTAAAACATAATTCTGCACAACTGCAATGCCATTCTATGCCACAGGTGTGAAAACACATTTTGGGCAGGATCTGAAAAATGACAGCTGTGAGATACATGAGGTGGGTAAGAAGACAGCTATGTTGAAAATCTGGGCTAAAAATATTTAACATTTCTGAAGTTACGAGCAAGTGTAGCGAAATTGCAACAAATTGTCATAAGTTTGGCATTTTTTCATATTTTGACCCCAAATGTTCAACATACTGTTCTTATGACCCCACCTCATAAACCCCACAGATGAAAATGTAAAAATCCATACTGAAACACCATTCCATGCCACAGGTGCGAAAATACATTTCGGGCAGGATGTAAAAAAAATGGCAGCTGTACTGTTCATGAGGTTTTACTAGGTGTTGTGAAAAAATAGTTATGTTGAAAATTTGGTGGCAAAATATTGAAACTTATCAAAGTTATGCACATGCATAGAAAAATTTCAACAAACACACTTACCTTGGGCATTTTTAGGAATTTTTTCACCAAATTTTCAACATGGCCTTTTTGAGACCCTACCTCATGAACACTGGTGGTGACATTTTGTTATTCAGGCCTGAAAGGTGATTTCATGCAGCAACTACAAAATCACCTTCTGGGCCCAATTTAACAAAACAACAGTTGCAGTGTTCATGAGGTGGGGTCCCAAAAAGGCCATGTTGAAAATTTGGTGCAAAAAGTACAAAAAATGTCAAAGTTAGCAACAGAAGTTCAAAACGCCATTGAAATACATTATACAGCACTTACCTTGATTCCTCACTTCGTGGTTCAGCTTTGAAGAGTGCAGACATGTCCTGGTCCACAGAAGATGACAGTTGATGACCTCTACTGGTAAGTATAGGGCAAGAGGAGGTTGTGGTGTGGTGGGTGCTCAGTGAAAGGGTTGGAGTGGTGGAGGTAGACATCGGGGACAACAAGGGAATGTTTTCTTTTTTTCAGGCTTAAAAATCAAAAAAACGTTGGGGAACTGTTTTTATTTTACAGAGTACAAATAAACAAATATTTCAGGACACTGGGAGTGGGCTCCCCAGTGTCCCACACTGCTGAAGGGGACTTGAGAATGGTGACACAGGGGTTGGGCACCCTGATGTTGGCACCTATAATTAAAACAACAAGCTTTGGGGGGGCATCCAACACCAGGGGTGGGCATCCCGGTGTCAGATTTTACAAAGAAAGAGTAATTAAACTATTTCAGGACACTGGTGGTGGGCTCCCCAGTGTCCCACACTACAGGGGGGTGTCTAAATGCTGGCACGGGGATCGGGACCTCTGATGTCAGCTACTAAATAAAGCAATGGTCTGCAGCAGTTTTTACTGTAAAGCAGGCAACGTTCAGCATTGAGCAAGGCACTATTTATAATGCTTTTCTCATGCCTCAGCCTCCTTCCACTTGGAAATCTTTATACCTGAAATAATACTTGAATTAGATAAACACCAGTAGGTGTTTTCCTAATACAAGTGGGGCCGAGGAATCAGATTCTGGGGTCAGTTTGTCCCAGAAATGCCTAGAAGTGTCATTTTTTTCCACAGCCATATTTGTGCCAAAGATTGTGGTAGCTGTTTGCATGACACACCCGTCCTTGTTTTTGCAAAACAGTGGGATTTTTCCGCAATTTGCGGCATAAACTCCCCCTTGTTTCACGAAACAACTGCCACAATTTGTGGCACAAATATGTCTGTGGACAAAATTTACATATTTCTGGGCATTTTGGAGGCAAACTGATAAAAGAATCTGATTCCTCAGGCCCTGATTAGGTAAACACAACTGTTGGTGTTTACCAAGTGCAACAGTATTTTTTCAAATATTTATTCGTTCTTAAGCAATCCTCCTCCTCCTCCCACACGGAGTAGTTGCCTGCCAGCTACTAACTGGAAACTCTGCGTGTTTTGCCAAACACAGAACAAGAGAAAGGTTCACAAAGTGACAACACTGGAGACGTCTACAGAAGTGATTGATTTTACCAAAAATGACCCAATAATGAGTAAGAGACTAGCTGACGTCAGTGACCTTATAGCAGCTGAAGTGTGCTATCACCTCCCATTCTGGGTGACATTTGAGAGACAATGCAAGCACAAGAAATCAACATCAGCACCAGAGGGAGGTGCAAGGAATGTGTGTATGGACATGCTATGTGTAGACTTGATCATGGGATTGTCTCGTGGCCATGTGTATGACATGAGCGAAGTATGGAACAGATATGAGGCCATGTGCAGAAGCATGGGTGCTCATTTGCCTCAGCGATCAGTCAAGGAGAGCAACATTCTATGAAGAAGTTCAACACTTGGTTGGACTGAAGGCCAGCTATGCACGGCCTCTCTTGAAATCATCCCTCCTGATGTACCATGGTGATCAAGCAGAATTCATCATTGTGAAAATCCTAATAAAATCTGCTTAGCAGGCTATGTTTTCATCTGCCTTTGAATCCTGTGAAGATGAAGATGGTGATGGAATAACCCTTCAACAAAGCAACATCTTCCAGGAGATGCTACATGTTGCCCTCAGAATTACACAAGATCTGCTGGACACACCAGGACATTGTATCACATATCAAGGGATTGACGAAGAACGTGTTGAACAGGTGATCCCAGACAGTTTTTATCTGTTTCTGCACTTGCTGTTTGGAGGCATTGATTTGGTGAATGAAGGCCTGAAAGATGAGAATGATGTCAAGTGGAAGGTATGCAGCATTTCCCAGGACATTGTACTGTACATGCAGTGTCAAACTGCTATAAGCTAACGCCAAAGCATATTGGTTTGGGTCTTCCTCAACACCAGGCTACCTGATCCAAAGCTCTCATAGATCTGTTCCATGATATTAGGTACTTTATATTATTACCCTCCATGAAATTGTCGGAAGCAAACCAGCTGCCTGCCCACACACAGTGCTCCCTCCTGGAGCAGGACCTACACGGGTGCTGAAAGAGGTAATTAAACTACCTCAAGAAGCAGCACCCTTGTGAGGGGGGTTAGCCCGTTGACGCGCATCGACTGCCCCACCCACCTTGGCTCGGCACTACCTATATAGGTGATATCACTTCCCATCTATTGTTTTACTAGGTGATATCACTTCCCATCTATTGTTTTACTAAGTCCCCACTTTTCCATTTGCAGGTTATACCTGCTAGCCACTAGAGGGACCCTCTGACTTTTCACCTCTGACTCACCACCTGAATTTCCTACTCCTCCTACTTCCTGGAACTCCTCTACCTGCTTACGCTACTTCTCTCCCCTACTCTCATCTCTGCCTCTGCCCACATCTCACCCTCACACCCAGCCTCCTAGCTAGCCTATATACTGACCCCCTGCCCTCCCACTGGACCCACACCCAGCCCGCCATTAACCCCAGTGACCACTAGGAGTCACTATTTCCACCCTAACTTGGCCCAAACCCAGCCTGCTTTGAGCCCCCTAGAACCTGGATCCTCGCTCTCACCCAGGTCCTAATTCAACTGCCCTACCAAGGTCTCGAATCTTGTACCCTGTCCACCAGAGTCCATGACACTACCACTACTCCAAAGTGGTATCTACACTTTCTGAAGGGCAGCCAAGATACTTGAACTTTTCTGCCCTGCTGCTACTTTAGGCACTATGTTTGTACACCTCCTCCTCAAATGCCTCCTCCTCATTTACATGTTAGTAACTGCATCCCATCAGCTAGACATCTCCCCTGGCCCACTTGTACCAGCACCCATACCTCTCCCTGACCTAGTCCGATCCCACCCTACACTGACCATGTACCCTGGCCCATGGCACCCACCCCCTGGATGCCCCCCTGCAGCCTACCCTGGCTCCCCATAGTTACTACTAATCCTCGCCCTCCTGACCCCTCTAACACTGCCCATTCCTTGTTCCCCTATGGCCTCCTCCCCATTCCAGTGAACCCCCTGGAAGCTTACATATTACCACCTCCTGGTCAGAGCCTTGGTCTTCCTACTACTCCTATTGGGTAATATACATCCAAACCCAGGCCCTGCACCCTCCAGCCCACCAACTGGGTCCACTGGTCTCCGCATAGCCTCCATGAATATATGCAGCCTACTGAAAAAATGTGATACCCTCCAGTGCTGGGCCATGCTACATCAACCAGATATCATTGCTGTGGTGGAAACCTGGCTGTCCAAGTCCACCCCTGACTCCTTTGTCTCCCTCCCAGGCTATACCCTATACCAGGAGGATGGAGTAGGCAAACGTGGGGGTGGCTGTGCAATCTACACCAGGGACAGAATCATCAGACAAGTGCTCCCTGCCCCTGCTCTTGTAAATGGGGCCCAGGCACTTACCCTCAAACTTGCTCCTGACCCCTCCAGGGGCCCTCTTTATCTCACCACTGCCTACATCCCCCCAAAGAACCCAAACCTGGCACTGATATCTCTAACAGAATATCTTGCTACCCTCCATCACAAGGCGGAACAAGTCCTAGTGGGGACCTAGCTTGAACTGGCTCAGTGCCTCCTCTTCCACTACCTGAAATTCTTTTGCTGCCCTAGACCTGACACAACTCATTTCCCAGCCCACTAGAGTAAACCCAAAGAGAGGTACCAGTACCCTTCTGGATGTACTAATCACCAACCACTCCCCAAAAATCCATAACATCCAGGTCCTCCCAGACTCACTAAGTGACCACTCCCCTATCCTATTCCTTTGGGTGGCCCACACTCCCAAACCCACAGCCATGACCACACTCCGCAGGCGCCTCTGACCTGGTGGGCTGATAAAACGCAAACAATTTCTTGACCAGACTAACTGGCCCCCCATTCATCATGCGCTCGACCTAGACACTGCCCTCACCTTTTTCTCCAAAACCTTTAACAAGGCCTGAGACCTCTTTGCATCCCTCACAAGAATTCTATCCAAGAAACGTAATGCACCCTGGGTTACCCCTGCCCTACTACAAATGCTCAGAAATAGGGATAATCTCTGACACCTTGCCATGTAAGCAAGCCGGATGGCTGATAGACAGGCCTACAATGCTGCATGGAACAGGTGCACATGGGCCATCCGTAAAGCCAAGGCCAACCATTACCAGGCCACCCTCACCTCCTCCTGGGGGTGTGCCTAGATGTTCTTGGACAATGTTAAACAACTAAATGGGAACTCACGTTCCCCTTCCCATCCCAACTCACTATTGATGGTTCTACCTCCACCGAACCTGCCTACATAGCAACCTACCTTAACACCTCCTTTACTAACCTTAGCTCTGTCATCCCCAGTAATTTCTTTGACCCTCACCTCGCCCTACCTCCCACTGTCCTCCAATGCCCCAGCTTCCACCTACTTAGGGTATCTGCCCAGGAAGCCAGACCTCTCCTAATTAAAGCATTAAATAGCAATAACCCCGGCAGCGACTCCCTGGACCTCTGCATTCTCCGGCTGGTGCTGGATGAAGTCCTTGTCCCACTCACCAGCTTACTAAACTGATCCCTCTGCCTGGGACAATTCCCCACTGCATGGACAGTGGCCATAGTCACACCCATTCATAAAGGGGGAGACAGGTCTTCTGCCGGGAATTACCGACCGATCTCCATCCTCCCCCCTCCAAAGCCCTGGAAAAAATGGTGGGCATTCAAATCACTGAATATCTGACTAAGCATAACATACTATACCCAGAGCAACACGGCTTCCGTGCTGGTCACAGTACTGGTACTGCACTAGTTGAGTTCTCCAATTTCCTACACTCCTCCCTGGATGCCAGCTCCCTAGATGGTGCAGTGTTCGTTGACCTCTCAAAGGCCTTTGACACTGTCTACCACCCTCTTCTGCTGGATGCCCTCCGCCACACTAGTTTCTCTGCTGGTTCTCTTGCCTGGTGCACAAGCTATCTATCTGCTTGCTCCCATTGCGTAAAAATCAATGGGACACTCTCTGAAACTTGACCCATACACTCAGGGGTACCCCAGGGCTCCATCCTGGGCCCCCTACTCTTCTCACTCTATCTAAACACCCTGCCCAGTGCACGCACTGGTAAAATTCTTTTGTATGCAGACGATGCTGTCATTTTTGCCACCCACTGCAATCCCACCTCCCTCCAGGACACCCTACAACAATCTTACAATGATGCCGAAGCCTGGTTTAAAGAGCACAGACTCGTCATCAACCTCAAAAAACCAAAACAATGCTTTTTTCCCACTCCCAAAACAAAGCCTGCAACTTCCCACTCCATATCCTCCCCAGTACCAAACAACCGCTTGAACAAGTCTGCTCCTACAAATACCTTGGGGTTTCCTTTGACTCTGCCCTCACCTACCACACCCACATTGATGCGCTTGCATCCACCACCAACACAAGGCTTGGCATCCTCTATCACTATAAAACTGCCTCCCCCGATGCTCTCCGACTTGCAGTTACATCTTCAGTACTGTCCCTAGTTGACTATGGCCTGCTGGTCTATGGTACTGCTGACACTACCGCCCTCAAGAAAATTAGGCTCACCCTAAATAAGGCCTGCAGGCTGATTACCGGTGCCCCCAGGCTCACTCACACTTGTCAACTGTATGACGAAGCAAAACTGCTTAACCTAGATGAACGGCTATACTATCAAACCTGCCTCATCACAAAAAAAACTCTACTCGGACTATCCCACCCCAGGGTGACAGCCTTCATCCGCCACACCCAACCCACTATCCCAACCTGAACCTCTAACAAGACCAATCTACTGGTTCTCAGATCCAGGACCACCCATGGTCAGAGATCCTTCTGCTACAGAGCTCCATCCTGGTTTAACTCTCTCCCTGCTCCCATCTCCAATGCCCCCACAATCTCCAACTTCAAAACTGCCTTCAGAGCCAACTGTTTAACACCGCTGCTGCTCATCCTGTCTCTATATGGCCTTGATCTCTCCACACTTGACAACACCCACTGGGCGGCACTCCACCTCACCCCCCAACTTCTCCCCCATTGCATGTAGCCTTTGTTAATACCAGCATGTGCTCAGCTGTATCAATGTAATTGCAACTAAATTGTACCAATGTAATTACAACAAATTGCATAAATGTATGAAACCACTCTGTGTATCTCTAAGGATGTGACTTTTATGCTGTAACCTAAATTTGTTCTGTCTGTCCTCTATGTGATGAAGTACCTTTGGAAATGAGCCTCTGGCTCAAAGGTTGTAAACTGATGTACAAATAAATAAATAAATAAAGTAGTACAACTAAACCCTCTCAGTTTATAAAGATGTCTCAGGGAAACTCTAAACGCAAGAAGATACAGAAACAATGCAGTTGTTGTTCTATGCATACAGAAGGGACTAAACAAGAAATGTTTATATGTGAAAATTGTTTATTAATAGAAACTCTGAAGGAGGAAATAAAAATCTTAAATGTAGGGTTGAAGTCCGGAAAGAAATAGGGGAGTTGGAAAACTATCTTGATACCATGGTGGAGAACCTTTCAGTTCAAGGACTAAATTTAGTAACTAGCACCCTTTGTAATATGAAATCAGGCCCATATTTCATTAAAGAAGAATAGGAAATAGTTACATCAAAATACCCAAATTGTTCAACAAATATAAAACCACAAGTGTTTGGTATTCCCCCAGCCATAAATGATCAGATAGTAACTTCCAATAGATATGAGATTCTAGACCCCAAGCTTCCAATCTTGTCCAACAATGCTGAAAATGATAGTATCATACTATCAAGCACTTCAAAACAAAATTATTATGTAACCTCAAATAAATTGGAGGAGGCAAACAGGAGTGGCCTAAATATACCTGTGATCGAAAACAATAATTTGAATTCACAAACTAAAAATCATCAGAGCCATGACAATTATTGCAACTTAAATGTGAATTCAACTCCACTGAATGCTAACAAAGAGTATAGAGGCATCCTTGTTATAGTTGACTCTATTACAAGGGGAATGGATTCATTAGTATGTGAAGGGAGAAAAGAATACACTGTAGTGAGTACCCTTCCAGGAGTGAGACTGTCTGACATAGGACCATTATTGGATGGCTTCATGGAAGGGACCTCACCTCCATTGGTTATACTCCATGTAGGAGTTAATGACATAGGTAGAAGTCACAGAGCTACTATTCAAGAAAACTTTAAACAATTAGTAGACTGAATTAAAAACAAAGAGGGTGAAATTATCATCTCAGGGATTCTGCAGATACATGGAATTCATGCTTACAAAAATGAGACCATAGATAAAGTAAATATATGATTATGACATTTTTGTAGACTAAATAAAATTGGCTATATGGACAATTCCATCACATTTCAAAATAAAACAGCTTACAAACTGGATGGTATGCATCTAAATAAAATGGGAACAAGGTTGTTAGCAGAAAGAATAAATGAGGTTATTCAACTCCATTTAAACTGGCCACAAAGGTGGAAGTCCAAATGGATATAAAGCCACAAAAAATAAATAAAAATAATAGTACTATAAAACCAAACCAGGCATGGAAAGGGGTATTACTAAATGCAAGAAGTTTGGTAAACAAAATGGATGAATTTAAACACTTCCTAAATTCCCATGAAATTCATATAGCGTTGGTTACAGAGACTTGGTGGGATGATTCTGACCCCTATAATAAAAACATAGTTGGATATACACTTTATACCAAGTCAAGAATCCATAGGAAAGGAGGTGGAATTGCTGTATATATAAAAAACAAAATAAAAAGTGAAGAAATTATTCATGAATGAAATAATTTGGAAATGCTTTGAGTAAAATTAATTCCATCAAAAGGCATTAAAATAAACCTTGGTTTAATTTATAGACCATCTTCAATTTCCACTGATAATGATAGTCAACTAATTGATTATACATCAAATCTAGATCCTTATGAGAAATGTATACTAACTGGTGATTTTAACCTGCCAGGAATAGACTGAATTAATTTAAAAGGAAATAATAGTACTGAATCCAGATATTTACAAGCAATGGATCAGGCTGGGTTAAATCAAAAAGTTAATGTCTGTACTAGAGGAAATAATATTCTCGATCTTATATTGTCTAATTAAGAAAATATAGATAATATTGAAGTCATAAATCCCCTTGGTGACCATCAAATGATATTATTCCAGGTTAAAGAGGATACCCCCATAGTAAGTTCTATTAGGTCTACACAAAAATGTAACTTTACTAAAGCTGATTTTCAGACATTTAATCAGTCTATTAAAGACTGGGACTGGTATAAAAATGTTCAAAACCAAACTATAGATGAAATGTGGAATACTTTTTTAAATAAGCTTACATTAGAAACTAGAATTCATATACCTAACAAACAAACACATAATAAAGTTAAAAACAACAATGGATGGTTTAATAATTATATAAAAAAAAAGATATAAAAAATGTATTGTATAGAACATTAAGAAAAACTAATAAACCTGAGGGTATGAAACTATATAGGGCCTTAGTTAAGGAAATTAAATCAACTATTAGGAAAGCTAAGGCCAACTATGAATTGACCCTTACTTCTAAAACTAAGGACAATTTTAAACTGTTCTATGCACACATAAATAGAATGAAAACACCATTGCATGTCATAGGCCCCTTTAAAAAATTGGATGGAGATATAGCAAATGACAAGGAAATGGTGGATATCCAAAATAAATACTTCTGTTTGATATTTAATACTACCACTACTATTAATTCTCAAAAAAAATTCACCTTCAGTTCCAGAAAAAGTTAAATTGAGTGTCAAACAGGTACAGGGATGTCTGAACAAACTAAACATCAATAAATCTCCTGGCTCAGACAATATTCACCCTAGAATATTAATAAAATTATCAGAAAATATGGCACCACCGTTAACATATATTTTTTCGAAAGTCCCTAGATTGGGGACAAGTTGTCCAGAGTTGGAAGGATGCAGTAGTTGTACTGATTCTAAAAAAAGGCCCCAAGTCGGCTAATGAAAACTTTTGTCCTATAAGCCTAACCTCTATTATATGTAAGATTTTGGAAGGCATAATTAAAGAGATGATTCTAAAACATCTAGATAGCCAGAATTTGATAACCATACACAACATGGTTTCATGAAGTCCCACTCACGTCAGACCAATATGCTGTCTTTTTATGAAAAAGTAAGTATGGCCTTGGATAAAGAGGAGGCGGTGGATGTGGTTTTTCTTGATTTTTCCAAGGCATTTGATAAACTGCCACATGATGAGTTGATAAGGACATTGGAAAAAAATAATTTAGATGTCAACTTGCTAAATTGGATTACATCATGTCTGGAAGGGAGGAGGCAGAGGGTGACCATAAATGGAACGCTGTCAGACTGGGCAGAGGTGATGAGCGGGTCCTCCAGGGTTCTGTTTTGGGACCCTGTCTCGTTAATATTTATGTATCCCCACTTAAATGTGATCACGATAATATCTGGCTAACTAAATTTGCTGACGATTGTAGGACTGGGGCAATTGTTAACAATACTGAAGATGGTACTAAAATGCAAAAAAACCTTAAGGATATAGGGAATTGGACAACTCAACATAAACTAGAGTTGAATGTGACTAAGTGTACTGTAATGCATTTAGGAGTTAAAAATCTAAATCTACCCTATAGTATGATGGATAACACATTACCTGTCACTTGTGAAGAACGCGATTTAGGGATTACTATAACTTCTGATCTCCATTTTAGTACCCTCTGTAGTATAATTACAAAAAAAGATAATCAAATACTTAATTGTATATTAAGGCATATTAAGAGTAGAGACAAAAAAGTTATTGTTCCCTTATATCAGGCCTTGGTTGAGCCCTATTTAGAATCAAGTGCTCAAGTTTGGGCACCTTATAAAAAGAGCGATGTTACTAAATTAGAGAGTGTACAGAGAAGAGCAACAAAGATGATAAAAGAATGTTACAATATGAGTTACCCAGAGAGACTTAAACACCTAGATATGTTCTCTCTACAGTATAGGAGAATGAGGTGGGATATGTGCATGACTTTTAGAGCCCTACATGATAAAGCATTATGGTTAGATTATGGTCTTATTCATAAGGAACAAATATATAATATTAGGGGACATCCATTTCAATTGGTAAATAACAAATGGAAATTACTAAAGAGAACATCTTGGTTTAGTCAAAGAGTGATTAAACAATAGAATAGCCTACCATATGAGGTGGTTACAAGCAGTACAATGGAACAGTTTAAAACAAGATTGGATGTTTTCTATTTAAACAAACATGGGACATCTTAAATTTTAAGGCAAGCAACCTAAGGAAGTCAGTCTACACATGCTTGAAAACCCTATGAAACCTATGAAATCTATGAATGTCGGCAATCATACCACTGGTTTTGACTCTGTTTGAAGAATCAACACCACAATCACTCAAATTATCCTAAAGAAGGTTGCAAGGAATGGCTATGTTTACATCCGAGACAATATTGTAAAAGAGCGGATGATCCACTGCTCCTACGACAACACTGATGTCTTTGAGGCAACACTGGCTGGAAAGAATAACTTTCATTACACACAAATTATGGTATGGCAAAGAGGTCCTCCTCCACAGCAATGTGGTCCAGGTGGCAGGCAGATCCTGAGATCAAAAACTATAAAGTCTGATGCTCTGCAAGCGTTTCAAATTATTGATCATGCTAGCTTACCATCTGGTCAAAGGCCATCATCTTCCTTCAATGCTGACAACATGATAGATGTGGATGAGTGGTTCAGCAACAGTAAAGAAAGGCAAAAGGCAAGGTAAAAAGACTTGACCTGGGTCATGTCATGAATGTATGATGAAGAACATCTGTCAGTTCCTGCCTTGGGAGCATTCAATGAAGCTACCAGTGTTATTAATCTACCAGTGGCAACAACAGCAGGCATGTTGCCCATTCTTCAGGCACCAGAAGATGACTATGATACACTCACTGCTGTGAACAATCACTTTGTGAGCATTTCAAATCACGTAGGCCAGAAGCGTACCATCATCACCGCTCACCAGCCATTGTACAGCAAGGGCAAGGAGCTCGTATGGGCTAATCCTGAGTCTGAGAATGTAATCTTTCTCATGGAAGGACTCCATGTGTGCTTAAACTTTCTGAAAGCCATTGGCCAACACATGGAAAATGCTGGGCTGGATAATCTGTGGACAGAATCAGGTGTGTATGCAAAAAACACTACCGAGGCCATTTTTTTTTATTTTCTTGTTTTGGTAACTGGGTAAGGCCCACTAGGCACAAGTGTCTGTTTTCAGGGGTGACCTGGGAGCACTGGGGTGGTTAAGTGACTTAATCAGAGTCACACAGTATGTAAGTGGAGGATGTGGAAATCAAATTCAGGTCTGCTGGGTGTACCTAGCTCATTCAAATCTCATTACTCTGACCTCTAGGCTATACTGCCAGCCCACATGCTGGATGGCAAAGCCTACTGCCATGCAGTTCAAGCACACAGGCTGACATATGAAGCTCTGTGGTGTATCAGGTGGCCAATGTTTGAATCGTGGCTGGCTGCAAACGATCACACACATGATGTGGAAGTCAAAGAACTTGTACAGACTGTAACTTAGCTTTTTCAGGAGAGAGGTAAAGCCAGTTGAGTGGAATAGAACAAGGCCAATCTTGCCAAGTTCCTATCTGAAGTCTTCATGAACAGGGGTAAGGAGCTACATCAGTAGTATGAGCTGGTAACAGGAGGTGGCTTCACTGATCCTACAGATGCAATATCAAACAGGAGAGACAATATCACCCTTAGTAGAAACCATGAAGAGGATGACACCTGTCTGATACTGCATGCATGCGAGGCAGTCGACAGAGGCTATGAACAAGCGAGGGGTGGGGTGGCATTATACGTCAAAGATGACATTAGGGTGACAGAAGGGCAGGAGGAGGAGGTAGGGGAGACAGAGCTCATGTGGGTCACGCTTGACAAATGGACTGGGGAATCGTTGAGGATAGGGCTGGTTTACAGACCTATGATGCAGGGGGAGGTACGGGATAGACAGCTGATACAGGCAGTTACAAAGATGGCTCTCAAGGGGGAGTTTCTGCTAGTAAGGGACCTAAACCTCCCCGACATGGATTGGGGATCCCAGCTGTGGTATCAGCTAGAAGCAGGGAGACCCTACAGGCGCTAAAAGGGGTATTCATGCAGCAGCTGATCAGGGAGCTCACTAGGGGAGATAACCTGCTGGACATGGTCCTCACAAATGGGGAGAGTGTGGCTGAGGTGGTGATGGGTGATGGACTAGGTAATAGTGATCACAGTACTGTGCAGTTCAGGGTAAAAACAGGGAGGGAAACAAATCAGACTAGAACAAGGGTGATGGGCCTCAGAAAGATGGACTTTAACAAAATGAGGATATTTGAGGAAGAAATGGCAGGGAAGGGGAATATAGGGGATGTTGAGGAGCTATGGGGAGCTGTCAAAGGAGGGGTATTGAAGGTCACTGCAATTTGCATTGAGAATGTGAGGAAGAACAAAAAAGGAGGAGACTGCTGTGGTTTACAAGGGAGGTGGCAGGGGCGATCAGGGTAAGGAAAAGAGCATTCAGAGAATATACGAAGACACAAACGGGGGAGGACAGGGAGGCTTATAGAGAGAAGAGGGTGGCAGGGCAGAAGATAAGGAAGACTAAAGTGGATACTGAGGAGAAAATAGCTAAGAGGGCCAAAAGGAGGGATACAACTTTTTTTTAGGTATGTGGTGGAAAGAAAGAAGGCGAGGTAGGGGATAGTAAGGTTGTGGGGGGAGGGGAATGCAACTGGAAGAGGACTTTGGGAAAGCAGAGGTGTTGAATAACTACTTCTGCACTGTCTTCACGGAGGAAGGGGAATGTAGGGGACCAGAGCTGGGGGGGGGGGAATGTCAGGGAAGGCAAAAAAGTGTATCCTAGTGTGTTCAGCATGGACAGGGTAAGGGAGGAACTGGGTAGGTTAAAGGTGGATTAGGCAATGGGGCCAGACGGTTTGCACCTGAGGGTACTCCAGGAACTGAGGGAGGAGCTGGCAGCCCCACTGATGAGACTGTTTAACTTGGCCATGGGCACAGGGTGTGTGCCAAGGGACTGGAGGAGGGTGGATGTGGTGCCACTGCACAAGGGGGGCAGTAAGAAGGCAGTGTAAAATTATCATCTGGTCAGCTTCACCTCGGTGGTGGGTAAGGTGATGGAGGCACTAATAAAACAAAGGGTGGTGGACTACCTGGTGGACAGCGGACTGCAGGACGAATGGCAACATGGATTCACTAATAGGAGGTCCTGCCAGACAAGCCTGAGAGAGTTCTTCAAATGGGTGACGCAGCTGGTTGATGGGGGGGGGTGGATGTGGTCTATCTGGACTTCAGTAAGGCCTTCAACACTGTCCCTCACATAAGGCTAGTAAAAAAGCTGGAAAGCTTAGGGGTGGGACAGAAAATAGCTAGGTGGGTGGAAAATTGTTTGGCAGGCAGAAGTCAGAGAGTGGTGGTAAATGGGGTGCATTTCCGTGGCGAGGGGGTAACAAGTGGGGTGCCCCAGGGGTCGGTGCTGAAACCCCTCCTTTTTAACATATACATCAGTGATATAGCAGAAGGTCTGAAGGAAAGAATGTGCCTATTCGCGGATGAGACGAAAATCTGCAATAGGGTGGACACCGGGGAGTGGGGTAGAGGCCATGAAGCATGACTTGAAGACTCTGGAAGGGTGGTCGGAAACTTGGCAACTAAAATTCAGTACCAAAAAATGTGCTGTAGTGCATCTGGGGTGCAAATACCCATGAACAGCTTACACTCTAGGTGGTGAGGAAATAAAAAAAAAAAAGGAAAGGGATCTGGGGATTATAGTATCAAGCAACCTTAAGGTGGGTAGCCAGTGTAGCAATGCAGTGGGGAAGGCAAATGGAATGTTGGCATGCATTGGGAGGGGCATAACTAGCAGAAGGAGGGAGGTGCTGATGCACCTGGAGTATGGGGTCCAGTTCTGGAGACTGCACCTACACAAGGACATTGATGGGACGGAAAGGGTTCAGAGAAGAGAAACCAAGATGGTGGACAGTATGCAGGGGAAACTTTATGAACAGAGGTGTAGGGAATTGGATCTGTACCCATTGGAGACTAGAAGGGAGATGGGGGACATGACTGAAACTTTTAAACATGTGAAGGGGATCAATAAAGTAAAGGAGGGGAGCTTGTTTAGAAGGAAGGAGGGGGCTAAAACTAGAGGGCATAGCCTAAGATTGGAAGATGGAAGATATAGAGGCAATGTGAGGGGCGATTCTTCACGGAGAGAGTGGTGGAACCCTGGAATAGACTACCAGAGGAGGTGGTGGAGGCTGAAATGGTAGAGGGATTTAAGAGGGCATGGGACAGACATATGGGATTGGGAAGTGATGGGAAGAGGAGGACCCGTAAGAGTGGAGATGAGTAGGGGAGGGGGGAAAGGGCAGACTCAATGGGCTGTTGAGGTCCTTTTCTGCCAACAGATTTCTGATTCTGTGATCTCGAGATACAGATGTCATGCTTCTGCTGGTGCACTTTCGGTCCACAAAAGCAGCTGAAACATGGATGATCTCTGGAATGGCCAGGAAATGAAGATGCTACCCAATAAATGTTATATCTGAGAGGCTTGCACAGCCTGTGAAGGACAGCCTGCTCAGCTTCCATGCACTAACAGGCTGTGACACAACGTTATCCTTCAGTGAACATGGGAAGAAGTCATGCTGGAAAATGTTGTGTTGGCCATGATGGAGCTGTCACCAAAATGAGAAGTTTGTGTTTCACTTGTACAGCACTCCTAAGATGCCAACCATTGACCATGCTAGGCTACAGCTCTTTGCCAAGGAAGGGAGCAGAGGTGTTACCCCCAACAAGAGGTGCTCTGGAACTTCACATTGCATGTGCCAACTACCAGGCAAAGATATGGCTACAGGCAGACCAAGAGCTGATAGAGGTCACGTTTCTTGCCGACACCACTGCCTGGAAGAAAGAGTCAGCTTTCCTACAAGTTGTTTGAACAAGATTGGCCCCTGTTCCAGATGTCTGTCTAGAAATACTGACCTGTAGATGCAAATCAAAGGGCAGCGCAGCTAGATGCACCTGTTTCAGGAATGGCTTGAAGTGCACCACTGCCTGCAGCTGAGATGTGACTAACTTCTGCAACCCAGCCAGCCAATAGACCTCCATACTGTAACCCAGCTGGCTAATAGATCTCCATACATGGACAAAAAGATAAAATTCATACATATTGGAATGGCACGTTGATGAACAAAGGCACACAGAAAGCCATATGGGTGTATTGCAAAGATTTACAACAAAACAACCTGTACAACTACATTTTGAGAAAAAACATACTTTTGTGTTCAGTTCTGCTATACATTCCTATGTAAATTCAAAATGTAACTGTTGATAGCACATAGTATATACATCTAAGTGATAATAAAGTTAGTTCTTCAGGAAGATGTAGTGAAGTAGATGTCAATCTATGTGAGATTCAGAAAATACCTATTTTGACATTGCTTGACCTTTGTGACCTTGACAAAGACCTTCAGGGTCAAAATGGAGGATGGCATCCACCCACATCTTTTTCCTCCTCCTATGTGTAATTGATCTGGCATGGATACCTGCTTTCAATAAACAATACCATCACAGGTCTAAAATAATATTTTGGCTGGTCTACTAATTTGCTTACTGAGTCGTGTAGTGGATTTTGAAGTGGAATGGCATTCTGCTGTTTCACATTAATTCCATGGATACATTCCACAAGCATTGTATGCAGTTTATGTGGAAGCAAGTTGATAAATTTAATCGGAAATGCACCCACTTGCTACCTAAAGGCCCTGACACACCTACCTAGGGGTCCATAAAGCTGTATTGATGGCTGGTAGACTCTTTTGAAACAATGCCCTAATTCTGCCATTGACTCAGTGTTAATCACTGAGTGTTATTCCTCAACTTCCCGCTGAAGTGCCTTAGAATCTACAAAAGCAGTTTGTCTATGGAAAATTATTCCACAGATGCTTAATGACACCACACAGGTGTTTTGCAGACATAATCTGCACATCTTGTGACTCCATAGTGTACCTGTAAAAAAGAAAACCTTCCCATGAAGTTTTTCTTTTTAACCTGTAAACAAGAAAACAGTCCTAGATTCTCTGCGGTGCCCCTCACCACCCGCACCCACCCTCTGAACACCCCTTCCTGCACCCCTCACCCCATGCCTCCTCCAGAGCCCGGCATGATGATCTTCAGTGGGCGGGAATATGTCTGCACTCTTCAAAGCCGACCATGAACTGAAGAAATGCCGATAAGCTGTATAATGGCATAAATGGGGTGGAGAGGCGACAGAGTGGATATCTTGGCCATTTGTGTGACTTTGGCACCACATTTTCAACATGGGGTTCTTGGGACCCCACATCATGAACTCAGTCACTGTCATGTTTGTTATTCAGTCCCGAAAGGTGATATTGTGGTCACTGTGGGAATTACCTTCCAGGACTGATTAACAAAACGATAGTGTCACTGTTCATGAGGTGGAGTTTCATATGGTCACTACGGAATCGCCTTCAGAACCAATTAATGAAATGACAGTGTCATTGTTCATGGCGTGGACTCCCCAAAAAGCCTATGTTGAAAATTTGCTGAAAAATTCCAAAAATGACTGTATTCACAGTGTACATTCTGCGCGGTTCCGCATACTCGTAACTTTGAGAATTTGTTTTATTTTCACTTCAGATTTTCAACATTAACATTTTTTCACACCTCCTTATGAACAGTACAGTTGTCATTTTTCATATGCTGCCCAAAGTGTGTTTTCGCACATCTGGAGCACAATGGTGCGGTTGCTGTGCGAAATCAATGTTCGGGACAGATTAAGAAAATCACAGTGACAGTGTTCATAAGGAGAAGTTCCAAAAAGCCCATGTTGCAAATTTGGTAGACAAATTCAAGAAATGACTAGTTACCAGCATGCGCTATGCAGTTTCTACGCATGCTCGTAACTTCGCCAATTGTTTATGTTTGTACTCCAGATTTTCAACAGTGTCATTTTTGCACACCGCCATATGAACAGTACAGCTGTCATTTTTCACATCCTGCTTGAAACATGTTTTCTCACCTGTGGCACACCATGGGTGTGGTCGCTGTGCAAAATCAACGTTAGGGACAGATTAAGAAAATCACAGTACCACTGTTCATGAGCGGAGGTCCCAAAATGCCTATGTTGAAAATCTGGTGTTAAAAAATCTCCCAAATAATTGCATTACGGGTGTGTGTTGTGCATTTTCTATGCACGCTCGTGACTTCACCAATTTTTTTATATTTGCACTCCAGATTTTCAACATTACCATTTTTTTATACCTCCTCTTGAACAGTACAGCTGTCATTTTTCACATCCTGTTTGAAATGTGTTTTCACATCTGTGGCTCCATATGGTGCAGTCGCTGTGCGAAATCACCTTTCAGCTAACGAACTGATAGTGTCACTGTTCATGCGGTGCGATCACAAAAAGCCCATGTTGAAAATTTGGAATGAAAATACCAAGAAATGCCCAGGGCATTAGTGTTTACTGTCATAATGCCTTACCCTGTTGGAACTGACAGGCATCAGGGGTGTGATTTGGGATTGTCGACAGTAATGCTCATGCCATTCTACCCCCACCACCACTCTGCAACCAGTGACAGGCATTGAGGAGTGCCTTGGACTCTTTGGCCCCAAAGTTAACCCCATTCTCCTATACTGCACCCATTTCAGCATATTTCATTATGGAATGGGGTGAGTGGAAAGCCTGAACACCCCAAGGCACACCTCAACACTTGTCAGTGTCTGCAGGGTAGGGTGAGTAAAATGGCATGAGCATTATGAAGCGACGACCGAGAAGGCACACCCCAATGCCTGTCCATCTTTGCAGGGTGGGGGTGGAGTAGGTGTCAGTTCAATACTTCACTGCCTTCCTATTCTGCATCTGTCTAACTCCTGCACTTCCAGTGCTAATGCCAGCAAGCAAACATTCAATTTCTATGCACGTTCGTGACTTCACCAATTTTTTTATATTTGCACTCCAGATTTTCAACATTACCATTTTTTTATACCTCCTCTTGAACAGTACAGCTGTCATTTTTCACATCCTGTTTGAAATGTGTTTTCACACCTGTGGCACCATATGGCGCAGTCGCTGTGCGAAATCACCTTTCAGCTAACGAACTGATAGTGTCACTGTTCATGCGGTGCGATCACAAAAAGCCCATGCTGAAAATTTGGAGTGAAAATACCAAGAAATGCCCAGGGCATTAGTGTTTACTGTCATAATGCCTTACCCTGTTGGGACTGACAGGCATCAGGGGTGTGACTTGGGATTGTCGACAGTAATGCTCACGCCATTCTACCCCCACCACCACTCTGCAACCAGTGACAGGCATTGAGGAGTGCCTTGGACTCTTTGGCCCCAAAGTTAACCCCATTCTCCTATACTGCACCCATTTCAGCATATTTCATTATGGAATGGGGTGAGTGGAAAGCCTGAACACCCCAAGGCACACCTCAACACTTGTCAGTGTCTGCAGGGTAGGGTGAGGTGAAATGGCATGAGCATTATGGGTGACGACCTGAAGGCACACCCCAATGCCTGTCCATCTTTGCAGGGTGGGGGTGGAGTAGGTGTCAGTTCAATACTTCACTGCCTTCCTATTCTGCATCTGTCTAACTCCGGCACTTCCAGTGCTAATGCCAGCAAGTAAACATTCAGCATTGACAAATGCTTGTTTCTCCTTATTGCTGCAGTCTTGGTGGTTAATATTTTTAGTAGCACTTGTTAACTGTTGTATTTGTGCTGTGGTATATGTATATGTTTGAGAGGGTTCTCTGGACATAGTCAGTAATAGCCAGCATGAAATATACATTAAGTAGCAGTTAAGCACAATGTGAGGCTGTAAGGGTAATAAAGTTAAATATTTTTATGGCTGTGTACTGAGAGCTGTACTAACGTATAGCAAATGGGAGGAGGAACGAGAAAACTAGGGTTATGGGGTATAACAGGACACCAAACACATCACAAATGTTTGTTCTATGTTCCACCCATTGAGTGGAGCTGAAGCACATACAGTATGCAGGAAATCAGTCCACTTCCTTTCTCTTTCTCTCTCTCCTTCCCTCTCCCCCTGTTCTCCCTTCCCACACATGTACCAGTCTGGAGCAACTCTGAGAGGGCTATATATGTCCCTTGTAATTTGGGACAATTTTGAGAGTACAGTATGCTTTCTCCATCAGATGGTTTCAATCACTGAAGGAATGCCTGACGAAGCCCTGCAGAATGTTTTTCTTTGAAGTAGTCAATCTAGATGGAATGGGGAGCATCGGACAGTCCCTTCTGCTGGTGTGCAGCATTCCAAACTGACTGTGCCAGTGCTATTTGAGCCCATACCATGTTCGTTAGAGATGCGGTGGATGGCTCTGATGCCAGAGTGCGGCATCATTTGATTAATTAGAGGCTGGTTTATTGCCAGCTTAGCAAAAGTGCACAGCACGCTTCTTGTGCGGAGCAGAAGAAGGGCAAATAAAAGCTACTTTGCTCAGACTACCCACAGAGAGGGTCTGTTTTCTCACCGACTAACTGCTGACATGCATGTGCAGCATATCAAATGGCCAGCAAGACAAAGGGGAGACTCTGAGACTGACCGTGGTTAACAGCAGTGAGTCAGGAAAGGCAGTGAAGGGCTGCCCACTCTGGAATCTGCTTCATGGAACCCCTAGAAATAGAAGAACAGTTGCAAATTGCTGGTGCACAGCCTGCTAACTGATCTCTGAGCTCTGCTCTGGTCAGCTGCTACTCATTTTGTTCACTTATTGTGATGTAAGTGTTATATTATTACATCACAATAACACAATAAGTAAATCATACTCCCAACCAATCAATTCAATATCCCTTGCCAAGTTAATGCATTTGCAACCATTTTGGCTCCGACCAGAGTTTGTTCGCTTTTGTGAGGATATTTTTAGGAATGGCATTCCACTGTTCCACTTCAAATCCACCTCATGACTTGATAAGCAAAAGGCAGAAACAGATAACTTAAGGCTAAGACAGGACTGCAGTACATTTTTTTCTCTTTATTTCTGCAGTCTTGGTGGTTAATATTTTAATAGGGCTTATTAGCTGCTGCATTTGAACAGCGCTGTGTGTGTGTGTTTTGTGAGAAATATATATATATATATTTTTTGTTAATTCTTCTTATTCACTCCAGGCACCGGAACTCTTTCAGGCTACACAGCGTTCTGCCGCTTCTACTGCCACCGTGATCCCACCCTCTCAAGGGCATTACTTTCTCCTCGATGAACCCCTTTCCGACCAGGATCCGCGAGGAGATCGAAGGAGTGGGGCAGAGATCCAATGTTGGGCATGTGACGGTAGGCACTACGAGCTGTCACCTATCTGGGCTGGAGGGCATTTTTGTAAGTTACGCCCCAGACGTGGGATGTGCAATGCCGCCTAGCCCGTGACGTGGGTGCTCCCACCCACATCCGGAAGGCAGCTGCCTGATGTCTTCCCCTGCTTGCGAGCCCCTGTGCATCGCAGTGCTGCCAGTCTCCACCAGGGGCCACTGCTACGCCGGGCTGCCCCTGGATCACTCCATGAGGAGAGCTGTCCTCCAGACGCTCGATCCTCTCTCTCCCCTGCTGACCTCTGGTCATCCGGGCTCATTCCTGAACCTGGGTCGCTGGTGTGGCGCAAGGTGTGGTGTCCAGCACCTCAACCCTCAGCGCCACTGGGCCGGATTTATGAGAAATATTTTTAGTGTGAGCTCTCTGCTGCAAGAAAAGAGTTTACTTTCTCCAGTGTTTCAAGCATATCATGGTGCTGATACAACAAAGCCAAGCAGTTCAGGCCTTGAATGTGGGTATAGATGTGGTAATATCAAGTCAGTGTGGAGAAAGTGAATGGGAGGGGTCTCCCTGGGTCATCTGGTAGATCCACTGCACAGCCTTCAGTGCTACAGAAGCTACTTCCACTCCCAAGTGCCATCAGAGGCTGGGAGAAGAGCCATGGGTGGATCACGTAGTGCTCTGATCTGGCATGAGACTAGGATTGGGGGAGTAGAGGCAGGAGAAAGAGGCTGGTCGGCCAGCTGCAGTTCACTGCCCCCCAAAGCTTACAGAAAACATTGCCTTATCAAGGAAAGTAATGTTGCTTGACAGGTATCTAGCCCATGATGCACATGGAGATGCAGCTGAAATGTGTCCTCAGTTGCCCACAAAAAAATCATCAGGGGACTCACAGAGTGGGGTTTCAGCTCTGTGGGAATGCTAGCCAGCCAGCCAGGAGAAGCAGCAGCATCCACTCCCACACCAAATTCAGTAGTGACTCTGACTTAGCACTGTAGTCAGAGACATAGTTCAAACAACATGAAGTCTTGCTGTATTCTGACATATGCAGTTAGCCCCAGCACTTGAACTGCTCCAGAGAGAAGAGAGTTAAATTCTATGCAGGGCATAGAACATTGAGCTCGAGCTCGGTTCAAACCTCTGTCTGCTGCACTTTGAAGTGTAACTGTCAGATTCTTTACTCCACCTAACTGAACAGTCGCTCCGGAGATTTCTCCTCTGCTCACAGTTCTCGGTCAATTAAAGTCGTTGGTTTTACCGATAAATTCATAGTTTTTTCGGTTCAGATCCCTGTCTGTGGTACAGTAAGTGCGTAGGTAGTGGACTAGATTTGGAAAAACTTGTGGAAATTGTAAACTTGATTTTCAACCTATTCGGCTGAACTGGTTGCTGTTTAGAACTTGTGTTATTGTTTTTTTCTTTGGATTTATTGTGTGGTAATGGTCCTAATCGGTTTAAAAAAAAGGTGTTTTTATGATTTTTTTCAAATACCCGTGACACGGTTAGAAACTGATAAGAGGGTCTTGCCTGGCTGAAGCTGAGTAAAGTGTAAGTTTTTTGATTAAGGATGGCTACGTCTGAGAAACCCAAAAGGAAAACCAGGCCCACTGGGTTTCAACACTGCAGTGTGTGTGGGGAGGCTTTTGCTAAGGCTGATCCCCACACCACTTGTGTTTATTGTCTGGAGTTTGTCCACCTCGATTCAGACTGCCAAATTTGCAAGAATTTCCCTAAAGCCACCCTGGATAAAAGATTGGGCAGGCTTAGGGAAAAGGAGGCCGAGAAGTTCGCTATCCTGGATGGCCAGCCCGGTTCGGTTCTGACCGAACCAGAAGGAGTGCCCTCTGACCAGGTCAAGACTCCTTCAGGCAAAAGGAGAGCCGATTCTGAGGGATCGGGTCCGTCAAAAAGAAAAAGAAAAGAAAAATTGGCCTGTTCAGATCCAGAACCGCATCATCCGACCGCCGAGAAAATTGTCCGAGCAATTCGCATAGTGGAATCGTTTTGTTCGGTTCCGACCGATCCGGCGCCTGCTGGCAGACGTTCGGTTTGGTCGGTTCCTCTGGTTCAAGATTATACCCCTGAAAATTTTTATGAACCAGACCTGGAGGGGGATGATGATTATGATGATGATGATGGAATAGAATGTCTGGATGAGCCCATAGAACCGGCTATCTCCCCAGACAGGCCTTCTGGTGTTTCCCCTCCTAAGCTATCTGAGTCCCCTTCCCACTTTATGTTCTACAGGAAAGTGGCAGAAACCCTTCAGCTCCCTATGGAAGAAGCTGTTGAGGAACAAGAGGAGCCTGACTATGTGGAGATGATGGACATCCCAGAGTCCAAAAGGTTCTCTATTCCCCTTCATAAGTCTTTTGGGAAACAGACACAAAAGTTGTTAAAAACTCCAAACTCATTGCCTCCTGTGGACAGATGGATGGACAAGAGGTACATGCTGTCAGGCCCAGGTACGGTGTATTTGTACCAGCACTGCAGCCATGTTGGGGTCATACAGGCTGCAGCCTGTGATAAGGCTAACATTCCCTTAGCTTCACACCCCCCAGATAAAGACTCCAGGAAGTTGGATGCCATGACAAAGAAGCAGTACATGGCATCTTCTTTGGGACTCAGGCAGGCTAATTACATGGCCTATACAACCAGGTACCAAAAGTCCAGGTGGGGCACTGTACTGGAACTGGCTAAAGCAGGCCTCCCCCCAGCTTGCCAAGGAGCTGGAGGAGGTAGTTTCTGATGGGACTGAGGCATCAAAGATCCAATTTCATGCTGCTGCTGTAGACTCCAATGATGTATCATCTAGAGTCATGACTTCATCTGTGGCTCTTCGGAGACTAGCTTAGCTCAGGTATACTAGCCTATTTCAGGATACCTAGGCTAAGGCTACGGATTTCCCTGTGGTTAATAATTCTCTGTTTGGAGAGCAGATAGAGGAATTATATGAATAAGATGGATGAATACAGGACCACCTATAGGAGTGTACAGGCCAAGGAAAGGCAGGCAACTCCTCAAAGGCAGCAAGCTAGGGACAGGGGCAGGCCTTTTCATAGGCCTTTCTACCAAGCACAGGCTTCCTCTCCTTTTTCCCAGAGGGCGTTCTTCAGAGGAAGAGGCAGAAGGGGATGAGCAGGGCTGCATCCACCTCTCAGCCTAAGTCTCCTGCCAAGCAGATACCCTGGTGTGTCAGCCCGGGTCGACTCCCCCATTCCTGTAGGAGGCAGGCTGGCTTACTACTTCCAGGACTGGAAGTATGTTACCTCAGACAAGTGGGTCTTGGAGGTAGTAAGCCAGGGACTGGCTCTCAGCTTCAAAAAATTCCCAAAGCTGAGAGCCAGATCTTTTCTACCTGAAAACATCTCTGAAACCATTGCCCTAGAGGCAGAGGTTTCATCTCTACTGGCCTTAAGGGCCATAGATAGAGTTTCTACAATCCACAGGGGCAAAGGTCTGTACTCCAGATACTTCCTTACCCCCCAAAAAACAGGGGAGTGGCAGCCCATCCTAGACTTAAGATACCTGAACAAACATCTGTTAAAGCCAAAGTTCAAAATGGTGACTCTAGGAATAATTCTTCTCTCTCTAAGGCCAGGGGACTGGCTAGCCTCCCTGAACCTAAAGGATGCATACTTTCACATTCCCAACAGGTGATCCCACAGAAAGTACCTTCGGTTCGAACTGCCTTCAGGTCTTTACCAGTTCAGAGCAATGCCCTTTAGTCTAACATCAGCTCCAAGGGTGTTCACAAAATGCCTAGCAGTAGTAGTAGTGGCATTCCTAAGGAAAGAAAATATCTCCATATTCCCGTACCTGGACGAATGGCTCATAGTGGGTCAGTCTCCAGACCAAGTCAAGTCAGATTTGAAAGTGACCCAGCAAGTGCTCACTTCTCTAGGTTTCCTTCTCAATCTTCCCAAGTCAGTTCTCAAGCCAGCGCAACTTTTGACCTTCATAGGGGTAGAACTGGACACTGTCAAAACAAGAGCATTTCTTCCCTTGGTAAGGGTAAGGGCCATCATAGAGTTGGCTTCTTTCTTCCACCTTCTGGTTTCTTGACCAGCAAGACACTTCCTTCAGCTTCTGGGCCACATGGCAGCCTCCACTGCAGTGGTCTGAGGGGCCCAATTTCAGATGAGGGACATTCAGTTTCACCTGAGGGCCTTTTGGTCTCAGAAAAAAGATCCTCTAACCAAATTTATTCCAGTGACTCAGACTGTGATCCAGGCTCTTCAATGGTGGTAGGATCAGGACAATCTCAGGCAAGGAGTCCCATTCATCACTCAGTCTCACTCCATGGTTCTAACCACAGATGCTTCTCTCCTGGGGTTGGGAGCTCACCTGGGGACTCTCACAGCCCAGGGAGTGTGGTCCACTCAGGAGTCTCTTCTCCACATCAATCTTCTGGAGCTCAGGGCAGTTTACCTCACCCCTGCAAGCCTTCTCACAATCAGTACAGAACAAGGTGGTTCAGGTCAGGACAGACAACACCACCACCATGTGGTATATCAACAAGCAGGGGAGGCACTCAGTCTACAGCCTTATTCATGGAAGCCATGAAATTATGGTCCCTGGCTTATTCTCTACAGACCTCTCTGGTAGCAGTCCACCTCCCAGGGAAGGACAATGTGCTAGCAGATGCATTGAGCAGGATCTCCCAGGGCCATCACAAATGGTCCCTGGATCCCCTAGTGTTAAAAGTGATTTTTCAAGGTGGAGCATTCCAGAGATAGATCTCTTTGCAGCCCCAGACAATCACCAACTTCCTCTCTTCTGTTGCAGACCGCCAGTCTTGGGATCAGTCCCTCTGGAAGCTCTGACTCTGACTTGGGAAGGGACATTTCTGTATGCCTTCCCTCCTTTTCCTCTTCTGTTCAAGGTTCTGGTCAAGATAAGATCACAGCCTTGCAAAGTGATCCTGATTGCTCCAGATTGGGCCAGGCAACCTTGGTACCCCCTGTCACTGTCCCTAGCAGTCCATCTTCCCCTATCTCTTCTCAGGGATCATAACCTGTTAACCTCCTCTCAGGGGAGAATCTGGTATCCCAACCTGAGGTCTCTCAATCTCAAGGCATGGCTCTTGAAGAGTTAGAATATGCAGGTTTGCATCTCTCTCAAGGGGTTCTGGACATTCTCAAAGCCTCCAGAAAAACCTCCACCAGAAAAACCTATCGTTCCAAATGGAAAAGATTCAGCATTTGGTGTTCCAAGAAACAAATAACCCCAGATACTGCTGACTTGTCTACAGTTCTGGACTACATGGTTTATCTAAATGGCCTAGGCCTCAGACCAGCTACCCTCAAGGTACACTTGTCAGCTGTTTCTGCTTTTCTGTCAGTGGGAAAGCCCTCCTCACTGGCATCTCATCCTGTTTTTTGTAAGTTTTTCAAGGGATTGATTCATTCCAATCCCCCCTTTAGGGATCCTACTCTTGCTTAGGACCTTAATATTTGCATTGCTCAGCTTATGCAACCCCATTTTGAGCCTCTGTCTTCAGCAGAGCTTAAGTACTTGACTTGGAAAACTGTGTTCCTGGTAGCTATTACCTCTGCCAGATGTATCAGTGAATTGCAAGCTCTATCAGTGGAGTATGATTTTATCTCATTCCATAGAGATAAGGTGGTCCTTAGAACCAATAAGAGGTTCTTACCTAAAGTGGTTTCAGATTTTCATTTGAACCAATCCATGTCTCTCCCTGTTTTCTTCACTGACCATTCTTCTTCAGGAGAGAGAAGATTACACAGTTTAGATGTTATAAGGGCCCTTAGCTACTACATTGAGTGTACTAAGGCTCTTAGGTTTGACTCCCTCCAGTTGTTTCTCACTTATGGTGAAGTGGGGAAGGGCAAACCTGCTACTAAGAGAACTATCGCCATGTGTATTGTCTCTTGTGTACAATTCTGTTACAAGAAGCTAGGCAAAATACCACCCTCAGGCCTGAGGGCTCATTAGACTAGAGGTACAGCTGCTTCCCTGGTTGCTGCCAGGGACATTCCCTTACCAGAGATATGCAAAGCAGCCACCTGGAAAACAGTCCATACATTCACCAAGCATTACTATCTGGATATCCAGGCTAGGAGTGATGCTAAGTTTGGTACCACAGTACTGCAGAGCCTATTCCCAAAATAGGTTTGATTCCCTCCTCCATGGAGGTACTGCTTGGTAGTCTGCATATGTCAGAATACAGCAAGACTTCATATTGTTTGAAGAAAAAAATTACTCACCTTAGTAATTGTGTTTCTTCTAATGAAGTCTTGCTGTATTCTGACCTCCCTCCATGCTTCCCCTTTCAGAACCTGGCTTTTGGGAAGTGGGCTGGCAGGTGCAGTGTTGCACCCCAGGGGTGCATTTGGGCACTCCCTATTTTTAGAGAGGGGGACTGGGTTTTGTCTTTTGTTTTTGATAGTCATAAGTTGTTCACTACCTAGTTTTTGTTTTGGATTTCTCGACTTGAGTCTTTTTGGGGGATCCAAAATATTTGGTTGCCATTTGGCTAGTAAAACTTTTACAATTTCCACATAGTGGTGTTAGTTAGTATTAGCTCGTATGAATCTGATGGTTACACTTCAAAGTGCAGCAGACAGAGGTTTGACCTGAGCTCAAGCTTAACATTCCATGCCCTGCATAGAATTTAACTCTATCCTGTCCAGAGCAGTTCAAGTGCTGGGGCTAACTGCATATGTCAGAATACAGCAAGACTCCATTAGAAGAAACACAATTACTGAGGTGTGTAATTTTTTTCTTTTCTTCCGTCTCATCATGAGACCATCTACATGCTAATAGTTTGTTCTTATTCTTGCAAAGTTTGTTTCAGAAATGGTTGTTGTTCTTTATAGTTTTCTTGTTCTGATTTTTCTCCTATTCTAAATCTTTTTTCCCCAGCTGTACTAAATTGCAGGGATCTCTCTCTCTCCCTGTCTCTGGTTAACTTGAAAAGGAGGGTTAGACAGTACTGCCAATGTTAGCCTTGTCCATTGTGTATGTGGGGGGGGGGCACAGATGCAAAGCAACAAAAATTAAAGCAGGTTAAGCTGTTGGTGGTATTTTTAGGTAATGGGAATTTTAGCCAAGACAATGGGGAGATTTCCCTACTCTTTTTGAGATGTTCCATGGGATCTTTAAAGTCTACCTAAACAATCACTGGAACAGGCAAACAGGACCTCATCTGAAGGATGACATACCACAACCATACAGAATCCCCCTTAGTACTGCACTTGGGTGCCAGTATTTATGGTATGAACCCAATCCCCATGCGGGACTAGAACTCACAAGCTTCTGTCCCTTTGATGGAGAAAATAAAACGGCAGACTCTAGGTTGTAATCAGTCACAATGGTTAAGTAATGTTTTTCTGCTCTTCATATAATTTGGAATTTCTTGGAGGTTTTTTTGTATATTTTTTGTATATTCTATTTATGCTCCTCCCACATGACACCCCCATCCAGCCATTTCTTCAGAATGCCAAAGTCCCTGATGCCCACCTGACCCCTACTGCCATTGATCAACCCCCACTGCATCTTACCAGGTAGCCTGATGTAAAACTTCATTGGGAGGGTCCCTCTCTTCTGGAGGAGAAGTGCCTTGCTGGCAAATTCACATCCTGGGGCAACAGGGCTGGTCTGGGCTGTCTCTGGGGCTTCATTGCAGCAGGAGCCAGCACTCATCATCTGGTCAGGTGGGGGGGCTCTTTTCTCATTTTCAGCCCTGCCCACAGCAGTTCTCAGCCTTGCGTGGTGCAGGCAACCTTGGGCTGGGATGTGCAGGGGGCGTGTAGAGGTGTTACATCCCCCAAGCACTGCACCCAATCTGCCCACAGGTGCCAAGGCTGGTCCCATCCCTCACCTCCCTCCCCGGGAGGGAAGCGTCCAATGGATGCTGTGAATCCCCCTTCCTGCTGGTCTCCGCTCCTGGATCCCAGGCTCGGGTCCTGAACCTGGGTCTCCAGCATGCCGAGTGATCCCCTTTGCTTGGCGCTGTGGAGCTGGCTATGATCAGTCTAAAATATAAAATGTATATAACCAAGAAAATCACTAATATTAATAAGTTAAAAGACATCAAGATGATATTTCATTTTTTATTTTTATATTTGTAAGCAGGATGAGCAAACTGCCCGTTTTCGCCAGCGACAAGTTACAAAACAAACTAAACATACAAAATATAACACACATACAAACATTAGAAATACAAATACATAAAAAACAAACAAAATATAACAATCAAATATTTAACTTAAACATGTACAAATATCATTATCCATCATATATCCAAGGCACACTGCCTTAAGGGTAGCTGGTCCATTCCACTGGGGTGTCAAGCAGACGAGGCATACTGATGAGTCCTAGTAGGACGAAACACGTGTCTATGTCTTCTGTTAGCACTCTTTGCAAACTGTGTGAGAGGCCTTTTGGCACCATGCAATTCTGCTTAAAGTTGGACCAGCATAACATTCTGTGGTGATTTGCATATGCAGCCCATGATGCTTTGCATTGTGGGGGCATGTGTGATTTTGTATTTTCTTGAAACTTGGCTTCCCAGCCAAATGCCCTTTGGGGTAACCCTTGCCTCAGTGTTTGCGCACAGAGGTTCTTTGTCTTTTAAATAATTTTTTTTATTTTAATGGGTTCACCACAATATATCCAAGGTACACTGCCTTAAGGGTAGCTGGTCCATTCCACTGGGGTGTCAAGCAGACGAGGCATACTGATGAGTCCTAGTAGGACGAAACACGTGTCTATGTCTTCTGTTAGCACCCTTTGCAAACTGTGTGAGAGGCCTTTCGGCACCATGCAATTCTGCTTAAAGTTGGACCAGCATAACATTCTGTGGTGATTTGCATATGCAGCCCATGATGCTTTGCATTGTGGGGGCATGTGTGATTTTGTATCTAATATTTAAGTCTAGTTTTAAAAGATCACTCTGTCATACTTTCTGTAATATCAACAGGTAGTAAGTTAAAAAACAAAGGAGTCCTGTATATCATTGATTTCTGGCCAAATGCAGTCTTATAAGTACATTTTTTCTGTGATCTACTACCACTAGAATTAAGGAATCTAGAAAATAACAATGAAACTACAGGGGATATAAAGCCAATCTTCACCTTAAACACAATAATACCCAGTTTATACCAAATTCAATTTTTAAGAGATAAACTGTTCGAACATTTAAGCAAAGAACAGTGATGAGTTCGAAAAGGAACATTAAGAATAAAACGTAAGATAGAATTATACGTTACCTCAAGTTTACTAAGTAAACTACAGGAAAAAGAAGAATAAATAATAATACCATAATCCAAAACACTCAACAAAAAACTACGGGCAAGTAAAAACCTAGATTCTTTGGTCAAAAACTGCTTAACTCAATAATGTGCACCCAATCTCTGATGAAGAGTTTTCCTAACGTTGTTCAAATAAGGTTCAAAAGTTAATTCTGAGTCAAGGACTATCCCTAAATATTTAAAACTATCAACTAATTCAATCAGTTTTTCATCCAGTGTGACAATAGAATTAAGGTTACTAGACTCAATCCTATTTACAAACAACATGAGTTTGGTTTTACTAGAATTAAGTACCATATAATTTGATAGCAACCATTTCTGGAGGGACTCAAAGTCAGACTGAACCCTGGCCAAAACATCATTGGGGTAGACCCAACAGTATAAATTACTGCCTCATCAGCATAAAGTATTGTTGATTAATAAGAGCAAATCGAAGGAACATAATTCATATAAAATGAAAAAAATCAGTGGGCCAAGAATTGGCCCCTGAGGTACCCCACATTTAATAGCGCTAGGAGAAGAAATGCTATCACCTATTCTAGTACAATGGGGTCTATTAGGAAGATAATTACTATACCAAGAAATAACCTTGTATGAAAAACACAAATTAGAAAGAATATCATTTAACAAACCATGATCAACCAAATCAAAGGCCTTGGCGAGGTCCACAAAAAGTGCCGCAACAGTTTGCCCTTTATCAAGGGCAACATGAATGGCACCCGTGAACCCCACCAAGGCCGTCTCAGTATTGTGATGTGGCTTAAAACCATGCTGGTAATCAGAAAGCAAATGATATTTTAATAAGTGCTTAAAGGTTTATTTATTTATTTATTTTTATTTATTTGTTCTAGGATTACAAATACCTTTGAGCCGAGGCTCTTTTACAAAGGTTCCACATCATTGGTACAATTGAGACAATCATAAGCAAAGATAACAGTTTATAAAATTAAAAAAAAAACCACATAGTTTGATCCAAAACAACTCGTTCAAGAACTTTAGATAAAGGTGATAATAGAGTTATCGGACGATAATTTGACAATACCGCAGGGTCACCAGATTTCAGGATAGGGGTAACTATGGCTGCCCTCCAAAGGTTAGGAAAGACCCCATTAGACATAGAAAATTAAATAAAACTGAAAGGGGATGAGAGAAGGAATTAATCCCTAACTTAATAGTTGGAAAATCTATTCCATCACGTAAATTATAAGGCCGTAGATCCATTTTTTGTACATATTCTTTAATCAATTCAGGAGTTACCTGATTAAAGTGAAATTCAGAAGGAGCCATCCCATATACTAGTTTACCATCATCAGAAAAAACCCGATGTAAAGCCTGATGCCCAAGGTGGTCTTTTTGCAAAGAATTTCCATAGACATGAATTCTATAATTACCCAAATTGCCAAAAAACTTATTTAAAGCTCCAGAAACAGATAAAGTATCATTAATTAGACCTATTCCAGATCTGTATAGAGATTTCAGTATATTTCTGTTTACCCCTCCCAATCAAACCATTTAGTATATCACAAGTTTTCTTGGGGTTACCAAAAGATTTATTTTGTTCCGAGAGAAAAAACATAGTTTTAGCTTTACGAACTTCTGATTTACATTGGTTCCTAAGCAGTTTATAATTTAGTAACAAGAGGGGATCCAAATTTTGTTTATATAGTTTCCAACTTTTATCTCGTTGTCTCATAAGATGTAACAAATAAGGTGTGATCCATTTACATTTAGTGTCCCTAATTTGCATTCTTTTCAATGGTGCTAACCTGTTAATCACCCCAAGATAACAAGAAACAAACACACCCAACATAGAATCAAGGTCCTTGATAGACTCAAAACCAGTCCAATTAATTCCAGAACAAGCAGCATCTACCAACTCAGATGTAAGGGACCTAATGTTTCTGAATTCGATGTATTTGGGGGGGTTGTGTATCAAACTTAGTTGACCACTGATGGAAAACTGAACAGTGATCACTCAATACATCTGGCATCACACCAAAATCATTAATCCTGTCAGGGTGAGTGACCATGATCCAATCCAACACAGTTCCCAAACTAGTTTTAAGGTTGGGTCTTGTAACCTAATTTATTAATTGAAATAGACCCAAATCCACAAATAAATCTTTAACAGAGCCACTAGGTTCTGCTGCCCAATTACAATTAAAATCACAGAGAAATATCCATTCTCTATGAACAGGAAGTTTTTGTTTAACTTCCGTTATAAGGTTTAGTCCTGACTCAATTCTTCCAGGGGAAACATAAAGATAACTAATAATTAGATGCTTATTATGTCCCAGAAGCAAATCAATAGAGATTAGATCACAGCCAGAATTACATTCAGTAAAAGAAGCAATAGTAAACTTAAATCTATTTTTAACATAGATCATAGACCCACCCCCATGTTTACCAACCCTATCTTTTCTGCAGTGTTCATAGCAGAGAAATGTCAACATCTTTAACTTTATCATTAAGCCATGTTTCAGATAGAGTAACAATATCGAAATCTTTCTGTTCAATCCAGGCAACAAAGAAAGTCCATTTCGCTGGTAGGCTCTGAACATTAAGATGTACAGTACAATTTGTAAAGATGAATCAGTCTGAGATGAAACATTCTTTACAGTATCCTTGACTCCAGGAAACACAGGATCAGGGTGGGGATGCACGGTACCAGAGATTAACAATGAAAGGACTAACATCCTTCACAACCTAACATTATTCTCAGAATGTCTCTCCCTTCTGTTATGATGCTTCAGAATTTTAAAACAACCTTGAGAAAAGTAAACATTCAAATAACAGTAGGGGGGAAAACATCGGAGGGGAATCCATTTCACATTCAAAATTATATCCTCCTTGGCTTATTGTTAATGATAACAGGCATGTATATGGATATTATCTGGATGTCTTAACAGACTATTCTTATAGGAAACGTCTACTAGATTCTGTTTTGAATTATTCCCCAGTAATGTTTTAAAAGATAGGCATCTAAAATTAAGAGAGCCTTCAGAGAAATTGTGTGCCTGTACATGGACAGAATGTGAGAACCTATACCACGTTATTTTTAACTGTCATTGGTATAATAAACCAAGGGTTCAGTGGCTTCATCCTGTTTGGGAAACAATCCAATCCTTAAATAAGGAGGTTTTGTTGAGCATAATGTTTGCAGTGAAAGATGAGCAAATAATTAACAGGGTTGCTGGTTATTTAAATGCAATTACTAAAATTCTCCTGAAATATAGTACTGAATAGATGAATTTAGTGATGATATATGTCGACTTTATATTAAGTTTAGAGCTTGTAATATATTAGGGTTTTTAGACCATTAGACTTAAACAACCTGGTGTTATCTTACCCCCGTGCAAAATGTTCAAGTGTTGTTATAAACTGCTGGACAAGTTGTAAATTGTTTGTATTTATTAATATACAGTATATATATATACATATATATATATATATATATATATATATATGTGTGTGTGTGTGTGTTTATGAGTGTCTATGTCATATTGTAATGATCTGTGACTGAACAAATAAAATTTTGAACTGAACTGAGCTTCTGTCCCAGAGGCGGATGTGCTACCAACCGAGCCATTGAGTTTAAGGCATATACCCAAATCAGACCATTGCTCTTTTTACCATTAGGTCCCTGCCTGGGTCTGACATCGCTTGCTGTTTCCCCTCCATGGTAGAGGCTCCAAGGGCAGGGCTGTCCTCCTCAAAGGCAGTTCACTATGTGGATCCAGTGGCAGTCATCACCAGGATCCAGAGGTCCCCAGGAACCAGGATGTCATACAGATGATGAGCAGGTTTTCTCCCTGAATACCAATTCCTCCCTATTCCCCTGGGGTGGGCTGAGCTCTTTGTCTGGCCTCGGCTGCATGCATAGAAACATATGAAAGGCCAGCAGAAGAAGGCCCTAAGGTTTATCAAGTCTGCTCAGTGTGGAGCTCATGCACGTATGTTACAAGTTGCTCTACCCCGTCACCTTAACCTTCCCCTTGAGTCTGTCCCCTCCTTTTAAACACCCCACTGTAATGTGATTTACTGTCTGACATTGCATTCCATATTACCACCACCCTTTCAGTGAAGAAGTGCCTTCTGACCGCCTTCCTGTACTCCCCCCCCGTCCGCTAATTTGTAGTTGTGCCCCCTGGTGTTTCTGTTCTCCACTATGCCAACCTTGTTAATGCCTTTAAGGTATTTGAAGGTCTTGATCACGTCCCATCTCTCTCTTTTCTCTCTTCAATGAGTATGTGTTTAGGTTCACCAGCATCTGTTCATTCGGAATATCCTGCTGCCCCTGAATCATCTTGGTAGCCCTCCTCTGTACTGCCTCCATCTGGTTTACGTCTTTCTTAAGAAACATAGAATTTGACGGCAGATAAGGACTGCTTGGCCCACCCAGTCTGCCCATTTCCCTACCTACTGGATAAGCTGCAGATCCTCGTTAACCAGCAGCCTACTTCTTCCTACCCCCAACCCCCAGAATTGCCTTATGACTATCCCATGCATGCTTGAATTCCGCCCTGATTTTGACTCCACAACCTCCTCCGGAAGGCCGTCCCATGCATCCACAACCTCTCTCTGTGAAAAAATACTTCCTTAAATTACCTCTGAGCCGCCCCCATCTTTCAAATTGTGCCTCTTGTTCTTACACACCTCTTTTTGAAAGATGCTACCCTCTTGGACTTTGTTGATTCCTTGAGGTACTTGAAAGTTTCTATCATGTCCCCCTCTCCCTCCTTTCCTCAAGGCTATACATATTAAGCTCCTTAAGTCTCTCTTCATTTGTCTTCCGGTGCAGACCCTGCACCATTTTAGTTGCCCTCTGGACAGCTTCCATCTGTCTATGTCTTTATGGAGATTGGTCTCAGAACTGCACGCAGTACTCAGATGGGGTCTCACCAGCTGTCTGTACAGAGGGATAATAACTTCCTGTTTTCTACTGGTGATGCCTCTCCCTATGCATCCCAGTATCCCCCCAGCCCTCCTTGCTGCCCTCTCACATTGCTTGCCCATCTTTAGGTCATCTGATATGACTACCCCCAGATCCCTTTCCATTTTTGTCATTGTTAGTATCTCACCCCCCATTGTGTACTCTTCCCCTGGGTTTTTGTTTCCCAGGTGCATTACCTTGCACTTCTTAGCATTGAATCTAAGCTGCCATACATTTGACCATTCCTCTAACCTTGCCAAGTCCCTTCTCATCCTTTCCACCCCACCTGTGCATCAACTCTGTTGCAGATCTTAGTGTCATCTGCAAAGAGACATACTTTTCCTTCCAGTCCTTCTGCAATGTCGCTTATAAAGACATTGAAGAGGACCGGTCCTAATACTGAACCCTGTGGTACCCCACTAGTAACCCTCCTTTCTTCTGAGTGGACTTCATTTATTATTACTCTCTGTGTCCTATTCTCCAGCCAATTCTTTACCCAGGCTGTCATCTTGGGACCCACTCCCAGGCTGGCTAACTTGTATATTAATCTTTTGTGTGGGACTGTGTCAAATGCCTTGCTAAAGTTTAGGTAGGCCATGTCCACAGCCCCTCCCTGATCTACTACTTTGGTCACCCAGTCAAAGAAATCTATCAGATTCATCTGGCATGACCTTCCCGCTGTGAATCCATGCTGCCTAGGGTCCTGTGCCCCTCTGGCCTCTAGATACTCGACAATTCTTTCCTTTAGAAGAGATTCCATCATTTTCCTATCACTGAGGTTAAACTAACAGGTCTGTAGTTTCCTGCTTCTGCCTTGCTCCTGCTTTTGTGAAGGGAATCACATCTGCCTCCTCCAATCTCGGCACCACCCTTCCTCCCATGATTTGTTAAAAAGGGTAGTCAGTGGTGTCACTAGTTCTACCCTTAGTTCTTTTTAGAATTCTGGGATGAATCCCATCAGGCCCCATTGCTTTGTCCACCTTCAGTTTTAAGAGTTCTTTCAGAACCCTTTCTTCTGTAAATGGGCTGGTATCAACTTCTGTATCCAGAGTGTTACTACTGTTTGTTTTATACCTCCTCTTCATTTGTAAATACTGAGCAAAATATTTGTTAAGTATCTCTGCCTTTTCACAGTCTCCTCTGCCCACCCTCCTTCCCTTTATTAAGCCTCACTATCCTCCCTTGGTCTTCCTTTTGCTCCATGATGTACCTATAAAGGTTTTATCCCCCTTCTTAACTGAGTTGGCTATCTTTTCCTTGGTTTGGGCCTTTGCTGTTCTGGCTGCCTTCCCAGCCTCCTTTTACTTTAACTGATACAGTTCTCCATCCTGCTCCTTCTGCAATTCCTTGTACTTCCTGAATGCTTTCTTTTTCTCTTGAACCTTCACTGCCACTTCCTTTGAGAACCATAGTGGTTTCTTACATCGTCTTGTTTTGTTTATTTGCTTCACACAAAGGCTCGTTACCTCTGTGATGGCAGTTTTATTATTCCCCATTGTTCTTCCCCTCCTTCCTGCCCATTTGCTAGTGCATTCCTTAGGCACTTACCCATTTTGGCAAAGTCAGCCCTCCTAAAGTCCAGTACTTTTGCCTTTGTATGGCTTGACTCTATTGCTGTGTTTATTGTGAACCATACTGTTCGATGGTCGCTAGTTCCCAGATGGCTACCCACTTACATCCTGTGATCCTCTTCATCTCCATTTGAGAGTATCAAGTCTAATATTGCTCCTCATCGAGTGTGCTCCAGTACTAGTTGTCTAAGGCATGCCCCCTGTAGGGCATCTAGAATAACTGCACTCTTCGAAGTGGCAGCTACAACTGCACTCCAGTTAACATCTGGCATATTCAGATCACCCATCAGCAATATCTCCCCTCTTTCTGCCATTCTAAGTATACTTTCTATCATTTCCTTGTCCATTTCCTACCCCTGAGAAGGGGGTCTGTATACAACCCCTGTGCGGATTGTGGTGCCATTTCCTGTCTCCAAATTTACCCACAGTGCTTCTTCTCCTCCCTGTTTACCCTTTTGCTCTGTTGCTTTTATTCCTTCCCTTATGTAAAGAACTACCTCCTCCTCCTCCTCTTTCTTTACCTCCTGTCCCTCCTGTAGATAGTGTATCCTGGGTTTTATGTCCCAGTCATGGTTTTGTGTGTACCATGTTTCTGTGACTGCCACGATATCCAGATGTTCCTCCTCCATCAAGGCCACTAATTCAGGAAGCTTGTTACCTAGACTACGGGCATTGGTACTCATTGCTCTCCATTTTTGATGGCTTTACCTTCTGTTGCATCCCCACCGACCGTTCTACCTCAGTCTTTTCTCATTTAGTACCCTGTTTTGTAGGGAGAGGCTGGGATTTTCTGCTGCTTGTCAGTGCCTCCCCTTTGACTAGTTTAAAAGCTTGCCAATGAAGCATTTAAACCAATTGCTCAAAAGACTTGTTCCTTCCTGGACAGATGCAGACCATCCTGCCAGTATAGGCTGGTGTCCTTCCAGGTGGAACCCCAGTCCCCAATGAAGCTAAACCCTGTGCTCCGCACCATTTTTCAACCATTCATTAAACTGCATGGTGCCACTACCTCGCTTCCATGCCTTTGACAGGCAGCACCTCTGAGAAGGATACTGTGTGTGCCACTTGTCTTAGGCCTCCCCAACTCTGCAATGTCCTCCTGCACTGCTCTAACTTCATGATGAGCCAAGTCATTTGTCCCTAGGTGGACAATTATGTCCAGCTCAGAATCCCTTGCAGCTGTTTTCGTGATCCTGAGGATGCACTTCCTGTCCCTCCAAGCCATGGCACCAGGCAGGCACCTTACTTCAGTTTTCCCAGCTCCTCCCAGTTCTATCCCCCTAATAATTGAGTCCACCACCAGGAGCTGCTTCCTTTCCTTGTGGTGTCCTCTGCCTCCTTCCTGTGGGCCTCCCTTGTGACAGTTGTCCTCAGCCTCTTAGTCTCTTCTGGTGTATCCATGGGGAGCTATGCTCCCCTAGAATGGTGTATGGATTGTGGTGTGGAACAACTGACTGGGTGTGCCTCTGTTCCACTATCCTCACCCTCCCTGAGCCCGCTGTGGTCCAACTACTGTGCTTTCTTTGCAACCTCTGAGGTAGTGGTGGTGGCTCTGGTGCTCCCTGGATGGGGGAGGTTCCCTTCCTACTGTCCAGTGTGGCCTGGGGGAAGGTCCCTGTACTACTGTCCAGTGTGGCCTGAAGACGGGCAAATTCCTCCCTCAGGGCAGAGAGTTGTCTGCAAATAGGGCAGCATTTCAGCCTCCAGAAAGACTCCTGGAAGACTGCTGCCCCACAGCCATTACACTGCACTACTCCCCACATTTTTTTTTTGTTTTTGTTGTGTGTGTGTGATTGGTTTGTAATACAGAAATAGATATATATTTATATTATACAATGTGTATGCTTATATTGTCAGTGCAGTGTGCTACAGAGGATATGACAGTGACATGCACCTTGCACTCTTGAGGAAATGATGTCAGAACCCCAGGTATAAAGGAACTATTTCCAAGGGTGGGTGGGGTGAGGGGTGGGAAGGGTTGGGCCTAAACTATGCCCTCGCAAAACAATCAGCTACAAGCTCTGACCCACTGCTGCAATGAGTGCCTTCCTGTCAGCAAGATGCCCTACTCAACAATTTGATAGAGAAATACCCTGCTAATCAGACAGAGAAAATCCACACATCCAAGTCAGACACAGGTAAACCTCCCAGCCCCAAAACAGGCCTGGTGGTTCGTGCTCTGAGAGCTGTCAGCCCAAAATAAGTCAGCTGTGCTTTAAACTCTTCCTGCACTGAAAATCTTAAGAATTGTAACAAACAACGAAACCTAGATCCACCACCCTCTGTTGCTTGAAAGACTGTCTTTTCCTGTTTCACACTGCAGGTTTTCTGTGACCACTCTCAACCCCAGTAACTTTGTTAAAAGAGTTTAACTATCACAAACTCCTACGCACCAGTAAATTATTTAAAATAGTTTCTGTCCCAAAATCCTAGTAGTCAATCCAGCTACCCCAAGGGACAACCAGAATGCAGTATTCAAACACTTATGAGGTTACTTCCAAGATAAGCAGAGTTTGCAAGTTTCTTTTTCAACTCCTCAGACACCTGTAATTCATTTAAAAATAGTTTAACTGTCAACAAATCCTAGTAGACAATCTAGCTACCTCCAAGGACCTACCCAAATGCAGTGTTTAAATCTTTCTGAAGTTACTAACAAGATAAACCGAGTTTGCAAGCCCCTTCTTGGTTAAACACTAAATAAATATGTGAATAAAAAACAATTACCAAGGGTAGTTAGTTTCACCTGCCACAGAATTAAGCAAAAGTGCACGTTTGTTGCAGATATCAAGTGCAATATAGAATTTCTCACACAGCTCACAGTTGAAGAAAGTAGTGTCCTTCCAGCTCCAGAAAATGTGCTTTGTCCTTTAAGGTTATTACTTCATTACTGCACACAGTACTCTAGATGCAGATGCACTATAGACCTGTACAAGGGCAGAATGACCTTTTTCCTTCCACTGGAGAACCCCCTTGATATGCAACCCAGCATCCTGTTCACCTTCTCTGTCACCTTTTTGCACTGCATTGATGGTTTCAGATTGCTTGTAATTATTATCCCCAGGTCTTTTCCTTCCTCCAAGACTGTGACCTTCACCCTCCCCCGAGACTGTACTCAACCCTGGGGTTCTTATGCCCTATGTGCATTACCTTCCATGTCTTAGCATTGAACCCCAATTACCAGATTCCAGGCCACCTTACTAACTTTACTAGGTTCTCCCTTAGATCCCTTAGGCCACCAGCCCGGTGGCACTGAGGGTTGAGGTGCTGGATGCCACACCTCACACCACACCGGTGACCCGGGTTCGGGAATGGCCCTGGGTGGCTGGGGGTCAGTGGGGGTGGGGAGAGATTGAGTGTCCGGAGGACAGCTTTCTCTTCCAGGGGTGGGTTAGGGCTGCAGGTTGCTCAACAAGCCTCCTCTGGTGGAGGCTGGGGGGTGAGCCAAATGTAGCATCGCAGGGTGTATGCCAGGGGTGGAGCTATGGCTCCAAGAAACGTAGAAAAATAGAGAAAAAGCTCCTCGCTGCTGTTAGGCGAAGGTGCCTTACCTCCGCATTCCACACTCCCATAGTTGGGCCTGAAATCCTCTCCGCTTTCCTTCCCTCTCCGGCTCGGTGTCTCAATACTAATATAAAGAGTGCCCTGGGCTGGGGCGACCCTTCCCCGGAGGACAGATCCGAGGGAGGATGCCCGGTGCTGGGGAGTAGCGGAGGAGAACACTGTAGGGCCACGCAGGGAGGTACAGAATGTGGCATGGTAGGGTCACTGGAGAGAGTTCAGTGGTGTGGGAGAAAAACAGAGTTTGGAAAAAAAAAAGATCCCTTATGCCCTCCTCAGTGTCCACCCTCCCCCAGAACTTGGTATCATCTGCGAAAAAAATGTATCTTGTCTTTGATGCCATCCCCAATGTCACTGATGAACACATTGAGCAGGACTTGACCCAGCACTGATCCCCGTGGGATTCCACTAGTAACTTCTCTTGTCTAATAGTGCTCCCCCCAATCAGACAGGCATTTGCAGGAGACTGAGTCAGCCATGTTATCTGCCATTACTTGTGTCTAAAATTTCCAACATTGGTGTGCATGACTATTTCTTTATGTTTTCTGATTTGTTACTTTAGTATTTGTAAAGTGCCTTGGCTTTAGAAAGGTGTTTCTTAAATATCTATCAACACCTGCTGCATTCTACCCCCAGACAGTTTGCCATCCCCCTGGTAAGTTTCTCCGCTGTCCCCATATCAGCTATGTTTTTGATCAACCTCTTGTTAGGAACTGAGTCAGAGGCCTTGCTGAAGTCCAGGTATAGCATCTCCACTGTTTGGCCCATGTCTACTACACTAGTGACCCAATCGAAAAAGCAGAACAAATTTGTTTGGAATGCCCTTCCTGCCATGAGCCCATGCTGCCTGCTATCCTTGAGCCCATTTGCCTCAACTTGGAACTCAACCTACCTTTCCTTTAGGATATTTTCCATCAGCTTGCCAACAACTGATGTCAAGCTGACTGGTCTATAGTTACCCCGTTCAACCATAAGTCCACTTTTGTGAAGGATCATCACATTGGCTGCCTACATTCACATGGAACCACCCCTGTGTCCAGTGAGCAGTTGAACAGGCCAGCCAGGGGCACTGCAAGGACTGCTGCCAGCTCTTTCAGCACCCTTAGGTGCCTTCCATCTGGCCCTGGAGACTTGTTCACCTTAAGCCTCTTGAAGACTGTGTCCTCTATTATTTCTTCTCCTCTCATCCTCACTGCCCCACATCCCTATTTTCTCCTGTTGTAATGGCCCATTCTTCTCCTTAGTGAAGACTGAGCAGAAGTATTCATTCAGTATCTCTGCCTTCTTCATTTCCCTCCACCCACTTGGTCCCTCTTCTCCGCTTCTCTATTTCCTCCTTTCGTTTCCCTGATGTATAGAGGGAAGGTCTTGTCACCATCTTTGACCCCTTCAGCTATTTTTAGATCTTCATTGAGGATCTCTCATCCATTAGGCCAGATCTCTGGAACTGTAAGTCATCGGTGTCAGGACAACATGGAAACTTTTTCTAGCTGGGGGCTGCCCACAACGATGAGCAACATTGACGCAAATGTAATGTGGGTGGCCCCATCATTCCTCAGTTCTTTCTCCCTACATCAATCATCCTTGTTGGACCTGCTGAAGGAAACAACATTGACAAAGCTGTTGCCCTTTTTGTTATTTTCTATACTTTTCCAGTATTAATATCATCTTCACATGCTGCCGAAGTCTAAAGAACTTATGTTCAGACACTGTGTCTGTGGTTATAAAATCTACAGAGATGACAAACACTCCATTTGTATGTGCTGTTTGGGCATTTCTCACAATGTGAGGACTTGTGAGATTTGAACGTTTCAGCCAGCCTACAAGGTGATATTGTCAGAAAACTCCAGAAACCTTTCTTGCTCAAAAAGCATTGAAAGCCATGGAGAAAGAAAAGGGCTGAAAATCTGCTTCTTGCTGATTGCCATCTGACAAACGGTTATTGAAGCCAAAAGGAAAAGGATAGGGGGTTGTCTTGGGCCACCTCCTCATCCAGTGATAAGCATAGACACAAAGATAAAGACAAGTCTGCTTCGCCAGCATGGCCCTGGTCACCACTGAAAACAGGCATGTTCTTGTCAACACCCACTCTGGCAGTGTTGACAAAAGCCCGCCCCCAACTGTCATTGAGACACCAAGGTCAGGGTCTGGCTCAGGCAGTGCCGTACCTACTACAGATGGTACATTGCCACAGTCGCTGGGCAGTGACCCTTCGATGCAGGTAGTCCCGAACCCTTTTCAGGTTGCCATCAACTCCCAGTCTGTGCTGGTGTCATTTTCAGATCTGTGATGATGAATACTATGGGGGTTGCTATTGCAGATAGCTTTACCAATGTCAGGGCTGTCTGCTTTTACAAGTATGCTGCAGATTCATGCTTCTGAATCCTTCTGTGTTCCCATTGGTGTCCATGGTGATGATGAAATAGAGCATAATCCCGACCTTGAAGTGGATTTAGAGGAGGAATATGAGTGTGAGGAACAATTTGGGAGAGAAACCTGCCCTCTAGCTCTACTCTCTTGTCCTGCAGTGAGGATTCAGTGGCTTATATCCGTCTCCTCCTGAGGACCCCTCTTTTCAGGCCATGATGCAGCAAATGCAGTCTGCTATGGGTTTCGCTTTTGAAGAAGAAGATTCCACTAAGAGGAATCTGATGGAGTTTCTAGAGGTGCCTTGTACTCCCTCCATTGTTATTCCACATGTGTATCGTTCCCTAGAGGATGCTATGTGTGCTGCATGGCATATATGTAACTCCCTTTCTGTAGTCCCTAGAAAGGCTGATAAGCAGTACCCTGCTCCATGTGCTAAACCTTGTTCTGCTAACCAGCCTGAAACTGACTCTGTAGTCATCATGGCTGCTCATTATAGGTCTAAAGCCCCTGAACACATGAGCACTTTACCTCAAGATAATGAATCTAGGAGACTGGATGTAATAGCTAAGCATACAGATGTCCCTGCATCCTTGGGCCTTAGGCTTGCAAACTACCAGACCAACATGATTAAATACCAGAACAGTCTGTGGAAGGCTGCTTGCACTGCTGCCCAACTTTACATGATGGTTTTGCCAAGAAAGATTTGATTAAAACTTTTTCTGCTGGTGCTGAAGTTGGCAAACATTTGCTGCTTTCAGTTTATGATGTTTCTTATGCTTCTGCCAGGGCCGCAGCTTCTGGCATTTGCATTGGTAGATATTCTTGGCTCAAAGTAGCTGGCTTTGTGTACAGCAGGCAGTTCTGAATGCTCCCTTTAAGGGATCCAGACTACCTGGTTATGATGTCGAAGAAGTCTTGTATGGCCTTCTGACTTCAAAGATGACTTTTTGGTCTGCTGAGACCCTGTATCCCACTCACACTAGATGGTGGGGGATCTTTTTGTAGACCTGCTGCCAGAGGTAACCATGCATGCTGTACATGCCAAGGGTAAGCATGCATACAAGGCCATGGCAGAGACGGGGGTCCCCTCCTGGGTTCCCACCCTCTAGTGCCCATGCCAAAGCACCAAAAGGAATCAGTTCTGCTGGTCCTGCTGCCCCGTTCCACCTGACTCTCTTCCATTCTGCTCCCTCTCAGCTGTTGCCTCCAAGGGTGAGTGTGGTGGGGAACAGGATCTCTCTGCATTTGAAACAATGGTAGGAGATCACCATGGATGACTGTGTTCTGGAACTAATTGCAAGGGGGCATTCTCTGGATCGGTTAGAAATCCCTCCAGATCATTCTCCACCTCCTTCCTTTTGTCCTCCGGGCCACTTGTCCCTTTTAAAGGAGGAGATTCAAACCTTATTTCAGAAATGTGCCATAGAACCGGTTCCTCACCAAGAAAGGAACAAAGGGTTCTATTCCCGATACTTCCTAGTCCTAAAGTGAATAGGAGATCTGTGTCCTGTACTAGGTCTCAGAGACTTCAACCTGTACATTGAATGCAAAAGGTTCTGAATGGTGTTTGTGCAAGCCCTGACTCCCATATTACAAACAGAGGGATGCCTTTGTTCCCTGAACATGAAGGATGCATACCTTCATATAAAGATTAGGAAGTCTCACAGACAGTACCTATGCTTTATGCTGGATGGCAGGTCCTATCAATTCAAAGAATTGCCCTTTGGCTTGTCCTCTGTGCCATGCATTTCTACAAAATGCTTGTCAGTCATTGCAGCAGCCCTTTGCAGGGAAGGCCTGTATGTTCTCCTTTTTCTGGATAAATGGCACCTGAAGGCCAGCTCCAGGGAAGTTGTACTTCACACCCAATCCCAAACACATCAGTTGTTTAATGACTTGGGGGTCACAGTGAATGTGCCAATGTCTGTGTTCATTCCATGCCAAAGACTGCAGTACATAGGGGTGGCCTTGGACACAGAAAAGGGTTGTGCCTTCCTGGCCCAGGACAGGGTGGACACTCTGTTCAAGCATACTTAGTGCACAGTAGCCACTATGTCTGTGCACTAACAGTGTTACTCTCCTGGGCCTCATGGCTGATGCCATAGTGACTGTGCCAGTAGCCCAACTTCATATGAAGATGCCATAGTAGACACTCAGAGCTGAGTGGGATCAATCAATGGATGAGTTGGAGTAAATGGTTCTCATTATTTCTCCACTATGCAGAGCATTGTTATAGCAGTTGTACCATGAGAATTTATTCAAGGGCATTCCATTCCTTGTACCAGCTCCAGTGCAGATCCTCACCATGGATGCCTTTGGCTTTGGCTGGGGTGCTCATCTCAGCCCTTAGCAGACACAAAGGTGAGGGACCATGGTGGAGGCCAAGCTGCATATAAATGTCCTAGAAATGTAGTCTGTCCTGTGCAGCTTCCAGGCCTTTCAGAATCATCTCTGCCCTGGTCCTCTACTAATCCTGATGGACAATGTCAGCATGATGCATTACCTCAACAAACAAGGGGGCACTCACTCCTGTCCCCTATGCAGGGGAGCAATGAGAGTATGGTACTGTGCTCTGTCTCATGACCTTCAACTGACAGCCATGTTTATCACAGGTCTCCAAAATGTCTTGGCAAACAGGTTAAGCAGGTCTCAGTCAATGGTTCATAAATGGGAACTGCTAACCTTTGTGGTAAATGACCTCTTTGCAAGATGGGGTCATCCAGAGCTGAACCTTTTTGCATCCCAACACAACACAAAACTACTATGTTTCTGCTACCTCCCTCCAGGGCCTGAAGTTTCTTTGATGAGACACCTTGCCCCTCTCTTGGAAAGGGAAATTCCTATATACATTTCTCCCCATTCGTCTAATACTGAGGGTTCTGCTCAGGCTACGGGTGAAGCGTGCCACTCTCATACGCATTGCTCCCTTCCAGCCTCATCAGATATGATTTGTACTCCTCTAACATCTGTTGGTGGAGCATCCTGTCCTTCTACCTCTGTGTTGGGGTCTGTTATCGCAGGGCAAGGGGTCCCTGGTCCATCCAGACCTGAAGTCACTGCACCTGCGTGCACAGCTCCTGAAAATACAGCCATTGCACATTTTGAGGTATCCATTAAGGTTGCTGAAGTCCTGTTTGCAGCTAGGAATCCTTCTACAAGACATACTTATTCACAGAAATAGAAGCACTTTACTCTGTGTAAAACACTGGTTGGACAACAGGACACAGCGGGCAATTGTAAATGGAGTCCACAGTGAAGAAAGGAGGGTTACTAGTGGGGTACCGCAGGGTTCAGTACTGGGGACGGTCCTTTTTAATGTCTTTATAAGTGACATTGCAGAGGGACTGGAAGGGAAAGTATGTCTCTTTGCAGATGACACAAAGATCTGCAACAGGGTTGATACACAAGGTGGGGTGGAAAGGATGAAAAGGGACTTGGCAAGGTTGGAGGAATGGTCAAATGTATGGCAGTTTAGATTCAGTGCAAAGAAGTGCAAGGTAATGCACCTGGGAAATGAAAACCCAGGGGAAAAATACACAATGGGGGGTGAGATACTGGCAACAACAGAAATGGAAAGGGACCTGGGGGGCAGTCATATAAGATGACCTAAGGGTGGGCCAGCAATGTGAGAAGGCAGTAAGGAGGACTGGGAGGATACTGGGATGCATAGGGAGAGGCATCACCAGTAGAAAACAGGAAGTTGTTGGCCCTCTGTACAGACAGTTAGTAAGGCCACATCTGGAGTACTGTGTACAGTTCTAGAGACCCCATCTCCGCAAAGACATAGACAGGGTGGAGGCTGTCCAGAGGAGGGCAACCAAAATGATGCAGGGTCTGCATCAGAAGACATATGAAGAAAGATTAAAGGAACTAAAGATGTATACCCTCGAGGAAAGGAGGGAGAGGGGGGACATGATAGAAACTTTCAAATACCTCAAGGGAATCAACAAAGTCCAGGAGGGTAGTATCTTTCAGAAAAAAGAGATGTGCAAAAACAAGGGGGCACAATTTGAAGATAGAGGGGGAACGGCTCAGAGGTAATGTGAGGAAGTATTTCTTCACAGAGAGGGTTGTGGATACATGGAACAGCCTTCCTGAGTAGGTCGTAGAGTCAAAAACAGTGGGGGAATTCCAGAATGCATGGGACAGACATAAGGCAATTCTAGTGGGGGGTAGGAGGAAGTAGGCTGTTGGTTAACTAGGATCTGCAGCTTACCCATTAGGTAGGGAAATGGGCAGACTAGGTGGGCCCAGCGGTCCTCATCTGCCATTAAATTCTATGTATCTATGTTTCTATATGCTTCCTGGAATATGCACCCTTTTACATGTCCTCTGAATTTTGCACTGGAATACTTGCTTTCCCTGTCTGACTCTGGCCTGCAGTATTCCTCTGTTAAGGTGCATTAGCCACTATATCAGCTTTCCATGCCCCTATTGATGGTCATACGGTTGCCCAATTAGAGATGTCCTGTACTTTTCTGAGAGGTATACTTCATATGAAACCTCCCTTCTACAATCCAGTCCCACCTCATGACTTGAATTTCATACTTGAGAAATTGACGTTGGCTCCTTTTGAGCCCGACATGAGTTGTGGCTTATGAATCCTGTCATGGAAAATTTTATTTATAGTTGCTTTGATTTCTGCTCAGAGGACTATCAGCCTTATACTTTAATGTGTGAGCTGCCTTATTTGATTTTTGACAAAGACAAAGTCTCTTTGCATATGAATCCTAAGTTTCTACTGAAGGTTGTATCCAAATTTACACTGAACCAAATGATACTCCTTTCTGTTTACCCTGAGCATGCCGACCAGGATGAGGTGCTGCTCCATACATTTGATGTACATAGAACACTGAGATGCTATGTTACTTACAATAAGGACTGCGGAAAGTCCTCCCAGCTTTCATTTTGTTACAGGATGTACAGTAAGGAACTTCCTGGTGCTATCCGTGGTCCCTCCACAAGGGGAATGGCAACTTTGGTCGCTTGTTTAAAAAATATCCCTGCTGCTGGAGTCACGTGATGCAGTGCTCTTGCTAGCTGCACTCTCTATGAGCTCTGCCTAAACCCTGTCCATATACACACTCTTTTGGTCACCGGTGGTGTATCGGCGCTTACAAAGGCAATATCCACTGATTGGAAGCATCAGAGAAGCTGGTGGGGACACAGATGGAAGAAGAAATGCCAAAAGCGGCAGCTAAACATACCCCTTCAGCATCCCCCGAAAAGGCCCCGAAGAAGCCTCGGGCCTCGCCGTTACAACCAGCCCAGCCTACCTACCATGGCAGCGAAGGGGAAGAACTGTTAACTGTGACAAAGTTTCTCGAAGAATTTAGACCATTTAAAGCTGAAATGGTTGAAATGGCTACTGAAATCAAAAATATCACCTCCACCCTGGAAGACCTGAACAGGAAAATATCAGACAATGAGGCACGGGTCAGGTCGCTGGAAAATCGTGCTGATAAGATCGATCCTGAGATTGTCAAGTTAAATCAACGCATTGCCAAAAGTTGAAGATCTCGAGGGCAGAAGTCGAAGAAACAACGTGGTGGTGATCGGCCTGCCTGAAAGGGAAGAGGGAAATGACCCGGTGAAGTTTTTTCCAAAATTCGTTGAGAGGATTGCAGGCCCTTCACCCTATGGTCACTGCTATAATATTGAAAGGGCGCACCGAGCCCTCCGTCCTATGCTGCTGCAAGGGGCGCCTCCTCGTATCTTCATGGCCAAGTTCCTAAACTATCAAGAGAGGCAAATCTTCCTACAGAAAGTCAGGGAAACTAAAGCCCTGCAATGGGAGGGGGCAAACCTAAGGATTACCCAGGACTTGCCGCTATGGTACGGCAGCGAAGAGCAGCCTTTCATCCCCTCGTCTCGAAGATTATTGCAGCGGGTATTAAGTTTAAAATGGCATATCCCGCTGTGCTGCATGTTTATATCTTAGAGTCATGGAAAAAGTTTGAAGATCCAGATAAGGCCTCAACTGCACTTCAGCTCGCACTACCTACCCTTTTTAAAGCCAAGTAAGGGTTCAGCTTCCCTGGGCATATTTGTTTCCAGTGGCAGTTGAAAAAACCATGAGAGCTTTTCCCAGTAATATGTTTGATTGCTTAGATGGTCTATAAAGATGAGACACGCTGCGCTACTAACGTGGAACTGAAAGACCATAGGCCTAATCTCCCGGTGATCCCCCGGACAATAGTGATTCTCCTAATGCGGGCATTTGTCTGTGCAAAGGCGACCTCTTCATAGCCACCTAATTTGGTATTTACCTGAATCTCCTATGCATTTTGACAGGGACCTAGTTTCATCGTGGTAATCCAATGGTATGCAAGTCCCGCATTGGTCGGTCCAGGGATCTGGAATGGTCACCTCCAATCTATTCATGGCAGATATATGTTTGCTGGTGGAATAGCTTTGTGGACTCTGGGAGTTTCCAGGGGAGATCTGCAAACACGCAGTAACGGCAGCTCCTAATATGTCAAAATGCGAATTGTAGTGTCTGTTGGTGCCACAGCTGACTGCAGTGTATTGCCTGGACTATGGTTTCCGCAGGAAGGGATTCACGGGTGGAACTGATGGGGGGGACCGATGCTGTTTTTGGATCGGACACCGGAGCCTCGTCTTAACGTCATACTGTACCTGGGGGGACATCAGGAATATGTGTCTGTTAGTAAAAAGAATGTTTTTTAGAATCTAATGCAGATTACTGTAGGTTAAGAAAATTGGTACCTGGTTGCCCTCGAGGCTCAGGTTGGCTTGACATTGTCTTGGGTTCTCTGGGGAAGGGGCGTTGGGGCTAATCATTCCCCCTTTTAGGGATATATTAGCAAATGTTAGATTATTAAGGTTTAAGGATATGTAGATAGGAAATACATTATTGCTGGATGTTTCTCTACGCAAGGAAAAACCAATGTTGGGCATTACTGTAACTGAAGGAATGGACGGGGGCAGGGAGGGGGAGTATACAGTGATGCGAGCTGCCATCATGGACCGTGAAGATGAGGGAGGAGGGAGGGAGGATAATAGGGGGCTGAGACTAAGAGGGGAATATATTACTTATGGGCGTTGCTTGTGTGGGAAAAATAGAGGGGTGGGAGCACAAGTCTCTAAGATTGGTGACAGAGAGCACTGGATAAGCAGAAGCAGACCATTGTTTGAGCTAGACATGCAGGATAATGGCGTCGTGTGGGACGATTAAATTTGTAAGCTGGAACATAAAGGGAGCACGACAGAAAGCCAAACAGTATAGTATATTGAAGCACCTAGAGGTGGTAAAAGCAGATATAGCGTTCTTACAAGAGACGCATTTGCTTCAAACGGAATGTAACTCCATGAGGCGTTTACAAATGGGGACAGTTTTTTCTTCACAAGGTAGCACGCAAAGCCGAGGTGTCATGGTGCTTATGCGTAGGTCCGTTCCTTTACCCCTCTTCAGGTTATTCAGGACGATGAGGTAGATATGTTCTTGTCAGGGGTAGGCTACAAAATATGGAAATTCTCCTTGGTTCTGTTTATGGTCCCAACACTGAATCCCAAAGGTTTTTTGTTAAACTCCTGGAAGCCTTGACTCCATTTGTACAGATCCCCATGATTCTAGGAGGCAACTTAAATCTTGTTTTAGACCCTTTAATGGATAGAACCAGAAAAAAATTTTCGGCCTTCTCACCGGCCCAGCGGGCCTTGGGAGAATTGTTGAACCAGCTCGGTCTAGTGGACGTCTGGAGGATTGTTCACCCGAAGGCTAGGGAATACACGTTCACTTCTCAAGTTCACGGTACAGCATCCCGTATAGATTACATATTACTCTCTCGTACTCTCCTTCCTGGAGTGCTGGACACTGAAATTATGCCGGGACCCCCTTCTGACCATGCAGTTGTGGTGGTGTCAATCTCCTTCTCTTCTCTTCCTAAGAAGGGCAGTAGGTGGAGGATAAACAACCAGATACTGCGTAACCCCAAAACAGTAGAGTTTATCTCAACGCAAATAGAAGAATTTATAGCTAATAATCTGAAAGATAATATCAGTCCCGATATGGTATGGGGAGCGCTCAAAGCTTTCATGAGAGGTATACTAATTGGACAGGCAACCAAAAGGAAGAGGAGAGGTGCAAATTCTATCCGAAGTGCTGAACCGAATAAGAAGTAGAGAAACTAAATTGACTCCACAGTCTTCAGAAGACGAGAAGCTTGAGCTTGTTAAACTGAGAGACCTTTATTTAAAATTGCTCGGGGAACAAGCAGAGTTGGCGTTAATCAAGACTAAGGCTAACTATCTTGATCAGGGAGAAAAGGCGGGTAGTCTCCTCGCCAGACGAATCAAACAGTTGGAATCATCTTGAATAATCCCAGGGATTCAATCCAGGGTAGATGGCCAAGTGAAAACCATGCCTGGGGAGATAGCGCAGGAATTCAGATACTACTTTCAATCCCTGTATAGTAAAATGGAGAACCCCCCCCCACTCAGAGGGAGATACTCACCTTCTTAGAAGGATTGGATCTCCCCTCATTGACTGAATCCCAACAGACGCAGTTGATGACTGATATCACCCAAAATGAGATTGAATTGATTATTCAGAGTCTCCCACTGGATAAAACACCGGGGCCAGATGGGTTCTCGTCAAATTTTTATAAAAAGTTTTCCAAACAATTATCCCCTCTACTCCTTATGTTATTTAGACACATTCTAAGTCATCAAACGCGGGACCAATCATTGTTTGAAGCACTTATTGTTTTAATACCAAAGCAAGACAAACCCCCTGAACAACCAGCTAGTTATAGACCTATTTCCCTGCTTAACTACGATGTTAAAATTTTAGCTAAATTGCTGGTGGCACGTATAAGTCGGGTACTACCCGGCCTTATTGGCCCAGAACAGGTCGGTTTTATGAAGGACAGGTCCTCCGCTGATCACCTTAGAACCCTGGCCCATGCCTTCTCGGTGTCCGAAGGTAGTAGTTCCGCTATGGCTCTGCTGTCTTTGGATGCCGAGAAGGCTTTTGATAGGGTCCATTGGGGGTTTCTGTTAACCACAATGGGGAATTTGGGTTTCCAGATCCATTCCTAAAATGGATAAGCTCCCTTTATTCAAACCCTACAGCAAGAGTTAGTTGCAATGGGGCCACCTCGGACCCCTTTAATCTTTATGTAGGTACTAGACAGGGCTGCCCTTTGTCCCCTCTCCTTTTTAATATATACCTGGAACCCTCATCAGAACAATAGTGCATAAACAAGAAATAAATGGTATTAGAATTCTTGACTATATTGTGAAAATAACAGCATATGCGGATGACCTTTTGGTATATGTTTCCAACCCGAGGACGTCTATTCCGGCTCTTCTGGAAGTTATTCGGGAATACAGTAGATTGGCCAACTACAGACTAAATTTAGATAAATCTGTGGTCTTTTCCCTTAATAAAAATCTTTTTAGGCAGGAAATCACTGAATTTGGCTTGACCTGGAAATCAGATTCCATAAAATACCTCGGTCTTAGCCTAACAAGGAATAGGACAAAGATACGTCAGTTAAATCTGGATCCCCTGGTGTGTACCATTGAACTGGATTTTGAAAGATGGGCAAGGCTTCCAATCTCATTATGGGGGAGGATTAATTTAGTTAAAATGAATGTCTTTCCCCGGTTGTTTTACCCTCTTAGCATGTTGAATATCTGGATATCACTTTCATGGTTTAGAAAACTCCATAGTATTATAGCTAACTTCTTGTGAGGTTACAAGAAATCTCGAATGGCCTACCATAGGCTGGCTGCACCCAAATCACTGGGAGGGTTAAGACTGCCACATTTTGCACTTTATTTCTGGGCGGGCCATGCTTGCAAATACCTGAGGTGGGTGAAGGGTATGGAAGTTTCAACACAACAGTCGTATACACCTCTATGGTTACAAATTGAGCTGGCCCTCATTCAGAAATAAGGGTTGAAGCCTGAGGCCCTGCTCTATCTTACCCTGAAACTCCTCCCTCCCCTGCTACGTAGCTCGCCAATTGGGATTTCGGTGAGAACTCACATGCAGCTTTGTGGCTTCCTCAAATATGACTATCTCAGGGATTGGGCGCAGCCTATTTGGGGTAATCCGCGTTTTTTAATTGATAATAAAATTCTCAACCCCACGTGGTTGCCCCTGCCCGGTGCATGTTGTTTGAAAGACTTTCTTATGCCTGATGGTGAAGTACTCTCCTCCTCTGAGATCCTGAATAAATTTGAGATGCCCACCATGGCAGTTTTTAAAGTATATCAGCTCCGACATCTCCTGCTCAGTAAGATGGGTACGAGGGCAATTCAGAGTCCGGAAGTGGACTTCTATGATGCATTAGGGCCGTTGGCGGGCCTATCACATGCAATTTCCAAAGTATACACAGTATTATTTGAATGGGCTTACTCCCAAAATCCAGTTCAAGGCTCATATTGGGCCTCAATGTTTCCTAATGTGGAACTCAATTGGAAGGCTCTATGGCTGAACTGTCACAGATTTCTTCTACAAGATCGGTTAAGATTGATGCAGTTCAAAATTCTCCATAATATTTACTATTCCCCTCAAAAGTTGGCTAGATTAAAAATAGTCAGAGAATCTACATGTAACAGGTGCCAAGCTGGGGTTGGGGATTTGATGCATATTTTCTGGAATTGCCCAAAGATAACCCCATTATGGACAGTGATTAAAAACAGAATGAATCCAATGTTGGGACTGGGGGACCTTTTTACTCCTGAAATATGCTTGCTGGGAGATGTTTCTCATATTCCCGTCAGGAGTAGGAGGTTCCACATGGTTTTGATTGTGGCCACTCTTAAGAAAATTGTCCTCAGACACTGGAAGGACTCTGTCGTGATCAGCTACACAGAATGGCTGGAGGAATTGCTAGCCAGTTTGAGGGTTGAGAGAATGATAGCTATCCTCCAGAATATCCTCCAGCCCGGGACCGGACGGCATAAGCCCTAAATTTCTTCTGGGTACACAAAATACAATCTTAAAGCCATTAACAATTATTTTTAACAAATTTCTTCATGAATCAGTAGTTCCTCCTGATTGGAAAGCTGCAATAATTACTCCAATACATAAGCAGGGATCCTACTCACAAGTAAATAACTATCGTCCTATTAGTTTAACATCCATTCCGTGTAAACTACTTGAAAAAATTATTAAAACACTTTTGGATAAGGAGATTTCATCTCTAAAACTTACAGATATTTCCCAACATGGGTTTAGATCGGGCTTGTCATGTACCACCAACTTATTGGCCTTTTATAACTTTATAAGTTTAAAATTGGATTTAAATATCCCTACCGATGTTATTTTTTTGGATTACAGCAAGGCCTTCGACAAAGTGTCCCACAGTATCCTCATTTCTAAACTTACTCATTTGGGTTTTTCTGAGACTCTAGTTTCATGGATAAAAAGTTGGTTGGCAAACAGATCTCAGAGGGTTAGGGTTAATGGTACTCTATCAGACACAGGATGGGTTACAAGTGGGGTGCCACAGGGCTCAGTCCTGGGACCCACATTGTTTAACATCTTCATTAGCGACATGAAAATTCACTCTTCTAACATACTTATTAAATTTGCAGATGATACCAAACTGGGTGGTGCTGTTAACACTGCTGAAAATAAGCAAATCCTACTGTACGATCTTATATCCATAGAACACTGGGCTGTTATTAATAAAATGGAATTTAATACAACTAAATGTGCTGTTATGCACTTTGGGATAAATAACCCCAAACAGACGTACACATTGAACAACAGCATAATCAAGGCTTCATGCCTAGAAAAAGACCTGGGGATCTTAGTTAATAACAAACTTACATTTGTTTCGCACTGTAACAAGATATCTACTCTGACAAATTCACTCTTTCGAAGAATTAATGGTACTTTCGTTTCCAGAATCGAGCAATGTACTATACCACTGTATAGATCACACATCCGGCCATACCTTGATTATGGTTCACCTTTTTGGAGTCCCTACCTTTGTGGAGATGTGATTAGGTTGGAAAGGATACAAAAAAGAGTTACTAAATCTATACCTCACCTGTCGCAACTAGACTACAAAACTAGACTATATAAAACAGGGCTGCATTATCTGGAACTAAGAAGACAGCGAGGGGACTTACTTCAGCTTTTTAAGATTATTCAGAGTCCGATATTAATGAGTCAATGTGAATTTCTTTTGCTAATAGGAAAACTGGATTAAGATTAAACAACAAACAACTAGATATAGCTAAATGCAAAACAAAAAAGACAGAATTTTTTTCAATACGAACACCAAGACTGTGGAATACACTTCCTCAGGATGTTGTTGATGCCCCTTCCTTTACTAATTTCAAACTCAAATTGGACAAATGGTTAACTAAATAGGGGCTACTACTAATGATCCACATATGTGGAGGACAATGTTTATGCGCTTTGAGCTCTCTTTTGTCCCTTTTACCAAGTAACCAAGTAATAAGCTTCCTAGGTTTGATAGGATCTGGGGTCCCTTTTATACTATTTATTCACTGTAGAAGCTCATAGTTTCCCTGCTGATTGTTGGATATGCATTCTCATTAGACTTGTGCTGGGGTGGCAAAGGGGTGGGGAGGGAAGGGAGTGGGTGGGGGTCCTTAGGGGTATGTTACAGGGAATGTATTAACCTACATGTTAACATAAGTATGTATGCATTTGTACATGTATGTACTTGATGTTGCTGGACTTAATCTCTGTAACTAAAAATGGAATAAAAACTTAATGAAAAAAAAAAAATATCCCTGCTGCTGACATATGTGCTGCAGCCACATAGATCACTGTTCACACTTTTACTTCACATTACAGTCTGGACATTGTCTCTCATAGATGTGCTGGATTTAGGCATGCCATACTGCAAGGCCTTCTTTTCTGATCACTTATCAGACTGTGCCATCCTCCTGTTTTACTTTGTACTGCTTGGGAGTCATTCCAAAGGTGTGGCCTAATGGAGGAGATACCCTTGATGAAGATGGAACAGTTATGCAACAACTTTCTGTAGCAGTAGATCTTTGAGAGAATCTCCTCCATTAAACCATGCTGTACCCTCCTTCCTTTCTTCCCCCTTTTCTTATCCTGAAGGTTATTTCAGATGCTATGCCTAAAGCCTTACTCCATGCATACTATTTCAAGTCCCATGCCTCTCCTTGTTTACCTGGTACTGGTCTAATCTCCTGATTCCTCATGGTCAGAAGCCCTCTGAGGCTAACGTCTGGCAGGGAACTGAGGAGTGATCAGACCATCCATGTTATATACACATGAACACTGCACGTCATTGTTTGCAGCCCCCGGCTAGCAAAACATTTCTGTGTGGTCCTGATGCTAGCAGCTTATAGTTCCAAAGGTGTGGCCTAATGGAGGAGAGTCTCTCAAAGATCTGCTGTTATGGTAAGTTCTTAGTAACTATTCTTTCCATCTCTGTCTTGGCTTGCTTTGCCACCCTCCAAGTTGAATTCAGCTGCCCTGCATATTCTGCCTTGTCCTCTTCCTTCTGGGTCGTCTTGTAGTTTCTTTAAAAAGATGTATTCTCCCTCACTGCTCTGCCCACCTTCTCTGTAAACCTCAGTGGCTTCATCATCTTGCTCCTTTTATCTGTAGCCCCTCTCTGACGCCATCCTAGAGAGGGCTATTGCCCCTGCCTTGCTGTCCGTTGCAAGGCCAGGGGGTCTGGGTTCCCATAAGCTGACCTGCAGGGATCCTTTCCCAAAAGATAAAGAATAAAATGGCAGTACCTACACCTAGAGTACATATTTAGTGGGTCTGATTGCTTGCAGCATGACCCCTGGGATGTCGTACCAACCCACCTTCCCAACAGTTACCCAAGGCATGAACTTACCAGGATTCGAAGCTCCCCACATTCAGTTAAAACACTTACCTTTTCATTTTAGTAAATAACCTGCTCATTAAAATTAGGCTTTGGATTCATCTCTGCTGGCAAAACAATAACATCTGGTTTATTTACAGGTGGGCGGGGTTAGGATGGGGGAAGTGTAATAGAACTCAAGCATTTTCATTATTGGCATTTCCCAGAAATTAAATTCCCCTTTTGATTCAAACCCATATTGCAATCAACACAGCCACCAGGTCTATCTAATCTAGCTAACTGCTGCAGAAATGCCCAAACCCAGACCCACAGGTCCCAGTCCATTTCAAACCCCAAAGTTTGTTTACTGGGTACCCAGATTTTAGTTGCTGGCCTGAGGTGCAGCTGGTAGCTGGTGTTGGTGCGCTTTCTTGAATTAGATTAAACTTTTTGCATTTCCTCTTTGCTTTTCCTCCAGCCCTGGGGGACATACTTAAACTATCTACAGTTCCCAGGTTTTTTTTTCCAACTGTTTAACCAGGAGTAGCACACTAAGCTGAAAGCTTGTTTTCAGATGCGACCTGGGAGCACAGGGAAGTTAAGTGACTTGCTGAGGGTCACACAGTACGTAGGTGGGGGCTGTGGGATTCAAACCCAGATCTCTAGATTTGCAGCTCAGAGCCTTAAACCACTGTGCTATACTGCCTCCCTTTTTCTACAGGGCAATTCCTGCCTTTACTCACGGTTCTGCAGAATCAGTCCTTGGATGGCACAGTTCACTGAAGTTCTGGGGATTGATGGCAACACAGTGCTTAAAACAGGGGGTACAGAGGCTGCAGCTGGCTGTTTCTTCCTGTCCCTTGCAGATTTTACAGCTTGTCCCCTTCATCCCATTATAGGCCCATTGCAGGGCATGTGCACAAGGCCTGCCAACTACAAACGACCCAGACCTGGGAGTGGCCCCACGGTCTGGCTCCCTTCAATCAGAGCACCCTAGCACTCGGATACAAGACCCATGATCCCCTGCAGTGGCAGACCCCACTTGATGGGGGTTAGCGAGTTCCCCACCTGGCCCTGGGTGTCAGCAGAAACATTCAGCACATTCTCTTCTGCTCTCTTCTCCTTCTTTCTCTTTCCTGCCATGGTGTGTAGCCACAGCAATCTGTTTCTTTTCATTGTTGTATCTCAGGAGCAGACAACAGGCAACCAACCCCCGGAAGGCACCCGTTCATCCTTCTGCTTTCACAGTCCCTCAACTTCAACACAGCCACATTCTTGCTCTGGCTCACACATATTTCCTGCACTCAAAGTCCCTTTTCTCACCATGCAGGTACATAACAATTCTCCATGTGAAGAGGCTCACTCTTCCTTTTCTTCTCTCAAAACATTTATATTCTCTTCTCCCTCATCATTCCTCTGTATTCTGTCTTTTCCCGGCTTACATGCAACCTTTCTCCTTTTACCAGGCTCAGAACACAAACTTCATCTTTTTTCCAGGCTCCGGACACAACCTTTGTCTTTTTTCAGGATCAAGACACAACCTTTGCCCTTTTTGCAGTTTCAGAACACAACCTTTTCCCTCTTCTTCTTCTTTCTCTCACCGCTGTGGTGCAATTTCAGAACAACACAGAACATTCAGCATCCTGCAGCTTTCCTTTTCTCTCCGCTAAGCTGCTTCTTTAACCTCTTTTCTCTCTCCAGCTTTTCCTTTGCCTTTTCCTGATGGGGCAAGCACTCCCTACCCTGAGGGATAAATTGCTGGAAGGCCCGTCCTGCAGCCCTATTCTCATCAGGGGCAAGAGTCCCCCTCCTTTTGAAGGAGCTCTCCCCGAACTGACTCAAAGTCCAAAAGTTCTGTCCTCTTGGGAGCTTTCTGACAGCCCCCCATTGGCTGGAGCCACAGTGCTTCAGAAAAATTAATATGTATGAGGCTCCCTTGATGCCTCATTGGTGCAAAAAAAGGTGCCTAAACTTTTCCTGGTATTTTCCCCCAAAAGTCTGTTCACACAGTCCCAGAGTCCCTGGCAAGAATCCTGTCTCAGTGGTTGGCTGGCTGGTGTCACATGGCTGCCTAACATGGTGGCTGAAGTAAACAGTGTCCACAGTTTACAGAGTCCCAGATTTCAAGTGTCCCTGCAACCAAACCCTGTACTTTTATTTGTTAATTTCCCCAGAATTAAGTAGCCACTCAGTGCCCTGTTGAGTGACTACACTCCTAAACAGCTTCACTTTACCCTTTCCCAGTAACTGCTGCCATTTTTTATTGCCCCTAGGCAGCCAAACACAGTCCCATTACAGTTACGCAGTGTCTCAGCCCCAATCTCTGGCTGCAGTCCATGAATACACTTTATTTATTTCTTTTCTCCATGGACTGGCAGCTTTCCCTCTTTCCTTTCACACCAGTGCTTTATTTATTTAATCTTTTTCCCTGTTCCTGCCTATTGCTAGTGCTAACTCTGTGCCTACAGCTCTAGACAGGCTCCTGGCTCATGCATTATTCATGTTGCCTCATGAATATTAATGAGGTGGCTCCCAAATGCTGCAGCACGATTGGTGCTTTTAAAAACGGCTCCTGCTGCTTTTCTGCCACCTCTCCGGTCTTGCCCACATCTCCGGTCCCTCTCTTACATTGCCCTGGGACAGGGACCACCGGACAGGCACACTGAAAGGCCACCGAAATGGCTGATTGAATTTGCAGGAGTGTGCATGCACGGAGCTCCCCGGCACCGCAGTTCCTTTCTCCAAACCAGCAGCTCCGCAATCTTGCTCCTACAGCCCCGCTCTCTCCAAGAAACCACATGGGGGCCGGCAGGGGGGACAAAAAACACAGAGAGCAAGCCAGCAACCTGGGACCCAGAAGAAAAAAGAATGGGGGTGGAAGCAAAACCCCAGGGGAATGAGCCTTTTTCAGGGGCTCACAGGTAAGCCCTGGACAGGAGGATTGCATATCCTTCTACTTAAGGTAGGTTGTGGTTACTGCCCAGACCCCCTCCCTAATTTAATTTCTGCCCATCAATCCTTTACACCCATGTACTCCCTTGATTTTTTTAGTCTTTCTCCTAACATCATCCCCATGCATACAAAATCTGCCCTTTTAAAGTCAAGAACACATTTTTTCCTGTTCAGCACTTCATATCCCATGTCCACCTGAAACCACACAGACTGATGGTCATGCTTTCTCAGGGGCCAAGAGTATGGCAGCTGGGTTTAATGCAAAAATGTGCAAAATAATGCATTTGGGGCACAGAAACCCAAAGGCAGAGTGCAAAATGGATGGTGTGTTATTGATGACTACCACGCAGGAGAGAGACCTGGGGGTAGTAATCTCTGATGACCTAAAGGTGGCCAGGCAATGTAACAAAGGCTATTAGGATGCTGGGATGCATAGGGAGAGGGCAAGAGATAGAGGGGAATGATCAATTCTCATTCTTGATCTCTCATTAGCATTTGACACTGTGGACCACATCGCACTATTGGATCATCTCGAGTGTATGTTGGACTCACCAGAACAGTCATCAAATGGTTTGAATCCTATATCTCCAACAGGAGGCAATGAGTGGTGATGGGGAATTTCTCCTTCTCCTCGAAGCCCCTGCCATGTAGAGAACCTCAAAGTTCGATGCTTTCGCAAATGTTATTCGTAGTGTACATGCTGCCCCTGGGAGAGCTCATCAGACAATACAGTCTGGGGTTTCACCGCTATGCAGATGACATCCAGCTGTATATGTCATTTGCCCCTGTCGCTGAAAGTACCGTTGAAGGTCTAAATAAATGTTACCCCCCTGTTACCCGGGGTTACTAGAATCCCAGTAAGACCTAGTGGTAGGCAGGGAAAGCGGCTTGTGAAACTCCAGTTAAATGGATTTCACACTGTCTCACTCTGTTCTCAGTCTCAGCTGAGACTGAGGGATGACATCACCATAGAACTATCGCAGTTGCATGAGCCACATTGGAATCTACAGATGGGAGTGAGGTTAGAATGTTGGGAGTTTTTGAAAGCAGTTGTGTGCTAGCAGTCTTGAAGAGAGGAGCACAGCAGTCTGTGCACAGGCTCTTGGAGCCTAAAGCTCTGATACAGAGCTACCTTTAGGGAAAGGGGTGTGTTTCCACCAAAAGTGGAACACAGTAAGCTGTTCTTGAAGTGGTGGAGACTGCTGTTTCTGGTCTCTGTGCCCCATCCCTGAGGGGATGAGGGTAGAAGGTTTGCCTGTTATTCCAGGGGCAACCTCCTGGTTCCGGCTAGGGAAGAAGCTGCATTATTTTCTAAGTTGTGTTGTGGCACCAGAAGCTGTCAAGATTCGCCTGTGAGGCACCTGCAACCAAAGGGTGAGTTCTGCTCTTGTCATGGGGCCAATGTTTCACCTGAACTGTTGTTAAAATGAGGATTGGACTGCTTAATCAGTGTGAGGCCTAGAGGAATTGGCTAAGCCAAAGTAAAAGTATGTTCAATTCCAGCACAAGGGGAAAGCCAAGACATGCAGAGGAAATGTGCTATACATTTACCCTTTAATCTACACTGCCAAGCTTTTCAGGAAGAGATGTTTAAGTATGTTCGAGTCTAGTACAAGGGGAAAGTCAAGACATGTAGAGGAGATGTGCTATACATTTACCCTTTAATCTACATTACCAAGCTTTCAAAAAGAGTTGTTTAATGTCCAGAGAAATGGCCGGGTATGGATTGTGGAAGCTAGAGGTTGGAGACCCCCCGCATCTTTGGTAACCAGGTTCACCTCTACGAATTTGCTCTGTGGCCCTTTTACTTTGCCTCAGGCACTTGGCCAGTGCTGAGGGAAGTACCCAGATGTGGGATTGAAAGGAAATTTCCCTAAAGGAGTCGAAGGCTCTAAGGTGGTTTAAGGAGCCACCAGGAAAGTGTGTCCATTGCCATATGGATGGGGTTTGAGTGTCCGGCAGGGGAGCCGGGCCCGGAAAAACCCAAATAGTGTACAAGTCGGCCTGTGTACCCAAAGCAACATGCAAGTCCGGGCTGTGTGCCTGGTAGGTTCAGAGCCTAAGGGCTGAAGTGTTGAAGAAGTGTTCTGTTACTCTTATCTGCATTACCAGGAATGTAGCCCTGTGGGGGTCCGTCTATGCATTGTTTATTCAGTTTGGACATGAATAAAAGCCACACTTTAGAATCCCATTCCTGGTATTGGCATTACAGTTATTGCTTCCTGTGTTCGGATTTACTTGGGTGCCCCTGTGCAGAGTAGCCAAACTTAAGCCTTGTGCCGAGTAACCTAGTCCTCCCCAAACCCAGCCCCCACCTGGTACTGCTGTCAGTTTCAACAGCATACCACCTGTCATTTGAAAAAAGGCAGGGGTGTAGGGGTTACAAAATGGAGGCACCGCTTTGGATTTTAATTTAGGGAGGAAAGGTGCTCGGGCAAGGGGCTAGCATTTTGGTTATCTGGCAGTGGGTAGCCCAAAAAGCTGAAGCAAGTTTAACTAGTGTGTCGCTGTGTGCTGTGGTTCATATGCTGCTGTTAAAATGCCAGCTGTTTGCCAAGGAGCAGTAAAGCTGAAAGAGTATGCCCTTGTCCTGCATCAGATATTTACAGCGTTTTTGCCAGCTTTCTAAAAACTGTGTGTGATAAAGAAAAGTGTAGAAGACTAGGGGTAGCAACAGGAAAATTGTGCCCTGGATGTTGGAAATGCTTTCTAGTAAACTGTGTGACAAAGAAAAGTGTGGAAGACTAGGGGTAGCAACAGGAAAATTGTGCCCTGGACATTGGAAATGCTTTTTTAAAGAAGTGTTGTGATAAAGAAAAGTATGGGAGACTAGGGGTAGCAACAGGAAAATTGTGCCCTGGACATTGGAAAGGCTTTTTAGTAAACTGAGAGACTTGCTGTGTTAATGGCCATGCTAAATGGTTGAAATGGGCTCCCGCCGTGGAGTCAGTTCGAAGAAAAAAAAAAGTGTTTTGCAGTCTAAATTTGCCTGCTCGATGATCTCCATGAAGAGAAGAGCACTCGCGAGGGAAAGAGGCTCATTTGCATGGTGTCGTGTGATTGGTGAGGCTGCAATCAGTCCCGCCCCCCCCAGCCAGCTCTACAGTGACTGCCCAGCATTCGAGAGGGAGTGTGAGTGGAGTGCGTGTGCTGGCTTAGTGGAGGAGTGTCGCGGTGATTAAAAGTACTGTAAAAGAATTAAAAATAGACTTTTCTGTTTAAAATCGGGCTCAACCCACATCTCGATCGACTGGATTGTAAGTGTGGTGATTGGTGAGCCGATTGGCAGGACTGCCCACCAACTTCCTTTCTGAGGCCTCCAAGACTGGCTGCAGGCCGTTTTCCATCACAGCAAACAGCTACTGATAACAGTGAGTACTAACAGTAATAATTGCTCAGACAGTGATTTTTTTTCCACAAGCCAGCTGAATATGTGTGCAGCAGTGTAGTCGCTTTGCAAATAAGGACTGTGTCAAGTTTTACCAGCAAAAGCAAGTTTGTTAAGCCATTGACTGTGAGAATAGTTATGAGTTCAGCATTAGTTTAAAGTTTCAAAGCCAGTAGAGAGACTGTGACTTGTAGCAAAATGTGAAGCACTAGTTACAGGCAATCCTGTGCTTGAAATCCTGAGGCTGTAAGGGACTGTGAGCTAAAGAAATGTTTTCAGCAAGTGAAAAGTCCATGGCAAATCATATAAATGTGCTAGGAAAAAGAACAGTGCAAGTTTGTGCAGTTTTGAGCAAAAGTTATCAGTAGTGTGTGTAAATCGGATGCACAGTGGCTTGACCCAATTTCTGAATGTTGATGCACAGGAGTGCTGCCGCCGCCCTTACAGGGTGGGGTAGTAATGTAAACACAGCAGCAGCGGAGCCATTTTAAAAAGGAAAAGAAAGTGTTCAGTGAAGTGGGACTTTCAGTAACAGTGAGCTTTTGTTTGTTTTTCCCTGCAGTCATGACCTCAGGACCAGCCCGCTACCCGGATGATGCCCGGGCTGCGCTAGCAGCAGAAGTAAATAAGTTAAGGGACATTGAAAGGTGTTGCTATGGAGGACAACTGCCTTCTCATGTGGTGATTCCTGGATACCCAGTGCAAGTGTGTTTAATATGCTTAAATGCTGGAGGGGACGTCTTCATGGTACCTCACTGTTTGGGGTGCTTAGAGAAATATGGCTTGCATAAAGCACCCAAGATTTGTTTGGCTCCCACATGGATGAAAGTTCAGAAATTTGTAGTTGGCAGCACACAGCACCAGGCCTGTTGAAGAAGGCCCCTCGGGGGAGTGTGGCACAAAGCTAGAGGGTGCAGATTTGCAGACAGAATCATATGCTGATGTTTTGGATGCTGGATCGCAGAAGGATAATTCAGATAGAGCATCAGTAGACCCCTGGAGGGGAGGCCTAGCCCAAGTCTTATAGGAGAAGATGAGATGAGGGAGGCCTTTGAATGGGAGGTGTCGACCTCCGCGCCCAGTGAAGAGTGGATAGTCTCAGGAGTGAGGACAACTGCTCACTCCTGGGCACAGATTCTCAGTGAGGAAGAAGAAGAGGGGGAACCTATGTGGCCTTGTGAAAAAGGAAGGGGTACACAACCTCAAGCTCTTGCCTCAGAAGTATGCATGGAAGAGAGTGGTGATGCCACTGCCCTGGCTGTGCAAGAAGAAGTCAGGGACCCATTTTTCATCTCGTTGAGAATGCGTAGCTGGCAGAACCAGGACTGGCTACCCCCAAGCCAGGCCAGCGGTCTTAGGTTGACCAAAGCTAGTGAAGAGGAGAGACTGGTTCGTAGGAAGGCAAATTAAATCTATGGAATGTCCTTTCCTACCTTTCCCCGGAGAGTCTGGGAGGAGATTGAGATGTGAATAAAAGCCACACTTTAGAATCCCATTCCTGGTATTGGACATTATGGTTATTGCTTCCTGTGTTCGGATTTACTTGGGTGCCCCTGTGCAGAGTAGCCAAACCTAAGCCCTTGTGCTGAGTAACCTAGTCCTCCCCGAACCCAGTCCCCACTTGGTACTGCTGTCAGCTTCAACAGCATACCACCTGTCGTTTGCAAAAAGGCAGGGGTGTGGGGATTACATAAACGTCTGGCCGAGATACAGGACTGGATGTCCTTGAGCTGGCTAAGGCTGAACCCAGACAAGACGGAGTGTGACAGGGTAAAATAGGACCCTGTCCCATCTGTTATGGAGATAGTGGTTAAATGCAAGGATCTTTCCTTTTTCTGTCTCTTCTCTGGTTGCGCAACCAAATTTTCCTGTGGGACCTCGGACTTAATCAACCCGAACTGTCTTGGAATTCTTTGCCTCTCTCACTGTCTCAGTTTTCTCTTGCTGTCTGTTTTTTTCTCTTGCATATCTAGATCAGCTAATATAAAAATATATGCAAATCAATGTATGGAATGAAACTGATAATGGGATCACTTCTGTTTAGAAAATATTTAGTATTACTGTTGAAATGTATATCAATTATATTTTGACATGTCTTGAAAAAGCTAGAGGTTGAGTGCAAATGCTTGAGTCTTTTGCAAAAGCTGGAGGGGCCTCAGGAAGCTCACTGTTCTAACAGCTTCTGATATTTATGAAAACAGAACATTTTGCAAAAACAGGATGCTTGCTAAGGTGGTGGTGGAAAAGACATATAAAAGAGCTAAACTGAGCAGTAATTAGATTACAAGAAAGATTTTATTTTATTTTGCTTCTGTACATAGTTATTATGAATAAGTTTATTTTTTATATTACTGCTACTATAAATAAAGTTTTGGTGAATTTTACAACTCCTCCTGGGTTTTCCCTATGCTTTCTGACCTGTGCCTCGACGACATGGAGGTACTGGTGATTGAGCCTGGTCGATGACGTGATGGGGATGCCTCCAGATTGGTAACTAGGCTGGTCCTGGGGTCAACTCCATTGACGACTTCCCCCAGTGTGAGGAATTTGGGCATCATCCTCGATGACAGATTGACCATGGAAGCCCAGGTGTAATCTGTTGTCAAAAGTGGGTTCTACCACTTAAGGAATGTCACCCGAATTAAACCCCTGATTCCGCTAGAACTTGCCATCACTAGTACACACCTTTGTAACTTCCAGGCTAGACTATTGTAATGCTCTGTACTTTGGAGTCAATGGAGGGGTCCTCCACAGGCTGCAGCTAGTGCAGAATGCAGCAGCCAAGCTGCTTGCGAGCCTTCCAAGGTGCTGCCATGTGGCCTCAGTCCTGCGTGATCTGCACTGGCTGCTGGTCAGGTGTAGTATCAGCTTCAAGGTGGGCTTGCTATAAGGCCCTATATGGCCTGGGTCTTGGTTACCTGTCTGACCTCCTTACTTCAGCCACCCCAGTACATTCCCTCCACTCCTCCACTGAAGGCCTCCTGGTGGTTCTGAGGGCCAGGCTGAAAACCTTGGGGGATTGCTCCTTTGAGGTGGCCAGCCCGGACCTTTGGAACTTGCTGCCAAAATCTTTGAGGGAGACCCTATGGTAGAGGCATTTAAAGGGGGCCTGAAGACCTACCTTTTTAATAAAGCGTTTGCTAATAGTTTTTAAATCTGATTTTATGCTTTTGTTTGCTGATGAAATATTTAGTAAATCCTACTATATTCTTTTTCCTATAGTAACGGCACCCAGAGCCTCCGGGAGTGGGCACTAAAATATCAGCACCACCCTTTACTCAGCACCACCGCTTACCAGGCATGCTTATGCCCAAGAGAAATGAAAGAGGCCTGATAATCCTCCAAACTCCAGCTTGCTGAACCCCAGATATCTATCTATCTATCTATCTATCTGTCTGTCTGTCTGTCTGTCTGTCTGTCTGTCTGTCTGTGTCTGTCTGTCTATCTGTCTATCTGTCTATCTATCTATCTATCTATCTATCTATCTATCTATCTATCTATCTATCTATCTATCTGTCTGTCTGTCTGTCTATCTATATCTAGGGATCACCAGCAGGAGAATGGAGGTACTGTTGCCTTTGTATAGTTCATTGGTAAGACCTCACTTAGAATAATGTGTACAGTTCTGGAAGTCACATCTATGGACGGATATAGACAGAATGGAGGTGGTCTAGAGGGTAGTAACTAAAATGGTGAGGAGTCTACAGAACAAGACCTATGAGAAGAGATTGAGGGAATTCAACATATACATAATGGAGGAGAGAAAGGAAAGGGAAGCTATGATAGAAACCTTTAAATACCTCACGAGGGTGAATAAGGTACAGGAAGAAAGTATTTTTCAGAATAAAATATGTATAAGAACAAGGGGACATGTTGTGAAGTTAGAGGGAGATAGGTTCAGAAGGGATGCGAGGAAGTACTTTTTCACAGAAAGGGTAGTGGATTTGTGGAATAGCCTACTGGCTGAGGTGGTATGGGGTGAAAACAGTGATGGGTTCAAGAATGTATGGGATAGGCATAAGGGGATCTTAGTAAAAAGAAACAAGGGGGAGGAAAAAAGAGCCGGAGATCAAATAGGGTCTACAGTGATATTGTAGGTAGGGAAAAATGGGCAGACTAGGTGGGCTAAGTGGTCTTTATCTGCCAACAAATTCTGTGTTTCTGTGTGTAACCCCCCTACAAATGAGGGTTCCCAAAAGTCTTCCTCAAGCTTGCCTAAATGCTCACTGCTAGGCTGTTGTCCTGCGTTTTAGCAGTTAAACGTTATTGCCAGAGAGTGCCTTTGTACTGCTTTTTTAAGGACTGCCTAGATTTGCAGTGGTGATTAATCTGGGAGGGGGCTGAGTGTTGTCATGCTCGAGTCCCACCTGGGCTGCCTGGTAATCGCTCCATTTCTGCCATCACTAATTGCGCAGAGGGAGCGCTGTTAGAAGATGTAACTGTTTTCTGAAAACCTATTAGAGTGATAATGATAATGTAGTTTGTCTAACCTGCCTTCTTTGCAAGGACTGTCTTGTTTATCCCCACCATTTGGCCCAGGACTGCGAATTGGACCAATCAGTTCTGGTGGGACCTAAAATGGAGCCAGACTACAGGAGCTGTCTGGAGTCAAAATCTGTAGGAATTGTAGTTTGGGGCTTTTTTCACGCCTTTTTGCACCTGAAGGGGGAGCCTTTGTTGTGACTGACAGACAGATCAGCCAACCAAACCTTTTGGATTCTGGGGAAAGTCCCAGGCTTGCTGGCAGTTGAGTCAGATCTAAGTTGGGAGCTAAAGAAGCAACAGCTTGAGATAGTCAAGCAGCCGTCTGAGAAGTTTCGTGTGGGAGAACTGTGGAAAGGCCTGAGTTGTGGCCTGCATGTCTGCCTGCTGCCCCTAAGAGGGAGAGAAGAGAATTATTTCAGACTAAATCCAAGTTCGTGAGAACGAAGTAAGCCACTGATTTTTTACCAGGCTCATACCTGAAGAAGACCGAAGATTTTTCTGAATGCGATCGGTCTGTCAGGATTTCCAGCTGCTTTTGAATCCCTGGTTTGTGTAGAGATTTTGTGATCATGACTGGAGAATGGTTTGCCTGGTACAGTAGAATTTCCTTACATGTAAATGTGCTGTGTATTGAAAGTGGGTAGTGATTTGGTTCCCCACTGTGTGAACTGTGTTCTGCCTGCTGGTACTGTAGAATCCTTTACATGTAAATGTGCTGTATATTGAAAGTGGGTCGTGATTTGGTTCCCCTCTGTGTGAACTGTGTTCTGCTTGTTGGAAGCTTTATCCAGCCTAATCAGACTGAATCCGCATTCATCTGCATTCGGCCTGGACCATGCCATGCTGGCCCTGCCAGACTACCCCACTGCACAGAGAAAGCCACCAACGAGAGACCTGCCTGGGGATCAGCACCCTGCTCCACGCTTGAACAGGAATGACACCTCAGCAATTCCTGTGGGCCCTGCTTCTCCTGGCACTCCAGATTAATCACCTGCTGTCTCAATTTTCGTCCAGCCTGTGTCCAGTCTTGGGTATCGTGAATAATGATCCGGGTAACTCCCTGCAACAACAGCCTAATCTAAAAGTGTGTCATCTGATTGTCGTCTTGTATTCTTTTCATGAACTGAGCCCTCTGGTTCCGGATTACAAATAGTGTGTGTTGTGCATGTTGTTTTTCTTCCATCACAGGGCTCCAACCAGCTGCAACATTCCTGGCTAGCCCACCATTCTCCAATTGTGTACCCAGGGTGTGTGACTGTTTATGAACCCTGAAGTGCATGCATAACTGTTTGATTGATACAACCTTTAAGCAAATTAACCTGATTACGCCCCTCCCTTGTTCAAGTCTCACTCTTTTTTTACTCTGACTGTGGTTCCAGTTTGTGCAAGAGTACTGTACTGCTGTTATTTGCTGTGTATAACCTTGTTTTACAGGGGGTCCCTAGGGCCAGGCCAGAGGAAAGCCCTGGTGGTAAGTGCAAACAGTGTGGGTACTTGTGTGGTGAAGCAGGGGCATTGTGAAAGTGATTATTGTGTATTGTTCCGGCCACTAGTAAGGAAAGAGGGGGGTTACAGTGTCCCAGAGGACTGTGCCCAGGTTAGCTTGACCACTACCAACCCTGACCTCCAAGTGGAGGCACCCATTTCAAAACTCAAGCCCCTTATGCTGTATTTAGCTAGGACATCTACTACAGCCAGCTGAATTGAACTATCTGTGTAGTGAGACTGTTATTTCCTGTGCCAAAGCTCTACCCTGCATTGTGTAGCTACTAAGTGACACAAGTTCCCATTTACTGGAGCACTTGGGATTGCCATCAGCTGTTTGGTTCAACTCATCAGCAGAGGAGGAGGGGCAGAATCACTAGAAAAGGCTTGTGCTGGCTGCAGTACACAGGTACACTGTATTTAGCTACAACATCAACTGCAGCCAGCTGAGTTGAACTATTTAAGTACTAACATACTATTTGCCAGCAGATTAGGCCTTACAGTCTATCGAGTCTGCTCGAGCCTCAGATCCCTAGTTGGGTGCCGAGGCCCTCCCCTCCCTTGTGTTCCAGAAACCCCTATTATCCATCCCCACCCCCCCGGGACAGGCCATCATCTGATACATCCACTTTCTGTGTCAGTCCCACCCTCTCTTGAAGCCCTCCACTGTGGATCTCTGAACCAGCTCACCAGGTAGTGCATTCCAGGGTCCATCACCCTCTCAGTGAAAACCTTCTCCTCTTTCCCCCTCACCCTTCCACCTTCCAACTTCAAACCATGCCCTCTGGTGATACCTCCCTGCTTTAGTCTAAAGATCCCTCCATGTTTACCTTATTTATTCCCTTGAGGTACTTGAAGACCTCAATCATGTCCCCCCATCTCTTCTCTCCTCCAATGAAAACAGGCAGAGCTCCTCAAGTCTGTCCTCATACATCAAATCCCTAGCCCTCATATCATCTTAGTTGCCTCCTCTGTACCCTCTCCAGGAGCTGTATGTCCCTCTTCAAGTGTGGTCTCCAGTACTGTACACAGTACTCAAGGTGTGGTCTAACCAGTCCATTGTACAGCGGCAGAATCACTTCCTTGCTCCTAGAGGTGATCCCCTTATGATGCATCCCAACATCCTGTTTGCCTTGCTAGCTGCTCTCCTGCACTGCTCAGAGTTATTCATACATGCATGCACCATAACCCCTAGGTCTTTTTCCCCTATTGAGGCCTCCAGCACCTCCCCTCCCAGGGTGTACCTGTATTTAGGGTTTCCCTGCCCAAGATGCAATACCTTGCACTTGGTGATATTGAAATTTAATTTCCATGTGTGAGCCCAGCTTTCCAGGGTGTCCAGGTCCCCTTGCAGGGCCAACCTCCCCTCTTCTCCCTCAACTACTGCTCCCATCTTGGAGTCATCAGTGAAGAGACTCATTTCACACCCTATACCCTCACTGATGTCCGATATGTGTGCATTAAACAGGGTCAGACCCAGGACCGAGCCCTGCGGTACCCCACTACCAACCTCTCTAGGGTTCGAGAGCTCCCCACAGACCACTACTCTCTGGGTGCATCCAGCTAGCCAGTTTTCAATCCATCTGACCATCAAAGGGCCTACTCCTAACCCCATCAGTTTCTCCACTAGACCATTGTGGGGGACAGAGTCAAACGCCTTGCTGAAGTCCAAGAATAATACATCCACAGGCTTTCCCCTGTCCAGTTCTGATGTTACCCATTCATAGAACTCCACAAGATTGGTTTGACATGATCTACCTGGCACAAATCCATGTTGCCGACTATCCAGACCTCCCACCTCCTCCAAGTACACCCCCAATCGTTCCTTTAGTATACTCTCCATTAATAGCGAGACTGTTATTTCCTGTGCCAAAGCTCTACCCTGCATTGTGTAGCTACTAACTGACATGAGCTCCTGTTTACTGTTTGGTTCAACTCGTCAACAGAGGAGGAAGGGCAGAATCACTAGAAAAGGCTTGTACTGGTACTGCACGAGCGCAGTAGCATGAGTGTGAGTGGCGCGAGCGGCACTCGGAAGAGAAACTCCAACAAATATAAATTGATTTGCATCTGTGAGAAATTTTACAGGGTTAGGTACAAGTTTAAACTAAAGTAAACATTCTCTCATGCTACACTAGCTTAAAGTATATACAGGCAGATAATGTTAGATAGCTTTGAGTGTATTTGATGAAAGTTTTTAATTTAAGTAATTTGTATTATAATTAGGTTGTTTATTAATAAAACTTATACGTCCTATTATAGTATACAGGAGTTGAATTTTATAATTAGTGAAGGTATGGGGTAAAAGTTGTGACTATTGCTAGTAGAATTGCAGCCTGTAAAGGAGATTTGCCTTGGATAGCATTAATGAATCACCAAAAATTAGGGGCATGGTTCTACACTTAAAATTGAATGCACCGATTTGTAGCTGTTACGCAATGTTTGTTGACAATTGGATCTCTGCTTACCCTTACCATCTAGGAGTATAATACAAAGTTAGAAATTATCCTACTGTACAGGATAAAGCTGTTTTAACATTGTGAGGGGCATATTGCTCAAATTAAGTAAATTTGAAGATTTTACAAAGGCTGGGATTTTATGTCTGCATTACACTTGCACTTCATGTAAAATGGACTGGTTCAGATTTAATTCAAAATCCTACTGTGATAGCATTACAGTTAAGAACTATGGACGTGGGAAAGGCTAAAATTGAGGATTCTCCTACACAGTTAGCATGTAATAGAAGGAATGCATTTGGGAAAATACGCTTCAGTTTGAAGGGTCAGGGTGATGTTTTTCCTTCGGCATGTCCTCCCTTAGCAAACTTAAATTTTCTGATTATAATACTGACTTTGGGTGGTGATGTCGAAAGAAATCTGGGTCCCAAGTCCCTAAGTAAAATAAGGTTGATTTGTGATAATGCTAGGAGTGTATAAACAAAAATTGATTTACTAAGGACTTGGATATTATCTGAATCCCCAAATCTAGTTTCTCTTACTGAAACTTGGTTAACCCTGCAGATTGGAAAAGAGGAGTTAGAAATGGAAGGTTTTTCTAGTTTCAGGTTGGATAGAAAGGGTAAATGTGGAGGGGGGGTTCTCCTTTATGTGGGATGGGATATGGGACAAACTATAGATATTTACTCTGGGATAATTGGTTTAATTGATTGTTAATTGGTTGAGATTATTGAACTCAAACTGATAGTTGGGGTAATTTATGCACCACCAAAAAAAAAGTAAGTGATTATGAGCAACTAGTTTTAAAGATTCAGGAAAAGTCCATGGGAAAAGAACTGATCTTAACAGGAGATTTTAATGCCCCATGGGGCAAAAGTAGAGGTAATACTTTAGAGTACAGTTTTAAACCACTGGCAGTAACTCAATTAGTCACTCAATCTACCAGAAATACACACTCACAAAGTCCTGGGAACATACTGGATCTGATTTTTGTCACAACTAAGGTCAATCCTCAGTTAATTTCAGTAAATCAACCCATATTGGGAGATCATTGTTCCCTAAGAAGTGAGTTTAATTTGGATAGGGGAACAATTTGAATATCCAATGATGGAGCCCTAAAAATAAAAAAGAAATCTTTTAAGGGTTATAATAAAGAGCTTTTTATAGCCAAACTAATGGAGGTAAAATGGGATAGATTATTCCTAATGCCTTCTTCAGACATGGCAATACAAGAATTCACAAACTGGTATATTGAAGTCTGTGATAAACTAGCTCCTTCTGAGTACAAAAAGCAAAGGAAAAATCATGTTCCATGGAGTTCAGAAAAATTAAAAAAGCAGATTAGAATTAAATCTAGACTTTGGAAGAAAGCAAGTAGAACTTTGGATCCTTTGTATTGGGCAAACTATAAATCAGCTAGAAATATTTTAAGATTAAAATTATAAAGGCTAAGCAAGCCTATTATAAAACCAAGATAAATGAAACTTCAGACTCTAAACAGTATTGGTCCTTGATAAAATCCTTTGAGGACCCTGTCTTTCAGAGACCCAAAATTCAAATGATTACGAATAGTCTCTGTCAGACTCCAATTAAGTCAGTGAATATACTAAATGAATATTTTGTAACTCTCCCAGATATCCCAATTCATACTCCAGTAAGAAGAAAGACACACTCTAATAATGGTCCCCTACCCTTAAATATTCCTAGGTTTAGATTTAGGTGTGTCTCCTGTAAACAAGTAAAAGATGAAATTCAGAAATTAAACCCATATAAATCATTTGGTCTAGATGGAATCGAGAATAGGTTTCTTAGAGATTCAGTTAGTGTGATTATGCCTACCCTGACAAAACTGTTTAATTGGAGCCTGACAGAAGGAATTTTTCTTAAAATGTGGAAGAAAGCAAAAATTATTCCAATTTTTAAATCAGGCTTACCATCTGAACCCACAAATTATGGACCTATTGCCTTGCTTTCGGCAGTGTTGAAGGTCTTGGAACGGTTGGTACAGCAACAGCTTGGAGAGTATCTTGAACAGTACTCCTTGCTTTCTGCTTACCAGTCAGGATTTAGGAAGAACTATTCCACGGGCACCACACTCGTCGACCTGGTGGATCTGATTGCATCCCAACTGGAGGGAAGCAGGTCAGTGGGTGCAGTGTTCGTGGACATTTCTAAGGCCTTCGACACCATCGATCATGGTCTGCTGTGTGACAGACTTGCAGAAGCAGGCCTGTCAATAGAACTAGTGGGATGGTTTTCATCCTATCTACAGGATCACTTTCAACAAGTTTGCATGGATGGTCTTCTCTCTGACAGTGTTTCTGTTCAGAGGGGTGTACCTTAAGGGTCAATTTTGGAGCCAACTTTATTTTTGATATACAGAAATGGGATAATGGAAGTAGCAAACAATTCTAAACTTAGGCTTTATGCCAATGGCACCATTTTGGTTGCAAATGGCTTGAATTTAAAACAAATGGAAATAAATCTTCAAAGGGATTTTCTAGCACTCTGTACATGGATCAAGGAACTGGGTTTGGTTATGAATTATAAAAAAACTAAATCCATGATTTTTAGGAAAAAAGAAATAGGAAAGACTACTGCTGCTCCTTATATTAAAATAATGACTGATAATGGTGACCAAATAGCTCAAGATACAATGTATAGATACTTGGGTGCCTGGCTAGGTGAGAGTCTGATTTTTGACTGTCATATAGAAGATACCATAAGTAAGGTAAATAAGCGACTGGGAGCGTTTAGGCACTCAAAATCATGCTTGAATAAGCAAATGAGAGTGGCAGTTGTAAATCAACTTCTACTTGGATGGAAGCTGTCCAGAGGAGGGCAACTAAAATGGTGCAGGGTCTGCACCGGAAGACATATGAAGAGAGATGAAAGGAGCTTAATATGTATAGCCTCGAGGAAAGGAGGGAGAGGGGGGACATGATAGAAATGTTCAAGTACCTCAAGGGAATCAACAAAGTCCAAGAGGGTAGCATCTTTCAAAAAAAGAGGTGTGCAAGAACAAGAGGGCACAATTTGAAGATGGTGGGTGGCTCAGAGGTAATTTAAGGAAGTATTTTTTCACAGAGAGGGTTGTGGATGCATGGAACGGCCTTCCGGAGGAGGTTGTGGAGGCAAAATCAGTGGTGGAATTCAAGCATGCATGGGACAGTCATAAGGCAATTCTAGGGGATGGGGTAGGAAGAAGTAGGCTGCTGGTTAACTAGGATCTGCAGCTTATCCAGTAGGTAGGGAAATGGGCAGACTGGGTGAGCCAAGCGGTCCTTATCTGCCGTCAAATTCTATGTTTCTATGTTTCTATGTTACTTCCAGTTATGGATTATGGGAGTCATGTATATGATTTCGCTCATAAGAAAAGCTTGGTGAAAGTTGACATGCTGTATAATAGACTTGCAAGGTTTATACTGGAAAAAGGAATAGGCTCACATCACTGTACTTTCTTTCTTGATCTTGGATGGCTAACCCCAACTTTAAATAGGAAGTTGCAATAGGCAAATCTAACTCATAAAGTTTTACATATGAAAAGGCCAATTTACTTATTTGAAAAATTAGAAAAAATACAACATCATCATAATTTATGCCAGACACCTTTACGAGGATTTATTCCTCCAAAATTAATAAATAAATATAGTTCTATGTGTTTCCCAGCTATTATGTTTCAAATATGGAATTCAAGAATCCATAACCAATCAGACTGATGCTAAAATATTTATGAAGGAGTTAAAACATGAATTGAGTGTACGTTGTATGTGCAATGATTAGATTGTAGATATAATGTTGATGTAAATGATGTTATGTCATATTTGTTATACCTGTTATTATTTTTGTACTCTACGTTATACTGAGAATGAACAGGAGCATCTATAATATAGTACTTGTCTTAAAGATGTTTAATACCAGCTTGTCCTGTATAAAAATAAAGATTTTTGCTACTACTTCTATGACTAACCTGCTACTACACAAGCCAGCAGGGGTAGTAGCCCTTGGAATAGTGCCACCTAGGGGTTACATATGTTTCTATGCTTAGCGACCCTGATGTCTTTGATGTTATCACTATTCATCAGAACTAGGTCCAGGATTGCCCTATCCCTTGTCAGCTTTATCACCCCCTGTGTCGCAAAACCCTCCTGGAATGTATCTGGGATTACTTGGCTCCTGCTGCTTCTGGCCTTTAAGATGATCCAGTACACATCAGGCATGTTAAAATCTCACACTATTATCACTTCTCTACCCTCCACAACCTTTCTTATTTCATCCCCAGGTCCCTCTCTATGGTTTTGTCCTAACTTGGCAGTTGGTACACTTTATGCTACCCCTACCCTTATTTTCTTCTCCCAATCCTGACTGCTGCTGTACCAATTGTGTCTCTATACCTTCCCCCTTATGTCCTCCCTTGTGACCTTTATCCCCTCCCTAACATAGATTGTCACCCGTCCACCCCCACACTTTGTTCTTTCCTTCCTATAGAGGGTGTGTCCAACAACAGACAGATCCCAGTCATGGTTTGGGGTTACCTAGGTCTCAACGACCACCACTAGATCCGCTTGGCCCTCCATCATCATGGCCTGGAGGTCATACTTTTGTTTCCCAGTCTCTTGGCATTCATAGATGTCACTCTCCACATTCCATGTTCCTACCACCTCCCTTCCCAGTCCCCCCTCCTTCCTCTGATTGCCCTACTAGCTTTCCCCACTTCTTGTCGTTTATTTATTTATTTATTAGCTTTTGGTAACTGGGTAAATGCATTAGGCAATACCCTGCCTATTTTCAGGCACGACCCGGGAGAGTACAAAATACATTGGTTCAAACAGTACATTGGAACATACATAAAATCATGGACAGCATACAACAGTTATCCATGCAGGGATAGTCAGGGATTTATACATGAAAGAAACAAACCAGCCACGCAGGGCTGGAGTGACAAACAAAGGCAATACAAGAGATGTACAAAAAACTCATAGCACACAGTAGCATGGCAAGTTGAAGACAGGGGCTGATAACCAAGCACAAGTTAAGCACAGTCACAAGTATCAAGCGCAAAAAGTTGAGAGAACAGTGCTTTCTTGAAGGAGAGGTGAGATAAGGAGCATTTAGTATGGGAAGAAAGGGAATTCCAAAACTTGGGGGCAAAATGTGAGAATGCTTGCTCACCCATTTTAGTAGAGCAGTGAGGGACTTGGAGCAGAGAGAAGGTAGAAGACCTCAGAGGCAGGAGAGAAGTATAGGGACAAGCATAGCCCCCAGAGAGTTGGGGCAGGGGTTTCTGGTCATAGAGTCAATGAAACATCCCAGTGAGTATAAGTGAAGGGCATTGGGTGAGAGCCAGTGCAAGGCAGAGTAGAGCAGGCAATGGTGAGTAAGACAAGGGGCACATACAGAAAATCTACAAATGTTGTTATAAGTGGTGTCCCATTTGCGAAGTACATCAGCATTGATCTGGGAAAGGACAGGGAGAGCATATAGGAGTCTAGAAAGCAGGACACCCCAAGCTACAGATATCCTGGAAGCAGGGGTGAGGGAGTGACACACTCTGTATGCAGCGCCAATCTTCAAGTTAACTGATCTGCATAACTCATTAATATGAGAGGAGAAGTCTAATACTGGATCAAGCGCCACACCCAGGTATTTGAAAGAGTCAGTGATCGATACTGCAGACCTGTCACTACATAACACCTGCAGCTTAGGGGACTCTTCAAGAACTTTTCTCAAAGATCCAAAGAGCATGGCCTGAGTCTTTGATAAATTTAGGATCAGACAGTTAGAGATGAACCAGGATTGAAGCTGTTGGAATGCAGACGATAGCTGATTATTAATGTCAGCAATGGACTGGAGGCAGCGTAGAGTACCAAGTCATCTGCATATATAATGGTACAATAGTGAGTTAAAAGGTAGGAATATCATTAAAAAAAATAGAAAAGAGCAGGGGGCCAAGAATGGAGCCTTGTGGTATGCCGCAAGAGGCAGGGGCAGGGAGTGAGAGAACTTTGCTGAAGGAGACAGATTGCCTTTTTTCTCCCCCTTTCCTCCTCTTCCTCCCCCACTGTGTTTACCCTTCCCCTCACTCCTTTCCCTTTTTACTTATTGTCCCCTCCGCTTGGGGGGAAGGCCTTTCTGCCTCCTCACATTGTGAACACTGGGTTTTGCACTCCCAGGTCATCCCCTTCCCCTCCCCACTCAGTTTAAATTCAGGCTGTCCCTGAGGTACTGCCCTAACCTATCACATAGTACCCTGGTTCCCCCCCCTGCTGAGGTGTAGTCTATCTGACAAGTACTGGGATTTCTCATCCCAGACTCTTCTCCAGCCCCCCACACAACCAAAATCCTCCTCCTTGTTCCACTTCCTTAGCTACTGGTTGATGGTAGAGATCCAGAGCTAGCCAAGCTCTCTGTGGGTACCTGAAGCACATCCAAAAATGTTATTGACTTTGACACCTCCCTAACTTTCCTCCCAAGCTCTCTAAGCTTATTCTGTACCTCCCTTACCTCATACCCTGCCAGACTGTTTGTGCCTAGGTGGAGGATCACATCAGGTTCCCCCTGCCTCTCTGCACAAGTGTGTACACCATAGGCATGATCCACTTGGCTGTCATGCTTAGGAGGCACACAAGACTCCTTCCATGTGATCCTCCATCCCAGTGGCCATCTAAATCCCTTCACTGTTGAGTCCCCCATTAGCAGAGCTCTGATAGTTTCCCTTGGCTTTTGTGCACCCCTTCTGGTTACCCTTGTCTTTTTTATCCTTCCTTCTACCTACTCCAATTCTTTCCTCACAATCCACCATTCCCCTGTCATCTCCTGCCTTCTTCATTCCCTGACATTTTTGTTCTCCACTCCCCATATTCTTGTACTCAGTTCTCCCATGCCCATTTGCTGTCCTCCCTTTACTGGTCTGGGGTTTCTTCCTGCTCATTTTTCCCCTTATTGTACCTCTTGAGCCTCCTCCTGATACTCCCCCCTGATCTTCCCCTTGCACCCATTTCCTGGATCACTTTAGGTCTAACCTCATGGTCTTCCTGATGCCCCCCACTGACTTTTTTCCCCTATGCCCCCCCATGCTAGTCTGCCTTCCTCCTGGGAGTCGAGTTACAGGTATCCATTTTGTACAGGCACTTAACCAGGATATTTGTTTCCTTTACTGCCCTGCTTCCACCCACCTCCCCTACCAACTATTCTCCTGTCTCCTCCTTTGACCAGTATTTCCTCTGTGGCAGAGGCAGCCACAGACTTGGAACCCACTTGCCCACTATCTGACTATTCTCCACCCCACCACACATGGGCCCCCCTGTCCAATTTCAAGCCTACTTATCCCTACCCTCTGGTCACCTTTTGGCTGGCTTAGTCCCCCTACCCCCCTGTCCCTGATGGTCCCTTATAGAACTGCCCAGTTCCATCCCCTGACTAATCAGTGACCTGTTAAGTCCTGATATAAGCATCTGCACCTCATTCCTCATAACCCCTAGCCTCCTACACACCATGCAACCCTGAGCCTCCCAGAGTGTGCCTAGGAAAACCACAGTCTCATATCCCATGCAACTTACCACTTTCCCCCTTCCTGCCTCTTGCCTGATCATTTACTTGTCCTTATATGCCTACCCTAGATAGGGAATATTTTAAATCCTGCTTCTAACCTGTCTCTGCAGGCCTATCTCAGAGAGAGAGTAGTTCACCCCTCCCCTTAACCTGCCCCATGGGCCTATCCCAGATAGGGAGTAGTTTAAATACTGCTTTTTACGCCCTCCGTAGGCCTAACCCAGATAAGGAATAGTGTGCCCTTTCCCTAAACCTGCCCCAGTGGGAGTACCCCAGATATGGAGTAAATGGAAGTGTTTAAATCCTACCTTCATACACTCTCTACAGGCCTACCCCAGAGAGGGAGTAATTCACCCCTCCCCTTAACCTGTCCCCATGGACCTACCCTAGATACAGAGTAGTTTAGATGCTGCCTCTAACCTGCCTCTGCAGGCCTACTGCAGATAGAGAGTAGTGTACCCTTTCCCTAAACCTTCCCCAGTGGGCATACCCTAGATAGGGAGTCAATGGAAGTGTTTAAATCCTACCTTTTAACCACTCTCTACAGGCCTACCCCAGACAGGAAGTAGTTCACCCCTTTCCATAACCTGCCCCATGGGTCTATCCCAGATAGGGAGTAGTTTAGATCCTGCCTCTAACCTGCCTCTGCAGGCCTACCCCAGATATGGAGTATTTTATTCTTTCCTTAAACCTGTCCCTGTTGGCCTATTTCAGATAGGGAGTATACTGAAGTAGTTAACTCCAACCCTTAACCACTGTCTACAGGCCTACCCCACATAGAGTGCAGTTAAATCCTAGCTCCAATCATGTCCCTTCCGGCCTACTCTGTCACCTGTGCTTAACCTCCACACCCCTTATCTCCAGTGCTTTACTACCGCAAGAGACATTTTTCTTAAACCAAAGTTGCCCCCGGGGCAGCCTTGCCTTTACTATCCCTGCTAGTTTCTCAGGTTCCCTTACATCCCCAACAACAGAAAAGAAAAGGTATCACCACACCAGCTTAAAATACGATGATTTATTTACTCACAGCCTTAGGAGCCAAGAACATACATCTTCCTATCATGCTCTAGTGTCCGAAGCCCGTAAATTAAGAAGTCATGGCAGTTCAAAAGGTGCTGTGCTACAAAGTGCAGTCTACTGGGAGGGCACGGGTTGATGGAAAAAGCATCACAAATTCCAGCCGGTTTTGCTGTGTGCCTCTTCAGGGAGACTCTGCAGAGACAGCCTTCAGACACTGGAGCATGATATGAAGATGTATGTTCCTGGCTCCAAAGGTGGTGTCCTTTTTTTTTTGTTGTTACGATTTAACTGTTTGTGACACACCTGGGGATGGCACTCCTTTGTTTACTGTTGTCTCTTACATCCCCAACTACCTTGTCTTTGTTAGTCAGAGTTCCCTGCTTTCCTGGAGCCTGCCCTGTGGATCTCATGCTCTGGGATCACTTGGTCCACCTAGAAATAAGTACTAACAGCAAATGACCTATTTGCTGTTTGATAATCACATGCTCCCCCCCCACACACTCTCTCTCAATTTGTTTTAATTAAACTAATCTCTGCTCCCCTTCCCCTTCACAGACTGCTAAACAACAGCAAACTGTTAATTACAGCATTTAAGCCAAAAGAATTGCTGCAAAATACAGGTTACTTACACAACTATTGCAGACAGCAGAGGTCAACCCCCAGGTCTCTGCCACAGCAGCTCTCAAAAAGCTCCTACAGAGGGATCTAGCTCCCTTGGCCCACCACAGGGGGTTGCTGCGGCATGAGTTGCCCAATATCATCCCTCCTGACCGTATGGCACTGTTGAGTGGCAGCTGCTGTGATCTAGCCTGCCTCCCAACACGGTGTCCCCTGCTCGCCTTTGAACTTGGGTCACCTGCATTGCAATGGGTTGTGCTCTCACTGGGCCACCTAGGCAGCCCTTTCTTATTCTGATTTGGATAGTAAAACAATTGTTACTAAAACCAGACTGTTTGCTGTGCTGATTGTGATTTTTGTGCTGATATAGAGAAAGATCACCATGAGAGATGCTACTGATGAGTGGGAGGTTGTAAAAATTAGTGGTAGGGGGAAGTGGAGGAGGGGACAGCAGTATCCTAAAAGTAGACATCCAGCAAACCCGTAAAGAGAACTGTAAAAATATTTCATAACAATTTCTTACATGATTTCTCCATTACTGATGACATCAAGAAGTGCAAGATCATGCACGTAGGGAAGACAAACCCTAAAGCCACCTATAGGCTGGGAGGGGAGTTGCTGGCAGTCACAAGGGAAGAAAGAGGCTTGGGCATCATTATCACAGATGACCTGAAATCATCCAAGCAGGCCACTGAAGCAGTAGGTAAGGCTAGGGGGGATGTTGGGGTGTATTAGTAGGGGTATCACAAATCGTAAGAGGGAGGTAATAATCCCTTTTTACAAGACACTGGTTAGGCCCAATCTGGAGTACTGCTTGTAGTACTGGAGGATGCACCTGCACAACCAAATTGAGACAGTCTAGAGAAGGGCAACCAAAATGGTGCAGGGACTACATCAGAAAACATATGAAGACAGATTAACTGAGCTCAATATGTATACCCTAGAGCAAAGGAGGGAGAGAGATGATATGATTGAAACATTCAAACACCTTAAGGGCATTAACAAGGTGAAAGAGTCTAACATATTTCAATATAAGAAAAATAGCAGGACAAGAGGACACAGCATGAGATTAGAGGGAGACCGATTAAGGGGTAATGTGAGGAAGTTCTTTTTCACAGAAAGGGTGGAGGATGCATGGAATGGCCTACCTCAGGAAGTGGTGGATATGAATACAATGCAGGGCTTCAAACAGGCATGGGATAGGCATAAGGGAGCAAAACAGATGAGTATGAATAGATAGACCGTTGACAGAGCAAAGGCTGATGGCACATTCATGAGGTAGAAAAAGAAATGGGCAGACTAGATGGGCCTTGTGGTCCTTATCTGCCGTCAACTTCTATGTTTCTATGTTTCATTAAAGGAAAACTACACCCAAAACTTGAAAAAATATATGCTGTGCAGAGTGTTTTAATTTGTATGTGAAGTTCTAGTGTTTCCTTCCCTCTGACTGGTAGGAGTTTTTCCTAAATTAGCCTGCTAGCTTTAAGGTAGTTTTATGACCCCTTGAAATCTCCATATCAAATAGGTTTATTGCATTTCTTTGTCCTACAGTGCACCTTGTTTCATATAATGGTGATGTAGCAGAGCCCATAAATCCAGCAGAAAGCATTGCTTTACAATCAGTTCACAACATTAGAGATGGCTGTATTTTAAAATCTGTAGAATTTAGCTTGGTGACCACCCTCATCCTAAAGGTTTTACTGTCCTGAAAAACTTTGCTGCTGGTATTTTTTGTGCAGCTTGTAAAGCTTCCAAGATACTTAGTTTGTTTGGCATGTGTGTACTGAATGTTGGGTCTCTCTTACATCACAGTCACGTGAGACAAGATGCACTGTGGGAACAAGAAATACAATTACACTATCAGGTATGAAGATCCCCAGGGGTCGTAAAACTAGCATAAAGCTAGCAAGCTAATTTGGGAAAAACTCCTAATACCAGTCAGAGGGAAGGAAACACTAGAACTTCACATACAAATTAAAACACTCTGTACAACATATATTTTTTCAAGTTTTGGGTGTGGTTTTCCTTTAACATTTCTGCTACATCAGTAGCAGTTTTTCTTTTACTAGGCAACTAGCACTAGGCTGCACAGTCTCGCTGTCTCCCGTGACTTTTTTCCTCCAGGACCTGCTACTGAGGGCTATGGCAGTACACGCAACAGATGCTGATGCTGCTGCACCACTACCTGCTCATGCAGCCCTTCCCTTATTCTTTTTACATAAGCATGACTGGCCAATCCTATGTCTATTTCCACTGCCAGAGATCCTCTTCTTCATATCAAACTAAAAATGAATATATTTGTGTAAGCTCCCCAATTTGGGCTTGGCTTACCTGCCATCCTCAGCATCCCGGGCGGGAGTCGTGCCTGCTGGGTCCTGCCTCCTCCGGCGAGGTGCACCACCACAAGCACTTTCCTCTGCCCTGAGGAGTTCCAGTGGGGGGGGGGGGCAAGGACCTAGCAGAAGGTTTATGCTGACCGGCGCATGGGGATATTGTGGTTTGCGGTCCCGGTGTTTTGGGAGACTGGACTGTGCAAAGAAATCTAAAATGGTGGCTGCGTTCCTCAGGTGTATGCTCGGCCATCAGGCTGACGATTTAAGGGAGCCACACTCCTATTCCTGTTCAGCCATGTGGCCATGAGCAAACAAAGGATATCCTCATCTCTAGAGTGAGCAGGAGAGCTGGGGATCCACATGAGAAGCCACCGAGTGACCTCCGGTGAAAGGGGGGACAAACGTTAGCCCTGTGAAAAGGCCAAATTATATAAAACAGGGCTGGGCTGTAAAAGAGCCCTGTGGGAGGCAAACATGGCAGCCCACTGAAAAAACTATAAAAAAGGCGGACAGCTAGGGGCAGAGAGCAAACTCCGTAGTCACGTGGGGGGATTACAGCCAATCAGGAGAAGGCTGAAAAAAGAGGAATATAAGAGGGGGTTCTGGTGCGAAAGGGAGAGATTGGAGTGGGGTAGTCCAGAGGAGCAGCAGGGTGGCATGGTGAGAGATACTGCCAAAGAAAATCAAGTCTGCTTGGCTGTGGACTCCCTGACTACCCACACTTTAAGTTGAGTGCAGGAGGGGGAAACAGCAGCTCTGTGGGACTGCATGCAGATGAGTCCCATTGTAAGCTCAGGCAGCTGGACCGACTGGACTGAACGGTACAGTGGATTGCTGAGCTTCAGTAAACCACGGGTCCCCATGGGATAAACTCAGAAGGAACAGGGAAGTTCAGCCAGGGGAGAGACCTGGAAGTCAGGCTGCCCTGCTCATGCCCAGTGGGAGGGGTAGCATTATCCAGGAGAGGTGAGAGAACTGTGCCAAGTTTGTTCCCCAGGCTGAAGGAGCAGATGCCCCAGAGCAGAAGGACGAACAGGTCTGCCTGAGTGAACACTGTCTGCAAAGGCCTGTGGGCAAAGTTGGAAAGGCCAGGCAGGTGAAGATCATCACACTGCAAAACCCCCCCAGTGGCATACCCTCAAACTGAGACCCTCTGAGGCATCTGGCACTTCATCAGACAGAGTGTTCCATTCAGCGCCCCACAAGAGAACTGTGAGTACCCTGAGCTGTGGCTCTGGGAAGTTATTGGATAGTTAGTTAGGGTCTGGGGCTAAGTCCTCACAACCACGTCGAAGGTGATGCCCAGGTTGGGAAGACTCGAACTTAAGTACAAGTTGTTTCTGTGTTGTCTGGGCCCCAATGAAAGACCCAGGGCTGCATCTTAGAGTGGTGAGATACCCACTGTACAGGGACAATTTGGGTGCACCCAAAGGGGGGAGAGGGGTTTCTACTGGGACATTACTGTTTATCTGAAAGTACGAGGTGATTGACCTTGCCCTCCTTGTGTTGTACCCTAAATAAAAGGGTTGTGGTTTGCCAGTTATTTATTGTCCTTTGTGGTTATTCAAAAAGTGTTATTGAGGTATGGTGCAACAGTGGGGAAAACTGTGTTTGTGGGGTAAGCCTTGCAGGGGCAGCTCACAAGAGTCCTTGTCACTACCCCAAGGGGAGGCACTGTGCCACAATTGCCAGCACTGCCAGAACTCAGGCCAGGCCCCTCGGAGGTGTATGCAGAGTACCCCAAGGCTCCGGGACAGCCCAGGTGAGTTTAGGGGTGTTACATTTATTTACTGCAAAAAAAATTTGTTCAACACAGAAATAAGAAACAGCAGTTCAGCACTTGTAAACATTACAGTGAAACACTAAGAAAAAAAAATCAGTAACCACTAGATTCCAGAATAAAGGCCCCTGGACAGCCCAGGCGAGTTTAGGGGATGTTACAAGTGGAGGCACTGCTGAGATCAGCACCCCCCTAGAGGTTAACCCCAAAATTACAGTTTAAAGATTTTGGTACCCCCCTTGTGTTTGTTTGTTTCTTTTACCCTTTTTCTTTTTCTTTTTCTTTCATTGGTGGGGACAGGTGAAATGGCATTCCAGGAAGTAGAGGACTGATGTGCTTTTGAGGGTCTTGATCCCCAGAAAATGCTCCTAGTAAGTAATGTGATGGTGGGACAGACAAAGGAGTTTATTTTGGAAACCTTAGAAGGGGCCCTGCCTGACTGTGGGGTGCTGAAAATTCAAAGGGTGATCATGAACCTTGGTAAGGGTGTAGGGACCTAATAATAGAAACGGACAAGGACTTGGGCCCTGTGGATGTATACCCCCTGGGCTGACTATAGATAAATCCAAAGAGACCTTTGTGTTGCTGAAAAAGGGGATGGCTGCTGATCCGGCCCCCCTGACCCCCCGACCAAGGGCAAAGGGAGTTTTGAAGCCAGGCTGGGGTCCCTGCTTGCTAGTGAAGGGAATTCCCTGAGGGATTTTCAGGCCATGTTCCCGGGGGAGGGGGTTTCTCCCTATGATTTTGCCGGGGGACAGGCCCCCTATGTGGCGTTGCCGCACAAACAGTACAAGCAGCTTCTCACCTTCTCTGGGTCAGTCCCCACGCCTGCTGGGGAGGATGATTTTCACTCCTGGTTAAGCCAGGCTGCCCAGATGATCCAGGTCTGGAGGTGTTCTGAGGAGGAAAAGTGCAAACAGGTTGTGGAAAGTTTAAGGGGCATGGCGTTGGATGTGATTCGGTCCCTACAGGTCAGCCAGCCCACTTGTACCCCAGATGACCATCTGACCATTCTGAGAAGCGCTTTTGGAGTGGTCGAGAAGAGAGAGGTCATCTTGTTCCAGTTGTGGGGCACCATGCAGCACGAGGGCGAAAAATTATCACAGAACATTACTCGGGTGGAGGCAGTAGTACGCAAGATTGCTGAGGCTGGGAAAGACCCTTCGGGACTGGTGACTCAGATGAGGCTGGACCAGATACTTAGGGGGGTGGTGCACTCTGACTTGACTCTGATCTCCCTCAGGTTACAGGGCCAGAAGTCAAATCCCCCAATTTTCAAGCAGCTATTGGATACGGTGAAGGAGGAGGAAGAAGCCCAGGAGGATGTTGGTGACCAGCTGCCAGTGCCCACCGCCACCACTGCTGCCCTGTGGCCCCACGCTCTGAACCCACTGGGACAGTCTTGTTTTCCTGGGTTGGGCAATGAGCTGAAGGAGCTGAGGGATTGTGTGCAGGACTTGAAATGGAGGGGCGGAACATCCCCTACCCTGCTGAGACTGAGTTCCAAGAGATGAAGGACATGTAAGGGCCTTGCAGCTGGCTATAGAGTCCTGGCCTTTTCTGAGTGACATCATGCCTGACACCCAGTGGCAACCCCCTCAATATGCTGCCCCCAGGCCCAGACCCCGCATGCCCCTCAGATCCCGAGAAGGGTGGTTCTGTTTCAAATGTTGGCAGGATGGTCATACACAGCGAGGCTGCCTCGGTGCAGAAAATCCCCAGTTGGTATCCGAGAAACAGAGGCGAAGGGATCAGGGAAACTCCAGTGGGGACCGGTGATGGAGCTATCTGAGCCCCTGAAATGGCATTGCTCCACAAAATGGATAGACCCCCATGTTCCACCCAGCAGTGGGGTGCCACTTGGCCTGATTGGTCCCCGGGCTGACGCCGCAATTTTGGTTGAAGGAGTGTCTTGTTTCACCATGCTGGATAGTGGGTCATAGGTCACCATCATAAACTGGCACTTTTATGATCAACATTTGCAACACTTGCCTCTCCTACCCCTGTCTGGGTTGTCCCTCTGGGGGATAGATAGCTTAGACTACCCCTACGATGGGTATTGCCTGGTCCGCATATCTTTCTTCTCCAAGGGGCTGATACACAGCCCACTATTAAGACCCTAGCCCTGATTTGCCCTGAGCTAAAAGGCATGTTGGACACCCCAGCGCTAATTCAGACCAACGCCAATATATATGGGTGACTGGCGTAGATGTGCACCGACAAAGGTGGGGCAGATGAACTGGTGAACCCTTTGGTAAAGGCCATGGTAAAAAGGGTGGGTGTGGAAGTGACAAGCAACCCCAGCGATGTGAGGGAGGACTGGGTTGGCATTGTCTGCCAAGTGGAAGGAGGAGAATTAACCTTACCGCCCAGTGCAGAATGCCACATTGCGGGCATTGCTCGGTTTGAGCAGCCACCACAGGGTACTGCATTCATCCTCAATGCCCCACCCCTGGGCAGTCTACTGGAAGGTCTATTGGTACAGAGAGGGATACTGCCCCCTCTGGACACCTCCCAGGCCAGGCTGGTTACAGTGAGGGTTTGAAATGAATCCAAGAGACCTGTGGTCATCAGAAAGGGCCAGGTGTTGGCGAACACCTACCGTTGTGATGGAGCCATGTCAGTCAACTGCGGGAAAACTGTAGGGGGATGAAATATACCAGTCTTTGTTTGTGTTTGGGAGTTCCCCTATACCTGACAGTTATAGGTGAAGCTTAAGTCAGAAGTTGGCCAAGCACTGGTGGGTTTTCTCGTTCCATGAGTGGGACATGGGTTGTGTGACCGGGGAAGCACATCGAATTCGTCTGAAGGATGATCACCCATTCAGGAAGAGATCTCAGAGGTTAGCCCTCAGCAACACAGAAGATGTCCAGCAACACCTGCTGGAGTTATTGAATGCCGGCGTTATCACCGAGTCTTGAAGCCCTTATGCCTCTCCCATTGTAGTGGCCCAGAAGAAGAGTGGAGTAGTGAGGATGTGCATAGACTACCACTCACTCAATAAAAGGACCATCCCTGATCATTACACTGTGCCTCAGGTAGAGGATGTGCTGGTCAGTCTGTCTGGGAGCAAGTGGTTCTCTGTGTTGGATCTCTGGAGTGGCTACTATCAAATCCCCATGGCGGAGGAAGATAAAGAGAAGACCGCATTTATTTGCCTATTGGGGTTCTACCAGTTAGAGCATATGCCCCAGAGAATATCTGGAGTCCTGGACACTTTCCAGCACTTGATGGAGAAAGCTGTGAGGGATATGAATTTGCTTGAGGTTATCATCTACCTGGATGACGTTATTACCTTTGGGCACACATTGGAAGAACACAAGACTTGATTGATGAAGGTCCTGGATCGGTTGGAGGAGTTTGGCCTCAAGGTCTCCATTGACAAGTGACAGTTTTGCCAGCCTGCTGTGAAGTATGTTGGGCACATCATCTCAGCGGAAGGTGTGCAGCCTGATCCAGCTAAAGTGGAAGCCTTCACCATGTGGCCCAGGCCCACCCACTTACAAGCCCGGTAGTCCTTCCTGGGGTTTTGCGGATACTACCGTTGGTTTGTGAAGGACTACTTGATGGTGGTGCACCCTCTGAATGATCTGATGCAAAGCCATCCTCCCCCCAATAAAAAGAAGGGGGCAAACCCCCCTAAGGGGTACTTGTGCATTGGTGAATCGTTTGGGGACTGATGGACCCCGGAGTGTGAGGCTGCATTCAGGGAGATCATTCAGAGGCTCGGGGAGGCCTCTGTTCTTGATTTTGCTGACACCAGAAAGCCCTATGTCCTTCACATTGATGCCAGTTTGAATAGCTTTGGAGCCTTACTGTATCAGGAGAATCCCGAGGGGTTTCGCCCTGTGGCTTTTGCTAGCCGTGGCCTGACTCCCTCCAAAAGGAATTACCCAGTGCATAAGCTGGGATTCCTGGCACTAAAGTGGGCTGTGACAGAGAAGTTCCAAGAATACCTGTACGGGGTCCCCTTCACTGTCCGAACAGACAACAACCCCCTGATGTACATTACCACCACGGCGAAATTGGACACTGCAGGGCACTGATGGCTCTCTGCCCTCTTCACCTACAACTTCAGTCTCGAGTATCAGAGTGGGTGAGCAAATGTAGATGCTGATGCTTTGTCCAGATGTCCACACGCCGATACCCCTGAACCCCTCGTTCAAATCGAACCTGCCCGGTCCAAGTGTTGTGCTCCCAGGTACGGTGTGGGGTTGATTCAGTCATGAACTATACTGGAGCCATATATGTGCTGGGGGCTCCAACACAGTCTATACACCCTGCCTAGCTAAATTTCACAGGACTGGATATCTCTTTGCTGCCCCAGCCCAGCAAGACTGACCTACAGCGGGTGTAGGGAACTGACCCAGTCATACGAGACCTCCTGTGGGCTCTCAAGAAAGGGCAGTCCCCCCGACAAATGCAGAACCATCACCCCGATGCCTGCCACATGCTGAGAGAGTGGGAAAAGCTAGTCCTGCAGGATGGAATACTGCTGCGACAAGTGCAGGACAAGGACCACCCAGGACTCTCTAAGCTTCAGCTGGTACTGCCAGAAGCATATCGTGGTGCCATCCTCAAATCCCTGCATGATGACATGGGCCACCTGGGCTATGAATGCACCTTGGATTTGTGCAGAGCCAGGTTTTATTGACCCAGGATGAAAATGGATGTGGAGAATCACTGCAAGCACTGCTTGTGGTGCCTACAGAGAAAGACCTTACTCAAACAAGCCAACCCGCTGGTTAACATCAGTACAAGTGGGCCCCTGGATTTGGTCTTATGGATTTTCTATCCCTTGAACCCAACAGAAAAAACACAGCTAACAACCTGGTCATCACGGATTACTACACCAGATATGCGCAGGCCTTCCATACCAAGGATCAAAAGGTCAGCACCATGGTCAAGGTCTTGCAGACGTTTGTAAAGCATTATGGCCTGCCTAAGAGAATCCATTCAGACAAGGGCTGGGATTTTGAAAGCTGACTGGTGAAGAAAGTTTTGTCCTCCTATGGTATACAGAAATCTCACACAGCCCCTTACCATCCCAAAGGGGACCCCCAACCCGAACGTTTCAACTGAACTTCCTTGGACATGTTGGGTACCTTTGATCACGCTGACAAAGTGAACTGGAGTCAAAAGGTCAGCTATCTGGTACATGCGTACAACTGCACCAAAAAGGATGCTATCCAGTGCTTCCCCTTTTACCTAATGTTTGGTTGTGTGGCCTGGCTGCCAGTGGATTTTTGTTTCGGTGTGTCTGCGGATGGTATGTCCCACAGGTCCTATCTCAAGTACACCCATCAACTGAGAGAGCAACTTTGGGCAGCATACCAGCTAGCTTCTGAAGCTGCAGCTCAAAGAAATCAGAATAACAAAAGGAGATATGATACCAGAGTTCAGAGTCAATAGCTGGAAGTGGGGGCCGGGTTTTGCTTTCGAAACATGGGATTTCTGGGCAAACACAAGATTCAGGATCGGTGGGTCCCAGACAGTTACATTGTGGTTGGAAAGCTGCTTAGCCTGCCTGTGTATCAGATCAAGCAAGAGCATGGCAGAGGCCTAGAAAACACTGTGCACTGGAACCATTTACTCCCAATAGGGGAGATCATGCCAGACCCTGCCTCGGGTCTGGACCCTCCAGCTGCAATACGACTTGTAATGCGTAGTCAGTTTACTCGGAGAGGACAACAAGGTCCTGGCTCATTCTCTCCTCTTGAACAGAACATGGGGAGCTTGGATGTGGACCCAACTGAGCCCCCAAGAGGGGCCTGTCAGTAGTTCTGGTGACAAGAGTGAGGATGAGGACTGTACATGCCATCCATGGGGGGCCAATACGGACCCAACCTTATCCCCATGGGAGTGGTACTGCTGAAACTCAACTCCATCCACCAGTACAAACCCTCTGGACCCTGTGTTGTCACTGAACTCTAATGCAATGCCTTTCATTCTGGAAGCCCAGCCTGCTGTCCCTATTCCGGGGCCTGATCTGGACAGTGCCTTGGACAGTGCAAATGATTCAGGCCCCAACCTCCCAGTTGCGGACGTAACTGCCACTCCTGGCCCAGTCCCAGTCTCTGACCAGATTAAGGGTATTGCAGTGCTATAGGACCAGGTGCCAGGATTGACTGTAGAGCCTAGCCGGGGATTGGGGGGGGGCCATACCTGATGAAGAGATTCCCATACCTGACACTGCTCTGCCCAGGAGGTTGGGCAGACCACCCTGACCCATTGTCAAAGTCACCTATGATACGCTGGGTGATTCCACCAACCTTCTCACCCATGTCGTCCACAAATCTGTGGTCTCTGTCATCTGTCCCCCACTGTGTTGTCCTATGGATTGGGTGGACAGGTGTAGGTGTACATCTGACATAGTTACCTGGGCATAGTCACTTTATGATATGGTAACAGACACCGTTTATGAAATGATAATGTATTTATTGTGGGGGATAGTCAGGAAACATTTGTCTAGTTAGGAATGTGCATGTTAATAGGTTGGTTATGTTTAAATGGCTTGTTGGGATGCCAGGCATTCAGCCAGAGGAGTATGTAAGCCCCCCAATTTGGGTTTGGCTTACCTGCCAGCCTCAGAGTCCTGGGCGGGAGTCATGCCTGCTGGGTCCTGCCTGCCATGAGCACTATCCTCGGCCCCAAGAGGTTAAAGTAGGAGTGGTGGGTGGGCCGAGGACCTAGCAAAAGGTTCGTGTCAACCGGCATGTGGGGACATGGTGGGTTGTGGTCCTGGAGTTTTGGAAGCCGGGACCACACAAAGAAAATTAAAATGGTGGCTGCGCTCCTTGGGAGCATGTGCAACTGTCAGACTGAAGATTTAAAGAGCTACACTCCCATTCCTGTTTGGCCATGTGGCCATGAGCAAACAAAGGGTATCCCTGGCTCTAGAGTGAGCAGATGAGCTGGGGATTCACTTGAGAAGCCACCGGGTGACCTCTGGTGAAAGGAGGAAAACACATTAGCCCTGTGGAAAGAGCAAATTATATAAAACAGGGCTGGGCTGTAAGAGAGCCCTGTAGGAGGCAAACATGGCATCCCACTGAAAAAACTACAAAAATGGCAGCCAGCTAGGGGCAGAAAGCATGTTCCGTAGTCATATGGGGGGATTACAGCCAATCAGTAGAAGGCTGAAAAAGGGAATATAAGAGGGGGTTCTGGCGCGAAAGGGAGAGATCGGAGTGGGGTAGTCCAGAGGAGCAGCAGGGTGGCATGGGGAGAGAGATTGTCAAAGAAAATCAAGTCTGCTTGGCTGTGGACTCCCTGGCTACCCACACTTTAAGTTGAGTGCAGGAGGGGAAACAGCAGCTCATGGGACTGCATGCAGACGAGTCCCATTGTAAGCTCAGGCAGCTGGACCGACTGGACTGAAAGGTACAGTGGATTGCTGAGCTTAAGTGAGCCACGGGGCCCCTGTGGGATAAACTGAGCAGGAACAGGGAAGTTCAGCCACGAGAGAGACCTGGAAGTCTAGCTGCCCTGCTCATGCCCTATGGGAGGGGTAGCATAATGCAGGAGTGGTGAGGGAACCGTACCAAGTTGTTCTCCAGGCTGAAGGAGCAGACGCCCCAGAGCAGAAGGATGAACAGGCCTGCCTGAGCGAACACTGTATATAAAGGCCTGTGCGTGAAGTTGGAGAGGTCAGGCAAGTGAAGATCATCACACTACAACCCCCCCCCAGTTCCAGCTGTTCACCAGTGATGTACCCTCAAACGGAGACCCTCTGAGGCATCTGGCACTTCATCAGGCAGAGAATCCCATCCAGTGATCCGCAAGAGAACTGTGAGTACCCCAAACCATGGCTCTGGGGAGTTACTGGCTAGTTAGTTAGGGTCTAGGGCTAAGCCTTTACAACCATGATGAAGGTGATGCCCAAGTTGAGAAGACTCGAACTTAAGTACAAGTTGTTTCTGTGTTATCTGGGCCCCAACAAAAGATCCCAGGCCTGCATCTTAGAGCAGTGAGATACCCACTGTACAGGGCCAATTTAGGTGCACCCAAAAGGGGGAAGAGGGGTTTCTACTGGGACATTACTGTTAATCTGAAAGTACGAGGTGATTGACCTTGCCCTCCTTGTGTGGTACCCTAAATAAAAGGGTTGTGGTTTGCCAGTTATTTATTGTCCTTTGTGGTTATTCAAAAAGTGCTGCTGAGGTGTGGGACAACAGTGGGGAAAACTGTGTTTGTGGGGTAAGCCTTGCAGGGGCAGCTCACTTATTTCCTGGGTGGGGGTGGTAACCTGTTCTTTGTCTGCAGGAGTCCTTGCCACTACCCCGGATGGAGGCACCGCGACACAATTGCCACCACTGCCAGAACTCAGGCTGGGCTCCTCGGAGGTGTATGCGGAGTACCCTGAAGGCCCTGGGACAGCCCAGGTGAGTTTTGGGGCTGTTACATTTTTTTATTGCAAAAAAAAAATTTGTTCAACACAGAAATAAGAAACAGCAGTTCAGCACTTGTAAACATTACAGTGAAGCACTAAGAAAAAAAATCAGTAACCACCAGATTCCAGAATAAAGAAAAATCACAGCACACGGTTCTTAGTATGTAATAAATCTGACAATCTCCAATCTGCTTTCTGTGTTCCTTTCTCTTTCCTAGTGCAAAGAAACAGCTGCAGTGCTGTGCAGAACCCCATGCAACCTATGCCCCACTCCCGGTACTGGGAAAACACACATGCAGCTACAGTAAATAAGTTAAGTACTACTAATAAATCTTAAAACACACCACCTACAGCACTTTATCGTTTGCACAACATGCCCATAGTAAAGTTTCTCCAGTAACAATTTTTTTTGAGAATTTTGAACCGTTTGTGTAGAACAGAACTGAATAGCTCCACAAAGTAGTTCCTTCTGACTCAAATGTCCATAAAGTCTGCAGTGAGCTGTGAAATTAACATAAGTGGTATATTCACAGGGAATGCAGCACCATTTGGTTCCAAAAGGTATTCAATCAATCAATCAAAATCTTTATTTAACCAGGTGAACATCATTGAGCAAGCTCATTTTCAAGATGGACCTGGACATAAAACAATAAGACAATAAAGGACATCGAGGTTACAGAAGTACCAGTCAACAAGAGTTGAGCTGGGGTCAGGACAATTAACAACATAATGACAATCAAGGAAGGAAGAATCTGAGAACATAGCAATAGAACCACCACATAACAGCTGCATAAATATTTACAAATAGACCCTGACACTGAGCAGGGGTAAACATGGAAGGATACATGCTAGTTAAGGGTGAGTTATCCTAAAAGATGGCAACACTCACCATACGAACACTAATATGACAAGTTAGGGCGGTATACTGAGAGGGGTAGGAAGGGTTAGGGGGAGGACAGGATAGTAAGCGGTCAGCAATTACCATGGATGGTACAAGTTGAAGCAAAAAAGATGGAGAGGGCAGAATAGTAAGGGAACAATAATGGCAGAATTTTGATACTTGGCATGAGGCTAGGCTCAGGGAGGACACCAATAACTGGAGAAATGGCAGATGTCAATGGAAACAGTTACAGGATTCCTTGAAGGAATGATTGTAACTTGATTTGAATGCTGCTAGACTGATAGGGCGGAACAATTTCTGAGTTTCTTGCAACTTATTCCACAGCAATGGTAGCATACAGCTTATGGCAGACAACCAACCCGTGATCGGACCTTGGGCACAGTCCGAGAAATATAGTATAGGTATTAAGAGGCTAACCATGGAATTACATCCAGCAAAACATACATAGCCGCAGAATATTTATTTAGTTAGTTTTTGTTAACCAGGTATGTGCCCTAGACGAAAAATGTCTATTTTCAGGCATGACTTGGGAGGTTACAAAAAACAGTTGAAATTCATAAAGCATCAAAGGTAGCAACACAAAGTGCAGAAGAATAATTATGAAGCACAAAAACTGTGTCCTAGTAACGGTGACACAACTGAGCAGGTACGTTCATACAAGTGTAACCACCCCCACCCCTGAGGTGTGCTAACTATGTCTGGAGATGGTAAAGGGCACAGTCTATTATGTTTGTGGGTAAATTGTGCCTGGGTTCGTGGTTAGAAATGGGCATGGAAAGTGGTCTGATGCCTCCATCTATGGGGATTGTTATTACAGATCACTTCTAGTATGTTTTCCCATGGTAATAAACACAGCCCCCATCCTCTGTGACAGGGAACACAATAACACAATCCCCTTCCCTCTTATCACTTTAAACACACAAATAAACAGCAAGGCAAAAATGGCAAAATATGCTAGCAGTTGGAGATAAATAACCGATGGGTTTATTTTGGGGTTGAAGAACGAGGTAGGGGACAAGGTTACAGAAGATAGAAACAAAGAAAGACAGCAGTTTGCATTCACCCTCACCGTAAGGCATGTCTTAGCACCTCTCCTCCCACTGGTGTACTCATTACTCCACAGTCACTCTGGACAGCACAAATAGAAATAAACAAAAAAGGGGAAACTAGAAACACCCAATCAGGGCTAAGGGTGCAAAAGGATCTCCAGGTAACACAGGGAGAACAGAGGTTGCGAATGCTGGGAGTGGTGCAGTGCAGTGACTGTGAGGTGGCAGTTTTCAGAGAGACCTTCTGGAGACTGTGGTGCTGCCCCATCTGCACACACCTCTCTGAGTTGAGAGGTGACATATCTAGACACCAGGCTGAGTTGGCTAGGATTTGGGGGACCTCTTCCCCCACCAAGAGGCCACCAAGTCTGCCACTATTACCTCAGAGGATGCCAGTGAGGAGGAATGGGTGAACTATGGTGTGCTCTGGAAGGGTGGGGATGGTGGGACAGAGGCACATTCCTCAACTGGTACCACTTCAAAATTCCTACTCTGCTCTGGTGGGATGGGACTGCCAGGAGAAAGCACTCGCGGTAGTGACCAAGGGGAATGTGGGGGCCCTCCATAGTGGAAACCCCAAGAAGGATGGTAAAGGACCCCAGAGGAGGAGGAAGCCAATTCTGGTGGGGGACTCAATTATCAGGGAGATAGGTTTGGGAATAGGAAAGGGGAAGGGGAGAGGCAGGTTATGTGCCTACCTGGTGCCATGGCCCGGAGAGATGGGAAGTGAATGCTGCAGATCGATAGGGCAGCAGGACAGGAGGGAGAGCTGGATGTCATTGTCCATCTGTGGACTAATGACCTGACTAGGGATGGGGCTTGGATAGTGCAGGGGGGAGTTTAAGGAGCTGGGGAAGGGTCTTAGACAGGTACTGTAGTTCGCTCAATGGCTTTCGCTGAGGTGCTTCTTGATTATGACAGGGGACAGGAGAGGGAACTCCACACCAGGAGCTTCAGCTCATTGCTGAAGGAATGGTACAGAGAGGAAGGGTGTGGCTACACTGGGGACTGGGGACCCATCTGAGAGGATAAGGGCCTATACAAGGGTGATGACCTGCATCCATCCAGGAAGGGAATCACAATCCTCAGTGGATAGTTTAAATGTTACTTCGATGAACATTTAAACTAGCCAAGGGTGGTGGCAGAAGGAATTGGGAAGTCAGAAACTGCCACCCCCCACAGGCTGAAGTAGACTGTAAAGAGAACCTGAGAGGACAGCAATCTCCCAGGGTGCAAATTAATAAAGAGAGCAGGGTGGTAGAGATAAATGGGGAAAGGAACAGGAACATTAAAAAGAGAGGTGGGAAGGTGAGAGGGCAAAAGGAAAAAAGGAAAAAAAGGGAAACAAGCAGAGTGGAATCAAAATCTAGAAGGTCATGTGTGCGAATACTAGAAGTCTAAGAAATAAGATTCCAGACCTAGAGGCCATCATGGCAGAGTCCGACCTGGAAACTGTGGCCATTACTGAGTCATGGTGCACCGAAAACCAATGACTGGGACATGGCCATACTGGTCTATACTCTGTTCAAGAAGTACCAGGTGGGAGGAAAGGAGGAGGTGTGGTGCTTTATGTGAGGGAAAGCGTAAGAGCCAAGGAGATGCAGGCAATGCAGGGGGAGACAGAGATACAGTACTATGGCTCTCCCTGGAGATTTATTTATTTAAATTTTGGTGACTGGGTAGGCCCACTGAGTCCTGTAGTGAACCCTTTTTCAGGGGCGACCCAGAATTAATAACATAAACTGCACAGGGTATCATATATAGAAGAGTACAACATACAATTATTATAGTAATATACAGCACAGGGTATCATATATAGAAGGGTTTAACATACAAATTGTAAATTCTATTACATTTGGTGGGGAACATTTTAGATACATACAACACTGAAAGATTAATATTTGACAAGCCTATGTACACCATCAAACTTTCTCATTCTCAGACAAATTGCATTATGATGACCGCATAATAATTGAGATGTCAATGATTACAAGTGCATTGAGTTAGCTCCTGTAGGTGCGTCTTTAAACCCTTTTTGAAGCCCCTTAGTGATTCACAATCTTGGAGATTTGATGGTAACTCATTCCAGATGGAGGGAATGACATCTGAGAATGCCCTAGAGCCTTGGGAGGACATCATCTGGGGAACCTTGAGGAGCTGTCTGCTCAAGGACCTTAGTGGCCTACTTTTCTTTTTTGCCCGAAGTAACTCTGTCAGGCTGGGGGGAGCGGTTGCCAGCCTGAGCTTGTAGGCTAGACATAATGATGGGTATTGTAATCTTCCATCCAAGGAGGGCCAGTTTAGGGCCTTCAGGGCCTGGCAGTGGTGTTCTCTTGGTGGTGCCCCTAACGCAAATCTACTAATCCTGTGGTATATGGTTCAAAGTTTCTGCTTCTCTAAGTTTTTAACAGAGTGTAGCACGGGGGGAGCCATAAAATAGTTTGGGTAGAAGAGTGTGTTGGGCAATCCTGACACGTGAGCCCTGGGTAAGATAGGGACTGAGGCGGTAGAGGAGGACAATCTTTTGGTTTAGGGCTTTTGTTAGCTGTTCACTGTAGGTTCTGAAGGTGAGTTCCTGGTCTATGTTGAGTCCTAGGCAGGAAATTGAATTGGTTACTTCAATCCTTGCCCTGGACGTTAGTGAGAGAATCAGTTTATCAGCTCTGGTTGACACAAGGCTTTTTGGCCCAAAGAGTATCCCTTTGTGTTTTTTTAACTATTTAGGATAAGTTTACTTTTATTTAACCAGTCCTCCAAGTTCTGGAGGTCTATAGAAAGCTTTCTAGTTAGGTAATGTGGGTTCTCTGAAGTTCAATAGAGCACTATATTGTCTGCATAGAGAGTGACCTTTGCGTCATTACAGAAGGAAGTGAGTTTGTTTATAAATAAAGAGAATAATAGTGGTCCCAGAATAGATCCCTGAGGGACACCATCTTTTATAGGGTAATTTTCCGATGTGATACCCTGCCATCTAACTAGCTGGGACCTTTCTTGGAGGTAGTCAGTGAACCATTGCACTGCCAGACTGTCAAGACCAAGTTGTTTCAGTTTTTCCAAGAGCAGTTTGGGGTCTACCAGATCAAACACTTTGGTAAGATCTATAAAGATTGCACCAATGAGCTTTCCCTGATCTAGTGCAGTGAATATGTCTATGGTGAGTTTAATCAGGGCTGTGTCCATTCCATGGTTCTTTCGGAAGCCATGTTGGGTGGTGGTGATGATACTATGACTCTCCACATACTCCATCACCTGATTGTATACCACCCTCTCCAACACTTTACTTAGTGTTGAGAGAAGTGATATTGGGTAATAGTTTTCCACTGGCTCTCTGGATCCACCTTTATGGATTGGTGTGACCAGGGCCACTTTCCACAGTGAGGGAACTTTTCCTTCTATGAGGGATTGGTTAATTAACCAAGAAATTAGTGTAGCAATAACTGAGGCTGCAATATTGAGTAGCTTGTGTTCTAAATTATCATACCCCACTGTTCCATCGGGTTTGATTCCCTTTAGTAGTTTCCAGGCTTCAGCACTAGAAACTAATTTGAAGTGGAAGTCTGGGATACTAGAGCTACCTATTTTGGGGTCTGGGGGTGGGCTTGTTGGCCCAGAGCAGGAGGTCTTGAATTTATCAAGCTCTGTGAAGAATACATTAAAAGCCTTGGCAGCCTCATCAGAGGTTGTGTAGTGGATTCCATTTGTAGTAATGTCCCCCCCTACTTGTTTGGTGTGCTCCTTGATGAGGGTATTTATTTGGACCCAGAATTTTTTGGGTTTGTTAGGTTCCTATCCTGAATGCACTAGAAATGTATCTTTTTAGCTTTTTTTCACTTGGCTTTGCATCTGAGTACCCTATAGTACTGCCAGTCGCTGTTGAGGTCTGAGGATTTAAACATTCCCCATGCCCTATCCCTTTCCCTCATGAGCTTCCGCAGATCTCTAGTGATCCACCTGGCTTCCTGACCTTTGACCCTGATCTTTTTTTTTAGGGGCATGTTTGTTGACGGCGGACATGAAGTTGTTGATGAAGAAATCAACAGCTGTGTCAAGGTTTGGGGCTGTACAAATTTGCTCCCAGTTGACTTCGGTAAGGGTGTTACAAAAGGAACATGTGCCAAATTTAGAGTAGTCTCTGGCCCAGAATACTCAGGGTGGAGGGGTTGGAAAGTTGTTCTTCCATACCTCGAATGTGGGTGAGTGGTCACTCAGAGAGTCTGCAAACGTACCAGCCATTCTGAATCTATTAGGATTTGTGACCAGGACCCAGACCAGTGTAGTGTGGTTGCCAGTTTTTGTATTTAATCCAGTTGGTTCATGAATTATTTGGGTGCGTTCAACATATTGTAGGGAGCCTTTAATGTTGTCAGTGATGTAAGGCCCCCAGTGAATATTGAAATCCCCAAAGATGACTCTCTCCCCTCTGGGGAGAGTGGGGATTATATTTATAAGGGATTTTAATGATTCAGTGGCCATCTTGGGAGGGTTATACACTGACCCAACAATTAATGGCTTAGTCCCACCCAGTAGCAATTTATTGATTATAAATTCACAGTCGGACTGGGTAGTGTTTGTTATCAGGATATGTGAGGTGTTGGGGATGGCTTTTACAAATATCATGACACCTCCCCTTTCTTTTTTAATCTGTCTTTTCTAAAGGACCGATATCCGTTTATATCAATTTTGTGATCTGTTATATGGGGTTTGAGCCATGTCTCACTTATAGCAATGACATTAGGTGCATATAGGCTTACCCAGGCCTGTGATTCATATATTTTGGGTGTTGAACTATTTATATTTATATATGTCAGCTTTAGTCCTTTGTCACTATCCCACACCGATCTATTCAAGATGGAAACTTGGATATTGGCTACAGTCGGGGCCGGGTTTACCTCAACATCTCCTGCACACAGTAATTTTAGACCGAGGAGTACGCTGGCTTGAAATTGAGATATTTTGAGGTCTTTGCTACTTAGTTGGGCATTGATATATATCATAAGTAGATGCAAGTTTCCTTTTATCCTCAGACATTGCAGATATATTAGTTAGTCCCAGAGCATGTCCATGGGGAATCCATTGAACCCCTGCCAGCTCTGACTATCTGTTTCATGCTCATGAACCTGATTTATCTGTTTTAGTATTAAGTCAGAACCTAGGACCAGTAAAATATATATAGTTGCATATATACAGTAACTCCCTGCTTCATTTTGTAGGCTCCGAAGTCACTGCAACCTTAAGACTAGTACTAGAGGATTACTAGGGTTTTAGGAATTGGTTAATAAGCCTGGATGCAGTTTGAATGGGATATCAGTGAGGACTGCAGTTCATTAGAGATACTGTACTGTCTTTACCCCAATGTGGAAAATACTGCTTATGTTTTGTATTTTTAGTGAAGATTCACCACTGTATGTATGCCTCTTTTTTATTTTTCTATCCTTCTATCTATTTGCCGATAGCACAGTGTTTATGCAGGTGGGAGAGGGGAGACCTCTTGTAGAGAGGAGATATAACCTGCAAATGGGAAAGCCGACTGTTAGAAATTATAACACTGCCCTATGCCAGGTCATGTGATCAGCTATCCCTATTTAATTGAGGGGGTAAATCAGGGGCCCGCCACGGACAGTTTCTGGCTGCCTTCTCCGTACCTTGGGGTTCTGCTTAAATCTGGAGTTTGGGGAGGGCATGGAGTCTGCCCTCATGACCCACTCCTACAGACTGCAGCTCAGTGAACTGTGAAACAATAGGAGAACACCTTGGTTAAGAAGGATTGCTGGGGGAGGGAGCAAAAAGACAAACCTATAAGGTAACTGGAGCTTGCGCTGTAACTGGAGCTTACTTAGTTACTCGTTGTGGGCTACAGCTTCTTTTTCCTGTAGTGGGCTACTGCTTCTATTATATTTAAACACGTATTTCCCTTAGACACTGTTTCTGTGTTACAAATGAAGTAAGCTGTGCTAGCAACAGTACAAGCCCTAGTTGATACAGTAAGGATGTACTTTACTTTGGTTGTTTTTACAAGCTCTAATTGCAATAAAAAGACATTACTTTGCTAATAATGTGTTTTAGGTGTAAGGAGTAAATACAGTGGGAAAATGGTATTAATAGTCCCTATAAGTCCTTAGCAATTCTTGGCACCAAAAGCAAAGTTCAAAATCAAGTTATGTGGCTCCTGCTCATTCTTTTAAAATTCTTGGCACCAAAAACAAATATAAAAATTGGGGGCCTGACACGGACAGTTTCTGGCCACCTTCTCCATACCTTGGGGTTCTGCTCAAATCTCCAGTTTGGGGAGGGCATGGATTCCACCCTTGAGACCCACCCCCATGGACTGCAGCTCAGTGAACTTGGGGTTCTGCTTAAATCTCCGGTTTGTGAGGGCATGGATTCCACCCTCGTGACCCACCCTCGACCTGGGAGCACGGGGGGTTACATGACTTTCTCAGAGTCACGTAGTACACAAGTGGAGGTTGTGGGAATTAGACTCAGGTCTGCTGGATGTACCAAGCTCATTCATAGCACATTACTCTAACCTCTAGGCTATACTGACAGCCCCAGCTTACTGGAAGCGGGAGTGGTTCCGGAGAACTGGAGGAGGGCAGATGTTGTCCCACTACACAAAAGTGGTTGCAGGGAGGAGGCTGGCAATTATAGGCCAGTTAGTCTGACGTTGGTGGTGGGAAAGTTTATGCAATCACTGCTGAAGGAAAATATTGTGGAATATCTTAAATCCAGTGGGTTACAAGACGCGAAGCAGCATGGTTTCACCAGGGGGAGGTCATGTCAAATTAATCTGACAGATTTCTTTGATTGGGTGACCAAGGAACTAGATCAGGGTGGAGCGGTGTACATAGCCTACCTAGATTTCAGTGAGGCATTCAACACCATGGTATCACTACTAAATGCTGACACTCGGAGTCCCAACATTCAGGATTCTAAGTTTGGCAGCCCGACATACACCTGCCCCACTGAAGGAAGCTGGTGCCGACAGGGGTAAGGTAGCAGATGTAACAAACCACTACCTACCTCTAGTCAGACACCACAAGTCAGGAGAAAATGCAGAAGCTGGCTGAGCTGCTCCTGTAGTATAGAGGGCTAGGCCACTAGCAGCTTGGCCAGCCTGGTGCTCTCGACCCGGGTTCTGTTTCTGAGAGGGAACATTTTTGTTCTTCCTGTTGTTGCCTCTGTAACATTTTTAACCTACTCCGAGGCCCCCTTCCCCTCAGAGTTGGTTATTTTAGTTACAGTGGGGTGCGGGGGGGGGGGGCAGAGGCATTGTACTAAGACCTTGTCAAGCCTTTGACAGTTGGTCTCCTGAACTTGGGCTTATGGAGTTCGGGAGACTGACTGTCAGGATTTCATAGTAAATCCAGCATCGTTCCACATAGAAGACTAGTAAGCAGCTGGGTAGTTTAGGAGTGGATCCAAAAGTGGTAAACTGGATAAAAAATTGGTTAGGGGATAGGCGACAGAGGGTGGTGGTAAATGGATTTCATGCCAAGGAAGGGAGGGTGGTCGGTGGGTTGTCTCAGGGATCAGTGCTGGGGCCGGTCCTCTTTAATATCTTTATAAGTGACATTGCAGAAAAGCTGAAAGGGAAGGTCTGCCTCTTTGCGGATGACACCAAAATTGGCAATAGGGTGCACACTCGGGGGTGGTGGAAAGGATGAGCAGAGAACTGAGAAAACTAGATGAGTGGTCAAAGGTATGGCAGCTGGATTTCAATGTGAAAAAGTGAATAATGCACTTAGGGCACAGGAGAGGAGTTCAAAATGGGTGGAGTGGTACTGATGACTACCAAGCAGGAAAGAGACCTGGGAGTAATCATATCGATGACCTAAAGGTGGCCAAGCAGTGTGACAAGGCAATAGGGAGGGCAACTAGGATGCTGGGGTGCATAGGGAGGGGTATCACCAGAAGAAAGCAGGAGGTAGTGCTGCCTCTGTATTGATCGTTGGTAAGACCCCACCTAGAGTACTGTGTCCAGTTCTGGAGACCACACCTTCAGAAGGACATAGACAGAGTGGAGATGGTCCAGAGGGCAGCTAAAGTGGTGCAGGGTCTGCATCAAAAGCTCTATGAGGAGAGACTGAAAGACCTCAATATGTACATCCTGGAACAGAGGAGGGAGAGAGTGGATATGGTAGAGACCTTTAAATACTCATGGGGTAAATAAAGTATAGATGGGGAGTATTTTTGAGAAGAAAAGGTGCTCAATAACAAGGAGACATGTTATGAAGCTGGAGGTGGGGATAGATTCAGGAGAGATGTGAGGAAGTATTTCTTGACAGAAAGAGTGTTGTATTCCTGTAACAGTCTTCCAATGGAGATGTTGGGAGCAAAAACAGTGGTGGGGTTCAAAAATGCATGGGATAAGCACAAAGGAATCATACTGGAAATGAAGGGTAATGGAAAAAGAGCTGTAGATTGGGCACAGTCTGATGTAATAATGTAGGTGGAGAGAAATGGGCAGACTGGATGGGCCAAGTAGTCCTTTTCTGCTGTCAAATTCTATGTTTCTATGAACTACCAATTACAGTTCGTGTGTGCACACAGATGCAGAGTTGCTGACCTGTGACGCTTGGACCTCATTGCGGTATCATGTAAATTTGGTTATTAGTTGCAGCTGCTGACTGCCAAATTACACAGTTGGATGGACAGTAAAACAGTTGCTCCTGGCTGTATTACTAATGTATTAAATTACATAATACTAATGTATTAAATTACAATCCATTGCATTGTAGACTAAATGCTAAACATTTCAACAATCCTCCACACTGGAGAGTACACATAAACACATTAGGAAGTTTCCATCATTTAGCAACAATGAGGACATACTGAAAATTCAGAATGGCATGAAGAAGAAAGAAGAAAGAATTTGCAGGGGGAAGGGAGAGACTGGAGGATGCTGAGAAGAGAAACATCCTATCTATCCAAATGTTGATCCCTAGAGCAAAGCCACCCATATACCTTCTACAGAGTTTTAGTGCTCAATACAACCAAGAGGAATGGGTGGGTTACACGGTGCTGGGAGGGGAGCTTTACACAGGGTAGAGTTCAGGAAAGGTCCCCATTTCAGATAGTATAAGGCTAGTTTCCCCTGATTAGCATACGTAAGTCTTTCAAATGTGGCTAGTCTTGCCATTGCTGAGTGCCAGAGGGAGACAGGAGGGGGTTGTACTTGCCTCCAGGACAGGAGCAGAAGCCATTTTGCCTCCATAAGAGCGGCCAGGAGTCAGCTTGAGTGCAGTCTCAGCAGATGATCCAGGGGTGACGAGTCCACCAACAACAACAGTGGGCTAGAGATATCAATGGGGTTTCCTAAGACCCCAGAGCAGTCCATTGCTATAGCAGTCCAAAAAGTAGTCAGGTTCTGACACTCCCACAGGATGTGCAGCGTGTTTGCTGGGCCTTGACTGCATCTCCAACACTGTGCGTGGGGCAGAACACCCCACGAGTGGAGGATTGCAGGGTGCGATACCACTTAAGAAGGATCTTTAATTATATCTGTTGGTTTCTAACGTCTTGGTACGCAGAGTGAGCTAGACGTAGGCATCTGGACCATGTTTCCGCAGTAATGGTAGTATGAATAACCTCACTCCAGGCCTTCTTACACCGGTCAGTGTGGTACGGCTGCGCCTCTCACCAGGTACTGTAAAATCGGCCTGCTAGGCCTTGTGAGGACTTTCTACTATGAAGCGATGACATCCAATACCACTTAGGATCCCCAATGAATACCCCTTTAAGTTTGTGAATTGCACTATGAATCTGCAAATACCTCCAGAAGTCCCTGGAGGGTAAGGAGTATTTAGATCAGACAGATAGCCAGGTCCTAGTCCACGTAGGGCCTTTAAGGTGAGGAAACCCACCTTGAAGATAACCCGTCCCCTGACCGGCAACCGGTGCATTTCACACAGCACTGGGGTTACATGACAGAACCATGAGAGGCCCGTCAACAACCTGGCAGCTGCGTTCTGCACCAGCTGCAGTAGGCGGAGGATATCTCCAGAGACCCTGAAGTAGAGAGCATTACAGTAGTCAAGCCTGGATGTCACAAAGGCATGAACCAGTGTGGGAAGCTCCTCAGGTGGAACTAGGGGTTTGATTCTGGCAATGTTCCTCATGTGGTAAAAATCACCTTGGACAATGGAAGGCACCTGAGATTCAAATGTCAATCCATCATCCAGATGCATGCTTAGATTATACACAAAGGTATAGAGATTATTCAGAAAGGGTTTCACAGGTCCCTATTTATGTTAAGATCCCTCAACTCTAGACTATTTAAAGTAAAAATCCAGTAACTTTCTCTCTGTAACAGTCTGATAATTCTGTTATCTCTTCATTTGCCAACCTGAACCTGTTCAATGCACATATATCTACAGTAAGATCAACTGGGTTTTTCCTATGTGGTTTTAGAAAGTGCTCTGCTACTGGGCTGTCAAGGTTACTCTTCCTAATGTCCTGTACTTGTTCCTGTATTCGTAGCTTAAGGGCTCACACTGTACATCCAGTATAGAGGTTTTGAGTTACACCAGAGGGCGTATACAACAAAATTTGTCCCACATAAACTATCTGATATCGACATTTTACACTTGCCAGCACACTGAAAATTGATGCCCTGTTGGCAAAAGGTACAGATGTTATATTTGTCACATCTGTGCATACCAGGTGGGAGTATAGGTAGTTAAGGGTTGGCAGTAAAGCCTAGAGATTAGAGCACCAAGCTGTGAATGAGCTTGGCACTTTCAGCAGATCTGGGTTTGATTCCCACTTGCATACTGTGTTACTATGATCAAGTCACTTAACCACCTCAGTGCTCTCAGGTCACCCTGAAAACAGGCCTTGGGCCTAGTGGGCCTTACCCGGTTACCAAAGAATAATAAAAAAAAAAAGTGTTCTTTCCACTGTCTTTCTGTTCTGCTGCAAACTGGTTGTGCATTAGTCTACCTTTTAGATTCTGGGCACAGCTAAAGGTAGTTCTTGGTGAATTTCCAAGTCTGTCTGCTAATATCGGGTCTCTCACGAGAGTAGGCCAATATTTTCTCACAATATTGTCAAGCTGACCTGCCACTTTATTAAATTTAGACACAAAACAGACAAGATTTTGCTGATGCTCTGCTTTGGTTTTGGTGTTAGTAAGTCAGTTCTGACTAATCTCCGAGCTGTTCTAGTGCAGAATCTAAAGTTGCTTTTACACACAGGTCTATGTAACGGAATAACTGTTACAGAAACAGTATTCTGTTACATCCCTTGTGTATAAAAAGCATTTGTTTTGTTCCCTTGGTGAATGTTCGTCCAAACTGCAATCTCTGCTTCATGCGATTTGCACCAATGTGTTTCGGTTGATTCGACTGTGTAAAACAGCCATTCCGGTGCCACTGCAGAAAATGCCATTAGAGCAGCAAACTCTGGGGGAGCTGAAACAAATGGAGATGGGATTGGCCGGAATACCGCAGGGTGTAAAATTAAACCCGAATGCAACAGAGTACAATGGCGCCACACAGGTAACGTTTATTATGTTTTACAAACCTGTGTGTAAAAGCACCTTAAGACATCAGTAGCGTATCCTCTTTGTTTAAATCTATCCATTAACTCTTTAACATGATGTTCAAACTCAGGTTGATCAGAACAGTTTTGCCTAAGGCACAAATTCTGCTCAGAGGGAATTGAGTCGGGGTTGGGGGGCTGAGCACTTTTGGTATGTCAAATTTGTTTAATTTATTTATTTCAGTCTAGGATTACAATTACCTTTGAGCCAAGGCTCTTTTACAAAGGTTCCACATCAGATGAGTTACAAACAAAGCAGGACATTAAATAATTATTAAAGACTGTTGATTAAGACTGATTTCCAGTACCCTTCAGTGCTGACTTTATTTTGGAAGTCTACACTGAGAGTGATGTCAAAAAATTTAAATGATTTAGGATTCATGGTGCATGTGAATTTTAAAGGAATATCATTGCTGTTAAGCCAGTTAATGAATTCTCATGCGCTACTGATGGATCCTTCCCAATCACAAATAATATCATCAATGAAATGATGCCAAGTAATTATTTTTTCATGGAAAGCATTCAAGGTAGAGCACAGTATGTTATGTTTTTCCCAAAATACCAAAAACAGATTGGCAAATAAGGGGTCCATAGCCACCCCCACTGCTGTCCCACAGCATTGGAGATAAAAATCTCTGTCAAACTCAAAATAATTCTGAGTTCACTGGACACCACACCTCGAGCTACACTGGTGGGTCAGCTGGGGGGAGAGGGAGGAGCTGTATTGAGTCACCGACTGTCAACTCTCCTCTCAAGGGGTTGGTTGGGCACCGTGCCAACTAGTGGATTGTGTCGAGAGGGGAGGGCATTGTTAGGTGAGTGGTGGAAGCCGTGTCTCACCACGGTTTATCGCTTGGACTCCGGTCCTGTTTGTTGGCATCCTTGGGGGTGGGGATGGGACAACATAGCTACTTTCTGCAACCACAAAAAATCCTGCCTCACTGCCATGCAGAGTGATCCCCAATCGGGGGAGAAGGAGCCCTGGATATGCGGTATGCCGCCACCAAGCCCTTGCCAGAGTAGGCATAAAAAATTATATATATATATAGAATAATTCCAAGTTAGAACAAATCCTAATGCTTCTTAAATGAGTGTGTGGGGCATGTCTTGGTTAAGCAGATCTTTGGAGAGAGAATAACTGCAGGCTATAGTCCCTTGTTCATGATGAGTCAAAGTATACAGGGATTCAGCATTTATCTGTAACCAGATGTAATTTGGTCTCCAAAAGAAGTTACTGAATTTTTCAGGAATATGCATAGTGCCTCAGACATGGGACTCTAAACAGACAATGTTCCTTTGTAGGAAAAAGTCAAGAAATCTGCATAAATTATCTGATAGAGATCCAATGCCTGAACAAATGGGGCAACCAGGAGGGGTATTCAAATGTTTATCTATTTTTGGCAGTATGTAAAATGTTGGAGTTACTTGAAACTTTGTTCAAAGACATGCAAATTCATTTTCATTAATCTCTCCTCTCTGTTTAGCCCTGTCTAGTAAATTCAGTAATTCATTTTTGAAGACAGACAAGGGACCTGTAGGGAGCTTTCTGCAGTTCTTAGCATTGTTTAATAGCTCTAATGCTTTAGTTTTGTAGAACTCATGATCTGTCATAACAATATTCCCTTCCTTATCTTCTCCACAGGCAAGGTTACTCATTGGATCTAGTGTTCCTACTGGGGATGGAAATCTCTGATATGGTGGTGGAACCCATTGGGTGGTCTGATCACCACACTGTAGGATTCAGCTTCATGGCTCCCCCAATAGACCTGTCCCTATGGAGATGATCCGGTACCACCCTTTACGGGGTTTGCCCCCTGATGGTCTTATGGCATTGCTGGACCTATCGGGTAGAGCGAGTGTAAGCTCGGATCCTGGGGATCTGCTACTAGCCTATAATAAGGCAGTGACGGCTGCCCTGTATTCCATAGCTCCTGAGTTCACCCCCTCACCCTTCTCCTTCAGTCCCCTTGGTTTGATGGTACTTTGAGGGAGCTGAGGAGAGTGAGGAGAAGGTTGAAGTGATGCTGGCAGAAAACCGGTCTGCCTGATGACATGCTTAGATTGATGTCCCATTATGAGGACTGGACTATCAATCGGCTGTCTCCCATAAGAAGGCAGTGTTCCTGTCCAGGGAGATTGCCACTGTGTGAAACCGACCAGCTCAGCTCTTCTGCATTGTGGACAGGCTGTGCAATACAACATGTCTACTAAGTCAGGAAGCCTTTTCACAGAAAAAGTGTGATGAGTTCACTCGATTTTTTCGAGGATAAGGTTGGCACCGTCAGGTCAGAGATTTGTACAGCTCATTCAAACAGGCGCTACGGTGATCGGTGGGAGATTGCAGGCATCCAGTTTGTCTGATCTGACTTTGACCAACTGGCAATCACAGACATCGTGAAGACTATACAGAGTCTGTGACTGACTTACTTTAATTTGGACCCATGTCCAACACGCCTCCTGGTGGGGTGCATGGAGGTAGTCAGACCGGTCCTGGCTGAGATAGTCGGGTGCCTGTTGGAGACAGGGGTGTTCCCGGACACCCTGAAGGATGCGGTGTATGTCTCCTTCTGAAGAAATCTTCCCTCAACCCTGACTGTCTTGCTAACTACAGGCCTGTCTGTAACTTGCCTTTTGTGGGCAAGGTTATTGAGAAGGCAGTCGTGTTGCAACCGGAGGATCATCTTACCACCTACGATGTCAATGATCCTTTCCGGTCCAGTTTCAGGAAGAGGCATAGTACCAAGGCAGTGCTGGTTTGGGTACTTAATGATCTCCTAATAGCGAGTGATCGGAGGAGCTGTTCAGTCTTGGTCCTCCTTGATCTCGCTACAGTATTTGATACCATGGATCATGGTGTGTTATTGGAGAACCTATGGCTGATCTGTGGTCTGTCAGGGGCAGTCCTCAGATGGTTTTACTCTTTCCTCATAGGCAGGACTCAGAGAGTGGAGTTGGGGATTTTTTCCTCGGCCCCTTTCACCCTGTCCTGTGGGGTGCTGCAGGGCTCTGTGCTTTTACCCATGTTGCTCGCAGTATGTATGCTGCTGTTGGGAGACATTATAAGGTGGTACAGGCTGCATTTTCATTGCTATGCAGATGATACTCAGCTATGCATGTCCTTTGTGCCCGAGCAAGACAATGCTGTCTTGATCTTTAATGACTGCCTCTCTGAGATCCAGGATTGGATGAGTGCCAACTGGCTAAGGTTGAATCCGGATAAGACTGAAGTGTTGGTTATGGACCCAGCTCATCAGGTAGAGGGGTTGTCTGCTGGGTAGCCATCTGGGTTGTGGCTGGGGGGCAGCCAGCTGACAACCTCTTACTGGGTACAAAATCTGGCTGTTATGCTTGATGATGGGCTAACACTTAAGTCTCAGGTGTCGGCCATCGTCAAGACCTCATTTTACCATCTGATGAAAACCACCTAGATAAAACACCTAGTCCTGCCTGATGATCTTCCAACACTGGTCCACACCTTGGTGACCTCCTGCCTAGACTACTACAACACCCTATACCTAGGGCTACAGGGGGTGGACCTCTGCCATCAGCAGCTGGTGCAGAATGCAGCTGCAAGGTTGTTGACTGGCTTACCAAGATCTTGCATTGTCACACCTGTGTTCTGTGGCCTGAATTGGCTGCCAGTTAAGTGAAGGATCTCCTTCAAGGTCAGATTAATGACCTACAAGGCCCTACATGGACACGGACCGTGTTGTTTGCAAGATCACCTCTGCCCCTACTGCCCCCTCTGCTCTCTCCATTCCACCAATGAGGGATTGCTAAATGTTCCCAGGGTCTGCCTGAAAACCTCGGGAGCTAAATCTTTTGCCTTTGTAGCCCTGACCCTGTGGAATTCTCTACCTCATCGGATCAGAGAGTGCCTGACCACTGAGGCTTTTAAATCTACCTTAAAGACTTACCTTTTCAATTTGGCATTTCCCGAAGCCTGAAATTTCTGCTGCCTGTTATTAACTGTTTTTAAAAATGTTCTTTTTGATATGTGATTTATTCTATTTGCTATGATGTTTGTACAAGTGCTTTGCTAAGTGTTGAATTGTGATTTTTATATGATTGATTGATCTGTTGCCTTGAAAATGCCATTGGGTAGTTCCTGCAGTTGTTTTAAAGCCATAAACTCTTTATCAGATTTCTGTATTTCAGAGAAATGCATGGATCGAACAACATATTAACCTCTTAGTATAATTTTTTTATGAGTTGAAAACACAGTGTTAAGCACAAAAGGACAAAAATCAGATCTACTTTTAAATAAAGATTTCCTTGCAAGCAGGAAATCCTGTCTCTTGGCATCATAGAACGAAGTCCCAGTATTCCCTGTGTTCATGCACTGCTCCTCAGTATAAAGTACATCAAGCAGGGCATAATTTTAAGGTCTTGGATGTTCCATGAGGCACTGAGTCCCATTTCTTCAAGATTTATTCCTGAAAAATCTAATAAGTTAGGGTCGAAATCGTGACCCTCACCATCCCACATTGGGCTAGGCTGTGAATTAATGTACATTTCAGTCTCAGACTGGAACAGAAACAAAGCGCTTCCCATGTTTGTTGTGAGTTCCTTATTTTTAGCAAAACAGACACATAGAGGAAAACTACACCCTCACATCATGTAAATTTTGTTTCCATGTCAACAGACAACTCTTTTCCTGCAACTGTTTGGATTATACGTGTTTGCTTTCGTTTGTATTCATTGTTAATGGTAGCCCCCTGTGGCTACCCTGGGGTCTCCATTTTATGGTTGTTGAAATATCATTGTCCTCAAGTACTGCATTAATATATGAGAAAACAGATGTCACATCACCCATTTATACCATGTATATCTATGCTGAAAGAACAACTACTCTACAAAACTCTCAGGAAACACATGAATTGAATGCAGTTTAAAGGGAAAATCCCTGCAAAGCTAACTGAAGGTAAATTTGATATTTCACACCTTCCTGCAACTTGTTTCTTTGAAATCTAATTAAGCAGACAGGCATACTGTGGAGTCTAAAGGGTGATTATATATCTTGTTCTCATATGCTAATACAGCTCTTGGGGGACAATGAGATTTCAACCAGCAAATGGAGACCGTCAGGATAGTTACATGGCCTAGTATGAAGTGTGAAAACAAACTAAAGCAACTGCATACATCTCTAACAGCTACATGGAAATAGTTGTCTGTTAACATGGAAACAAAATTTACAAAATATGAGGGTGTCGTTTCCTTTAATTGTATTTTTTGTAACAGTTTCTCCAAATTAATATTGATCTTGAATTTGTCTGGCGAGGTACTTGGTATAAATGAAAAGCTTTTTGTAAGAACCTTTGTCTGTATTATTGTCAATGTGTAAGAGGTAAGATTTAAGATTTGTAACTCCTGGTTCTCCTCAGACATGGTCCTGATGTGTTTACGGCTTCCTCCTCTTCTTCCTCGTCTTGTCTTCCTCTTATGTTTTTGATTTGCTTTTTTCAGTGGTTGCTCCTGTTTGATTTGTTTTTCTTTGCCTTTCACTAAAAAAGTGACTCCCTCTGAAGAGGTTGTGGCTGTTTCCTCTGGGCTACTATCTTCTGAGCCTAATGAAACTGTAACAGGTTCAGCTGTTACTGCTGATTTTTTTTTTAGATTGGGGAAGGGTGTCTCTGTTTTCTAGTATGGGAAATGGAGTGTCCCAGGCTTGCAGATCTGTTTCTTCTGCTCCAATTAAAAATGCAGTGTCAGTGGCTCAGCAGATTGCACTTTTGCCTCTGAGGCTGAGAGATCAGAAGGCTGTGGGTTCTATCCCTGCACCAGGCATTTGGGTTAAATCCCAGTACTGACATTGTAGTGCAGCATTGGGGGGTGCTGCATTCCTGAGGTGCTGTCTTTGGATGAGACATTAAACCAAGGTCCCATCTGCCTGTTCAGGTGGATGTTAAAGATCCCATGTCACTTCTCGAAAAAGATGGGGACATTTTTATAGTAATTCAAATCCAACAAAAGAAAATATTCAGATTCATACATTACATGCATAAACAATAAAATAAACAGAAAATTGAAAAAATAAAACATTTCATATACTAAACTCTTAAGTGAACCAAAACATAAGAATTCCTATTATGTCTACCAAACAGTTTTTAGTGCAGACAGTCCCCTATAAACTTCCCAAGAAGGTGTCACCAGCTATTGGCTATCCGTAGGAGTGCATTTTCCCTCATCCCACCCAATTGATAACTTTCCATAACTGTCTACTTAAATATTCCCCCAAACGCACTTTCTCCACCTCATATATCCCATCTTGTTCAGCCTGAAGCTTAAACATGATGTCATTAATAGTAATTACTTCCTCCTGTAAATATTTCTGACATCTCACATGCCATATAGCCCACTTAATGCAGGTGAAGATAACAAAAATAGTATTCTTGTTCCACTGCAACCAAGGTGCCACTAGCTGGCCAAAAACTAAGGTTTCATATGTCATTCTTGAGAAGCAAGTAGTGTTCCAGAAGGCATCCAGATGCGACCAAAAACGTTTTATTAAAGTACATTAAAAAAATAAATGTGACATAGTTTCCACTTTCTCTATGCATTCTGGAACTAGACACATTTTGCCTTGAGTCAATTTGTGTTTGTGATTTCCTTGCACATTCAGTTTTCCATGCCCACAAAGCTGCATCGTGTCTTGCATTTTTTTGTGGGATTTAAGATTCTAGCATGCAGTCTAGTAGTGGTGAAATATCCATACAGGGGTAAACTTTAAACATTGGATCCTCAAAATATCTCATTTCAACTATTGTGGCATAAAATTATTTTCGGGTAACCCCTATAAACCATCTCATCTCATTTTCCATAATCGAATGTATTTTAGGCATTCTTGAATGTATGTGGGGAGACATTTCTCTTCCCCATGCCATTTCCCCTTAACCCAAGCCGTAAGGAACTTAGCTTCCCATATCCACATGGACTGGATTCTGATTCCTTCTTGGCCTAATACTAAAGACTGAATATTTGAAAAAAGAAAATTCCAGAACAAAACAAAACAGAGGTTGCACCATACTGCATCATATTTAGGCTGCCATCCTTCCATGCTCGATACGTGTGACTTTGCTTTACTGGATTTAAGCGGCTACCCCATACTAGAGAAAAAAACAAACTCATAATTTTAGAATGCATGTTAAAAGGAAGTGGAAAAACGTGTGAGAGGTGCAAAAACAATGGCAGTATGTATGACCTTAATTAAAAAAATTATTTTCTTTCGTGTCATTTTCCAAAATTCCGCTTCTGGATTTTGCTACTGGCTGCATCATAGATATTATCCGGTTACTCTACACTGCTTCCTGTGATCCAAAAATCATTCCTAAAATTTGAATTTTCCCTTTATCTATTGGTATTATGAAGTCTGGGTCCTTACTAGTCAATCCCATGGCTAAAGCCTGGCTTTTCCTTTTATTTATCTTTATGCCTGTTTCTTGCTGATGGTCTTCAAATACTTGGAGGGCCTGAAGACCGGAGGGTAAGTCTGCTACCAGTAGAGCACAATCATCTGCATATGTAGTTACTTTTGATATTATTGCCCCTGACAAATGTTCAATAGAGTATACCGTCCCCTGCATTTCCGCTTTCCTCAAAATGGGATCCAAACTAAAGACAAACAGTAAGGGGCTGAGAGGACATCCCTGTTGCACCCCGTTCTTGATGTACATGGGAATCCCAATGTGTCTGTTAATCATTGGTCTTACTCATGCTTCTTTATACAATAGTTGTAATACTGTTATAAAACCTTCTGGAACATCATACCTTGCTAAGTTATCCCACAGATATTCATGCTTTACTGCATCAAATGCAGTTTCTTGGTCCACCGTTATTATATAGCCATCTAGATTCATCAATAAACATTGCTGTACCACCTGTCTAAGAAGTATAAGATTTTGAATAATGTTCCTTCCAGGTATAGCATAATTCTGCACTTCATGTATAACCTCCTTTGCCACTTTTGCCAGCCGAACAGTGATGATCTTAGCCAAAATCTTGTAGTCTGCTGTCAATAAACTTATAGGCCTCCAATTGTTAATATCCCACCTATTCCTTTTTTTATGCAAAAGATCATTATCCCTTCCTTCATGCTATTACACAATTCCCCTTTAAGAAGAATTGCCATATACACTTCTGTTAAGATCGAGGCCATTTGATCAATAAAAGATTTATATAATTAATTTGGTACCCCATCAATACCCGGCGAAGTATTAAAAGACAAATTCCCAATAACGTCTCTAACTTCAAGCTCAATTATAGGCTCTAAGAGCTGTGTCGCAATGATAGCTGATACTTGGGGAAAGGTTAGTTGGGTTTAAAGGAAACAGAATACATAGTTCCCCCATTTGAAAATGTTCATTAATATATTGTTGCACTGTCTGTTGCATTAAAGAATCATCTGTCACTAAGGTGCCATCTGCTGTTTGTAATGAGGTCATTACCCATTGTCCCACTCTATCAGCTGGGGTGTCATACTTGTTCACCTGTGCTCTTTTGCCACTAGTTCTAAATGTTTGATTAAATGCCTTAGAGTGCTCCTGCGCCTGATGATAGGCATACATTTGAGCTTTTATGTTTTTAATCTGACTAGTAAGGTCTATCCCAGTTTCTCTCATTTGTGCAACTAGTTTTAAAAATATTGCTCTAAGTCCCAGGTAGTTAATATAATTTTAACTTTCCTCATAGATGTGGTAATCAGCATCTCTTTAAGGTCACTTTTAGTGTCTTTCCACCACTCCCTTGGGTCGTCATACAAGAACTGTACATCATGCCTTGCTTCTAAAAGGGCCAGGATGTCACTTCGATGCAGTTCCATCTGTAAAAGGGATGTGTTTAATTTCTAGTATCCCCTTCCTATCCTAATGTGCTGGTCTGCCCCAGGGTAATTTTTATTGCATAGTGATCAGAGGTTTCCATGGGAACAACAGATACAGCTGCTCCTGCTGTTCTGTCTGGAAGGAACCAGAAGTATATTCTGATTGCTAGGGTACCCTTGTAAAAGGTATGTTTGGGAGGGGTATCTATTATGTCATATATGTCTTTAAGGTGGCTTCTGATTAAAATGTCCTGCAACAGGTTGGTGTCACAATATACCTTCCCCACCTTCCTACCCTAGTCCCTTTGGGACAACCCACAGTCAAAATCCCCACCCCATAATATATCTTTTGAGGTGTCTAGGAGAAGTTCTATCTGTCTCCATAAGGCCATTCTATCTGCCTTTGACACTGGGGCATAGGTATTTATTAATCTGAATGTAATCCCTTCTATCATCACATCCATCAGCATAACCCTACCTAGAAAGACATCAAGATTTTTTAAAACTGAAAAGGAAACATCCAAAAACAAAATATCAAGCCCAGAGCACACCTCCCCCACTGATCAGACTGAGGGGCCCCAATACAAATCCACTTTAGCCTGTTCTATGTCTGAAAGTGTGTGCAGTCTAGTGTCCTGCAAGTAAATTCTGTTTCCATGCTCCATATGCAGTTTGGCAAAGGCAACTTGTCTCTGACTCCCTGTCTTAATGCTATTAGCATTTAAATATATCAAATTTAAATGCATCACAGAGAAAAAAGAAAGACCACGAATACCTTAGTCGTAAGAAAGACAATAAAACCTCTTCACTTTCTTTTTCCTCTTCTTAGTTTTTACCTTCTCTACTTGGTGCATCTCAATAAGTACTACTGCTGGTTGAGAGGAGGCTACAGAAGAAACCTCAGCGCCTCTGTCTGAGTCAACTGACTCAAGGTCCATAAGCACTTCATATGGATTTTCCATAGGGACCGGACCTTTGTCTTCACCTGTGGAGATGGAGACTGAGGGTTGTAATGTAGCCTTTGATCTGGTTACTCTCTGAAATGAGGGTTCTGGAAGGGGTGCTGGCTGGGGTATGTCCCCCTCCTGGGGTTGTTTTTGGTTGCTGCGCCAAGCTCCCCAAAGGTTCACCTGTGATGTCTCTTGATCTTCCTAAGGTCATCTTAACCTGTGGATCTGGGGAGGCTAATTGTGTCTCAATCTCTGGCAGATTGGGGGTGCCCTCCACAAATGTGGAGATTGTACCTGGAGTTTCCTCCAGCATATGGGGTTCTGCTGTAGATACTCTGGGCCTGGTTATTTGATGGGGCAGTGGGTTAGAGACCTCAGAGTGAGTGATCTGCTCATCCAATTTCATACATTCTTTCTGTGCTGTGGCTACATAGACATCCTGCCCTGTGTAAGAGACTGTGGGAATAGATGGACACAGACACCAGGATAGTAGAACTCAAAATTAGCTTTATTTCAGTGGAACATAAAATAAAACGGACTGGATGTGACAAAAAAAATAATAAAAGCGCATAAACAAATGTAACCCCTAGGTGCTATCCCAAGGACTACTACCCCTGCCTGCTTGGCTAGTAGCAGGTTAAGGAGTTCTGAAACAGGTGCCTCCACCCAGAGGTCATGGTTGGTAGTGGTCAAGCTAACCTGGGCACAGCCCTCTGGGACACTGTAACCTCTCTCTTTCCTTACTAGTGGCTGGAACAATACACAATATTCACTTTCACTGATACACCACACAATTACCCACACTGTTTGCACTTACCGCCAGGGCTTCCCTCTGGCCTGGCCCTGGGGACACCCTGTAAAACAAGGTTATACACAGAAAATAACAACAGTACAATACTCTTGCACAAACTGGAATCACAGTCAGGGTAAATGCAAAAAAGAGTTAGATCTAATTTATTTAAGGGACTTGAACAAGGGAGGGGTGTAATCAGGTTAATTTGCTTAAAGGTTGTATCAATCAAACAGTTATGCATGCACTTCAGGGTCCATAAACAGTCACACACTCTGGGTACACAGATGGAGAATGGTGGGTCAGCCAGGAACGTTGCAGCTGGTTGGGGCCTTATGATGAAAGAAAACAACATACACAACACACACTATTTGTAATCCGGAGCCGGAGGGCTAAGTTCGTGAAAAGAAAACAATAAGACAATTAGATGACACACTTTTAGATTAGGTTGTTGTTGCAGGGAGCTACCCTAATGATTACTCATGATACTCAAGACTGGACACAGGCTGGACAAAAATCGAGACAGCAGGTGGTTAATCTGGACTGCCAGGAGAAGCAGGGCCCACACGAAGCGCCAAAGCATCATTCCTGTTCAAGAGTGGAGCAGGGGGCTGATCCCCAGGCAGGTTTCTCATCAATGGCTTTCTGTGCAGTGGGTAGTCTGGCTGGGCCAGTGTGGCAAGGCCCAGGCCAAATGGAGACAAATTTGGATACAGTCCATTTTGGACTGGACACAGCTTCCAGCAAGCAGAACACAGTTCACACAGTGGGGGACCAAATCACAACCCACTTTTAATACACAGCACATTTACATATAAGGAAATTCTACTGTACCAGGCAAACCGCTCTCTGGTCATGATTGCAAAGTCTCTGCCTAAACTGGGGATTCAAAAGCAGCTGGAAATCCTGACAGGCTGATCACATTTAACAAAATCTTCGGCCATCTTCAGGTATGAACCTGGTAAAAAATCAGTGGCTTACTTCGTTCTTACAAACTTGGATTTAGTCCAAAATAATCCTCTTCGCTCCCTCTCTGGGGCAGCAGGCAGACATGCAGGCCAAAACTCAGCCCTTTCACAGTTTTCCATCACTTTAGCTGTTCTCATTTCACTTCCCAGCTCAGAACTGAAACTAGCTGCAGCAGGCTGGGAAATTTCTTCAAGATCCAAAAGGTTTGGTTGGCTGAACCTCCTGTCAGTCACAACAAAGGCTACCCCGTCACGTGCAAAAAGGCGCAAAAAGCCCAAAAATACAGTTCCTACAGATTTGACTCCAGACAGCTCCTGTAGTCCAGCTCCATTTTAGGTCCCACCAGAACTGATTCCAATTCGCAGTCCAGGACCAAGATAGTGGAGATAAAACAGTCCTTGCTGCAAAGAAGGCAGGTTAGACAAACTACATTATCATTATCACTCTAAATGATTTTCAGCAAATAGTTACATTTTCCAACAGTTTACAAACCAACTGAGTGCCCACTGGGACGTAGTGCTCCAGAAACCAACAATGGAATACTTGTAGGAAAGGCTTCGAGTACATACAACTCATAAGAGAAACACGTAGTATAAAAAGCTTTATTTTACAAAACTCCTAACATGTTTCGGACTGCTCCCCCAGTCCTTTATCAAAGGAAATAAAAAACCAAGTGTCAGAGAACACCATATATAACACACAATTGATTCAGGTGTATTCCATCAGAACAATGAATACTTAGCTAAACCATCAAACTAACTGTAATCCTCCAGAGAGACCTTCATTCAATTAAATTAAATATTTAAAACATCTTCATGTCTAATACAATAAAACAAAAGTGCATATAACAATGTAGTCTTATACTACTTCTTCCAGAACTAAATTGTGAAAATGTAAAGATACAAAAAACTAAAAACTCAAAAACTAAAAGGGACACTAAACAAGGGGGAGTTTAACAAGATAGTCAGACCATATGGTTCATACTGATCAGATATGACCAAAATTAACTGCGATCCTTTAAATATGGATAAAGCTCTAAGGGCTCATTTAGCCCTGGACTTTGTTAGCTTTTAAGGTTAAAATCAGTAATTTTCTCTTAGTACTAGATTATTATAATCTCCACCTCTCGGGTTCCTATTTACCTTATCGATTGCCATAAACTTAAAGGAATGTTGTTCAGGTTCTCTAGTATTAGCAACATGTGCTGCAGTAACATAAGTCATGTCCCCCCCTCTGAATGGCTCTCATATGTTTCTCCTACTCTGATTTTAAAACTCCTAATCGCTTTTCCCACATAAAAGCCTCACAGTTACATATTGCCAAATAAATAACTCCCACTGTGTCACAGTTCGTGAATTGTCGAATTTCAAAACTTCTATCACTGTTGTGACTCAAAAATATTACCCTGTAACATATGGCTGCAAAAATACATAGTTTGCATTTAAAATTACCTTCCTTTTATCTAACCATGTGCTTTTAGACTTATTTTCATAATGACTTCTCGTAAGTAAGTCTCCTATAGTGGAACTTTCTTAAAACACATTCTGACGGTTGTTCTATCACTCCTTGTAAACCTGATTCAGCTCCCAATATATGCCAATGCCTATTTACTTATATTTTCAAGTTCTTTCGCTTATCAATATCTTGTCACTAAATTAAAACGGCAATCTTCATGCTGTATTTTGCACTTATTTCTCAAAAGATCATCCCTGTCAGTGTTTTTGGCTGTGTTGTAAGCTTCCCTAATATAGTTCTTACCATAGCCCCTCTGTGTCAGTCTGTTTGTTAATTCTTTTGCCCCCTCCTCAAAATCTTCCACTTCTGTACAGTTCTGTACAGGCATATATTGGGAGCTGAATCAGGTTTACAAGGAGTGATAGAACAACCCGTCAGAATGTGTTTTAATAAGAAAGTTCCCACTATAGGAGACTTACTTACGAGAAGTCATTATGAAAATAAGTCTAAAAGCACATGGTTAGATAAAAGGAAGGGTAATTTTAAATGCAAACGATGTATTTATTGCAGCCATATGTTACAGGGTAATATTTTTTCGAGTCACAACAGGGATAGAAGTTTTGAAATTCGACAATTCATGAACTGTGACACAGTGGGAGTTATTTATTTGGCAATATGTAACTGTGAGGCTTTTTATGTGGGGAAAATGATTAGGAGTTTTAAAATCAGAGTAGGAGAACATATGAGAGCCATTCAGAGGGGGGACATGACTTATGCTACTGCAGCACATGTTGCTAATACTAGAGAACCTGAACAACATTCCTTTAAGTTTATGGTAATCGATAAGGTAAATAGGAACCTTAGAGGTGAGATTATAATAATCTAGTACTAAGAAGAGAAAATTACTGATTTTAACCTTAAAAGCTAATAAAAGTCCAGGGCTAAATGGCCCTTAGAGCTTTATCCATATTTAAAGGATCGTAGTTAATTTTGTTCATATCTGATCAGTATGAACCATATGGTCTGACTATCTTGTTAAACTCCCCCCCCCCTCCTTGTTTAGTGTCCCCTTTTTAGTTTTTGAGTTTTTAGTTTTTTTGTATCTTTACATTTTCACAATTTAGTTCTGGAAGAAGTAGTATAAGACTACATTGTTATATGCACTTTTGTTTTATTGTATTAGACATGAAGATGTCTAAAATATTTAATTTAATTGAATGAAGGTCTCTCTGGAGGATTACAGTTAGTTTGATGGTTTAGCTAAGTATTCATTGTTCTGATGGAATACACCTGAATCAATTGTGTGTTATATATGGTGTTCTCTGACACTTGGTTTTCTATTTCCTTTGATAAAGGACTGGGGGAGCAGTCCGAAACATGTTAGGAGTTTTGTAAAATAAAGCTTTTTATACTACGTGTTTCTCTTATGAGTTGTATGTGCTCGAAGCCTTTCCTACAAATCTTCCAACAGAGCTCCCTGTCAGATTACTTATGACTGCAATCCATGTAGCTCTTAAAGAGATGGAACACAGAGGCTATACAGGCATTCTCTGATAATCACATTTAAACTGCTAAACCGCAGGATACCAGCCTGGTAGAGAGCATTTAGACAAGCTTGAGGAAGACTTTTCAGGAACCCCCATTTGTAGGGGGATTACACAAACTAACATACAGAAACATTTTACCACTAGTAAAATGTTAGGGTACATTCTGGGTCAACACTTCACTGAGCCCTACAGCAGACTGCTTGACATACAGAAAAGAGCTCTTTTTATTCTGAGAATTGATTGTTTGGTACACCTAAGCTCTGCCCACTGTCACATCAAATATAAAAAAAAATAGATCACCTTTAACATTTTTCTAAATGCATCCGTTTCTTAACATACCCTTAAGCTTTCACAGAAACTACCAGAAATGGCGAAATCAGCCCAGTTTGCAGAAATACTGCTTTCTGGACACTAGCTCTGCAAACAGGCCCCTCCCACAAGCTCTCTGCCCCATTTCTAGTAGTGAGAAAGGGCCAGACAGCTCTATAGCAACAGTGCAGAGACTTGCGAGGGTCCTGGGAGCAGAGGAAAGTGCACCAAACACAGCAACCGAAGCAAGAAAGAAATACAACATTTCTTGTACCATAAGGAAAAGGTTTGGGAAACCCAGAGAAAACAAACCCAAAATCCTGTTTGTGTCCTCTCTTAATATGTGTTTTTCCTCTTGTTTTATGCTTTTTGGGGTGTAAAACAACAATTTAATTAAATGACTGAGTTGGGTGCGATGTGGAGTTGTAGTGCTATTCAACTCCGCAGAATGCCACCCCAGCTTATTCTGTTGCCTTTTCTTTTGTCAAATCTGTGCAAGCTCTCTAGGTACAAAAGAGGTACCAGACTTGCAATGAGGAATATCCTGCTGATCAGAGACTTGCGAGGGTCCTGGGAGCAGACATTTATGCCTGTCCAGCTCTGGAGACAAATCCCTTTTTTCTTGGGACAGACATTTCAGGGCTATCCTCCTGCGTATACAGTGAACAGCAATAAATTAAACCACAAGTCTGACAGCGCTGGAAAAGGGGCTCTGCATTTAAGCAGTATTGCAAGAAACCCATACCCTACTTTTGCAGAATTTTCACCAGGTATTGCTTCTATGCTGTTGATATTCAGGTTACCCAGCACTGTATTGCGGGGCTCACATCCACATGTTCATGCAGCCAGGTGTGCGCACGATCGTGCAGGCAATGATTTGCATGTTCGCGAAGTAAGCCTGCATACTCGGGGAAACTTATGGGAAACTAATGGGTGTGTGAATCACAGAGACCAGGAGCAGTATAACAAGGGATAGAATGAACATCTACAGGTGGCCTGCCTGTCGATGGGGAAATATTAGGAAAGATAAGTGTAGAGAGGAAAGCTACAGTGTGCTGTTGCAACAGACTTGAAAAATAACAAAAGGTCATCTCCAGTGTCCACAGACCCTCTGACATACTCCTCCCCACTTTAGAGAAAACCAGTAGGTTTTCAAACACTAAACCAGAAATATCAACATGCAGGTTAACAATTTTTCCCAATTTTCAGACATTAACAATCAGATCTCTCGCAAGGAGAGATGGAGCTTCAGTCCACCCACTCTTGAAGCTCCACTTCGAGGTCCTTAAACAAAAACAAAAGCATTTTAAAAAGTCAGGAATCAGAAGCTATTTTCGGATTCCCTATCAATCTTTACCTCGAGGTCTGATTCTGTCTGAATAGTGGGATTTTCCCCATAACGGGACATAAAATCGGCTTCCAATTTAAGGTGCCTGACCTGTGTCTAACGGTAAACCTATAAGGTTGTAAGGCAAGGTACCACCACATTATGCGAGAATTCCTGTCAACCAACACAGAGGATTGTGATCTGTCCATACCTCGAATGCTGTACCCCACAAATAGAACTTTAAAGCCTCCACCGCCGACCTCAAAGTGAGACATTCTTTTTCTATAGTGGAGTATCTTGTCACCCTTTCATATATCGTCAGGCTAATATAGATTATTGGGTGTTTTTCCCCTTCAATCATTTGTGACAGAACTGAACCAATCCCTGTGTTTGATGCATCCATCTGTACTATGAAGGGAAGAGTGAAATCAAGACTTCTTAGTACCAGGGACGCACACAAACATGCCTTTATGGTGCAAAATGCTTCTTCATAGGCCAGGGTCCACCTAACTTTCATGGGGTTATTTTTCTTCATTAGGTCTGTCAAGGGAATGGTGACTGTTGTGAAGTTAGGCACAAACCACCTATAATATCCTGCCGGTCCCAGGAAGGACCTCACATGGTGCTTTGTGACAGGACAGGGATTATTAGCCACAGCATCTACTTTCCCTATGTCAGGTTTGACCTGCCCATGCCCAATCATAAATCCTAAATACCTGGTTTCCCTCATAGCTAGGGCACATTTAGATGGATTTATGGTTAGTCCTGCCTGAGTGATGGCATCAAGGACATGAGTTAGGTGCTGTAGATGCTCTTTCCAGCTGGGGCTGAACACTACTGCGTCATCAAGGTAGGTGGTGCTGTAGTCCATGTGCTTCCTAAGGACTTTATCCATGAATTGTTGGAAAGTGGCAGGGGCACCATGCAAGCCAAAGGGCTTGGTCGTAAAGTGGAAAAGTCCCAAAGGAGTGCTGAAAGCTGTCTTTTCTCTGGCCTTCCTTTCCAAAGGGATCTGCCAATATCCTTTGGTCAGGTCCAGCATGCTGATGTACTGCGCATTCCCAAGGCGATTGATTATATCATCGAAGCGTGGCATTGGGTATGCATGGAACTCAGAGATGCCATTTAGTCGAGGAAAATCCAGACATAACCTGACTCCCCCCCTCCTTTTTCTCAACAACCACAATTGGAAAACCCCACTCACTAGTAGAGGGCACTATCACTCCTAGTTACATTTTCTGCACTTTTTTCATGACTTCACCCATCACTTTCTTGGGCAATCTATATGGTTTCTGCCTGATGGGGGTCTCCTGGGTCACATGAATATGATGCTCTACCCCTTGAACCTTTTCTGGTTCATAAGTAAATTATCTTCTGGAACCTTTCTAGGATCCCACCCAACTCCTCCTTCTGTATTGTTTCCAGCCTAGGGTTAATGAACAGATCTGTTATTTCCCCAGTCCTTTCTAATTTTTGGTAGGACAACTCAATCTCACTATTGGGTTGTTCAGGGTGTACATACAGAGCCGGTAAGGAAGTAGGCAAAGGTCTCTCAAACCACTTTTTTAATAGATTAGTGTGTTATATACGCTGCTTGTGACTTTACTCGGGTAGTTCAATTTCATAGTTAACTGGCCCTGTATGTCTTTATACAATGTAGGGACCCTGCCATTTCATTGTCAGTTTGCTATCTGAAGAGGGTAGTAAGAGCAGCACTTTGTCCCCTGAATGAAAAATCTTTTCACCCACACCCGTCATACCATTCTTTCTGACATTTCTGTTTTTCTTGCTTTTGGTGATGGGCCAATTGGACATACCTCAGGAGTCTCTGACGAAGCTGGGCTATATATTCAAGGGTAGAGGTAGCATCTGCCTCCTTACCATCCTCCCAGTGTTCCTTTATAATATCCAGAGGACCCCTGTGGTTTTTCCCCATACAAAAGTTCAAAAGGCGTGAAACCCTGTGAGGCTTGGGGTACCTCCCTATAGGTGAACATGAGGAATGGCAGGTACATGTCCCATGTTTTGCATTCATCTTGTATGAATTTCTGAAGCATTTTTTTCAGCGTCTTATTGAACTGTTTGACTAGCCCATCCGTCTGCGGGTGGTAAGGAGAGGTATAAATAGCTCCTATACCTAAGGTCTGGTATAAATGTCTCAATATTGCTGAACAAAAATTGCTACCCCTATCCGTAAGGATTTCTTTGGGGATGCCTACCCTACTGAATACTTTCAGTAGTTTGTCAGCGGTCCTTGGGGCTGTAACATTTCTTAAAGGGATAGCCTCAGGATATTTTGTGGAGTAGTCACATATTATTAATATAACTTTATTCCCTTTTTTACTCCAGGGTAGAGGTCTCACAATATCCATAGCAATCCTTTTGAATGGTGTGGAAATCAGAGGAAGGGGTTGCAAGGGCACCTTCTCTTTTTTATTTATCGGAGCAAACTTTTGGCATTTCTGACAGCTATGGCAGTATTCAGCCACCTGCTCATTTATGCCTGACCAATAAAATCGATATAGCAATCGACTTAGTGGCCAGTCCCTCCCTAAGTTTCCAGCTAAAGGAATCTCATAAGCCAGGTGGATTAATTGTTGCCTATACTGAACAGGAACCACAAGCTGCTCAACAATGTCTCCAGTTGTTGGATTTTTACATTCTCTGTACAATAGTTCCTGCCTCATGATGAGTCTGGGGAAAGCTTGATTATCTTTCTGGGTGACCACCTGTGAAAAAAATGGTTGCAAAGTTATATCTTTAACCTGTTCTGACCCAAAATCCACACTAGTAACACATTTCACCAGTACATTATCAGAGTCCTCTTTCTGTTTAGTCCATTGTGCTTTTACTACTCTTTTCTCCTGTCTGAACTTTCAGGTTTTACCAGGAGTCTTGTACAAATCATCTGCAAAAGGATTTATCTGGAATAAGGTCTCCTCCCGTTTGGTCTGGGCTCGAGTAGTGAAAGCACACATGTTAGTAGCTGAAGCCATTAAAGTCTCAAAGTCAGGATAGTTATGAACTATCACTACTGGCAGAGGTAGGTTAGGAACCAGTCCCACCTTCATTTGCTAGATTGAGCCTTGTACACAAAGAGAAGTTTCTCTTACAGGTTAGTAATTAACGTCCTCATGTATGCAGGTCACACCAGTCCTGACCCCTGGGAGATCTGTCCCTGGAAGGGGAGGTGGGCAGAGGGGGACAGTGAAAAGGCAGAGATTCTGAATGAATACTTTTGCTCAGTATTCCCAAAAGAAGATGAGGAGGAGTTACCTAAACCAGACAATAGAAGCACTCTGGGTAGGGGGGTTGACACCAGTCCATTCACAGAAGAAAGAGTCCTGAAAGAACTCCTAAAACTCAAGGTGGACAAAGCAATGGGGCCTGACAGGATTCACCCCAGAATCCTAAAAGAACTAAGGGAGGACCTAGTGACACCACTGACCACGCTTTTTAACAGATCATGGCAGGATGGGGTGGTACCTGAGGACTGGAGGAGGGCAGATGTGATTCCCCTTCACAAAAGTGGGAGCAAGGCAGAAGCAGTAAACTACAGACCTGTAAGTTTGACCTCAGTGGTAGGGAAAATGATGGAATCACTTCTGAAAGAAAGAATTGTTGAGTACCTAGAGGCCAGCAGGGCACAGGACCCAAAGCAGTGTGGATTTACAGCAGGAAGGTCATGTCAGATGAATCTAATTGATTTCTTCAACTGGGTGACCAAAGTAATAGACCAGGGAGGGGCTGTGGACATGGCCTACCTAGACTTTAGCAAGGCATTTGACACAGTCCCCCACAAAAGATTAATAATCAAGTTAGCCAGCCTGGGAGTGGGTCCCAGGGTGGTAGCCTGGGTAGCAAACTGGCTGCACAACAGGACACAGAAGGTAATAGTGAATGGAACACATTCCGAAGAAAGGGGGGTTACTAGTGGAGTACCTCAGGGCTCAGTACTCGGTCCAGTCTTCTTTAACATCTTTATAGGTGACATTGCAGAGGGTCTGGAAGGAAAGGTATGCCTCTTTGCAGATGACACAAAGATCTGTAACAGAGTTGATACACAAGGGGGGGGTAGAAAAGATGAGAAGGCACTTGGCAAGGTTGGAGGAATGGTCAGATATGTGGCAACTTAGATTCAATACAAAGAAGTGAAAGTAATGCACCTGGAAACAAAACCCAGGAGAAGAGTACACAATTGCAGGGAGGTACTAACAACAACAAAAATGGAAAGGGACCTGGGGGTAGTCATATCAGATGACCTAAAGGTGGGTAAGCAATGTGAAAAGTCAGTAAGGAGAGCCAGGGGGATACTGGGATGCATAGGAAGGGGCATCACAAGTAGAAAAAGGAAAGTTGTTATCCCTCTGTACAGACAGTTGGTGAGACCCCATCTGGAGTACTATGTGCAGTTTTGGAGACCTCATCTACGCAAGGACATAGACAGGATGGAAGCAGTCCAGAAGAGGGCAACTAAAATGATGCAGGGTCTGCAGCAGAAGCCATATGAAGAGAGACTGAGAGAGCTTAATATGTATACTCTTGATGAAAGGAGGGACAGGGGGGACATGATAGAAATGTTCAAGTACCTCAAGGGAATCAACAAAGTCCAGGAGGGTAGCACTTTCAGAAAAAGAGATGTGTAAGAACAAGGGGCACAATTTAAAGATAGAGGGGACGGCCTCAGGGTAATGTGAGAAATTTTTTTCACGGAGAGAGTGGTGGATACATGGAACAGCCTTCCTGAGGAGGTCGTTGGGTCTAAAACAGTGGGGGAATTCAAACATGCATGGGACAGACACAAGGCAATTATAGTTGGGGGTTGCAGGAAGTAGGCTGTTGGTTAACTAGAATCTGCAGCTTAACCAGTAGGTAGGGAAATGGGCAGACTGGGTGGACCAAGTGATCCTTATCTGCTGTCAAAGTCTATGTTTCTATGTTTCTATGGAAGTAAATTAGCCCTCAACAAGGATCGTCTGCTCCCAGAATCAAGGAGAGCAGAGCCTTCCTTTCCCCTCAAGATGTATGGGAGTCACATACTGGCTCCAATTTGCCAGAGCTCAGTGGGTGGGTTCTGTTTTCCTTTTCGGGCAAAACCTGGTGATATGCCCCTTCCCTTAGCATTCTTGGCATATAAGATCAGGATTAAATACTCTCCCCAGTTTGACAGTCTTATTACCTCCAGATGTAGGAGGGCCCCCAGATGTAGTAGGAAAAGAGGTCTTACCGTGGGTGAGATAATACCTGCTCCAGAGTGTCCCTTGTGACGTTGAGGTCTGGCTGTGAGGTAGTCTTCTGCTAAGTTGATAGCCTTCTCAGCTGATTCCGGGTGGTGTTCACTCACCCACATCTGTATGTCTTGTGGCAAGAGCTTTACAAACTGCTCCAAAATAATTGTCTCCAAAACTTGATCCAGTGTTCTTGTAGTGGGCTGCAACCACTTATGACACAGTTCTTGTAGTTGTACGTAAGCTTCTTGTGGTGAATCAGCGGAATGAAACTGGAATGTCCTAAACCTTTGTCTGTAGGTCTCTATGCTAATATTGTAGCAGTTTTGAATGGCCTGCCATACATGATCATGTATATCAGCATGTCTGCCCACCGCATGGCTGTAGGCTAATTGAGTCTTCCCGGTTAAGCATGGGGCCAAACGCACCACCCACTGTTCTTTAGGCCATCTACATGTTGTAGCCACCCTTTCAAAAGTTGCTATGTAGGCCTCTATATCATCTGTGTCAGGCAGTTTGGATAGTTTTATGTCCTTTGGGCCATCTATGGGGGAGGAGGTCTAGTGTTACCTAAAGCCTGGATGGCTATGAGGGCGTCATTCTATCTGACCTCACTCTGCAATCATTCTCTCTCCCTCTGTCTCTCCATGTCCATCTGCCTAATGCAAAGCCAGCGTAGGAGGTCCTGAATGTCCTCAGGTGGACTTTGATCAGGAATTTCGTCTTCCATGGCAGTGTCACCCTCTGTTTCTTCTTCACCCTCCCTTTTTGCTGTTTTTCTTTTAACATCCCCCAGCCCCTTCACCAAGGGTTCCTGATATAGCTCAGTCATCTTTCTGGTCAGGACCCCGCTAGGGCTGGGCTGGCTGGTTACCACTTTGTCCCACTGCATATGCTGTCCACCTGGATACCTTCCCCGATATCCCTTGTTGAGGCACCACCAATACTCATTCTTCAACTATCCCACTTCTAACACCAAGTGTAAGAGACTGTGGGAATAGATGGACACAGACACCAGGATAACAGAACTCAAAATTAGCTTTATTTCAGCAGAACATAAAATAAAATGGACTGAGTATGACAAACAAAATAATAAGAGAGCATAAACAAACTAACATACAGAAACATTGTACTACTAGTAAAACGTTAGGGTACACTCTGGCTCAGCACTTCACTGAGCCCTACAACAGACTGCTTGATATATAGAAAAGAGCTCTTTTTATTCTAAGAATTGATCGTGTGGTAGAACTAAGCTCCACCCACTGTCACATCAAATCTAAAAAAAAAACATTAATCACCTTTAACATTTTTCTAAATGCATCAGTTTCTTAACATTCCCTTAGGCTTTCACAGAAACTACCAGAAATGGTGAAATCATACCAATTTGCAGAAATACTGCTTTCAGGACACTAGCTCTGCAAACAGGCCCCTCCCACCAAGCTGTCTGCCTTATTTCTAGTAGTGAGAAAGTGCCATCTGACTCTATAGCAACAGTGCAGAGACTTGCAAGGGTCCTAGGAGCAGAGGAAAGTACGCCAGACATAGCAACTGAAGCAAGAAAGAAAATACAACATTTCTTGTACTATAACGTAAAGATTTGGGAAACCCAGAGAAAACAAACACAACATCCAGTTTATGTCCTCTCTTCATATGTGTTTTTCTCTTGTTTTATGCTTTCTAGGTTATAAAACAAGAATTTGGTTTAAGTGACCGAGTTGGGTGTGGTGCAGAGTTGTAGTGCTTTTCAACTCCACAGATCACTGCCCCAGCTCATTCTGTTGCCTTTTCTTTTGTAAAATCCGTGCAAACTCTCCGGGTACAAAAGAGGTACCAGACTTGCAACGAGGGACAGCTGCCCATCAGGGACAATCATTTATGCATGTCCTGCTCTGGAGGCAAATCTCTTTTTTCTTGGGACAGACATTTCAGGGCTGTCCTCCTGTGTACACAGTGAGCGGCAGTAAATGAGACCACAAGAAGTCTGACAGCATTGGCAAAGGGGCTCTGCATTTAAACAATATTGCAAGAAATCCCTACTTTACTTTTGCAGAATTTTCATCAGGTATTTCTTCTATGCTGGTGATATTCAGGTTCCCCAGTGCTGTATTGCAGGGCTCGTATCCACATGTTAGTGTAGCCAGGTGTGCACACGATTGTGCAGGCAATGATCCGCACATTCGCGAAGTAAGCCCACATACTCGGGGAAACTTATGGGAAACTAATGGATGTGTGAATCACAGAGACCAGGAGGAGTATAATGAGGGATAGAATGAACATCAACAGGTGGCCTGCCTGTCAAAGCAGAAATATTAGGAAAGAGAAGTGTAGAGAGGAAAGCTACAGTGTGCTGTTGCAACAGACTTGAAAAATAACAAAAGGTGGTCTCCAGTGTCCACAGACCCTTTCACACTCTACTTTTACTGTTTTATCCAGACTGTTATGGGATGCCCATGCACATGAGCGAAGAGTATGGCCCTGATCTTCACATAAATTACATCGAATAGGGATAGGACAATGAACACTATCATGCCCCAGCTCCCCACACAACACGCACTTTAGCCTAGTACACACATTGCTAAGATGGCCTACATCCCCACATTGGTAACAGGCTTAATGCTGACCCACATAGAACAAGACCCCCTGTCCTGACCCAGAAAAAAACAATTCAGCAAATGTTTTGTCACTCCATGTTCCTGTTTTAAGGGGACTTTGTATCACCAACCACCCGACCACAGGTGCTCATCATTGAGAATGGGCTCAGGAAAGCCATTAACAGTACAATGATTTTTAGCCAACATGGGACATCCACCACATTAACTTCTTCATTCCTAAAGAGAATAGAGATACGTCTGAAGGAGGGTTTGTCAATGGGATGGCCACAAAGGGTTTCCAAAGGGCAGTGTTTTTCAGTAACTGATATTGTTTCCAAAACCGGTCAAGGCCTGCAGGGTGTTTAACGCTCATATCATAAACTGTGTCCCCTGGCATGTGGATCAAGGCGTAGATTTCATAAGCATAGTATTTCATGCTTGTTTTAAGAAGTGCTCTATCTACAAATAGGTGATCTGGAATGTCATCCATATTTTCCTGGTATCTGAAACGTACTGCATTCCTGCATGTTGCAGGTTCTGAGGCCAGTTTTATAGTCTCAGGAAAGAGATGTTTCTTTAAATTGGTACTCCATACATTTGTTCTTTGACCTTCCTTCCATTCTGTGGCCACCTGGTGTGCCCTTCTGTTTGCTTCTTCTGGGGTTTCTAAATTAGAAACAGTTACAAAACTGATTCATGTTCTGGGGCTCCATAGCTGTAAACCCATCCTCCTGCAGTGGGGCTTCTTGCTCTCTACTTTCTCCCTCAAAATCCCTAATATCTGCTGTTAGGTCCTGGGTATTATTTTGGGTCTGTTGCAGACCCACAGCTCTGCTAGGCAGAGTTTGTTGCCCTAGGGGAAGGGAGTTTGGGGTATTCACTGTCTTTCCCAATCTAGTGGGGCTTTTCGGAGTAGTCTCCATGGGACTTCATTCTTCTTCACCCAAAGGCTGTGGCAGATTTGGGTCCCACTCTTGCCCCATTTTTTTCCACCCAGCACTTTGTAGAGCCAAGGATACTCATTCTGGAGTGTTTTCTGGGGAAGTACTAGGAGGATTTTTGCTCATTTCTGGGTTTGGGGATATTTCTACAGACCCCACTTCTCTCATGCCTAGTTTACCTTTTCTCTTATGCTTCTCTGCCAAAACCTTCGCTGCAGCTGCTTGTTTCTCAGGACAGCTAGTTGAAACCCCAATCAAAAAAAACTCTGGGCCATGGCAGCCAGAGAGGAACAGTGGCTCCCGACCCTGTCTCTGCTGGGATGCCCTGTTCTACTGTGTTTAAAGAGTTCTTGCTAGTTTCACCCACATTCCCTTCCCCCTTTGATGCTCTTGGGGTCTTCTCCAAAGTGTTCCCATCCGGAACCACAGCATTTGGAGAGCAATTTACCAGTGGCTCCAAAGAACTGGTTGTTGCTCCACCATCTGGAATCCTCTCTTGGACTGTCTGTGTGGAAGTGCCAAGCGTGACTCCCCTGGACCCTGTTTCCTGGTGCACCTGTATGCCAGACACTGTCAACATCTCCCTGTGTAGCAATTCCTGTTGAATCTTGTTTCTATGCTCTGCAAACCTCCACTCCTCCTCCTGTAGCATCTGTAGCAGGGTGGGGGATAAGAGTTTGCTTTCTCTGCCATCATTATTTTCCATTCCTTGGCTTTCCTTTACAACTGAAGCTTTATGTGGTCCTGACATCTCTCTTCCAAATTTGGATTCCTTGACAATGCTCCCTGCATGTAAAGCCTCTAACTTTCCTGAGACCAAGGAGGAGGCCTGCTCCTCAGTGTAACACATTGCCCCCTACCGCAGAGTAGGGGAATTTTATTGAAATCATAACAATTTATATACACACATCAGTAACAGCATACAAATCATAATAAAAGGAAAATCAAATCACAATTACATATTTTTTCCATACAGAAACCCCAAACAGGAGAAAATAAACATTTCATCCAAACCCCCTTCTTCTACCCACTAAAGAGCAGGGGGGAAATAAAAAAAAAAACTTATACAGAAGAAGGTTACTGTACACTAGATCATAATATAGAACAAAGAGAAACATGAAGAAATGTCCATCATATATGCAGTACAATTTTCCATATCTAGAATCCCTTCCTGAAACTTAAATCAACCTATACAATCATAAGACTTCCATAAACTCTCCCAATACTTAAATTTAAATGTCGATTTCTCAGTTAATTTAAGACTAATTATCTCACTTTCTAACATGTAAAACAAATTAATTGGCATAATTTCTTGCTGTTCTAATAAAAGTCTGCATCTACTAATGCATATCCAGTACAAAAAAGAAACATGGATTACTTGTAATGTACTGAGAGAACCCTGGGATTCGTCAGTATCAAAAAACCCATAATATAGGTTCTCAGCAGAGGGAGGGATTAATAAACAGCTTTTCCAATGGCATTTCACAATGTCCCAAAATTCCATAGCATAAGGACATTTAAAATATAAATGCTCCATTGTTTCAAAAAGTAACGTACTATTCTTTCTTGGACAGTAACAGTCTTGTATAGTTTTATGTTTTTGATTATTCTGTACATTTATTTTCCCATGAATTCCCAACCATGCAGTGTCCCACATGTGTAATGGGATATGGGGATTAGAAATATATGTTGAAATATTTACTCGAACAACTAACAAAGTCGAAAAAGGAGAACCAAAAAAATGTTGTTTTAAAATAATAATATATAACTCCTTCCAGGAGATACTCCTAACCACCTCCCAACTAATATTTCAACCTTTAATCTTGTCAAAGAACACATTCCATTTATCCACCAAAAGAGAATTCCTTTTATTTTTGTGCATAAAATTTCCACTCTTCCACTCCTACCTTACTCCCTGTAGAAATGTATTGGCCAAGGAACCCCACATTTTTTAAACTATTCTTGACTATAGGTACCAGATTTGAATATAAAAAAATGAAAAGAAAAAAGAATGGGATTAATCATTTTTAAAACCCCTGATTTTATGTACAAATACAACATATTTCACTTCATCGGATTCAATCTACTTCCCCAAATACCACACACAAAAAAAATCTCATTCATGAAGTTTCCAAATATTTTGGAACAAAAAAAAACATTGCTAAGATACAAAAAAACAGGTAGTAGAAAAGATTTTATCAAATATTTTCTTTTTTGAAAGTTTCCAATGGCTCCAACATGTAATCTTGGAATTCCCTTCTTGTAAAGCCAACTTCCAATTAAAACCTGCACTATCCATTCATCCAAAATATATACTTAATATCTTACATGGTTGTCGTTCAACCGGAAATTCTCCTACCATTGTAACATTATCTGGAAAGCCTGTAACACTCAGAAACTTTGTTTTTGATTCATTTATATGAGCTCCCATAATAACCCCCAGAGTAGTTATAATCATACAAGCTCTCCTTACAGAAGCCTCATCAGAGAGCAATAAGCACAAATCATCAGCATTGCAATTATTTTTGTCTGAAATATGTGGTCACCATCAATTCCTTTTATTAAGGGGGACCGATTAATTATCCTTAATGAAGGATCTAAAGCCAAAACTTATAGAAGAGGACTCAAAGGACATCCTTTTCGGACCCCTTTTACTACTCTATGTTTAATGCCTCTCCATCCATTTTCTAACAGAATAACATATGCCAAAGCATAACACAACCATAACCATTGAACAAACATAATAAGAAAACCATATGCCAATAAACAATTTCATAAATATTCATGAGACAATTTGTCAAATGCCTTGGCCTGATCCAAACTCACCAAAAATCCTTCAGTTATACCCAAACTTTCCATCCCTCTTTCCATAATTTCTCGAACATAGATTAATGAATCAGCAATCTTTCTCCCTGAGACTGAACAAAATTAAGAGTCACTAATCAGATCCGGCATAACCAAAGATAGTATATTCCATAAAAGCTTTAAAAAAAATCTTGAAACTGACATTCAATAACATCAGCAGATGCCAGTTGCCTATATCTGTATGAATCCCTTTTTTAAACAAAAAAATCAATAAACCCTCATACATTTGTAGAGGTAGAATCATTTCTGTAATAAAAAATTTTTACAGAGCCAATAATTCTTTAGGCATCAATTTCCATAATAGTTTATATAATTCTCTGGGCAATCCATCTGAACCGGGAGAAACATCATGTTTGAGGGAAAGGATCACACTTTCCAATTCCATTTCAGTAAAATCTAACACCATTGATGTCTGCAAGTCCATTGACAAGCAAGGGAGGTTCGCTGCTTGTAAAAAATTAGTCATAAATTCAGAATCTGTATTATGTGTCCCAAAAGTATTTTCTACATGGTTATCTAAGAATTTCATAATTCCTACATTATTTGAAACAACTGAATTATCCAAACACCTTAAACTGGTAAAAAGCCTTTTTTTCCTTTCTGCCCTAACATGCATGGAAAGGATTTGCCTTTGCTGTTTTACCTTGTGATCCAAAAGACTGTTCTTTAATGAGAGATCATAACCTGTCATACTGATACGATGCCATATCCTGTCTAATTATTGTAATAGTTTCAGAAAGATCTACCCCACTTTCGGATTGAATAATCAAATTTTGTAAGGTATGCCGAAGGGATAGATATTTCTCATTATGGGTTTGTACGTGAAATTTACCAAAGGCCAGAAAATATCCTGTCAAACATACCTTAAACGCTTCCCACAAACAAACAATATTGTCATGTAAACCAATAGTTGAGATCTGATCCTGACCAATATGTTCCAAATCAATTAACACATCTGGAAGTAATAATGTTGAAGCATTTAGTTTCCAGAGACCAGGACCTTTCATTCTACATGGAGGGTTATCAATATTAATACCAATCAAAAAATGATCTGACGACTCTATTGGGTCATGAATTAAATGGGAAATTACTGAAGGTTTATGCAGAAAAAAAAATTAATACGGGATGATAAGGACCCTTTAAAGAACGTAGGTTTGGCCTTATGACATCCTAGTTGATGCGAGTTGATCAAACCAGTTAGGAAAGAAGAGATTTCCAAAAAATTTTATTGCACTATTATTTCCCAGTTTCTTTTTTCCCCTGAGAATTAACATTGAAATCCCCACAAAAAAATAATTGCCTACTAGTGTACAAGTATGGTTGGATCTTTTTTAATAGAGTAATTCTGAGGACTTTGGCCTGAGGACCATATACTGAAATTAATCTACATTGTAGCCCTTTTACAAGGACATCCAATAAAAACGTTCTACCCTGTTCAATATCAACTAGCCTATAAACCTTAACATCAGAAGTGGTAAAACAGATTCCTACCCCGCTGCACGTATCCTCCCCCAGAGACCAAAATGATTTACCCCAATGCCGCTCTCTAGAAGCTGTCGAAATTTCAGTCAATGTGTGGAGACGTGTATCTTGTAATAAGAATACACCATAATGTAAATGAGAAAGCACCCCAAATGTCATTTGTTGTTTATATTGTGATTTTAAACTATTCACATTCAATGTTGCAAATGACAATGTAGAAGGCTCAAGGAGGGGGTTTAGGGGTTTTCACACTACAGTAGATCTAGTTACTTGTTTCCGAGGCTCTAGCTGTGGTCTTCTAGATGGTAATTCAGGGCTAGTTGGTAGCAGGACTGAAACATCAGAATTAAGTGTAGAATCTAACAAAGGGTGAGCCTTTTCTACTTGATCTCCACACGATGAAAAGACAGCAAATCTGTTTTTAAGTAGCAACAGGGAAAGGGGCACATTCTGACTGTCATTAGATTCTTGTACCATGCAGGGAGAAGAAGTGGGTAAAAAATATCACCCTCAGGATCTGGAATCCCATCTTGCAACATCTTATCAACCAGTTCTAAGGAACTGGGAAAATCATGGAAAGTAAGGGTCATATATTTTGAAAACCGTTGGGGAGAGCCTTGGGGGTCATGAATAGAGTTTCTCTTTCCTCCCTAGTGACCCTCTGGGGAGAATTTAAATCATGAACCACCGTTTGCGACAGATCTGAAATAAGCTTGTTTGACTGTAGATCAATATGAGAGGCAGAAGGGTGGAATTGCCTACTGTCTCCACTAGCTCCCCCTCGGCCTTTACCTCTCCGTCTACCCCTAAATAAATTCTCAGTCCCAGAACCATCTAAATCTTCATATGTTTTTTTTGCCTGAGCTAGAAAATACTCCTGATCAGAAGAATCATCTACTTCAGTGGACCTCCATGGGCAATCTGCATAGGAATCATTGGATTCATTGCATAAATTACAGATGGGGGGGCTACACACTGGTCTACTGTATGACCCAACTTTCCACACTGAAAAGATTTTATCTGGTCACAGGAAGTATTTAAGTGTGTTAGCGAACCACATTTGAAAGAACTTTTGGGTTGGCCAGCATACAATATGATACCCCTATCCTGCCCCCCCAAAAAAGGAACTGGGCAAGTGTTGCATGCTGTCTTCAGTCTGGTTAAGCTGCACATGTACAGTCCATCCACCCATCCAGAAACCATTCTCATCCATGATGGGCTTAGGTTTATCACACAATGAACATCTATTTTTCAACTAGAAGAGAATATTAGCAATGTTTATCCCTTCATTTCCGAAAAGAATAGTCACCATTTTAATGGTAATGTTTAGTGATAGGGATGGCCTGCAAATCTCTCCAAATCTCTTTATCTTTAATTTCATAGCAAATTCTCCAAAATTTGTCCAGTGTGATGATGGAACAAAAGCTTATATAATTATGATCACCAGGCTGGTGTATGAAGGCGTACACCTCCGCCGGAGAAAGCCCCATTGAATCAATTAATAATGTTTTCCCAACCCACACATGGTCTGGAACCACTGGAGCTTTTCCCTGATATCTTCATCAGACTAGGAATTGGCGTTTTGCCACCTCAGTCGGTTTCTTAAATAAACCTGCATATGATTTCGGGCCCAAGTTTTCAGACCGATGGGCAACCAATTTGTCTTGTATATCAGAGTCTAGAACAGTATGCAAATTTTGAGCATCTAGACTTACATTCTCACTTCTTTCAATAGCTGAGGTAGGGGAAGAAGGGTCCATAGAAACATCTTGGTCTATAGAAACAGGTTTCAACCCCATGGAATCGCTCTGCACAGAAACAGCATCTTGCGCAGCAGAAAAGTTAGTAGCCTCTACTTGAGAATGCACATCCACAGTGGGATCATCAGAGGACTTTGGTTGAGAAATAGGTAAGGAAACAGTAAGTGGATTTTGTGGAATAACCATTTTGCTTTGTATTAAAGCAGGCATACCTGATATAGGGATCACTAGGTCCGGTATCCATTTATCGACTGCCCAAAGCCAACCTGCTTGTTGAAGTGCATCTCCTGGGGACCAAGCAGTCAAGATACAGGTCTGAGAAGAAAAAGATTCCTGTGGAAGTTCTCCATTTTGTATTCCATCCTTATCTTGTAGATCATTGTCACTCTCCAATTCATGCTGGTCAGAAGACAAGCGTTTGCCTCCTTCTTTAAATGGACTAGCAGGGAAACGTTTTCGTTTGTTACATTCTGCCTCTAGCTTCTGTCTACAAAAATTATAATCTTGTTCAGCAATTGAAATTAAATCCAGTAATTGTTTTTTTTTTTCTCTCAAGTTCTTGCTGTAGTTGTATTTCTTCTGCCATCGTTCCCCTATCCGTCGACTTGGAAGCTGAAGAATTAACAGGGACCTGTGCCATTTCTTGGTCAGCACTCAACACAGAATCTTCTAACTTTTGAACTGAAATATCCAAGAACTCAGGAGCTTTCACAGCATGACTGTTCTCCTCCACAGTCTCCTCCAAACTGAGGTCCTCCATCCCTGCAGACAGGCGGACAATGCCACCGCCTACAGAGTAGGGGAATTTTATTGTAATAAAGAACTATTACATCAAGTGTAAAAATTCATAGATATAGCAAAGCAAACACGAAAGAATCTAATTTCAAAATAAAAAGACTTCAAAAGTAAAATAAGAAAAATATGATCAGCAATACAGATAGTATTTCAGACAAAAAATCAAAAGCAGGAGTACATCACACAAGTAAACCAATTCAGTATACTATATCAAGCCTATAATTACAGCTAAAGATTACTTTATTAAGTAATCCAAGATATATGTTTCCAATACTCATGATAAAGTTGCCTATCAATCTTGTCATATTCCAAAGCCTTTTGTTTAGCTATGGCTTGCTCAATTTTTTTTATCAAAACAACTTTGGGAATTAGGGTGTGTTGCAATGAATACTGGCACCTAGTTTGCCACGTAGTAATTTATGCAAACAAAAATCAGAGTCAGAGTACTGAAATGATATCTACTCAAAAATCCTGTGTAGTCTCCAAGAGTCAAACTCTGATAAGACAAATTACGAGCTATACTCCATTTCTACCTAACTGCTAAATCTTCCCATAATTGTATCGCAAAAGGACATTGCAAGAAAAAGTGTTCCTGTGTTTCTTCCAGGCCATAACATCCAGGTCGAATGCAGTGTCTTTCATTTATTGGTTTGTGTTTCAAGTTTCCCTTCACTCCTAATTTCCCAAGGCAACTAAGCCATTGTACATCCCACATATGCAAAGGAAGTCTCCTATCAGTAAGAGTCTGTAATGCTTGAGACAACTGGGATGGGACACATTTAGGAAAATCAACCTGAACAAAAAAAAACACGACTCATAATGTTATGATGTAATTGTTTTTGAGTAATCCCCTGAATGTGTGCTTTTTCCAACTTCCATTCCCTTAATTTCTTAACTGCAGGAATTGCAAAACCTGGCATATTTAATGTTGGTGACAGTTTTGGAACACTATCCCCCACCCATTTCCTCATAAAATTTTGAAATAGTTTCTGGGTCCACACAGTCCATGGATGCTTGTCCAGGTTTCCTGGGGCCTGAAAAGATGATACTAAAAAAAAAGAATGATAAAAGGCTATAGGGTTTATCATCCCAATCCCTCCCTGTTTAATAGCCAAGTATGTAAAGCTCGCTTTATTGGGTTTAATCTGCTCCTCCAAATCATTTGAAAGAAACAGCTGAGTAACCTGTTCTCTAAAGGAACTGGGACTGGAAAAACAAACAAATATATAAAAATATAGGCGGTAAAAACTTCTTTACAATTAACACTCTCTTCTTTTTTGACAAATCCCATGCCTTCTATTGTTGAACTTTTCTTTCTCCCATCAATATATGTGATTCCCAGTTCTGGAATGCCATATCATCCCCTCCAAATATGATTCCCAGACTTTTTGCCATGGGAACAATAGGAATGCAACCTACACTTTGTCCCTGTATATCCCCTCCTATCGCAAGACCTACACATTTCTCATAATTAAGTGTCGTACCATTCAATGCAGAAAATTGGTCAAATGTCTGAAGTGCGGCTTTACCTGAAGAAACATCCTTCAGTATTAAACAAATATCATCTGCATATACCGATATTTTTTGAGCAGGGATAGATAAAGATGGAGTTAACCCAAGTATCAGTCGATCACTACCAATTGCCCTCACAATAGGGTCTAAAACAAAAGTATACAACAAAGGGCTAATGGAGCAGCCTTGTCGAACCCCTTGTTTAAAAATGATCCCTTCGCCTATTAGGTTATGAACTATGGGGTACAGTTTTGCATTATCATATAATAACTTAATGTTATTAATGAAACGCTTGGAAATACCATACTTTTCCAAAACTTGAAATAAAAAAGCATGTGATACTCTATCGAATGCTTTGGATTGATCCAATGCTAACAGAAACCCAGATAATTTCTTTTGTTTGCCATATTCGCACACATTCCTCAGAAAACGCAAGTTTTGTTGTATAGTTCTCTGAGGGATTGAGCACGTCTGTGCTGGATGAATAATCAATTGAGCTATGGATTGTAATCTCTTACAAAAAATGGATGCCAAGATTTTGTAGTCCATATTAAGCAAGCTAATAGGCCTCCAATTACCCGATATAGTACTGTCTCCCTTTTTATGTAAAAACGAAACAATAGCCGCATTAAAATTTAGAGTCCCTGTTCCAAACTGTAAAATATCATTAAATAATTCTGTCAAAATGTCACTTAAATCTTCCCAAAAAGTCTTATAGAATTAATTGGTAATACCATCTTCCCCTATAGATATACCCATTTTTAAATTATTTATTGTGCTAAGGACTTCAACTCTAGTGATCAGTGTATCCAAATCAGTTAAGTCACTACTAGAGGCACTATGTATTGAGAAGTGTAATATATCTTCCCACTGAACTGCGGGACTAAATATGGTACTAAATGTTGATGTCAAATCCCGTTCTATGATTCCCAACTTTTTCACATCAGAGGTTCGAAGATTCCCTACCTCATCCTTCAAACCCGTCATTAATTTATTTTCAAGTTTTTGTTTACAGGCAACAAAAGGGTCCTTAAACAGTTGTTGCTGTGTGCCAAACTGCATTTCAGCAAACAAAGACCCAGCTTATCATATTGGTATTGCTGCATTTTCTTCTTCACCTCTGTTATTTGTTGTTGTACACTAGGAGCTGCTACTGTCGAACAAGACATTAGCTTATAAAGCTGGTTCCTATATTCTAAATACTGTACATAGTCAGTATTACTTTTATATCTTCCATATTGGATAAACAAATCCTTAATAGCAGTTTTTGTGTCTAACCACCAGGAAGGCCAATTCTCATAAAAAATCTGCTACAGACTTCCTATAATATAATAAATAATGTAATTGGTTCAAAACTATTGTATTTTACATTATCTTTGAATTTAATTTCCATCTTCGTGGCACTGTTGGAAAGCTGGGTGGAACTTGTTGAAACCCCAATATGGCAAATTAGAACCCTATGGTCAGAAAATTCACAAGGACTTACTTGGAAGACTTGTGTCAGTAAATGTTTGGATGTAGAAAAATAATCTATTCTAGTAAGAAAGGAATCCCTCTGGTATGTGAAACCACCATATATGTGCAATTCCCTATATGCATCCTTAAGACTAGCGACTTCTATCATAGTTTTCAACACATGAAAATCACAATACACTTTTTGTTGCACATTATCCTTAAACTGAAAATCCAAACTGCAATTCATACCCCCCCCCATATCACTTGTTTTGAGGTAAATAAATAAGGTTTTATTCTGTTAAATAAGTCCACTCTAGCAGTTTTAAGCTGGGGAGCATAGGTGTTGATGAGGCGAAAATAAAACCCGTTATAAAGGCAGTCAATAATTAACGCCCTATCAGGTATCAAATCTACAATTCCAGTGATTTGTACTACCGAATGATTAAAAAGAATACCCACTCCATCTGCTAAATCTAGTCCAAAAGACCAATAAGAGGGACCCTCCCACCAAACTTTCTTTACCTGTGTAACCTCCAGTAGGGTTGTAAGTCTTATTTCCTATAGAAAGATAATATCAGCTTTTAAACTCCTGCAGTACATTAAACAAACCATTTGTCTTTTAAAGTTTTTAATACTAAAACAGTTCAAGGATATTATCTTCATACAGGCCACTACAACATTATGTTAAGAGTAAGGGTTTATCCTTCTTTCTTTTCTTACCCTTTTTTTTCTTAGTTTCTGTGATATCCCTCACTCCCTCCTCCTCCAACTCCATTTCAGAAAGAATCTCAGACCTAGAAGAGGTTTCAGGTCCTGAGTCTCCCTCCAAATCAGTAAGAACCTAAAATGCATTACTAGTAGGGCAGGTAGAAAGACCCCCTATTTGTTTACTGACTGCTCTAGTTACCCACCTAGAATCGGGTATTTCAAAGTCTGAAACTGGTGGGGATAGGACAACCTTACCCAAATCAGCTTGAGAAGTGCTAGTGGTGAGTTCATTGTCCAAACTCTGCATTTCACGGGGTGGGTTCTGCATAGGTAATTCATCTTGGCCAGATCCTGACATCTCCTGTCCTGCACCCTTTGACTGTGTTGAGGAGTGCTGAGGCTCTGGGTTAGTAGTAGCAGTTTCCCTACCAACCTCCTCTGTGTCTCTAGCTGAAGAATCCTGGTCTCTAGGCCTAAATCTTTCCTGGGCCTGGTTTATCAAGTGTTCGTTGTTTGGGCTACCTTGCCTATTCTGCCCTGCCCAGGGACACTGGTGATAAGCATGCCCTGTTTCTTCACATAAATTGCATTTAAAAACATTTATACATACTTCACTCCCATGATCTAGTACCCGACATAATACACATTTGACCTTGTCACAGGCGCTGCTCAAATGCTTTCTACTACTACCACATTTATAGCAGGCCTTTGGTTGTCCTGGATAGAAACATACTCCTCTGTCTTTTCCTAGAAAAAAACTGTTAGGAATATGCAAGACATCATTCTCTATCATGTGCAGTTTTACTTTAAAACACCATGCCCCAGTCCATATCTCTCAGAGTCTATAATGGCCTCAAGAGAACCCAAAACAGTACATTTTTTTCCAACCAGTACTGAATGTCTTCCACATTAACTCCCTCATTTCGAAACATCACATTAATCGTTTTAAAAAAGGTTTGGTAATAGGGATGGCCCAGAAAGGGAGCCATAAAGGTAACATTTTGCAGGTTTCATATCTATGCCAAAAATTTATGCAGTCCAGAAAAATGTTTAAAACTGATATCAAAGGTGTCCTCCCCTCGAATATTAATCAGTACATAAATATCAGATGCCAAAAAGTTCATAGAGTCCTTTAGTAGCTTTCTTGCAACATAAGCCCTGTCCAGATGTTCTGGCAGACCACCCCTATACCTAAGGTGTACAGCATTCCTCCATAGGGCCTGTTCAAGTTTATTATGTTTAAATAAATCAGAAAAATGAGGGCCCCATCTGGTAGCATCCGCTCGAGGTGATTGGGGGGGGGAGATACAGTCAAATGTTCCTGTAAAGGAGGTGCCTCTGTAATATCCCCAGACCCTTCTTGATCCCCAGAACCTGCCGAAAAGGAAGCTATGAAGTCCGGTTTCAAAGAAGCGTTCTGACCTGTAATACCAGTCTTCTGTTGCTCTCCTGAAGGGTCTTCTGAGTCAGGACCGTGCGGCATGGAAAAAGAAATCCAATTCAGATCAGGAATCCATTTACCCTCAGGTAGCTGAATCCAGCCCGCTTGACACAAAGCCGACTCTTTCGACCAAGAGTCACTGACAGCCGACTCCTCCTCCCACGCCCTGCTTCCTACTGCACTGGCACCCTCCACTGGCACACTCACTTCCTCATTCCTTTCTCCAGCTGGGAGTATGACATGCTCCGCATCACAGATCTGCTGTTTCCTTGTTAGATCTTCCAGTACAGTAACGGATGCAGCCAAATCAGACCCAAGTGCAGGCAATGTTTTTAGTTCACCTTCCTCGGTCGAGATATCACTTTCAAATATAACACAATGCAAATCCCCTGCTGCACGCTCTTTGTCATGCACATCTCAATAATTCACCACCTGCACTGTATGTCTCAGTACAGTCTCCAACTCCTCCATCACAATCACCGACTCCTCCGCATACAGAGCAGATGTCTGTACAACCTGCTCCTCCAACAGTCGTTCTCCATCTGCCATTACTGCAAGAAGTAGCGCAGCATCTTCCCCTACCACCAGTGTAGGGGAATTTTATTGAGAAAAGTTGGACTTCATTACAAAAGAAATAATATCCTGTACATCAACATCTAAAGCAAAATACAGCAAAAATAAACATAGTAATAAACAAAAAAGGGCACCTAAAAGAAAGATACAAAAAAAAACAATTAATCAACTGAAAAGAGATCACAATTGTGCCATAAATGAAAAAAATGAGGCCCTGCAAGGATTTTGAAATCATGCAATTCAACAAAACAAATAGCAGTTCTAATATTCTCAGTCACTTCTTGTACCATAATCATTTTTTGATGCAAGACCAACATACATCTGGCCTGCCATAAATAATAACGAATCAAAGCAAAAACAATAAATAAAGTATCTGCATGATATTTTTGGCACAAAGCACCATGTGCACAGAACATAAGCTGTTCATAAGATAAATGTAACATCAAAGGTTCAGACCACAAGCCTGCTACCAAAGTCCAAAAAGTAAGAGCAAAAGGACACTCCAAAAAAAAATGCTGTTGAATTTCTATAATACCCTGACAACGATCCCTGGGGCAATATCGAGCATCCAATGCTTTGCATTTATGGTTACCTTTGACACTTAAACACCCATAGTTACCCAACCAAACCATATCCCAAACATAGGGGGGCAAACGGGGATTACTGAGTTGCTAAAGAATCCATTCAAAGCGATTTGGAGGGCAAAAAGGGAAAGCCACCTCATCCTGTACCTCCCTCCTCCAAACTTTGTCACAAAGCATCAGCTGAGACAACACACAAAAATCCATACAGGGCAATTTCCAAAAAATGAAAAACCCAACCCTTTTTCCCCAATTCTCAAATTAGAAGGCAGGGCAACAACCATTTCAACAAAAAAGGTTTCCAAACCACCTCCCCTCTGGTTTTAATGCTTTCCCAAAATTATAATTGAAAAATAAACTATAAAAGAAAGCAACAGGGTGGATCATCCCAACCCCTCCCTCCTTGAGTGGTCTATATGTTATACTCCGCTTCACTGGGTTCAAACGGGACCCCCAAAACCCTTGAAAAAATATCCCATATAGTCTGGTAAAAAAAAACATAGGCGGGGGAAATACATAACAAAGATACAAAAAAATGGGGATCACCAAAGTCTTAAGTAACACAACCCTTTTTTTTTTACCAATCTGGTACTGTTTTCAGCCGGAAACAAGACCTTCGGCCCTCCCTAAAGCAATCTGCCGATTATAAGAGTGCGTATCCCCTGTCCCCAAAAAAATACCCAAACACTTAAAGGGAGCTGTAGAAATCGGTATCCCTGCATAAGTACCAGACTGTGGAAGAGCAAGGTGACCTATAGGTACCCCAATACTTTTCCTAAAATTAACACAACATCCCGAAACTGAGGAATATGAATAGAGGACCTGTACCAATGCAGCTTCCTCAGTAAAGACATCTACAGTCAAGACCAAATCATCAGCATACGCTAAAATTTTGGTGGGATCCAATGGAGGAGCCCCCCCAACCCCAAAATACGAGGACAAAGGGAAATTGCCCTAATCAAAGTATCAGTACAAAAATTGTAAAGGAGAGGGCTTAAGGGGCACCCTTGTTGGACCCCCCACACCATCATCACAGGTTTCCAAAACCAACCATTCACATTAGGAATGATGATAGCCCCATCACAGAGAGCCTTAAGCCACAAGAGAAACTGAACAGGAATCCCAAAGACTCGCAACACTGAAAATAGGAAGTCTTGGGAGACCCTATCAAAGACCTTCTCTTGGTCCAAACCCAAGACCCAACCCATAACCATCCCTTTTTCAGCAAGGGCAAATAATTCTCTCAAAATAATCAAATTATCATGTTGGCTTCTACCGGAAATGCCACACGTCTGAGCCAGACTGAGACGATCAGCAATTTTCAGTAATCTAGCCAACAAAATTTTAGCCATGATTTTATAATCTACATTTAATAAGCTCAGTGGCCTCCAATTCTGCAAATCAACCCTATCCCCTTTTTTAAAAATTAAGACCAAAATGGCTTCCTTCATGGGCTTAGTAAAAGAGGCTATTTTCAACATATCATTAAATAACAAAGTTAAAGCGGGAACTAAATCCTCCTTAAAGGTTTTAAAAAAATGGGCAGTAAGGCCATCTGATCCTGGTGCGGAATTTGAATTTAAACTATCAATGGCCTGAGCCACTTCTGAGGCTACAATGTCTCCTGACAACATACCCTGCTCAGCTGAAGAGAGCAAAGGGAGGTGCAAAGAGTCCAAAAAGGAGCCAGCCGACTCACAAATAGGTAGACTACCTAACATGGGGAGAACATGTTGTTCCACAACCTGAACCAATGCGTCAGGCTCTGTAACCAAGTCACCTGAGGGCGACCGTAAAGTCTGAATAAACTTAGACTCCACCCGTCCCTTACAGGCCTTAAATGGGTCCGACCCTCCTTTGGTCACCCGGGTCCCAAATCTAGCCTCCGGTCCCAAAGAACTAGCCCGATCATATTGCAAGGTTTTCATTTGTGTACAAACCACCACAATCTGGTCACTATAATCATTATTAGTAGTATCTGATAAGGAAATCAGATGCTGCAATTGTTGCCTTAATGCTAAATATTTTAAGTATTGAGCCGTCTGATTTGCTACAGCTTTCACCTGAAAAATCTGCCTCCATCTGATTTTAGAATCTTCCCACCACTCACATGGTTCCTCATAGATGTCAGCCACCGAGAGCTGGGCCACCCATTCCCTCATCCATAACTTCAGAAGGCGAGGATCCTCCAAAAGGGAATCATTAAGCTTCCACCTATTTTTTTTACATCTCCGGGTTTTGTGCCACGAAAAGGACACTCTAAGGGCTGCATGATCGGAAAACTCAACACCCACAGTCTGACAAGAAAGAATCGTCAAAATTTTAGACAAAAAAGCAAAATCAATACGAGCCCTTAAGGGTCCCTTAAAAAAAGTAAACCCCCCAGACTCATGACAAAACCAGTAAGCATCTACTAGCTGGGCAGTGGTGATAACATCCTTCAATGCAACAGAATCGCAGAATAATTTGGGGGTTTGTAACCCCTTATCCCTCTGGTGTAAACCACAATTTAAATCACCTACCCACAAGAGTAACCTAGAAGTATGCAAAAAGGGCCTAATTAAATGAAAAAGAGACACCCGTTGTGCTTTTGTCTGAGGGGCATAAACAACAATTATCCTAAATCTCTCAAAAGAATAAGTAAAATCCAACAACAAAGCCCTACCAGGTTGAATATCCACCAACCGAGACACATGAAAAGCAGAGTTAGAAAATAAAATCCCAATACCGTCACACTTATCAGTACCTGATGACCAAAAAGACAGACCAAGGGTCCATGCCTGGGAAGCTTGTTGAAGTTCCTGGTGTGAGTTCAGTCTAATATCCACTAGACAAATAATATCACATTTAAAGTCTTGTAAAGTTAAGAACACACCCCAAGCTTCCCATGACCTTTAATACTGTTAACATTTAAAGTACAAATAGATAATGAAGCCATCTAAGTGCCTATGGGTGACTTAATCCTATGACTTTGTCATTGATCCTTTAAGTAACATTTTAGCCACATAAAGCCTATTGGGGGATCCACCAACCCACCTTTATATAACAAACGAACAGCATTTCGGTGGGGGGCCGGTTCTCCCTTGGAAGAAAATAAATCAGCTAGTTTAAAACTAACTGGCCGAACAGGATCCTCCTCCAGAACATTGAGCAAGGGAGGGGCAGGTCCCATCCTGAGAGGAACCTCTAGTTCCAGGGGCACAGAAATAACAGGAACAGGAGAACAAACACCCTTTTGATCAGAAATCATAGCTTCAGAAACAGCAGAAACCTGAGCTTGCAAAACTTTAGGCAATACACCCACTACAGTGCCATCAAGCAGAGTCCCTTCAGTAATAACCTCCCGGGATCGTTGGAGCTCAGAACAGTGTTGGTGGCCACAGAATCTGCTGCCTTTTGCAGCATTGCCAAATAAGTTGGGTTCTGGAGTCAGGAGTCCAAGTACCACCATCTCCTTGCTCCCAACCAGCATCCTTTAAGGCTTTCTCGGGTGACCAAGGCGCCCCCTGACCACAATCCTTAAATGTATTGGAAAGGCCTTTCCCAGACAAAAGCCCCCCAGTCATTAAAGTACATTGTCTCTTACTCCAGCCTGGCTTTTGTGAAGGGGGAAAGAAAAATACCCCAGGCTCCAAAGTCCCAGCTGAAGACATCTCTCGCCAATTTTCAGGAAGCTTACCACAAACAGATGCATACCCCAGACGTTGTTTGGTTGCCTGCCTCACAGGGGATCCAGAGAAACAAGCTGGGGCTGTGGGTACACCGAGATAATGCTCGGTAAACTGCCAGCCCCAGCACAACCTTCCAATAACACAGAATCGCTAGAAAATTACGCAGAACCTTCTGCGTCAACAGGGGGCTTAACGGACCTTACTGTTCCACCATTGGGAAGCCCTGAAGATGACTGTGGGAGCACTGCAAACTCTGTATCAAGAAAAGAAAGTTCCTGCAATAAAGCCGACTGCTTTGAACGTAAAGATTCTTGCAAGGTACCAGTTTGTAGAATAGTATCCACTGCTTGTAGCCCAGACCGATCATAATTGACTCTGTCCTCCATTGAAACAATTGTTGCCATTGCGACCTCAGCCACTACACATTCTTCTTCCATGGCCCCTGAAATTTGAAGCACAGGGGAAGAGGCCCGCTCCCCTGCACTCCCAACATCCAACTCCAACGATGACTCCTGCATACTGGCCATGCAGCAGCCAGTAGGGGAATTTCCCCGGTGTCCTTGCCAGATTTCCCCCATTCACTGGAAATTCTACCAACAGCTTAAAATCTGGTTCAATTTCAGTTGGCATCCATCTGTACCCCCCTCCCCAGGATGAGACTGAAAACAGGCAAAAAATTGTCTAGTCCTCTTTCCCAGTCAACAAAAACAAAATAAATAAAGATGCTCCCGTCCTTGTAATCTGGATTGTCACATTCTGATTTAGATGTCTTCCTTTTGATTAGTTCAACTGCATGTTTTGCTAATTTGCTTTTAAGGAGCCACCGACACCTTAAGTATAACTTTGAAAAGCATATTTGGACACAAAGCAGCTTGCTGTATCTGTATATTTCACATTAGCTCTGTATTTCTTATCTCCATTATGTATTGCTGAGGTTGAATGCAAGAAAACAGGATAGTTGTTCCTTGAGGGTTCATCAGCTCCTATTGCTTCTGTCATGAGCCCCTGGCCCCCAAAGCCTGGGCAGCCCGGTAGGACCTCCTGTTTGCAGAGAAGATCCCCCTATTCCGGAACTTGTGAGGAGTAAGGGTTTCAGGAAGACTTACCACCAAATCTTCCTTTTCCCAGTGGGAGGGTGGATTCTGTTGTTTCGAGTTCCCTTGACTCTGCACTACTTTCAATATTTGAATCCCACCATGGCCACTGGCTACATCTTGCCTAGGTAGTTTTATATGACAGCCAAATGGTTCTATCTTCTTAGGCACACAATCTTTTCAAAACCCTTCTGTGTAAAATGTTAAATCACACAACCAGATCCAGGCAGAGTTGATAAGAAAAATCATAAAAGTTTACTTAAAATAAAAGCAATACAGAAAATTCTACAGTTTGGAAGAACTTTGAAATGCAGACAATAACAAAAGTAAAACTGGGTGGTTTACAGTAAACACTAGATACTGTATTCTAAACTATATCTTGTTTTGATGTTGGACTTCAGACAAGATTTCACTTCAAGATTTCAGTGATGACATCACTTCAGCATCCACCTTGGGCTCATTCAAGGTTAAACTTAAGCAATAGCTAGTTGCTGATGCCAGTTGTGACTGCTTCCAATAACCTTCCTTCTTGTGACCAGCACTTATTCTAACCTTATGCCATCCTGACCTTATGCATAACTGTTCTCAGCATGTAAATAACTGTTCTAAGTTGCTAATCATTCTCCTTCGCATTTTCTCTTGATCCCTTCCACTCTTTCCCCTCACCCCTCTATGGCTTTCCCCCTATCCCACTCCCCCCGTTATATCTCCTGAGCTCTCTTGCTCACTTTAAAATGCTTTGTCCCATACCTTCTCACCTCTGATGAGGCCCCTGGGTTGATGCCATCCCTTACCTTGTTGATTGTTAGATATTAGGCTGAGTCTGTTCTCATTTTCCTGTAAAGGGTAGTTTCATAAGACCCCACCCCCACTAATATAATCCTTTGAATTCCAGGTTTTAATTAAATATGCACCATGGCATACATTGTACAACGCAACACCTATTGTAACTTCTCTAGTTATACAGTCTTGTAATGTCTTATATAATTTCTTGTTTTGTTTGTTCTCCATCTCATACTTTCCCAATATGTATTATTCATCTGACATGGAACCTATGAAATAAGCTTGTTCTCAAAGATGTTATCCGAAATTTCAATAAATAAAAAATAAAATGTCAAATGTCCTGGTAGAGGTGACAGTTCATTAGGCAATATAATTTGTAGTAAGTCCTTGATCCAAGTCTCTAGATGTCCTTTTAAAAGTCTCCAGGTGTTCCTTGGTTAAAAAGTCTTGGTTTTCCAAAATTCTGACTTAAAATCAGAATTTTCTGTTCAGTATGTGACAAGTCAAACTTTCCACACACTCAGGTTTGGTTTTAGAGATTTTTCCAGGCCTACACTTATACTTCTGTATATGTCAATTGGACAAATTATCTGCTGTCCAACTACTGTTTTTCAACTGCTCAGCATTTGAAGTGTGTGTCTGACCACATACTTGATGGTTATTTTAGGACACATCTGCCTTATTTTTTTCCTCTGGGGTGGGGTTAATGATTTCAGGACAATACAGATATTAGGGTGCAACAGTTTACCATTCCCTGTAAGTGTCGCTGGAGTTCCATGTCGATTCCAGTGATATCTGGGCTATGCATTTGGCTTAATCCCTGACCCCAGGTCATTACATTACCCTTTTCTCTGTCATGGAAAGCCACAGTGGAATGTTTTATGCCTTCCTGGGGCCATATACCTGTCTCTCTTATCTTGAAATATAACAGGTTCACACTAGTCTTTATAGAAATAACAGTTAGTTTGTAGTTACCTGTTAAAGGGACAGTGTCTTAATTCTAAAGTACATTACAGCATATACAATATGAACCCACATAAATGGATCTAGGCCTATCATGCAACATTTGCTTCTTCCCATCCTGATGTCATAATACTCTGATTGTGACATCACAGTTACTCCCATGGCAACAGAATGTGATGTCAGAACACAGCATTATAATTTTGGGTAGAGAATAAGCTATAGAGGCAGAGGAACTCTAAGGGATTAGGATCTTCTTTTTGTCGGAATTTCTTCTCTTCTCTTATAAATAATGGACAGGAAAAATCTGTAGAAGATTTATAAAATACAAAGCAAGGCAAGGCAAATTTTATTTGTATAGTACCCTATCCATGGGCTCAGAGTGCTGTACAAATAATCAAATTCCAGTAAAACATCCCCTCAGATAAAATCACATTGTCAAAGAAAATTAAAAGCCTTCTCAAACAAGAATGTTTTTAAGGAGGCTATAAAGGCCTCCACCATGCTGGCTGTGTGAATATATGGTGGAAGAGAGTTTCACAACAGCGGTGCCACTGTACCAAATGCTCTATCACCAGATCTCTTGAGGCAAGAAGGAGGCACAATCAACAAGCCTGCCTCAGCTGAATTGTGTCTATTATGGTTTCCAAAGTTTTCCCAAAGGCATTAGCTGCTCTTTAGGTTCTTCATTTAATGTGTTGAAATTTGGATGTGAAACAAACTTCTGTAATGATTTATTGTTTTCGGCAATTTGTTTGGCTAATGCCTCGTGTTTGTTCATAACGGCTTTGATAATCAGTTGGATAAAGTTCTTTGTGTACTGAGCTGCTGTTTATTCCCAGGTTTCTTCATTAGGGAATTCTTTTAGCCATCCCTATAGGCACATTAGTAACCCTTAAACCCCAGGAGGCCAGATCAAGTTCAGCATGATTTTCCAGGCTACTAATGTTGTAAGTGAGATTTAGTCATGAAATAGCTGTCTTTCAAGAGTTATGAAAATATTTTTTTCTCACCTTTGTCTGATGATGTGTGTGGGGGGGGGGCTCTGTTGGTTTCCCAGTTTAACTATGGCTGATTCTTTCCTTTCGGCGATGTTCTCAGTTGTTGTCATACACAAGGGCTGAGGCTTTTCATTGCCACTTCTGTCTTCAGAGCTCATTGTTACGTAGCGGAGTGCCATGTGAAAAGGTAAAAAATATCACTGCACGAGTCAGGAATATCCAGTGTAGTGTTCGGAAAAGCCTATAGAGTCAGGCTATGCCAGATGCCCAGCTCATGAGACCAGCTAAGCAGATATGAGTCCAAACAGGTGAAGGGGGTTCACGCTGTCTGGTGCAAGGCTCAGGGCAGGTTGTTGTCAATGCTGCCAGCAGCTTAACTAAACAGAACAACAGCAATGTCCCGCACTCACTGATCACTGAACTTTAAAAATAATAAAAAAGGAGCTGATTCCAGTACATTGTGATTGTCAGATCAGATAGATTGATTCCTAAAATTTGAGACTGACAACACAGTAAAAATGCTTGTGAACAGTTTGTTCCACCACCGCACCAGACACCCCAGTGCTTTGCTCATTAGAGCTTCATGGGGGAGGGGGGGTACCTGGACAGACAGAGAGCCCTTATATATGTGTTACCTTGAATATAGACCAATCAAATTCCAGTCTCATAATTGAAATAGTCTAGGTCTCATTCAGTAACTGAAAGGGGAGTTTACATATAAAATACCAAGTGACCATATCTATACATTAAATAAAAAAAAACTTTCCAGTTGTATATAAAATCTAAAGAAAGGTCATGGTCTCTGATTGGTCCAGACCAATCACATGACAGTGAAAGTTTTTGAACTATTGTCCAGTTTTAAACCAAAACTGGTCAATTGTTCAGTTTGAAAATGGTCAATAATTCATTAGACTGGACAATAGACTTTTGAACTACTGAGCAGTCAAATGGTGAATCAACCCTTCACTACGCCCCTTCCCAGCCAAAGCTGCCATCAGTAGCCCCTTGCCTACCCCCACCCCACTTCATAACTGACAACAACATATTAATTTTTTTCAACCTGACACCAACTCTTAATCAATCAATCATTATTTATCAACACTCTTCCAAAAGATCAGAGCACTTTACAAAGCTAAAATACCAGACCATACAGATAAAATTCTAGAATAATACATTACAAATATAAAATTAATAGTACAGTGTATCTAAGTTAAATTTGATATGGTACAGATTCAAAGAAACAGTCGTTGGCAGTTTTGAAACATTGGAGCATGATCAAAGGTTGCAATTTGCACTCCACTGTTTCCATGGTGAGAAGCATTTCAAGCTGCTGGCAAACATTGCTAATATATATATGTATTTTTTTTAACTTAGTATGCTTCGTTTCATCTGGTGGAGTTCTCCCTCAGCCACCCTGCCCCCACCAACAGACCCGGTGTCATCCCTGATGCAGAGCTCTCTGGATTGTCCCCAAGGGCGGAGCCTTCACAGCCTCTCTGGCACAACTCTGTCGGTGCTCAGTAATGGATGCGCTGGGGAACCTGAGGTCTGCTGCTGGGGTAGGAGGTGTCACTTGGTGTACTGGAGGCATTTTTTCTTTTTTCTTGTGTGGGGTGTGTCAAGGCAGATGCCATGACATGACCGCATCGTGCAATTGATATGCCCCCCAAGCAGCGATGCTCACAGGTGCTCCGGTCACGGTGTTTCCTGTGTTCACTCGGCAGTACTGCACCAGAGTCACTATACCCCTCCCCTCCTTGGAGGTGGCCAGCATGCAATGGCTACTCAATCCACCCCCACCCATCCCTAGGGCATCCTGAGTTCATTCCCAAACCCGGGTCGCTGGTATCACAGCTGCGAATCTATCTTCTGCGCTGGTGGGCTGGCCCGCTAATATTTTTTTTATGCTAACAAATGCCTTGTATTTCTCTACTTCCTGACCCTCAGTTCCTGGGTTGGGTGAACAGTTTGCAGATCCCGAGCCTATGTATTGTGATCCCAGACACGTTCACAAGTTCAGACCAGGGGAACAAAATGTGTCGGTGACTCCAGCCACAAACATCACACACTCAGTGCATTATATAACTATATTTTAACTGACATTTGTTTACCTGATTCCCAGCCCCATTTAATCAGTTGGGGGGGGGGCAGATGAGCACCAAAAGCAGATAGTCCCTGGCGGTTCCAACTGCAAATGTTACAAACTCAAGAGCGCTATTCAACTAGGTAAAAAAAAAATCATTTATCTGCTCCCCAGTTCCATTTTATCAGTTTTTGGGGGACCAGGTGATCACGGCAGGCAGATAGCCTCTGGCGGCTCCAGCAACGAATGCTACAAACTCAAAGACGCTATTAAACTAGGTTAAAAAATACATTTGTTTGCCTGCTTCCCGGCCCCATTTCATCAATCTGTGGGGGGTCACGTAAGCAGCCAGCACCACAAGAAGATAGTCTTGGTGGCTTCAGATGAAACACTACTCACTTGAGGGGTGCTAGTAAACTAAGTAAAACAAGTACACTTGTTTACCTGCAACCCAGCCCTGTTTAATCAGTTTGTGGAGGGCTGGGTGAACACCATTGGCAAACAGTCTCTAGGGACTCCAGATGCAAATGCTCAAAACTCAAGACTGCTATTTAACTATGTAAAAATACATTTGTGTACCCACTCCCCAGCTCCATTTCATCAGTTCATTGAGGGCCGGTTGAGCACAACAGACAGTTAGTCTCGGGAGGCTCCACTTGCAAATGCTACAAACTTGAGGGCACCATTAAACTAGATTAAAAAAAATATTTTTGTTTACCTGTTCCCTGGCCCCATTTTATCAGTTCATAGGGGGCCAGGTGAGCAAGGAGCACCACACAAAGCTGGTCTCCAGCGGCTTCTGATGAAACACTACTCACTTGAGGGGTGCTATTAAACTACAAAACCAATCACACATTGTAGTGAGAAAGAAATAATGTGACCTACTGGGAATTGAACCCAGGCCCCGGAATACTGGTGTCGTGTTGATTTCTTCTAGTTGCAGGATATGCAATACCAGAGAAAGATGAGTGACTGTGAACCCCAGGCCCAACCATGTGAGCCTGTAACTCAGGGGTTAGAACACCTGTACTGTATTCTGGGGGTCTGGGTTCATTTCCAATAGGTTACAGTATTTCTTTCTCACTACAATATGTGATTTAAATTGCTTTGCAGTGACTAATATTGTACTAATAAAAATCTAATTGCCATTGTAAAAAAAACAAAAGTACATTTGTTTACCTGCCCCTGGCCCCATTTCATCACTTTGTGGGGGTCTGGATGACAAGATTAGGAGAGTTTCCTTCTAAGCAGGGGGCAGGGGAAAGAAAACAACCTGGCAACCCACCAACTTCTCCAGATGATTACAAGCTTGCAAAGAAAACATAATAGACCAGGTTAGTCTTAAACCCTTTTTTAACCTATTTGGTTTTGTGTAGAGAAATATTAGGTGTTCCAGCAGCATGCAAGGTAACTTGTTGGGGAACAATATTACAAAGCCAAGGTTTGAGAAACAGGAATTGACTGTTGTTTTGGGTTACAGTAGGAAAGTCTTGACCCCTTGGAATAACTATTACCTTCCAGTAGTCATAATGACATGGTGCTGGACAGTGACCTTTTAGAAGATATGACTTGTATTCCAGAGTGGGTAGGAATACCACTTTCTCTCAGTGCAGTTTAACCCCTGCAAGGTATACATATTTTTAAATCAAGGATGGAAATGAGAAAGGAAAAGTGTGGCCTACTGGGATTCGAACCTCAGATCTCTGGTATGCCGTTCCAGCGCTCTAACCATTAAGCTACAGGCTCACTGATTAAAGCGTCTGAGGAATTTCCTTACAGCCACACACACATTAGGAGAAACTTCTTTGGCTATGATTACCTATGCTTTGGGGGCTAAGCAGTCTCTATTTCTGTAGAGGAAGCCTTGCTTTTGATTCACTTAGAGATTGTTTTGGAAACATGTGACACAGAGCTCAATTTAATACCAAGAAAGCCCCCTAAGTGTTCAGTAGAATGAACCAACTCCAGAGACATGCCATACAAGTGAACAATGAAGAGGGGATCCTTTATCTCGGCAAACTTGTAAGGCATCCCAAAACACCATGATCTTGCTTTTGTTTTCATTTAGAAGAAACTTGATTAAAGAGCCACCGATGCCTCAAGAAGAACTTTGAAGAACATAATATTCAGACTCTAAGCTGGCTATATTTCTCATTAGTGCTGTATTTCTTATCTCCATTATTTATTACTGAGGTCAGATGCATGAAAACAGAAGAGCTGTTCCCTGAGGGTTCATCAGCTTCTATTTCTTTTTCCCAACCTGATGTCATAGTACTGTGCTTGTGACATCACAGTTATTCCCATAGCAACTGACTCTGATGTTACAACAAAGCATTATGATGTCATGTAGGGAGCCAGTTATAGAGGCAGATGAACTCTAAGGGAAAAAGATCCTGTTTTTGTGGGGATTTCTTTAGCAATAAATAATGAAGAGGAGAAATCTATAGATGATATGTGAAACAGAAGCTGAATTGTGTCCAGCTATTATGTTTCCCAAAGTTTTTTCAAAGGTGTTTGCTGCTCCTTAAGTTGAGTCAGTTTTGTAGGTTGTAAAAATTAGCTTTCAGTTTATAGTGAATGCTAGCTAGCGATGGACCTTAATAATAGATTACGGTATCATCTGCCTTCATTACAGAACTGGCATTCATACAGATGGTTTACAATATGAGAAAACAGCCAAGAGCCTAAGACTGATCCCCAAGGGACTTTGGTATTTATGATCCGCTTCAGATGTTTCATCTCCTAATTTCACATACTATGAGCGATGCATAAGGTAACTTTGGAACCAGGCTAGAGTAAACTCAGTCACCCCCATAGACTATAGCTGACTTACTGTAGCAGGATTTGGTGAATCAAAAGATAAAAGACCTTGGATAGGCCAGTGAAGAAGCACTCATGATCAGGCTTCATAAATAACACTGGCGTGACTTAATTAGTACTGTTGTGCTGTAGTCTTTTCAAAAACCATTCTGTTATTCCGATAGAATGTTGTGCTTATCAAGGTAAGACATCAGTCCTTTCTAAGAATTTGGCAGGTACAGGGAGTGCCAAGACTGATCTGTAGTTCAAGGTAGAGGACTTCTCCTTATCCTTGAAGATATGAGTTACAGCTGCTGTTTTCCAGATCTGGTGAATAGTAATGGTAGTGAAGGATTGGTTAAAGATATCAGTCAGTAGCTTGGTTACTAAGTCTGCAGATGCTGTGAGTAATTTGGGGTTAGTATGATTTGGGCCACACCCTTTGTTACGTTCGCTTGCGCACATGCGCAAGGAACGTCTTGGGAGAATGGGACACTTTGGAAGTGTGCCCCTCCCCTGCAATCCCCTGCTCCATTGAGCAGGCATGGCAGTCCTGCACCCGTCGGACGCGGTGCTGTGTGTGACAGCAGTGGTCTTCTCTTCAAAACCGCTGTCATACGCATCCTGCCCCAAATCTTTGCTGCCACGCTGGAGCCCACCCCAAGCGTGGCCAGCGTCCAGCGTCATCTGCCGGCGGGGTGCCCAATCCCCGTTGGCTCAGGCTCCCCAGCCATCCTTCTGCCATGCTGAGGCCACCCCAGCGTGGCAAGCGTCCCACGTCGTCTGTTTTTTTTAAACCTGTAAATTGAAAGCGGTCCCACGGCGCTTCTCCCAGGCCCCCCTCCCAGAACCCGCACCCACCCACTGTGCACCCTGCCTCCCCACACCCCCTCACCCCGTACTTACCTCCGGAGCTTGGCGCTATGATCTTCGGTGGACCGGGAACACGTCTGCACTCTTCAAAACCGACCGTGAACTGAGGAAATGCTGCTAAGCTGTATAATGGGTTAGATAGGGGGTTTTCAACTTTATTGCATATCTCAGGCATTTTTTGGAATTTTTGCACCAAATTTTCAACATGGGGCTTTTTGGGACCCCTTCTCATGAATGATGTCACTGTCATAGCGTTATTCGGGCCGAAGGTTGATTCGCGGTCACTGCGTGGAAATCACCCTTCAGGCCTGAATAATGCCATGACAATGATATCATTCATGAGAAGAATCCATCATGTTGCAAATTTGGTGCAGAAAATACAAATGACTGTTCTGGCGTCGTTGCGCAGTTCCTACCTGCGCTCGTAAGTTTATGATTTTCAATATTTTCACTCCAGATTTTCAACATTGCCATTTTACCACACCTCCTTATGAGCAGTACAGCTGTCATTTTCACATCCTGCCCAAAACATGTTTCGCCCATGTAGCGCACAATGGCACAGTCGGTGTGAAATCAATGTATGGGACACATTAAGAAAATCACAGTGACACTGTTCATGAGCAGAGGTCTTAAAATGGCTATGTTGAAAATTTGGTGAAAAAATTCCTAAAAAATGACTGTTTTACAAGCGTGCTGCAGTTCCTACGCATGCTCGTAAGTTCGCGAATTTTCAATATTTGCACTCCAATGACTTCCAAATACCTAAACAGCACATAGAAGCAAGCAACATTCAGCATTGACAAATGCTTGTACTTCTTTGTCACTGATTTTTTTAAGCCATGTCCAAGTACCAAATACCACTGCAAATACCTGCAAGCGAACGTTCGGCATTGACAAATGCTTGTTTTCTTTTAGGTTTGCAAGGAGTTTATAGACCTCACTTTTGGTTATAGTGAAGAAGGGAAAAGGAAGTATAATGCAAGAGTAAGGGACCAAGGTCAGCAAAGGGTTGTCTTGAGTAGGGGCACTTGGAACAGGACTTTGCTTTACCACATAGTGGAAGAGATCAATAAAGTAAGTTTTAAAGTAATTGTCTATTTATCTCTTTATCTACTATGGTAGTAATCTGTGTGTAATCAGCCTCTGTCTTCTACCAGCTTGAGGCAGGTTACCAGTGAGCACTTGAAGGGTTACGCCAACTCCTGACATCTGTTCTTTGAAGGGGAAATTGCCTAGAGACAGGATGTCTGGTTGTTCATACTGTGAGTGGCTTGATTAAGCTAAGAGCAGGAAACTGGAGCATGAATATTCATAATTCTGCCCTTCCCCCGAAAAACTATAAAAGGGGAAGGCACCAGGCACTGGGAGCTGGGTGCAAGAGTTGGAGTTGGAGCTGGGTCCAGCAAGAGGAGCAGTCCAGCTTCTCTGGCTGTGACTGGGTTGGGGGACTATGGTCCCAGTGATGGTGGCAGGGTCCTTGGGATCAGATGGCACTGGTCCCCTTATGCCTGGTCTCCAGGGATACTATCAGAAGCAGCTGGGAGGGCTGGAGACCCAGAAACTTGCCACAATAAGAGCAGACACCATCAGCACTAACAGGCACATTGGGTTAGTGGTAGGGCCACCCCTCAGGGGAGGTCACTGGAACCCTTATGGGTTCCCTCCCAGCAGTAGGAGGCGATGGGAGAAATCCAGTACTCGCAGCAAACTGTGAGTCAACCTTGCTAAATGAAATGCACACATTTGTGTGTGAAAAGTCTAGGAAGTTCAAATGGAAACCCCCAACAGTGTAGCTGAAAGTTTGGGTGTAGGTAGGAGAGGACATGGAAAAGGTTGGGGATGGTAAGTCCCCAAAATGGAGCCAGGCATGGGAGTCTGCTCTTTGAGCCACAAGTGCTATCTGTGTGATGCTGAAGGAAGGCATGCTCAGCCAGACCAACCATAACTTTTAAGCATTTAGTAGCAGTGTTGAGAGACAGCAGTCAGAATGTATGTCAAACTTGAGGTGGGAGCTTATGTAGAAGCCTTGGGAGAAATTTGTAGGAAACATTTGTGCAGAGCATGGCCCATGGAATATTGAAATGTAGTATCAGCAGATAGCATTATGAAGGAACATACCCAGGGAATGCCCAGAGAGCTGTGTACTACCTCTGCAGATACTAAAATCACCATGCTTGATCCTAGCTCCTATATAGACATTATAGTTTGTGGTTGGTCTTATGTTATTAGTGCCCCAGAGTTTGGTTTATGGTACCCCTGGTCCCCGTCTACCCTGATCTGGGATGGCAATGTAGTAGGTTGGGGTGCAGAACTGGTGTTCTTGGTGTAGGGTGGGCACTTTCCTGGACAAGTTGCCATCATATACCCCTAGACGCATGGGGGGTGACCTGGACCCTTACATGTGGAACAGAACTGGGCTTCCATTGATCTTTTAAGGAACTCCAAAAGGAAGAGGAGTTCATTAGGCTGGTCAGTTTGTCTTGATTTAGAATAATCTGAGCTGGCTTGTTTGAGCTGCCTTTTGAGCCATTTTTTAACTTCCTATATGTTTTCAGTCCTTGGGTAGTTTTATTTTTTATGAATGCTTTCCATCCTTTATACCTTGTCCTTGTTAGGTCATCACTGATAAAAGGGTGCCAGGAGGCCTTAACTTTCCTAGTAGTAACTGATGCATGTTTATCACACCACAAATGACTAGGAAGGCTGACTATGCTGAAGAATTACAGTGCATCCTCAACTGAGTGGAAATCTTCTATGACTTCCCACTTAAGTTGGGAGATTTCCAGGCTGAAGGTTTGAGTGGCCAAACATTTTTAAGTTTCTCCCTGTAATTACTTTTTTGTTGTTGTTGGGGAGGGCCTTTTTTAACCTTACCCTTCCTGCAGCAGTATACTGGGCAGTGATTAGATATGCTGTCCTGCATGACACCCACACCATGTAGATTTTCATGTCTGTTGATTAAGGTCCTGTCTGTTGTGGAGTGGGTTCCTTTTGTGTTGCTGTACCTAGTAGGTGTTGATGACGTTGTTCAGTTTGTATTGAGTGTTAGTCACTTTTTTGTAAGTATCATTGTTTTAAATTTTCTATTATTCCTTTTCTTCTCCCTAGCATCCCTGGTCCCAGTGACATCCCTCCAGCCCCATCACCGACCCATATCATGGATTTACAGGGTAACCACCACTTACTCAGAGCCATATTTGGCAGCTGGCTTGCCTTGTAGGGTCGTGTGAGGCCTGCCTGCGGGGGATGTGGAGTGAGCTGGGGTGGTTTCCTCCATGTTCACCCATGGGGAACTGCGTATGATGCAACCACGTGTGTGCATCTTTATGCACATGTGCATTGCATCTGCACACCTTCTCCCATGTCTGTTGATCCCGCTGTGCTTCCACCCAGCCTCTACTGGATGCCAGGCAAGTAGCGGGGTTCAGTGCCCCCGAGGGAGGAGAGTGGTTTGAGGCGCTCAGTCCTCCCTCTGCTAGCCAGCCCACAAGTGACCCTAATCTCTTCCCAAACCCAGGTCGCCAGTGTAGGTGGAGGTGTGGTGTCCAGTGCCTCAGTCCTCCACGCCATCATGCCGGCTATTACAAGTATCATTCTGACTGCAGTCTACATTAAAATCAGCTGCCAAGATATGTTTCTTTCCATGAGGGTTTAAAAGCATTATTTTCTCAAAAATGTGAAGTTTACAGATAGAGATTTTAGGCAGGCTCTAGAGACAGGTAGCATGAATATGTTTACCAGTGGGGCCCAAAACACACACAGCAGGAAATGGTGCACTTGTAGTGAGAACAAATTTAAAACAGCACACTCAAATGAAGTCCAGTATGTAGTAGATATTTATTGTTGCATTCCAAAACAAGTGACACATTTCAGAGTCTCACACTGGCTAAGTGCCCCAGCACTTCGGTCAAGTAGACCTTCATCAGGGGTCGGGCCAGGCTGCTAGGCTGGTATCACCCCTTAAATATATTACAGGCAGCTGCCATCCCATATCTTTGGACAGGACAGCTCATATGGTTTAAATTAGCCTTAAAACTGCCGGTGGCTCTGGGGGATAAGAATGTGTAAAAATGTTGGTGCAGGATGCCCAGTTGTAATTGTTAATATGTCTGGACCATCTTACTATGGCAATAAAGACAATGAAATATCCAATTCGTATGACTGAACTCCAATAGTCCATTAAAAATCTGTATATTTCTTTATTTTTTTTTCCACTTCACACCATATGAACGGCTGGCAACAGTTTTGTAGCTAATACGCCACTTCTTCAGGCCAAATGTATTTTGCAGTGTTGATTCTAAATAGAAACAAATATAATAATCAGGTTTTTGCCTTTTTATCAGTATTATCTTCTTTACAATACAATGCAGTTTCTAGACAACCAATCCTCTAATTCATCTTAAGACCAAACCGATCTATGTACCTAAGTCATTGAAAACTAAAATTAAATTTAAATAAAATTCCTATGCTTTCATTTCAGTTTTATTATATACAAGTTTACAATATTATCATTTCTATGTTGATTGCGTGCATGCGCAAGAAACATATTGAGGCAGCTTTCTCCACAAGCAGGTTGTGGAGGCGCAGCACTGTTGTGGCCAATGCCCCCACAGCCTTTAAAGGCTTGTCCAGCGTCCCCCAATGTTGTGGCATGCTGCTGCTGACACTAGTTCAGCCAGCGTGCCAGCAAGTTGTAAAAATTTAGTCATTGCAATCTGGGGCCGCCTCGTCAGTGCAGCATAAGCCATTCACTGCAATGAGGGAGTGACCCGTCATTGCAAGGTGGGATCTTGACACACTGATATTGTTTGTGAACATGGCAGCAGTCTGTCGCCATGTGCACAAACAATATTACCCCCCCCCCACCGTGTTTATTTGCTGACAGGGGCCCCAATCCCTGTTGGCTTCAGTGCCCCAATGAGTCTGTTGCTGACGGGGAGACCACTCCCTGTCTGCAATATGTAAACCCCCCCACTTATATTGTCTGCTGACGGGGTGCCCAGTCCCCGTAGGCATAATGTCACCCTCTCCTTTTTGTTGTGTGCCGACAGGGGTGCCCAATCCCCCATCGGCTACAGCTTGCCCCCACCAAAAGAAAGACACCTGTAAAAAAGGAAACTGTCCCTTGGCGGTCTCCCTGCCCCCCCGCAACCCGTGCCCACCCACTGCGCACCCTGCCTCCCCACACTCCCCCATATCCCATACTTACCTCCAGAACTCGGTGCGATGATCTTCGTTGGACCGGGAATACGTCTGCACTCTTCAAAGCCGACCATGAACTGAGGAAATGCCGGTAAGCTGTATAATGGAATAAATGTTTTTTTCCAACTTTAATGCATATCTCAGTCATTTTTGGGAATTTTGGCACCAAATTTTCAACATGGGTTTTTGGGACCCCTCCTCATGAATTCTGGAACTGTCATTGTGTTAATCGGCCCCAAAAGGTGATGTCGCGGTCACTGCGCAGAATCACCTTTCGGGGCTGATTAACAAATCGACAGTGCCAGTGTTCATGAGGTGGGCTCTCAAAAAGCCTATGTTGCAAATTTAGTGGAAAAAATCCAAAAAATGACTGTTTTATTGAGAGTGCTATGCAGGTTACACGATGCTCGTAACTTCGTAGATTTGCAATATTTTCATGCCAGATTTTCAACATTGGCATTTTTCACACCTTTTTGTGAACAGTACAGCTGTCATTGTTCACGTCCTGGCTGAAATGTGCTTTCGCACTTCTGGCGTAGAATAGCGTGGTCGCTGTGGGAAATTAGTGTTCTGTCAGATTAAGAAAATAACAGTGACACTGAAAATTTGAATAAATCTTCCTGAATAAGAAGTATGTAAAATACAATTGATCATAATTTCAAAAAAAATATTTTTAGAACGGATGGTTTTCATTTAAGTTTTTTATATTTTGAACCTAGCTAAACTAAGTTCTCGAATTTGGAAACTGATTTACTGAATGAAGAAGGGGGACTATAATTCAACTGAGAAGCAGACGCATCAGGTATGCAGAGTACTGATAAATAGCTGTTGGAAAGACTAACATATAAAAATGATAATATTGTAAACTTGTATACAATAAAACTGAAATGAAATCTTAGGAATTTTATTTAAATTTAATTTTAGTTTTCAATAACTTAGGTACATAGATCATTTTGGTCTTAAGATGAGTTAGAGGATTGGTTGTCTAGAAACTGCATTGTATTGTAAAGAATATAATACTGATAAGAAGACAAAAACCTGATTATTACATTTGTTTGTATTTAGAATCAGCGCTGCAAAATACATTTGGCCTGAAGAAGTGGCGTATTAGCTACGAAACTGTTGCCAACTGTTCATATGGTGTGAAGTGGAGAAAAAATAAAGAAATATACAGATTTTTAATGGACTATTGGACTTCAATCTTACGAATTAGATACTTCATTGTCTGGGGGATAAGAACCCACATACATTGTACAGTGTAACTATTTACTTAAAGGTGAAAATTCAAGTAGGTGTAAAGGTGCTGATTTTGTTAAAAACAAGTTCTTATCAAAATAAATGAGGAAAGAAGCAATACGAAACATTATAAACACTTTTTTTTTCAAAATTATGATACAGCCTGGGACTAGAAATGGCAAGTCCTGAACTAGAACCACTTCAAAATTCTGTTTTTTTATTTTATTTTTTATTAAAATTTTCATTATAATACAGAACAGGAGTGGAATACATCCTCAACATAGGATGTATCAGTAAAAATAATAATACGGGATAATGAGAATTCAAAAAGCAAAAGTGGAAAGGCAGGAATTCAAACTGCTGTGATCTCTCTAATTAAACAGAGCACAGTACAGCACATTATGAGATCTCCTTCTGACCAGAGTGCCTCTCCTAATTTACCTGTAATAAAGATTAACAAGAAATCTTCAGTTATATACAGATGGCATGCAAATAATCCCTGATCTGTAATTCTTGATAGAGTTAAAACATAAGTATTTCTCCTCTGGACAGAAAAAGTCAAGTATAGGATTCCTCATATGAAGAAAGGTGTGACTAGGGAGGCCTGGTGATGGGGGAGAGGAGGAAGGAGGGGGTAGACTGGTGGGGGGTTGTGGGAAAAAGGGGTGATGGTGGGGAAAAGATGACAGTGGGTTGGAAAGTAACTCCTATAACTTCTGGAGGATTAAAGATATCCCTACAATTCAAAATTATAGAAAGGGTATTACATCCCAGGCGTTAATCAGTTCACTGTGTTTAAGACTGTGCAAAGTGAAAATCCAAAAGATTTCCCTTTGGGGCACTTTTGTGAGTCTGTTGCCACCCCTCTTGCCCACTGTTTATTTTATTTTTTATTTATTTATTTGGAAAATGTTTCACCAGAAAAGACATGAGCTGTAACAGCCGTTTCGAGAAGCGTCTGGGATGGGGGTGGGGTGGGGTACAAGAATTGGAAGAACAGGCAAACACATAGCAATAACAGAGCAATACAAGAATAATTACTAAAACAAAACAGTGTAGTACAATTACAGAGCAGAAATAACACAGACCAACAGGCCAGGGTAAACAAAATCATGTTCAGATATAATGTACATTGCGTCGACCCAAGAGCAGGTGATCCTGTAGGGTAAAGGTTAGAGGATGGATGACACATTTGAAATGCTAGAAGTAGTAGGCTGAGCACATGATTTGAAGTGCTATTGTATACCCAAGGGAGGGTAGTTTTAAGACAAGTGGGGAAATGGACAGGCAAGGGGTAGAAGGTGGGGAATGGAAGAGGGAGAGAGAGGGACAGCCAAGATCTCACTCCTTTTGGATGCTGAGAACCTTGCAAGGGGGACAGGACCAGGCAGAAAGGGAGGGGAGAGAAAGGGAGCGGGTAGGTAGAGAAGAGAGGGTGGAGGAACAGGAGGGGAGGAGAGGGATATGGAAGTTGGGAGGTGGGCTGGCCATGGATTTGAAAGTGGGGGGAAGGGAGAGGGGGAAAAAAGAGAGAGAGAGAGAGAGACAATCTATACCCCTTCAGGATGCAGAGAACCCTGCAAGAGGTCAGGATTAGAAGGTGGTGGGAAAGGAAGAGGGGTACAAGAGAGGGAGCCAGGATCTATACCCCTTCAGGATGACAGAGACCCCTACAAGGGGGAGAGGAACAGCTAGAAAAGGAGGAGCGAGAAGGAGGCAGGGAGAAGGAGTGGAATGTGGCAGGTGACCGGAGGGGCGGAGAGGGATAAGGAATAGGGAGGCTGAAGAAAGTAGGGGTAAACTAGGAATGGAAAAAGGGAGAGCATCAGTGGGGAGGGCAGTGGGGGGACAACAGTAGTGTCGAAATAGCACAGTAGATTGTGGATGGTAGTAGAGCGTCAAAGTGGCACAGTAGGTTGTGGTAGGGGGTGGGAGGAAGAGGTATTATAGGTGGCCTTTCCAAGTAAGTCCATGAACTTGAGGTGCCTAGGATCACTGTTTCAAATATCCAAATATAGGAACCTATTAATGTGAGCATTTTTGATGCTCCTTAGTGTTCTTAGATCCTTTACCTGAGGGGACTGATGGTCCATTCAAAGTATACATCAAGGCAGCTACACAATGAATGTCTCAGGGCCAAATTAAGGTTATCAGGGACCATAGGCCCAAAAATCTGTCACCACACATGGGGCCATTATCCTTAGGGCCCAATCCACATAAGGTTCCCAGCCCTTCCACACATGCAGAGGGCTGTGAAACGCTGCAGAGTACCCCTTTCATGCAAGATGCATAGCTGTAGTGCACTCCATGGCATCTGTGTAACTGGTTGTGTGCCCTGTCTGCACCTGATCCCTATGCACATACTTAGCTATGTAGGCAGTTGGGACAGGGTGGACCAGAGGGTGAGCATGGGCCCCATTCATGGAAACAAAAAATGCAGTGCCTAGGGCTGATAAAGTGTGTGGAGGCTATGTTGCCCTATAAGCAGCATTAGCAACTATGTGCTCCCCTCTGCACAACCACTGTAGCATCCTCAGTGTCCTGTCATCCCCCTGCCACCAGTCCCTAGAGCTCCCAAGGTGGGCTGGGGCCACACTGGCACAAAACGGTGGCAGAAGTAAATGGTGTACAGTTCTGATGGGGATACAACGGTCCTTGGATGACTGTTGCATCCTGCCATCCCCTACTCCATGCAGAGAAAAGGATCCACAAGCTCACATTTTGGCAATCCCCCCCCCCCATATTTTATCTCAGTCAGACTATTCCAGTCTCGACTTATTCCTTCTACAGCATGGTTGTTTGTTTTCATCACATGACAAGGGGCTCTGGGGCTTTCACACTCAGACAGACCCTGCCAAGTGAATGTTTAAGCAATAGGGGCTAGTATTCAATAAATCTGAAATACAAAGCCATATGATGTAGCCCAGGTGCCGTGTGCCAGTGGGCTACTACCCCTGCCTGTTCACCCTCTTAACAGGTTAAGGGGCCTGGGTCCTGTTACAGTGGTGTTTGGGGATTCTATCCCAAAGACAATAAAAATAATGTCGTGCTGATCTGACAGACTCAGAGAATTCCTGCACACACAATTTCAAATGATAAATCACAGCTTTATTGGGGGTAAGGACTAGGGAAGGGATACAGGGACAAAGGATGGCTGTGAATGGAAAAAAGATGGTTAGAGAGAACAAGTAATAATAATCATATGGGTCCGTAGGCCAGGCCCACCCCCACTGGTACATGTGTCTACCCTGATAGTCCTTAGGAGCACCCGCAAGGTGCAGGCCTGTTTGTTGCCATGGGTTGGCCAGCTGTTGGGGCCCTGAAGAAATAGAACAATTATATGAGGAAGCAATTAAATCCCTTTTACACTCCCTTGCTTGATTTCTGGGAACTAGATACATAGATACATTGACACTGTCGGCAGATAAGGGCCTATGGCCCATTCAGTCTGCCCATTTAAGCTTGTAAGTTCACTTTATGTTTTTCTAGAAGTCTGTTGCCCCTTACCTCTGACCTCCAGAATTCCCTTATGTCTATCCCATGCATTCTTAAATCCCGTGATTGTTTCAGCCCCCACCACTTCCTCTGACAGGGTGTTCCACTTGTCCACCACCCTTTTTGTGAAGAAATTCTTCCTTACGTTTCTCCGAATCACTCTCCCTCCAACTTCATCCCATGCCGTCTAGCCCTGGAACATCTTTTTTGCTGGAAAATAGTGTATTCCTGCACCCTGTTCCTCCCTGTAAGGTACTTGTATGTCTCTATCATATCCCGTCTCTTCCCCCCCCTCCTCCCGGGAGTACATATTCAAGTCCTTCAGCTTGTCCTCATAGGACTTGTGATGCAATCCCTGTACCATCTTCGTTGCCCTCTGCTGAATCTTTTCTACCCTCTGTATGTCCTTACATAGGTAAGGTCTCCAAAACTATACACTGTATTCCAGGTGGGGCCTCACTAGTGTCTTGTATAGTGGAATTATGGCCTCCCCTTTCCTGCTGGTGATACCCCTGCCTATGCATCCCAGCATCCTATTTGCTTGACCTGCTGCCTTGTTGCACTGTTTCCCTACCTTGAGGTCATCAGAGATGATAACCCCAAGGTCCTGTTCCTGCTTGGTGCATGCTATATCCTCACCCCCCTACTGATATGTTGTTCCAGGGTTTTTGTGCCCCATATGCATTATCTTGCACTTCTTTGCATTGAATTTCAGCTGCCAAACCCTTGACCATTCTTCAAGCTTCTGCAGGTCCCTCCTCATTCTGTCTACACCCTCTGACGTGCCCACTCTGTTACAGAGCTTTGTGTCATCAGCGAACAGGGAAATTCTGTCTTCTAGGTCCTGTGCAATTTCACTGATGAAGACATTGAATAGGACCAGCCCCAGCACTGATCCCTGTGGTACCCCACTGGTCACTCTTCCCTCTGTGGAGTGACAGCCATTCACCACCACCCTCTGTGTCCTACTGCCCAGCCAATTACCTACCCACTACACTACTGTCCTGCCCACTCCCATTTTCTCCAATTTGTTTAATAGGCTTCTGTGTGACACAGTATCAAAGGCCTTGCTGAAGTCCAGATAGGCCATATCCACTACCCTCCCCGATCCACCTCCCTTGTCACCCAGTCAAAAAATTGAATGAGGTTGGTCTGGCATGACCTCCCCCTGGTGAAATCATGCTACCTTGGGTCCTGTAGTCCTTTGGCCAACAGATGTTCCACCAATCTCTCCTTAAGTAGTGCTTCCATGATCTTCCCCACTACCGAGGTCAGGCTGACTGGTCTGTAGTTCTCCGCTTCCTCTTTGTTCCCACTTTTGTATAAGGGGACTATATCTGCTGTCTTCCAATCCTTGGGTTCCTCCCCTGTTTCAAGTGATCGGCTAAAAAGGGTTGCCAGAGGGTTCAGCCACCACCTCTCTTAGTTTCTTTAGGACCCTGTAGTGCACCCCATCTGGCCCCATTTCTTTATCAACTCTTATTCCTTCCAGTTCTTTTAGGGCCCTTTCCAAAGTAAAGGGACGTGTGTCCATTTCTGTACTATCCCCACCCCTTGTACTCCATTCAGGCCCATTACCCTCCTCTTCCTCAGTAAAGACTGAGCAGAAATAACTGTTCAGTATATCAGCTTCGTACCAGGTCATAATGCTGCATGACATAATAGCGTATGGCATTATGGCGAACCCGGACTTGTGCGCACCCTGAGTTGGACCCCCTGGAGTTGAGAATCTTTAGTTAGGGTGGTCTGGGGGGTGCAGACCTCCATAATATGGGGTGTAGGGCAGAGCCCCACAGAACAAAGACAGACAAGCCCATGGCTAAATCACAAGAGCTGACAGCTATGCAGCATTATGTCGCTCGACATAATGACCCCATGCCGGTCAGCTTTACTGTTGTCATCCTCCACGTGGCCCCCATCCTCCCCTATCAATCTCACTATCCCTCCCTTTGCCCTTCTTTTTTCACTTATGTACCTGTAAGAGGTTTTGTCCCCTCTATCCACTGTTTTTGTGATGCGCTCTTCTGTCTGAGCTTTGACTTCCCTTACTGACCTCCCTGTCTCCCTTTGCTTCTCCTGGTACTTCTCCCTATCCCCTTCTGCCTGTGTCTTTTTGCATTGCCTGAATGCGATCTTTTAGGCTTTCACATTCTCCACTACCTTCTTTGAAAACCATAATGGCCTTCTCTCCCTTTTCCCCTTGCTAACCTGCTTAATGCATAATTCTGTTGCCCTTATAATCCCTGTTTTAAATATTGCCCACTGTTCCTCAACCCCGATTCCCTCCCCATTCCCATTAATGCCTCTTTCAAGCATCTCCCTATTTTGGGCTTTCCATCCCTGAAGGACTTCCCCAGACTCATGACCATGTGAGGGGTGGGGCAGCAAGATGGCTGCAGCGCTGCTCCACTCCCTGCAGCATGATTCATGCTCTCCGAAATGCTGGTCAGAAGACTTTCTCTCAGGTCTCATGAATAAAACCATTTTTTCTTATCTAAATGGTTTCTAAATATAAGTAAATTTTGCTGCTTTAGAGTTGAACTAGCAGCAACTAGCAGCAATCCAAATACTGCTGAAGTTTGCGGTCAGGCGGCTGTTGGTTTTCAGTTTTCGGACGAGTATCGCCGGAACACTGTAAGAAAGCCAAACGTTTAAAGAAGGCACAAAAGGAGTTGAGGAAAGATAAGTAGCTGCATTAAATGGAATACCTATTTGCTGTGCCTTTTATGTTTTTGCCGTCTTTACCGTGTGGTCGTTGGTCCCAGCCCTTGCTATATATAAATGTTAAATGAGCACTCAGAGTACTAGATGTCTCTTGTATTTTAAGAGAGACATTTTCAAGAGAGAGTTAACACTGTGGATTAGTGCCGATTGAAACAGCAAGAAAAGACTGTTTTAAACAAATATCTCCTATAAGTGAATGACAAAATAATGATGATTGCTAAGGAGGCTGAGGAGAGTTAAATACTAGTCACATGAGAGTCCCTGCACTTGAGAGTGCTAAAAGCTGGATTTTAAAGCACTACAAGTACAGTATGTTAGCAGTGCCTAGGGGTGCTGGAGGTTTGAAATTTATTTGATGTTTTTTATTACACTCAGAGAGCAATTCTTTTATTCCCTTTTAGGTACATGATGGGAAGGCCATGTGTATTCCAGGTGAAATTGTAATGGGAACATAAAAAGGAGAGATTAGAGGATAATGGAAGCCTCAGAACTGCAAATTGCATGAATATTGTTTATTGGAAAATGTTTTATAGCAGCAATTGGAACTTGAGGTTGGTCAAGCCCCTTGTACCAGGTAAAATAATTATAAGTCTACGAATGTCCATCTAATCATTGACTGGATTTCTAGCTGGTGGAACTTCTTTGCTAAGGGTGATGTTCCGTGGAGTTAAAGACTCTCATGCAGGAGAGAAAGCAATTTCTATAGTATATTGAGACTGTTGAATTTCACCCGCTGTATTTGAGAGGCCGTCATTTAACGATTGCCGGGCCTGTGGAGCCTGGACATGGGGTAAAACTCGTTAAGAGGTACTATGTCAGCTTTTCCCTTATTTTATTTTATTTTTTACTTGAATTTTATCCTTCTGGCCACTTCTCTGCATCCCTGTTATCTTCCTCACAGCCTGACGGGGATCTGGCCGCCGTCTGTCTTGCTGGCACCCTCTAACTCCTGCGGCATACCCCCGCAGCAGGGTGGCAGGGAGCCCCCTATCTCCCCACCCTTTCATGGATCAAGTTCGGTGCCCCACGAAACTCAGGATTTGCCATCAGCTAACGAGATGTGCCACTTTTCCTCTATTCCTCCTTGAGTCGGTGAGTGTGCAATGATGCTGGTGGCCGGTAGCATGCACGTGTCCGCACTCACCCACGTCCTGGCATCTACCCCCCTGACTTTGCCCCATTGTATGGCGTGTGTCCCTGACCTCCAGCCTCCGCCAGGGGGTAGTTGGGCACCGACCATTGTGAACCCCCCTTCCCGGAGAGGGACAGCAGTCAATCAGATGTGCGATCCCTCTCCTTCCCTGCCAGCCTCTGGCGACTCATGCTCGCTCCTGAACCCAGGTTGTCGGCATGGTGCTAGGTGCAGTGACCAGCGCCTCTGCTCTCAGCCCCACTGGGCCGGCAGACCTTTCCCTTATTGATCAAATAAGAGAATTGAAAATTGGGCTGAACATTTGGACAGTGTTAGACAGTGTTGTTGCTGTTTCCTTGCTGGGAATTTGTGCCGATAAAATTCTTAATATTGAGCTGGAACTTTTGCTCTTGCTTTTAATGCTTTCATTATTGTGGTTCCTTCTCTGGGACTCCTAATTTATGGAGCTTTGAATATTAGGCCTTAGAAACAAAAGTGAATACACTCCAGAATACAAAGCAGCCCCATTGCCTATGGATTTTTACAATTCCAGTAATTAAAAAAATATTTTTATGTTATTTATCATATTTTAGAATGTGGAAATATTGGCTTGTACTCTGTACTGTTTTAATTAGGGAGATGGTATTTAAGGCAGGTGATGAGAGCTCTGGAAAGAGCCATTTAAGCATATAATTAGCAACTGTTAAAGGCCATTAGTTAAGAAAATGCTATTAGCCCTGTATTTATTTAGGGTGTTTTTACGCACAGGGTACAGGATTTTAATATTACCAATATTAGTCAGAATGTTATGAACATGTATTGAAATTTGTTATGTGTCTCCAGGATTGGTTGAGTTTTTTTCATTCTAGATGCCAATATTGGCTTATGAGGCCCTGGGATCGGCTTGTGGCCGTCTGGTATCATATAGGACAAAATGACCCTTTATGGGTGGTCCCACCAGTGACACGGGGCCCCATTATATGCTTTAGGAGTAGTCAATAGGAGTGGCTGGAACTGGGGAAATCAGTGGGGCACAGAGCAGCATGCATCTCATGGTGCCCCTTGAACGTGCCTCAAGGCCGATGTGTCCAGCTGGCTATCGGGAAGGCACAGATGTGACATGGTGTGGATGGATGGATGGGACTGAACTGTGACATGGACTTCTACTCTATCTCTCAACAGTGGCTGACAGGAGAAGCTGGACAGGAGGGGCGACCTTTGGGGCACGGAGCAGCATGCGTTGGATGGTGCCCCTAACGGGTATACCCTCAATGCTAGCAGGTCCAACTATCTTCTAGGTAGGATCAGTAGGGACATGGCATGGTCAGAAGGGACCCTCATGAAACACATAGTCTCATTAAGTGCCTCTGGCATAGTTAATAGGAGTGGCCAGATAGGAGGTGGTTCGCAGGGTACGGAGCAGCGTGAGCTGCATGGTATCTCTGATGGATGCCCTATAATTACAGCATGTCCATTTGGTTACCAGGCAGGTACAGATGGGGCAGGATGTGAGTGGATAGGGTAAGCTCTGTTGGGACAGATTTGACCAATATGATGCCATTTGGCCTAAATGTTATCTTTTGGCTTCATTGTAGAATGTTGACTTGAACTGATTACTAGGCTGTCCAAATTACTAGATTGAATACAGAGAGGTTTACATGTTCATTACAAGCATAAAAAGATGAACTAACAGGGTTTAAACTGTTGAAGGTAAATATTACCAATATATTAGAGCATAAACTATGCGTTTTATATTATATTTAAGTGATAACGTTCAGTTTTGTGAAGAATACAAAGCAATAACCGGCTTCTGCGGAAGATTAAACGCCGAGGCGAAGCCGACGCATTTAATCTCCACAGAAGCCGGTTATTGCGAGTATACTTCACAAAGCTGAATTTTATTACTAATATATCACTAGAATTTGTGGTAAAAATTTATTTTTAGTGCAAATTAAATTAAACTCACAGGGCACGTATGTGCTCCTTGCCTGTGTGAGCTGCAGTGCTGCGAGAGCAAGTAAGAAGCTCGTTTAGACTAAGTGATGATTTTTAGGTTGTATGTCTGAAAGCACTAATATCAAACACTTACTGGCAGATAGATTATTTGAAAGGTAGTCTGATTTAAAAACGAGCGCTAGAACCCTTTTTATTTTGTGTTGCGAAATAGAATACGTGATTTTGGACATGTGCATTGCGGAAGCTGGTAATGCGCATGTCGAGAATCACAGCATCGATTTCGAAACAGAAAATAAAAAGGGTTCTAGCGCTCGCTTTTAAATTGGACCAACTTTTAAATAATCTGTGTGCCAGTAAGTGTTTGATATTAGTGCTTTCAGACATACAAGCCAAATATCATCACTTAGTCTAAACGAGCTTCTTACTCGGTCCCACAGCACTACAGCTCAATGACATGGAGAAGCATGAAAGGAAATGTAGATAAACTACTGTGGGCATGCTTAGAGGGCCATTAAATGACTGTGGGCATGGCTAGAGGGCCATTAAACGACGGTGGGTGGGGTTTTGTTGAATAACCGACTCTGTATGTTTGTACCTGTAGTTTGTGACAGAATAACTGACAGTCATTCTGTGTTGTGATTGGCTGAAAAGAGATACCTGTGGTATAATATTTTATAAATACTATTATAGGAGAAAAAATGATGAGATACATATTTTAATAACTGTTATTTTCAGATACTTTTAGCATTTCCTTCTGGTGCAGTGCAGTTATATTGGCATTAAATGGCAGTAGATTATTAACAAAATCAGTTAATTGCCTGTTATATAATAAATATTAAGTGCTAGAAATTTGCTGATATTGTTGTGGATATGTTTTGTATTATTTGTATTTTGTATTAGATAATGTACTTTTAATGTATTATGTTTGTAATGACCTTTTATGGTCGAACAAATAAACTAACCAACTAACTAACTGACTAACTAACTCATCCCCCCATTTTCCCAAAGTTTGCCCCCTAAAATCCAGGATACGTATTTTTGTGTGGTTTGGTTCTGCTCCTTCTGTGACTTCAAACCCCCAGATGCTCCCCCACTGTTACCCTCATCATACTGTTCTCTTTTGTTAGCACAAGGTCCAGTATTGCCTTCTGCTGAGTTGGTCCCATGACCAATTGCTTGAGGAAGGCACCTTGAAGGAAGTCCAGGAAAAATCTGCTCCTGGTTGATGCTGCTGCTGCTGGGAAGCTTCAGTCCATGTCCGGAATATTGAAGTCTCCAACCAGCACCACCTCACCCTTGTCTGCCATCCCTTGGATGGCTAGCTTCAGCTTTCTATCTGTTTCTTCCTCTTGGCTGGTGGTCTGTAGACCACTCCTGTGCAGATGGCTGACCTTATTTTCCTTTCCAGCTTAACCCACAGTATCTCTCTCTCATTTTGTTCCTGCTGGATCTCTGTGGCCTTTATGCCATCTTTCACATAACGTGCCATTCTTCCTCCCTTCCTGCCTGTCCTGTCTCTTCTGAATATGTTGTAGCTAGGTATGGCCATATCCCAGTCATGGTTATCATTACACCAGGTCTTTGTGATGGCCACAATGTCCAGGTCCGACTTCACCATGGCAGCCTCCAGATCCTCCATCTTGTTGCTAAGGCTCCTGGCATTGGCACACATGGCTTTCCATGATGTGAACTCCCTGGACTGTTTAGTTGTTCTACTGTAGCCCCCTTCCTGGTTGTCCTTTATCCCTGGTTCTCCCTGCTGTCTGCCCTTCTGTTGAATTTTGCCCCCATTCTGCCTATCCACCCCTTGGGTGCTTATCTCCATCTTTTGCACATTGCTTTGCAGAGATAGCCACTCCTCCTGTTCACTGGTTACACTGCTAGCTGTGGGGGGTGGGTTATTAGGTACTCTCCTTGCTGGCCTGCCACCCCCTTGGCTAGTTTAAGTGCTTGTCCATATACCATTTAAACGTATCATTGAGTGCTTGGATTCCCCTCCAGGACGGATGCAGGCCATCAGGCTTGAACAAGCCCCCATCCCTCGAGGTAGGTTGCCAGTCACTAATGAATCCAAACCCTTCCTCACAGCACCAGTTCTTCAACCATGAGTTAAAGTTCCTGGTGCATGCACCCCTATGCTCTCCCATGCCTCTCACAGATAGTACTTCTGAGAAGGTGACAGAAGTAGCTACTTGCTTGAGACCCCTCCCCAATTTTCTAAACTCTTTCTGAACTTCCTTAGGTTCCCTGTTTGTCTGGTCATTAGTACCTAGGTGGATAATGACATCTGGCTCACCCTCCTGTTTTGCCTTCCCAGCGATCCCCGGGTTCTTTCTCCCATCCCTCCATGCTGTGTCACCTGGTAGGCACCTCACCTCCCTGTCCTCCCCCTCCTGTGTTCCTAGCTGGATCCCTCTTATAATAGAGTCCCCCACCAGGATTTCCTTCCTCCTCCTCTGGGGTCCACTGCTCTCCCAACTGAGGTCACCTCCTTGGTTGACCTCCACATCCTTCCCGTCCGCTTCTCTGGGTACCTCTGTTTGGTTGTCCCCATTTGCCAGTGCAGCATATGAGTTCTGGAGTGGAACAGGATTTGGGATGTGCCTCTGGCTGACCGCCCCAACCCTCCCCAAGCCCACTGTCATCCAAGTGCTCCTCATTCTTGGCATCCTTTGAGGCAGCGGCGTTGGACTGGGTAGTCTCTGGATAGGGGCAAAGGTACTCCTGACCCAGTTTACTTCTGCTCTGAGTCTGGCTACCTCATCCGACAATCCAGAGAGATACCTGCAGATAGGGCAGCACCTCAGCATCCAGAAGGTCTGCCTGAATACGGCTGCCCCACATTCACTGCATTGCACCACTCCCCACATTATACTGCACTTATGCTGCTATTGGTGAGAACTGCCAGGTACTCATGGTTTTGAAGAACTCAGCTATGCTTGGGATGATTGCCTCTGGATGTCCAGGAATGCAGAGCTCCATGCTGCAATAGGTGAATGGAATCTTGCCTGAGGATCTTGCAACTTGTCCCCTTGATTGGAGGTCTGGCTGCTTGTCACCTTCAGGTGCTTCTGGCCCATTGCAGTGCTTTGTGGCAGGACCACACCAGCCCCAGAAGGTCCAGACCCACGAGTGGCTCCATAGCCTGGCTCCCCACAATGGATCACAAGTGCCCTAGCACCCCAGCAAGCGCCGGTGACCTTCTGAGAGTGTGGAAGGGTTAGCTGATTCCCTTCCTGGCTCTGGATGAGAACTCCCAAATGGTGGGAGTCCTCCTGCAGTCCCTGCACTGAGTTCAAAAACTGCAGAAATCACAGGCAATAGCTCAAGCAAAGTCCAGTGCCAGTTAGCAGTGGGTGCTAACCCTAGATCAATGAAGCACAGGTGCAATCAACGGGGGGGGATCCAAACACAACAGACCCCAACACACCAGTCTGCACTTTCCAGTTAGAAAATGTCCACAACCTTTTCTTCAACTGTAGCTGGGACACAGCTCTGAGCCACTTCAACCAGTTCAATCAGGAAATGTACTACACCTGGCTAGCACACCGACATCCAGAGATGCTTTGCCTCTTCAGAATCACAATCGCAGTCCCACACAGGTAAAACAAACTCTCAGCAGCAACTGTGGTACTCAAACAGAACAGCTTAGTCCTCTCAGCTCAATTCAGTCCACCAGTGGAAGGTTTCTGTAGCACTTATTTTATTTATTTCAATGTTGTTAACCGGGTAGGCTCCCTGGACCCCGAAGGACCCTTTTTCAGGGGCGACCCAAAGTTAGTTACATGTATAGTATTTTGGCAATGATAACAAATACATGTACATGTCACAGAGGTGAGGAGCCTTACAAATGGTACAGAGGATCAAACAATACAATTCATTAGTGAAAACAAAGTACAGAGTGACAAGCATGAGGGTAAGACTAGTGCACATTCTGGCTAAGCAGAGAAGTGCAGTAACAATAGACATAGCTAAGGGCCAACCAGACATCCCAAATTGCCCAGGGACCTTGGGTTGGCTGGGACAGCCAGGTAAGGCACAGAGCCTATGTACAGAAACAGGTGCTGCTTTTTAGCAGATGTTCTTGAAGCACTTTCTGGAAAGTTTCCAGTGAGCTGGAGAGCTGAAGTTGGGGTGGAAGTTTGTTCCATAGCACTGGGGCCGAGTGGATAAACAGTTTACTGCCAGCAACTGCCTTTAGTCTTGGCACCTCCAGTAGATTCAGGCCAATGGTATGCAGCTGTCTGCTGGAGTGTTTGTGTCTTCTCCAAAATAATCAAACAGCTCACAGTATCTGGGGAATCAAGGTATCAGTTCAGTCTCTCGCTCTCTTTCCCCTTCCTGAACACAGCAATCTTCTCTAGAGGCCCAGGAAAGGCCTCCCTAGTCCAGATCTGCTCTCACAGGAGACTTCTGACTCATACAGAGCCTTGGAACAGACTGACTAAACCCAGAAAGTCCAATGGGTTTCACTCGAGAATCCAATCCAACACAGTTCCTCACCTTCCGAGGTCTGGTGCTGCCAAGGAAAATAGTTTTATTCCACCATTTCTCCACAGTATTGTAGCCCCCAATTGTGCCCTTTCAACAGAGCCTGCACTTGAATATTTATTATTCACAGATCCCCTATCGCTGCCACTGCAATACAGACACCTTAGGTGGCAGGCAACATCTCATGAATATTTATGGTTCTTCATTAATTATTTATTAGCCCCGCTATGCACCCTTAGTCAAATTCTTTATTAACAAAACACAGGGGCTTCTTGTCAACCTCCTCAAGGTCATTGGGCCCATTTAGCTTAACAGGGGAACCGGAACCACTGAGGAACTCCCTGAAAGACTGCAAAACCGGTGGTTGGTACATGAAAGGTGCCACTGTGAGCCTGCGCGATCCCTGCTTGCTCAAGAAACAGCAAAGAGCAGCGACAGCTCATGAACAAGGATTTAAGCCTGAATGGGGCTAAAATTACTTGCAGGGCCATAAGGGGGAATTTCTGGGGCACCACAGAGGATCAGGAAATTGGGGATGCCATAAGACAATGGAAGGAATACAGGGAAAACAGGAGAGAACCTTGCCAACTCAGGTAAGCCCCAAGAGGGAGGTTACAAAAGTATGGTACGATAAACAAAATTATAACAGTATACCATTTACAGTAACTTCTTTTTACAACAACAATGACAGCAGCATTGTCTTAAAATAGCCACCATATTCTTTCAGTCTTTTTATCCGTGATTCAATCTATATTCTCTCAAAAAGCTGAAGGTCAGGGGCAGAGCTAACCCTTGGATAACCCCTGATCTAATCACTTTACTCAAACATAGGGATCATCTCTGGCACTGTGCCCATGCAACATCCAAACCTGGGGATATTCATAATTATAAAACTGCCAGAAATGAGTGCACACGGGCAGTTAGGAGTGCCAAATGCAAATACTTCAAGGAAGCGCTCTCCAACTCCTGGGGTGATGGAAAAAAATGTTGGAGTAACTTGAAAGACCTTACATGTAGGGACCCTAAGTCACCACCCACCATGCTCAACATAAATGGAACACCAACATCTGACCTGTATACAATCACCAACACCTTTAACAATGCATTCTCCAACTTGGATAGTGTCCCCCCTTTTAATTTCTTTGATGCCCCCTCTGGTAGTAACCCTCCTGCAACTACTCCTCTCCTACACCCTGCCCCACAATTCTACTTCAAGGAGATCCCAGTGCATGAAGCCAGAACCTATATTCGGAAGGCCATTCACAATGCAGGCTACAGTGGTGACTCCCTTGACATGAAGTTGTTAGCACTTGTCCTTGAAGAAGTCCTTGAACCCCTGACAAAGGTCCTCAACCTATCACTAGGGATGTCCCAGTTCCCATCTCACTGGAAACAGGCGACCATCACACCGTCATACAAAAGTGGAGACAAATCACTGCACTCCAACTACAGACCTATCTCCATCCTCCCTCCATTGTCTAAGGCCCTGGAGCACGTCGCCTCAGACCAACTAGTCAAGTACCTGGAAAAATACGACACCCAGTGTCCTGAGCAACATGGTTTCTGAAAAGGGCACAGTACCACCACTGCACTATTAGAATTCACGGGCTTCATCCATACCACGCTCGATCAAGGAAACTGTGTAGGGGCAGTATTCATTGACCTTACAAAAGCCTTTGATACTGTGAACCACCCACTCCTACTCAAGCAATTTTCAAACATTGGGCTCTCCAATGAAGCGCTGCTCTGGTTTTCAAGCTACCTTGGGTAGAGGGTCCAGTGGGTTAAGATTGCCTGTGTCACTTCGGAAGAAAAGCCAGTCCTTTCTGGGGTCCCACAGGGATCCATCCTGGGGCCACTACTCTTCAGCCTGTTCCTCAACAACCTTCCCAGTGTCTGCCACCAGAAATTACTGCCCTACGCCAATGACGCAGTCACGTTCACCAACCACCAAAACGCAGAGCTCCTTAAGAAACAATTACAGCTTGAATTCATGCACATCGAAGAATGGTTCAAGTCACACAAACTGGTCATGAACTACAGCGAAACAAAGGTTATGACCTTCTACAATGCCAGGAGCAAGTACAAATCCCGTGACCTCACCATCCTAAACCAAACAGGGACCTTACTTGAACACGTTCCTGATTTTAAATACCAAGGTGTCACATTGGACAGCTCACTCTCCTACCATCGGCACATAGATTCTGTCGCTGAAGCCACCAACATCCGTATAGGCCTGCTCTACAGGCACAAACACTGCATGACTCCTGACACTCTCCGGTTGGCTATCAACAGCTCTGTCACCTCCATCATCGATTATGGGCTAGCAATTTATGGCTCTGCCTCCGCCTCTGCCCTCCATAGAATTACAGTTGCACTCAACAAAGCATGCAGGCTGCTAACTAGGGCTGACCCACTTACACACCCTTGTGACCTGTACACTCAGGCAGGATGGCTTCCTCTCATCAGCTGGATACAGTATCAAACCTGCCTATTAGCCAAAAAAGTCCTCCTCGGGGTCATGCCCCCGGGCATTGAAAAGCTCCTCAATGAACACCACGAGCACCCAGCAAACTGGAAGTTCACAACAACTAACCTTCCTTGTCCCCAGATGCCGGACTACCATGGGCCAGAGGGCCTTTGCCCACAGAGCACCACAGTGGTACAATACTCTCAACAAAGAAACTCTTACTGCTGCTGCTCTTGGCCCTTTTAAGAGACAACTCCGACTTCATCTCATTTCAACTAGTTGTTGTGACTGCCTCGCCTAATCAGAAGCCCACTGCTCACTGCCCTCCACTTCAGTCTTGATAGCTACCTCTCCCCACCTTGCCCCTTCTACCTGCCTACCCCTTACCCCCTCTCCCTCTCCCCCCCTGGCATTTTCTGACTTTTATCCCTTCCCTCCCTCCCCTTTAGAGCTCTTGCCCTCACCCTCTACCCTCTGACAGTAGCCTTCCTGCCTGCATACCCCCTTCCCTCTCACCTGCAATGCTTATTTCTAAGATTGCCCTTGGCTTTTATGTCATGCTACCTAACATTTGGCACAATTTGAATTACTGCAATTTCCTAAGCCTTAGTCTCTTACTTCTTTTATTGTGTAACTATGTATTATTATGTTGACCTTTGTATGTATGTATACCCCTCCCATTCCTTTGACGTGGAACCTTTGTAAATGAGCAGTTCCTGCTCAAAGGTATTTGTAATCCTAGATTTCAATAAAATAAAATAAAAAAATATTTTATGGGGTGTGAACCATGTACGATATATTCCACACATAAACCCAAAATGTTAATAAACAACACTTGCAAGTTACCAAAGAATAAAGTATCCAGGCATGGTGTGTTTAACTTCAAGTGGTCTAGCATGAAGGAGGCCTTATGTTTTAGGGGCCCCAAGCAATGTTAGTCATGGGGGCTCCTATTCCTCTACTATGGCAGGCATCATGTCATTATGTTGCCATTTTGAAAGCTTTTGCCCGGCTCACTGAGCCCCTTTTGTGCTTTTTTAATGGGGCACAGTAAGTCATCTAAATAATTAAAACATATTTAAATGTCTAATCTGAGACTGATACTTTGCAGTGAGTCAGACTGGGAACTCTTTGAGTTTGGGGCCCCTGTAGTTACTGGGAATTTGGGCACCTAAGTCCAGCACTGGGCAGGCAACAACAAGTCCAAAGAAAGTAATAAAGAAGCAGCAGTAATAATGCCTCCACAAGACTGATTACTGGAGCTGGAAATGAGGATTGTTTTTCAAATGTTAAAGGAGAACTGTCACCAAGAAGAGCCTCACACCTAAGTGTGAGACTGATCCTAATTAGCCCTTTGTGTGCAGCAAAACGTTTCTTTACTTACTGATTCTGCAGTGCAATAAATAAATCCGGATGATTTCATTGACTTGTAATATGCCATTTCGTGTAACCAGACATCCAAGAATCCACTGCTGCTGACATCAGAGGAGAACTGCAGAGCTGGGAGATTCAGTTGCCTTTAGTAGCCTGCAGTGAATGTCAGACTGTTTTGTAAGCTGTCATCTTCAGTTTGCTGGACTGCTGTTCTCCTGGGGCTAGGTACAGTCACAGAGGACTGTACTAAGCCCCATGAGCACAGCAGGACCAGCAAACATCTGATTTTAGCTTACAAAATCTTTAACATGTATACTGCAGGATATTGAAGGCTATTGAATCTCCCAGCTCTGCAATTCTTCTCTGATGTTAGCAGCAGGGGATTCTAGGATGTCTGGTTACAGGAAATGGCATCTTAGAAGTCAACAAAATGTGTCTAGTGCATTCTACTTGCTGCAGTAAATAGCAAGAAAAAAAATGTTTTTGTACACAAAGTGCAAATTGGGATCAGCCTCACACTTGGGTGTGAGGCTTTTATTGATGACAGTTCCCTTTTAAAAAGTTGATTGCGTTGAACCTGGCACCTCAGTATAACATACAGGCAAATCAACTTTCCTTTCTAGGTGGGGCAGATAGCTAAGTATGCAATGCAGAGGTGTTACTTAAGGTGTTAATACAGTCTCAGATAGGAACGATTATAAATTAGACTGGCTGAGCCAGCTTTCTGTAGCCAGGATGACCCACTGAGGGTTAAGGGCTCCATGGCAGGCAGGGATTCTAAGCCTGGGCCTAGTTGGCCTATGCCTTATTCTGGCTCTGTACAGTTTAACAGTTAAGTAGCTTTGGAAGCTGGTTGGGGTCTGGAGTTGATTTAGGTGGCTTCCATATGTTCTTTCGCATAGATGGATGCACCACTCCCTTTTTATCTCCATCAGATCTGAATAGCCTCTAACCACTTATGCTTATCTGCTCATCTGGAATTTGGAATTTGAGCCAGACAACATGACTGACTCACTTTGTAATACATTTATTGAGACAGATGTAATAATTTACAAGCAGCAAAACAAGCAGGATGAACATTCTGTTGTCTTCCTGGTGCTGCTGACGTTGTCAAAGCCAGCTACAAAAGAATAAAAAAGTCAGCACACACAGAGACCAGGATATTTTTTAACAAATTTTTAGAAACACAGAATTTGACGGCAGATAAGGATTACTAGGCCCATCCAGTCTGCCAGCTTTCCCTAACTATATCGACAGCTACTGACCCTACTTGGTCATCAGCTTTAGCCTCCCTTTCCCACCCCTAGGGCTCCTTTGTGCTTATCCCATGCATATTTGAATCCTCCCCACTGTGTTTGCTCCCACCACCTCCTGGGGTAGACTGTTCCATGCAACCACCACCCTTTCCGTGAAGAAACTTCCCATTCCCCCTTACTCTGCCCCCCCAGTCTCATATCATGCCTCCTCATTCTTATATATCTCCTAAACTGAAAGATGTCTCCCACTTGCACCTCGTTGATGCCCTTAAGGCACTGGAAGATTTCAATTATATCCTCCTCTTCTTGCCTCTCCTCCAGAGTATACATATTGAGATATTTTAATCTCTCCTCATATGTCTTCTGTTGCAAGCCCTGCACCATCTTAGTTGCCCTTCTCTGAACAGCCTCCACCCTGTCTATGCCCTTCTGCAAATGCAGCCTCCAGAACTGAACACAGTATTTTAGATGAGGTCTGACCAGTGTTCTGTACAGTGGCTTTACCACCTTCTTTCTTCTGCTAGTGATACCCCTTCCAATGCACCCTAGCATGCCACTGTCCCTCCCCACTGCCTTTGTACACTGCATGGCTACCTTTAGGTCATCTGAGATGATTAGTCCCAAATCCCCTTCTTCCCTTGTGACTGTTGGTAACTGCCACCTCATCCTGTAACTCTCCACAGGGTTTTTGTACACCAGATGCATGATTTTGCACTTCTTTGCATTGAATCTTAGTTGCCATGCCTCAGACCATTTTTCCAGGTTCCCTAAGTCCCCACCTCCTTTTCTCCACCCCTTCTGGAGTGTCTACTCTATTGCAGATCTTGGTGTCATCTGCAAATAGAGAAACTTTCCTTTCCAGTCCTTCAGCAATGTCACTAATGAAAACATTAAAAAGGACTGACCCCTGTGGTACCCCACTGACCACCTCCTGTTCCTCAGATTGGACCCCATTTACTACCACCTTCTGTTTTCCATCCCTCAACCAGTTACTGACCCAGTTCACCACCTTATGTCACACACCCAAGCTCCCCAGCTTGTTTACCAACTTCTTATGTGGAACGGTGTCAAAGGCCTTGCTGAAATCAAGGTATGCGACGTCCACTTTCCCTGATCCATCTCCTTTGTCACCCAGTCAAAGAAATCTATCAGATTTGTCTGACATGATCTCCCTGCTGTGAATTCATGCTGCCTTGAATCCTGTGCTCTGCTGTATTCCAAGTGTTCCACAATCCTTTCCTTACGAAGTGCCTCCATAATCTTCCCCACTACTGACATGAGGCTGACCAGTCTATAGTTGACCGCTTCCTCCCTGCTTCTGCTTTTATGAAAAGGGACTATGTGCACCCTCCTCCAGTTCCTGGAACCACACCTGTATTGAGAGATTTATTAAACAGGTCTGCCAGCAGTGCTGCTAGCACCATCCTTAGTTCCTTTAATATCCTAAGGTGTATGTCTGGCCCCATTGCTTTGTCCACCTTTAGTTTTGTGAGCTCCTCTAGTACTATCTCTCCTCTATAAAAGGACTGGTGTTCACCTCCCTCCCCCCTTTGATTTTGGTGGCTAGTTTTGGCCCCTCTCATTCCCCTTCCTCAGTGAATACAGAACAGTATTTGTTCAGTATTGACATGTTTTCTTTCTCACCCTCCACACACTCCCCTTCTTCCCTTCTGAGCATTATAATCCCACCCCTGGCCATTATTTTTTTGCTGAGGTACCTATAAAATGTCTTGTCCCCTTCACTTACTGTCTGCACTATCCTTTCTTCCGTTTGCACCTTTGTGCTCCTAAATGTCCTCCCTACTTCCCTCTGTCTATTTAGGCACATCCAGCGGGTTGTGGAGGCTCAGCACTGTAACAGCCAATGGAGGCACTACCTTTGGGGACTTGGCACTGGTGGACCAATGGAGGCACAGTGTGCTGATGAAACTAGTCTCCAAAACTGTCACCAAGTAGAAACATTTTCACTGCAGCAATCAGGGTCCGCCTTGCCATTGCAGAGTCAGCCATTCCGATGCAATGAGGGAACGACCCGTCATTGCTGGGCTGAACGTTGCCTATTGTAATATTGTTTGTGAATGCAGCAGCAAGCCACCACCATGTTCACAAACAATATTACACCCCCTGTGCCGAAGGGATGCCCAATCCCCCTCAGCATCATGTGCCCCCACAAAAATGTTTTACCGACGGGGGGCCCAATCCCCGTAGGCTTCATTCACCCCCCAGTGTAATTTGCCAACGGGGGAGCCCACTCCCCATCAGCACAATGGTTTCCCCCCACCAGACATTTGGTTTGTGCCGAGGGGGTGCCCAATACCCCTCGACGACTCTTGCCCCTCCATGTGCCAATGGGGGTGCCCAATCCCCTGTCGGCTAAAGCCCCCCCAAAAAAATCACTCGGGTGCCATGCTGGGAGCCAAATGACCCTGTAAAAGAAAAAATGTCTAGCAATTTTTTTTTAACCTGCAAAGTAGAAAACAGTCCCTCATCGAGTCCAGTGGCCCTGCCCCCAACCCGCGCCAGCCTCTGCGCACCCAACCTCCTCACACCCCCCTCACCCCATACTTACCTCTGGAGCCTGGCATGATGATCTTCAGTGGACTGGGAACACGTCTGCACTCTTCAAAGCCGACCATGAACTGAGGAAATGCAGATAAGCTGTATAATGGCATAAAAAGTGTTTTTTCAACTTTGGTGCATATCTTGGGCATTTTTGGGAATTGTGGCACCAAATTTTCAACATGGGGTTACTGAGCCCCCTCCTCATGAATTCAACCATTGTCATGGCGTTAATTGGTCCCGAAAGGTGATTTCGTGGTCACTGTGCGGAATCACCTTTTGGGACCGATTAACAAAACAACAGTGCCAGTGTTCATGAGGTGGGCTCTCAAAAAGTCTGTTGCAATTATGTTGGGAAAAATCAAAAAAATGACTGTTTTATGAGCATGCACGCTTGTAACTTTGCAAATTTGCAATATTTTCACTCCAGATTTTCAGCATTGCCATTTTTCTGCACTTCATTATGAATAGTACAGCTGTGATTTTTCACATCCTGGCTGAAACGTGTTTTCATACTTCTGGTGCAGAATAGCACGGTCGCTGTGGGAAATCAGTGTTCAGGACACATTAGGAAAATCACAGTGACACTGTTCATGAGCAGAGGTTCTAAAATGCCTATGTCGAAAATTTGGTGATGAACATCCATAAATTGGCTGTGTTACACACATGCGTTGTGCAATTTCTACGTACGCTCGGAAGTGTGAGCATTTTTACTATTCCCACTACAGATTCTTAACATTGCCATCTCTTCACACCTCCCTATGGATGGTACAGCTGTCATTCTTCATATTCTGCCTGATCTGTGTTTTCGTACATGTGACACAGAATGGCACTGTTGCTGTTGGAAGTCAAAGTTCGAGGCACATTGACAAAATCACACTGCCACTCTTCATGAGGAAAGGTCCCAAATGCTTCCATGAGGTGGGGTCACAAAAAGGCCATGTTGAAAATTTGTAGTGCAAATACTAACAAACACCTGGGGTGTTAGGGTTTCTAACCATAATGTCCTACCCTGTACAGACTGACAGGCATCAGGGTGTGCCTTTGGATTGCTGACTGTACTGCTCATGCCATCCCACCACCCCCCACCCAGTGACAGGCATCGAGGTGTACCTTGGACTCTTCAGCCCCACAGTTCACCCCATTCTCCTATGCTGTACCCATTTAAATGTATGTCCTTATGGAATGGGGTGACTGTAAAGCCAAACACCCCAAGACACACCTCAACACATGTCGGTGCTTGCAGAATGGGGTGAGGTGACATAGCATGAATGTCATGGGTGACGACCCAAACACTTACCCCAATGCCTGTCCATCTCTACAGAATGGAGGTGGGGTTGGCGTGACATGCAATACTTCACTGCCATTCCTATTCTGCATCTGTCTACCTCCTGCATTTCCAATGCTAATATCAGCAAGCAAACATTCGGCATTGACAAATGCTTGTTCTGTTATTGTGATTAAAAAGGAGATTCTAGCCACAGGAATTGAGGTGCTCAGTCTCTGTGCCCGGAGACTTCCTTTAGCCTGAAACTGTGGAATGAAGTTTATTAAAATCCTATTCTGTGTGCTACAACTTTTTTGTTCTTTGACTTTCTGGTGCTGTAGCAAAAAGCACGTGAGAGTTATAGTTATTTTTTTGTTTGTTTTTTTACAAGGATAGCCTAAATGTGATGCAATATCTCATTTTCTACAGGGCCCTGTTTCTGAATAATTTTTCAGCAAGAAGAAATGGAACCCCATGAAAGTCATGTGACTTGCTCATGATCATGTAGTGAGTCAGTGGTTGTCGTGAGATTCGAACCTGTAAGTGCTTGGTTTACAGTTCAGTGGTCTAACCACTAATGCACTGACTTCCTGTTGTGCAAGTTTCCTCATGGGTAGATAAATAACCATGTAATAATGGAAGCCTCATGATGTCTTCTTGCAATGAGTGTGGGCATTTGACATTTTTAATTAGGGTTCATACAGATGGTGTTGTGGCATCTTCTGCCAGAGACTACCTCTTTTGTAATATTTGGAATACATGCATTATAACCCAGTTGACGGAACAAAAATTTTAATTCTTGATAAAATTGGTTGAGGTTATCTTGCATTCTAAATTAACTGGTCACTGTCAACCCCCTTAGGCCTCAAAGTATCCCTAGTATAAAACAAGCATATGTCAATGCTGAATGTTGTCGCACTGGCATTGGCATTGGCGGAGCTAGAGGCGCATAATAGGAATGGCAGTGAAGTATTGAAGTTGCACCAGCCCCACCCTGTAGAGAGCGACAGGCAGTGGGGTGTGCCTTTGGGTCATCAGGTATAATGCTCATGCCATTGTACCTCAACCTACCCTGTAGACACTGACAAGTGTCATGGTGTGCTTTGTGGTCTTTGGGCATTATACTTACTCCATTCCATAAGGAAATATGCTAACGTGGGTGCAGTATAGCAGCGTGGGGTGAAATTTGGGGCTGAACAGTGCAAGACACTCCATGATGCCTGTCAGTGGCTACAGGGTGGACGTGGGGGTGGTGGAATGGAGTGAGCATTACATCCAATGATCCCAAGTCACAGCCGTGATGCCTGTCAGTCCATACCGGGTGGGGTGCTGCAGTTGGAAACTCTAACACTGAAGGCGTGTAGTGGTAGTTTCACTCTTCATCTTCAACATGGGCTGCTTGTCAGGCCACCTCATGAAAAGGGGCACAATCACTTTGTTAGCTGAAAGGTGGTTTTGCACAGCGGCTGTGGCATTTGGTGACAGAGGGGTGAAAACACAGTTTTGGGCAGGATGTGGAGAATGACAACTGTATTGTTCATGAGGAGGCATAAAAAATGGCAACATTGAAAATCTGGAGTGGCAATATGAAATATTGGTAAACCAATGAACATGCATACAAACTGCGCAGCAGACGCCTGCAACCCAATTATTTGTGGGAGTTTTTTAGGCACATTTTCAACATAGGTATTTTGGGACCTCCCCTCATGAACAGTGGCGCTGTGATTTTGTTAATGTGTCCCAAAAGGTGATTTCCCACAGCGAGCACACCATTGTGCAACACAGTTGCGGGAACATGTTTTGGGCAGGCTGTGAAAAATGGCAGCTGTACTGTTGATAAGGAGGTGTGCACAAATGCCAGTGGTGAAAATGTGGCATGAAAATATTGCAAATGTACGAAGTTACAAGGCTGCATGGAAACTGCGTAACGAACACCTGCAGCACAATCATTTTCTGGACTTTCGGCCACCAAATTTTCAACATAGGCATTTTAGGACCTCTGCTTATGAACAGTGTCATCGTCATTTCCTCAAACTGCCCCAAAATCTGATTTTGCATAGCGACCATGCGATTCTGCGCCGGCTGTACGAAAACACATTTCAGGCAGGATATGTAAAATGACAGCTGTACTGTTCATAAGGAGGTGTGGAAAAATGGCAATTTTGAACATGTGGAGTGAAAATATTACAAATGCACAAAGTCACAAGTGTGCGTGTAAACTGTGCAACGCACGCTCGTAAAACACTAATTGTATGGACTGTTGGCCCCAAATTTTTATCCTAGGCATTTTAGGACCTCTGCTAATTAACAGTGTCACTGTCATTTCCATAATGTGTCTCGAACATGGACGTTTCACAGTGACAGCGCTATTCTGCGCCGGAACTGCGAAAACACATTTTGGTCAGGATGTGAAAAAATGACAGCTGTACTGTTCATAAGGAGGTGCAGAACAATGGCAATGTTGAAAATCTGGAGCGAAAATATTATAAATTCGCAAACTTACAAGCGTGTGTGCAAACTGCGCAACGCACGATCGTGACACAGTCATGTTATGGAGTATCATCACCAACTTTTCAGCATAGGTATTATAGGACCTCTGCTCATGAACAGTTTAACAGTCATTTTCGTAATCTGCCCCGAACACTGATTTCCCACAGCGACCGCGGTATTGTGCACTGGAAGTGCGGAAACACATTTCGGCCAGGATGTGAAAAATGACAGCTGTACTGTTCACAAGGAGATGTAGAAAATGGCAATGTTGAAAATCTGGCATGAAAACATTGTGAATTCACGAAGTTACGAGCGTGCGCAGCAACTGCTCAACGCAAGCTCGTAAAACAGCCATTTTTTGTATTTTTTCCTCCAAATTTGCAACATAGGATTTTTGACAGCCCACCTCATGAACACTGCCACTGTCCTTGTGTTAATCAGTCCCAAAAAGTGATTCACACAGTGACTGAGAAATCACCTTTCAGGACCGATTAACATCATAACTGTAACAGAATTCATGAGGAGGGGTCCCAAAAACCCCATGTTGAAAATTTGGTGCAAAAATTCCAAAAAATGCCCGAGATATGCATCAAAGTTGAAAAAAACCCTATTTATCCCATTATACAGTTTTCCGGAATTTCCTTAGTTTACGGTCAGCTTTGAAGAGTGCAGATGTGTTCCTGGTCCACCGGAGGTCATCGCACCAAACTCCGGAGGTAAGTATGGGGTGAGGGGGGGTGTGGGGAGGCAGGGTGCACAGTGGGTGGGTGCGGGTGGTAGGTAGGGAGACTATGAGGGACCGTTTTTGTGTTACAGGGTGAAAAAAAAAAACATTGCGTTGCAGTTTTTTTTTTCTGGGGACTTGGCACACTGGGGTGGGCTCCCAGCATGCCACCTAACTGTTTGGGGTGAGTTTCTGCAGCCGATGGGGGACTGGGCACCCTAGTCGGCACACAACAAAAGGGAGGGGGTTAATTTATGCCGACGGGGATTGGGCACCCCCATAGGCACACAAAGAAAGCAGGGAGGCAAGAGCCGAGGGATTGGGCACCCCCGGCATATAAGACATGGGACTGCTTCATGCCGATGGTGGAAGTGGGCTCCTGTCGGCAAATACTTTGTGCAGAGTAAGCCAGCAGGGGATTGGGCACCCCAGAAGTCCAGCAGTTGGTGGTCGCTCACATGCTTGACAATGTGGCGAAAGCACGTAGGAAGGGTCCGATGCTTCTGACGAGCTTTGCTCAGATTGCAGTGGACTTTTCCTTAGATGTGCTTGCCACATTAGCATGCATGGTGTGGTGCCAGCATGCAGGCTGATTGGGGAATGAGGGATGCACCTACTGATGCGTGCCCTGCATTTGCCCAACAGTGAATGCGCCTCCAAATCCCCATTGCCACATGATGTTGGCTGGGCAAGCGCGCCAACATAAAAACAAATGTTATGATTGTTCACATGCTGTAGAGACTGCTGGTGTAGCTGGTAGTTTGAGTTTGATCCCTTTTTTCCTTTAAAATCTAAAAAACAGACTGCCCTTCATAGTGGTATTACCACACCAAAACATGTTTGTTTGCATTTGCCTCCCTTGGTCATCTCCCACTGCATTTTTCCTGGACTTGGAAACAGCCCCATCCCAGCCTAGCTACTCATGATACAGTATTTTATTTATTTATTTATTCATAGTATAGGAATTGCAACCCTTAGGAGGAAAGGAGACTATTGCATCATGAGTAGCTGCCCTGTTTGGGGGTGCTCCTAATTTTCAGGAAGTATACAATAAGAGTAGATTGAGGATTTGAAAGAAAACAAGATTGGGTATTTTTACACATTAGCAGGTATTGCAGTCTTAGGAAGGAATCAGATAAAACAACCAACAACCTCATTGAATTTTAGAGAAGGTATGGAATCACACTTTTTTTTTTTACTAAAAATAATATAATGCAAAAGAGGTTTCCAGTGTCCTTTTAAGTACAAGTATTATCTTGCATTCTAAGGGCCAGGTTTTCAAAGAGTGACAGAGGGCTTGTGTCAAACCCTGTGTCACTCCTGTGTTTCGGTTCACCTGCACCAAATACCTTTGCCACAGCTGCACCTGATTTTAGTACATCGGGCACAGTTATGACAGTTTCCCTACTTTACAGCAGCTGGCACCAAATATTTGGCGCAAGCCCTATAACAAGGGTACCCGGAATTGATGCAAGGTAGACCAGCAGAAAGTCGATCTAACTTGCAGCAATTGGTGCATAGGATAGAAAATCTGATCGTTGGCTGGGAGCATGCCACAAGCTCCACGCGTCATATGTTTGGCACGCCTGGGGTTGTGGCATTTGCAAGCTTTTGAAAATCCGTCCCTAAGTGTGGATTGTGATTTTGCATCTCTACTGTACTGATGAATCACCATGCTCATTTTTGTGATTAATAATTTTATTGCTTATTCGACTCTCCAGCATAATACAGAGCTTATTGCATTCATCAACCAGAAAAGTGAGCAGAGTTTAACTTAAGTAGTGGTTCAGTGGCTAGTGTGACTAAAAGAAACGATAGAGAGCATCCTTGGCAAATGATTCTCCCTAGCTTAAATGGTGCTGAGACACCTTTGTTGGTGATTACTAAGGCTGAGGGGTCTTGGCATAACAGTTTCACCCACCCCAGGAACATCTGCCCAAAGCTGAAATGTTCCAGGTTATTAAACAGGTAACCTCACTCACCACAGTGGAATGTTTTTCTCCACATCTAGGGAAGTCTGTACTGCTGTGGCAGGCCCATACGCTGATCAGAAAATGGGGGGGGGGGTCTTTTTTGGCCAAGGTGGAACTGCGGGCACCGGGCAGCAACAAGTCATGCTGACATATGAGGGTATCACTATGAAAGCCCGCTGGCAATGCATTGAGAACCGAATCCAAGAAGACCAGTCACCAGCCAGTCTTACAGGTTGGTATCCCAGGTAGGGCACAAGAGCCAGTGCAATGGCTGCCAGTGGAGGACTGAGTGGAATAGGATATGTTCCTCCTCTGGGGAGGGAGGGAGGGATGGTGCCTGTGCTGCAGCACTGTCACAGGGTCCATGGGTGGTAGTCGCAATGGCTGAGCGGAGCATGCCAGCATGAGCTCAAGCCAGGGTCCTGAGGGAGGAAGCAGGAAAATGGCCATAGGAGACAAGAGTCCTCTCGGGCCCAATACATGACTGTCCCTTTCACCACTGTGTATCTCAGGGGGAGCTACTGAAATCCAAGGGCCCTGAGGGACAAGCCATGGGGCAGGGGTATGTGAGAAACTGGTTACTACACATTTAACACAAACATAAAAACAAAGTCCAGATTAGTCAGAAATCAGAAATTGTCATTGCCAGCAGCTGCACTGTACCAGTATCCACACTGTACTCAGGGGGTGGGGGGTGAGACACACTTAGTAACTTAGTTCCCACCAATCAAATCAAGAATTCATTAAAGCAGGGTGGCAAAAATGCATCTAGAAGAACCAGACTAACATATGACAGACCACATAAGTCACCAGGCAGCCGTTGGGATCTACACACACACTCAAAATAACTCTGACCTCCCCCCCAGCAGACATGCCTGCTGCACAGCTGTCCCATTGGTGCTGATTTGCACCTGTAGTATTCACATAGTCAAATCAAGTACCGCCTTGCCACAGTCCCACACAGCAGTGCCCCTTAAGTAGCACACAGGACGTGTATTAAGTCCTTTGCATTGAACACTGGGAATGGCTGCTAGGGTGCTTATTGGGAGTCAGTGGGGAGGGTGATTTATTTACATTATAGGTGGTCAGTACACAGGAAACCAACTGGTTGATAAGGATACCATGGGGAGGAGGATGGCTGTTTTTGAACTGGTTGCCAGAATTGGAGGGCATTAGGTGTGGGTCAATGGGTGGGGGTCAGCCTTGGTCCCCTAAACCACCAACTTGCGTGTAATACAGTATTGTCAGCCCCAGTGACTGTAGTGGGACTGCAGTGTGTGGGGGTCCCTTCTGAGACAGTGTGGATACAAAGGTTTCTGTTCTTGTACCTCCACACCTGGGTGCCTGTACTAATAAAAAAAAAAAAAAAAAAGGAAACAAGCAAACAGAGTGGAACTCGATCTCTCTTGTGGTTAGGTTCTTCAGACACCTCCCGGCCCCCAGCATATGGGCCTGTGTGGCTAGGGCTGTTTCACATGCCAAAGAATATTAGTCAGTCACCTTGTAGTATCCAACCCATGTTGTTTCAGGTAGAAAACCAACCTGCTATTGGTCAATCAGGGTATGTATGAGCATAGAGAGACAGTGGGCCAGGAGTTGGGCAAACAATTTGCATTCTGCAAGGATTAAAGAGATAGGCTAGTAACTGGCACATTTCTCCAAGTCTTTTCCCAGTTTGTGAATCAGCATGACCATGGCAAAGGGCCAGGTTTGACCGGCCTCTGAGAGGACATCCAGAAGTGGAGCTCACAAGATATCCTGGAAATTAATGTAAACATCCATAAGGAGCCCTTCATCATCCAGCTCTTTCCCAGTTTGGGCCCCGAGGGAAGACTCACACATTTCTTCCTGTGTGATCGGTCTACATTGGAATGATTGCTGTGCTTGGTCCATAAATGGCAGTGGTAAGGTGCTAGTGAAGCAATCATAAGCTGTTTTTGAGAACTGGGTTTCTGAGGCGTATTGTCTCATAACATTTATCAAGTATCTTACTACTGAGCACAAGTGTTGTATGTAGCTGGTCAGAGCTATCCATTATGGCTACTATTTTAACTTTTTCTGCCCTGTTTTTGAGTTGCTATGAAAGGAGGCATCCCAGTTTTTCTCTACCCTCACAGTATATTTGTATATATACATGTATATGTATGTATATTTTATACAGTATATTTCTACCACTGCCTAAATTATTTATTTTCCCTCCTACCTCCTTCCACCTCCTCTTCCCTTTTTTGCTCCTCCGTCATTCCATACCTCTTTCCTCCCTACCACCTTAACACATCTTCATCATCACTCCACTACTTATACCACCTTGTCCTCCCTACTCTCCTCCACCTCTCCTTCTCCCTCACCCTCCTCCCTTTATTCCACTTTGACTACATAGCTATTCTTCCCTTTCTCTCCTATCTATCCCCTTCCTACCCCAACTCTGCTTGCCTTCTCCCTCCCCACAATTTTCTCCTCCTTTCCCTGTCCCTCTCTACTGGTACGAGAACTTCCTTCTTTCTTTGACTCAGGCACAATCCAATTATCTGCCTATGTTGTTAGTTGTACAATTCTCCTTTTTAAACAAGCATCCTCATGTTGTTACCGATACTTAGTGAAACGTTTACCTTTGTTTTGACTTTACACCCTGTACATGCTTGGATTGTATAACTATTGTTAGAATTTATGCCTGGAGACAGTTTTTAATTGTTTCTTGCTGTATCTGTAAGTGTGGAACATACAGAGGATTGTGTATGAGCAGGCATACACAACAAAGGTATGCTTGCATCAAGAGGTTTCCTTGGTGACAGTAGATCTCAAGAGTGCAGCTCGAGAGGTCTCCTGTCACCAAGGAAACCTCGAGATTTCAAGCATACCCTTGTCTGTGTATGCCTGCTCATACACAATCTTTTATAGTGTATGAGAAGGCACTCACATACAGTGGCATTGTGATTAGCGAAAATGCTTTTTTTCCCCTTCAAATAAACAAGTAGCCTAGGGAGAGAGACACGCAAAATGGTCTTATCTGTCACTGTTTTCAGGGCATCCACTCGGAGGTCTGCTTAGCTCTGGCAATGGTTGGCATGACTGAGGAGACTTTAGCGCGAGCACTGATTCGATGTTGTGCATTAGTAGTGACATCTTCAGTGAAGCACAATGGAGTTTCACATCACTACTAACGCACAACAGCCTGATTCCAGTCATCGATTTCTATACACAACAGTACTCTCTCATACACTATATCTGTATTCTTGCTTGTGTCATACTTGACGTGGAACCTATGAAATAACTTTCTGCTCAAAGGTGTTAATCCAAGATCTCTCAATAAATAAATATATGTGGTGCAAGTGAAAGAGTGTAAACTCTGCCTTTTAGTGGGGGCTGATTACTTGTATAGTGGGATAATCTCTGCCAGGAGGGTGTGGCTGTCTATGAAGGAGTCACACTATTTATTTTCTAAATCCTTTAGATGCATTTGCATGGACTCAGATTCTCTGTTTTTGTCTTTTCAAATCTGTGGAATAGCCAATACAATTTCCCCATGTGTAGGCCTTTATTGCATTCCAGTGGAATGCAGCTGAGGTGGCACCTACCTTATTTAAGTTAAAGTAAGATTCCAGGTCTCCCTGAGCTTATCACAGAAAGCATTATCTTTGAGTAATGAGACATTCATGCAGCAATTTTTGTTGGGAGGGCCAAGTTGCATGGAGAGTAGGAATGTGAAGGCTATAGGCACATGATCCAAAATGAGAATGGTGTCTATGGTGGCTTGTGAGACATCTTGCACCCCATTGTTTGGGAAGGAGGAGCAGGTTGATCCTGGAGAAGACCTTGTATGGCTGTGGAGTTTATTAGCCACCAAATGTTGACTAACCCATGGTCCATAAACAGAGACTGTAGGGCGTGTGCCACCAGGGAGCTGGACCCTTTGGAGGTGTGCTTCTGTAAGGAAACTCATTTGAGACCACATTCATGTCTTCCCTTACCAGTAATGCCTTTGACCCTACTTGATGAGATAAGTCACTTTTCGGAAAAAGGTACCGTCTTGTTCAGTTTGAGGCCTTGTCATTACACATAGTGATCTCTTGTCTATTCAAGGCACCCTTCAAAATTACAGATCTATTATATTTGTCCCTATGGTGGTATCATGTTTGAAATCTACATTTTGATGACATAATATAGCAACCCCTCTACTCTTTGTATTATCAGTACTGCAGAATACCTGTGAGACTCATCTGATTTTTAGTTTTGCAGATTCTGTGGGGGACAGGTGGGTCTCCAGTATAAAGGCTATATCTGCATTTGGTGCTTTGAGAAGGTCTAAAATATTTTTTTGCAATTAGTGATATTTCTCAGGTGCCCACATTGCTCTTCAGATATTGACCCCCACACAGCCCTACTTCCTCGCTTTCCACCAGGACTTTTGCCAGTGTGGCCCGGATCTTCGGCAGGGTGCAGGGCTCTGGGTGGTCGGGATCAGTGGCAGCTTGGACAGCCATTTTTTTTTTTGTGCCCCCTCCTCCGCGCCAGATTTTCCGCCTGGTCACGGATCCCCCTGCTGCGGCATCCCCCCCCTTGAGCCATGCTCCCAGTACCCCCTGGCTTGCCCCCCAAGGCGGGGACGTGGCACCCTCGGCCCTTAGGGTGCCATAAACATTGTAATAGGCTGGGAGCCATGTTCTTTGGGGGAGCCCATTGCAGCCCGAGGGACGGGCATCATAGAGGCGTCGGAGGTGGATGGAGTTTTTCCCCCTTTAAGGGGGGCGGGAGCGTGCAATGACGCCAGTGTCTGCCCCGCCCCATCTGACGTCAGGCTCTGAGTGCTTGGGGTTCTCCCGGTCTCCACCAGGAGTCCACCGTGCACCGGCAACTCACCACACCCTCCCCCCGGAGAAGGACAGCAGTCGTGAGACGCTCGATCCTTCTCCCCCGGCCGGCCCTCTGGCGACCCGAATCCGTTCCCGAACCCGGGTCGCCGGCGTCGCAAGCGGAAATCCAACTGCTGCGCCGGCGGGCCAGCTGGACAGCCATTTGTTTTCTAGGTTTCAGCATGCAATGCTACCCAGATGTCTGCATGCACACTTCTATGCATGGAGCATGGGCAGCTGCCACTCTTTCCCCTGTGCTGACAGTCTCAGCCTGCCTCACCTCCAGCCAGTGCTAAGGGTCATGCGAACACTGGTAACTGAAAACCTCCCTCCCTGGGAGAGGAGAGCAGTCCTCCAGATGCACAATCCTCTCCCTCCCTGGCTGGCCCCTAGTGACCCATGTCCACATCAGAACCCAGGTCGCTGGCATGGCGTGAGGTGTTTCATCAAGTTTTAAATTGATGTTAAAAAACATATTTACTTTCACTTGCCTTCCCAGATTGTTCTTAATTAATTTATTATGGTTGTTTTATTCTGGTTATTACATTTGTGTTTTAAAGTGTACAGTGCCTTGATATTTGAAAGGCGCTATATAAATAAAGTTTTGATTGATTGATTGATTGATCCAGTGCCTCAGCCCTCAGTGCTACCGGGCCAGCCCTGAAGGTATAAAATACTCCTGTGCTTAATACAGACATAAGTCCCTTTAACATTCCAGGATACAAACTTACAGCCAAACCTACCCATCAAGGGAGTAGGGCAGAGAGCAAAGGGATCTGCACCCTGAAGTGTTCAAAAAATTTAACTTTGCAAATGAGAGAATACGAGCCATAACAGGTGGCAAAGACTGGACAATTGATTCGACAATCGACAAATCTTTACCCTTGAGATTGCCAAAGCTCATAACACTGAACCTTTTATACCAACGAGTATACAGCTTTACAAAAAGTAAATAAACTGTTGGTAAACTGTACCGAATAGGTACGGAATCAATTGTTCTGTATCCCTTTGGTGCATGTCCCCATTACAGCCTTTATCCAACTGACCTTAGTTACTTGTTGACAAAGTCCTTGGACTGTTGTATTTAGACTGGCTGCATGGGTTGAGCTGGTAATGAGTGGCTTAGCCCTATCAAGGGGAAGGGGACCTCTTCTCTGGAGCATGAACTAAACTTCAGCCCTGTGGAAAGAATACCCAAAGAAGAGGTATTTAAATCTTCCTCATGTGCTAGCATAAATGTTGTGGAGGTGGTATGTGCCATACTTAATTTGAATGGGGTATATCCTGTCACTGTGCACTGACCCCTCTTGCATTGGGATGGTCTGAGGGAGTTAAAGGCATAATTACTGCAGAACTAGATGTCAGGATTATAGGTTAAGATTATTGGGCATGGCATGTGGTAATGGGGAATAGAAGATGGCTACTATTCTCATGGCTCCTCTACAACTTTCCCAACTGGGGTGAAGCACAACTATAGATCTTTTGGCAATTGAGGATAGCGAGACCAAACAAGAGGCTCACTGGGTGTTACACCCAGGTATCTGGCTTGGAATGAGAATGGGGGGGGGGTGGAGAACACCTCTTGGGTCACCATTCTGCCTATCTTAGCAGAAGGAAACTTATGGCCTCGAGAGTAGTCAAGAAAATATGACCATCTGCACTGGTAAGTCTGTGCATAAATCCCTCTTTGCAGACTGCTCCCACCCCAGTCCTCTGCACAATAATGATCTCAATATGCCAGGCTGTTATGCTGCAGGAATATATAAACTCCTCAGTGCCTTAGTTATACTGCAGGTCTACCTTAGATAGGAAGTAGCTGTGATCACGTAATTAACCTTCTTCCACAAGCGTACCCTGTAACCTATTCCTTCTTCACACACCCCATGCTTCTCCGTATGCCTACCCTTTTCAGCTTCCAAGGCTTACCTCACCACCCAGAATCCCCTTTGGGTCTGCATTCTGCCCTGTGGAACTCCTGCAGAGGCTCCCAGGTAAGACGTCACACTCCTGCTTTGTGGCACTCATGCTTCAGTGTTGTTCTGATCTGGGGTCATTTGGAACTCTGGGAGTTTTGAATAGACTACAGCCACCCTATAGGTGGGGTGCGGCCACGTGGTCAGGGTGATCACCAATAGTACTGGAATTTACCACCCTTGTCCCTCCCTCTGTCCCCCTTCTCCCTCTTCCCCTCCATCTCACAGAGGAATCAGTCCCATATTGCAACAAACTCACAACTTTAAAACAAGTAAGCATTAGAGAAAAAAATTCAAACAAAATGCACTTTTTGCACTTACTTATCCCTCACATAGCTGGCATCTCGCTCTGTGGTTTGTGTCGTGACTGTGTCCTGTACCTCAGCCTGCATGCAAATGTGTAGTTCCATCTCATGAGTGGCTGAGTTTTTTGTCAGTCACAGTTCTGGCTCCCAGATTCATACAAAAATGGCACCAAGCATTCTGCCAACTCCCAGAGAGCTTCAGGATCCTTTTAGGACCCCACAGATTCCGGGTGGCTGAACTCTGATATCAAGGGTCAGCAAGATGGCAACTTTCATGTTGTTTACATACTTCAGTACCTCCTGCTGCTTTCACACAGTTCCTTTACTCAAACACTGAATTACTTTACCAAACCCCAGGTACTGAACGGTGGTGGTTGCAGTGCACCCACATTCACAATAATGTTGTCTTAGCCTACTGTACTTCGTAAGTCATTTTATTTTCACCACCAATGCACCAAATGAACAGGGCTTAATTTATTATTTATTTATTTGAAATGCTTGACCAGGAATGGCATACTAAGTTAAAATAACTCATTCCCAGATGCATCCTGGATGGAGATGGAGATTAGTGCCCAAGAGGTGGATAAGCCGGAAAGGGGCAAAATTCAGCAGAAGGGCAGACAGCAAGGAGAACCAGGGATAAATGACAACCAAGGAAGGGGCTGGAGTAGAACAGTGAAACAGTCTAGGGAGGTCAAATCATGGAAAGCCATGTGTGCAAATGCCAGGAGCCTTAGCAAACAAGATGGAAGATTTGGAGGCTGTCATGGTGCAGTCAGACCTGGACATTGTGGCCGTCACTGAAACCTGGTGTAATGATAACCACAACTGGGAGATGGCCATACCTGGCTACAACATATTTTTATTTTATTTATTGAATTTTGTTGACCGGGTAGGCCCACTGGGCCCCGGAGGTCCCTTTTTCAGGGGCGACCCGGGGGTTAAAATAACATACAAGTAACAGAACAGTACAAGTTGATAGATGACATATTGTGTTACAGAGCTGGATTACATAGGGTTACAATCAGAGTAGGAAGAGTTGGAACATACAGTCAGAGAGACCTCCAGAGTAGGAAATAAAACAACATGTTGCATGCACATAAACAAGAAGATCTAGGAGAGCACGGGATAACAGCTCGTTGCTAGGAGTCAGGTCACCTTCCTAAGAGGGATCAGGGGTGTCGGAGGTCAGGTCCTAAGGCATTGCAAGTACTCCTGTTGAGCAGGTGGGCTTTGAGTTTGGATCTGAAGCAGGGGCCCGACCTGCCTCCCTACCTCCTGTGGGAGGTTGTTCCAGCTGGAAGGGCTGTGAACCGAAGGATCTGGACCCAGCTTTAGTCCTTGTTTTAGGAACCATGAGGAGAGTTTGTCCTGAGGTGCGAGGCTCCTATGAATGGACTTGACCGTGATTAGCCCTTTGAGGCTAGGGGAGGAGAGGGGCCCAGTAACTTTGAAGCCAGGCAAGAGTTGGGTAGATGAGGCGGGCTTCCAGTGGCGGCCACCTGAGCCTGGCCTGGGCCTCACAGTGGTGTGTTCTAGGGTGGGACATTGTGGCAAACCCAGCGATCTTGTTGTATAAGGTCTGGAGCCGCTTAGTTCCGTAGAGGCCACACTGTAGAATGGAGGCTGCATAGGTGAGCTTAGGGAGTAGGGACGCTGGTTGCAATGGCAACCCTGGCTCACGGGATAATCTGGTCCTTTAATCTATAGAGGATGCCGAGTTTCACATGGATGGCTTTGGTGAGTTGGTCCACGTGATTTTTTAGGAGAAGCCCTGGTCAATGGTTAGACCGAGGTACGTGGTGGGTAACCACCTCGAGTTTGTCTCCCTCTGGACTGCAGTTGAAGGAGCATCGAACGCTCAGATGCCAGGGATCTGGGCCCAAACAGCATCGTCTTGGTTTTGCTGGTGTTTAATACCATTTTGTTCAATGTGAGCCAGTCCTCCATCTGAAGGATGTCCTCTTGAGGCAATCTTCAATTCCTTTACATCAGGAGGCTCAGTAAATGACAGCATCGTCCGCATATTGGATGACGCTGCTGCTCCACAGTGTAAGTGCAGGTCATTTATGAATAGGGTGAAGAGAAGCGACAGGCTGACCCCTGTGGTACACCCTCTTTGAGCGGTAAGAGTGTCTGTGAAACATTGTCCCTCCACCTGACCTCTGGTTCGGTCAGTGAGGTAATTCTCAAACCAACCTAGTGCATGGGTGTCCAGGCCTATAGCGCTCATTTTATGCAAGAGGAGATTATGATTTACCAAGTCAAAAGCTTTGGAGAGGTCAATAAATACCGCGCCTGTACTGGCCCCTGAATCAGTATTGCACAGGACATCCGCTGAGAATTTGGTTAGGGCAGTATCTGTCCCATGCTTGGCTCTGAAGCCGTGCTGAGACGAGGAGATTACCTGGTGTGTTTCCAAGTATTCGCGAGGTTGGGAGTAGACTAGCTTCTCCTGTATTTTCGCTATTGCAGACAGCAAGGAAATAGGCCTATAGTTCCCTATAGGCTCAGTAGGCCCTCCCTTGTGAATGGGAATCACTGTGGCCTGTTTCCATGGTTCGGGGACCAACCTCCAAGAAGGACCGGTTTATCAGCCAGGTTAGTGGCTTCGCTAGAGCTGGGGCCCCTTCCTTAAGGATTCTTGGCTGGATCCCATCAGGGCCTCCAGTGCCTCTCGCCTGTAGGGATTTAAGGATAAGCAGAACTTCCTTTACCTTAACCATCCACAGATGAAACTGTGGGTGGTCAAGTTCACGGGGCAGAGGCTCATATGGCTTATGCCCGTTGTCTATGTGCCCCACCTTGTATGCATCCAGATTCGTAAAGTAGTCATTTAGGGCCTCCTGCGATGGGGCCCCTCATCAAGTACTTGCCTGCTCACCAGATAGGGATGTTGTGGATTTTGTGACCCTTTAGGAGTTCATTAATATCGACCAGAAGAACCTAGGGTTTCCCAGGTTAGTTGGAGATTAGAGATATAATCTTTCTTAGCTTTTTATGTTCTGTTTGCATTGGTTTCTCAGGGCTCTGTATCTGACTAAGTCCTCAGGAAGATTAGTTCTCCTGCACTTTTTCCAAGCTTTGTCCCGGGTGGTCATCTGGGCTTTTAGGTGGGGAGAGATATTCAGAAGAGACAGAGCAGGCAGGAAGGGAGGAGGAGTGGCACTGTATGTGAAAAATGACATAAGGGCCACAGAGATCCAGGAGGAACAAAATTGGGGAGAGATACTGTGGGTTAAGCTGGAAAGGAAAATGGGGACAGCCATCCGCACAGGTGTGGTCTATAGACCACCAGCCCAGGAGGAAGAAACAGATAGGGAGCTGATGCTAGCCATCCAAAGGATGGCAGACAAGGGTGAGGTAGTACTGGTTGGAGACTTCAATATTCCAGACGTGGACTGGAGCATCCCAGCAGCAGCATCAACTAGGAGCAGATTTATCCTGGACTCCCTTCAGGGTGCCTTCCTCAAGCAACTGGTCATGGAACCAACTTGGCAGAAGGCCATACTGGACCTTGTGCTCACAAACAGGGACAGTGTGATGGGGTAACAGTGGGGGAGCACCTGGGAAACAGAGACCACCAGTCATTGTGGTTTGAAATCACAGAAAGAGCAGAACCAAACCACACAAAAACACGTATCCTGGATTTTAGGGGGCAGACTTTGGGAAATGGGGAGATACTTGAAAGAGGCATTAAGGGGAATGAGACAGGAATCAGGGGTTGAGGAACAGTGGGAAGTATTTAAAATGGGGATTACAAGAACAACAAAATTATGCATTAAGCAGGTTAGCAAGAGGAAAAGGAAGCAGAGACCATTATGGTTTTCCAGAGGTAGCAAAGAAAGTGAAAGCCAAAAAGATTGCATTCAGGCAATACAAAAAGACACAGGCAGAAGGGGATAGGGAGAAGTACCAGGAGAAGCAAAGGGAGGCAGGGAGGTCAGTAAGGGAAGCCAAAACTCAGACAGAAGAGCACATTGCAAAATCAGTGGGTAGAGGGGACAAAACCTTTTACAGGTACATAAGTGAAAAAAGAAAGACAAAGGGAGGGATAGTGAGACTGAAGGGGGAGGATGGGGCCACGTGGAGGATGACAACAGTAAAGCTGACATATTGAACAGGTATTTCTACTCAGTCTTTACTGAGGAAGAGGAGGGTAATGGGTCTGAAGGGAGTACAAGGGGTGAGAATGGTGCAGAAATGGACACAAGTCCCTTTTCCATGAGAAAGGGTCCTGAAGGAACTGGAAGTAATAGGAGTTGATAAAGCAATGGGGCCAGATGGGGTGCACCCCAGGGTCCTTAAAGAACTAAGAGAGGTGGTGGCTGAACCTCTGGCTATCCTGTTTAGCTGATCACTGCAAACAGGGGAGATACCCAAAGACTGGAGGACAGCAGATGTAGTCCCTTAAACAAAAGTGGGAACAAAGAGGAAGCAGGGAACTACAGACCAGTCAGCCTCACCCGTAGTGGGAAGATCATGGAAGCACTACTGAAGGAGAGATTGGTGGAACATCTGGTTGTCAATGGACTTCAGGACCCAAGGCAGCATGGTTTCACCAGGGGGAGGTCATGTCAGACCAACCTCGTTGAATTTTTTGACTGGGTGACTAGGGTGGTGGATCAGGGGAGGCAGTGGACGTGGCCTATCTGGACTTCAGCAAGGCCTTTGACACTGTGCCACATAGAAGACTATTACACAAACTGGGGAATATGGGTGTGGGCAGGACAGTAGTGTAGTGGGTAGGTAACTGGCTGGGTGGCAGGACACAGAGGGTGGTGGTAAATGCTGTCACTCCACAGAGGAAGAGTGACCAGTGAGGTACCACAGGATCAGTGCTGGGACCGTCCTATTCAACATCTTCATCAGTGACATTGCAGGACTTAGAAGGCAGAATTTCACTGTTCGCTGATGACACAAAGCTCTGTAACAGAGTAGACACACCAGAGGGTGTAGACAGAATGAGAAGGGACCTGCAGAAACTTGAAGAATGGTCAGGGGTTGGCAGTTGAAATTCAATGCAAAGAAGTGCAAGATAATGCATATGGGGCACAAAAACCCTGGCACAATATATCAGTTGGGGGGTGAGGATATAGCACGCACCAAGCAGGAAAGAGATCTTGGGGTTATCATCTCTGATGACCTCAAGGTAGGGAAACAGTGTGACAAGGCAGCAGGTAAAGCAAATAGGATGCTGGGATGTATAGGCAGGGGCATCACCAGCAGGAAAAGGGAGGTCATAATTCCACTATACAAGACACTAGTGAGGTCCCACCTGGAGTACAGTGTACAGTTCTGAAGACCATACCTACGTGAGGACATAGACAGGGTAGAGAAGGTTCAGAGGAGGGCAACAAAGATGGTGCATGGATTGCATCACAAGTCCTATGAAGACAGGTTTAAGGAACTGAACATGTACTCCTGGAGGAGAGGAGGAGAGAGGATATGATGGAGACATACAAGTATCTTACAGGGAGGAACAGGGTGCAGGAAAACACTATTTTAAGCGAAAAGATGTTCCAGGACTAGAGGGCATGGGATGAAGTTGGAGGGAGGACGATTCAGAGGAAACATGAGAAAAATTTCTTCACAGAATGGGTGGTGGACAAGTGGAACACCCTGCCAGAGGAAGTGGTGGGGCTGAAACAATCACAGGATTTAAGAATGCATGGGATAGACATAAAGGAATTCTGGAGGTCAGGGGTAAGGGGCAACAGACTTCTAGGAAAACAAACTGAACTTACAAGCTCAAATGGGCAGACTGGGTGGGCCATAGGCCCTTATCTGCCGACACTGTCTATGTATCTATGTATCCTGGGGAGGGGGAAAGGAGGTAAGTACAATTGATTTTACAGCAAAACAAAACAAAGCTCCACAAAATAAACATTCATACAGCGATTAAAATAACAGTGAAGCAGCTATGTACAATAAGAAAGTACAGTATGTGTACTAGACAAAATGCATAGGAAGTAGATATTGATAGCAAGGTTAGCCATAGAAGGCATATCCCTTAGTAACAGTATTTTCAAACCGCTGGTTATACAAAGGGATAGTTACATCAAGGACACTGCTCACTTCCTGCATAAACTTTCTAGTTTTAAGGACTTACCACATGATACCCTTTTAGCCACAATGGATGTAACCTCCCTCTACACTAATATTCCACACACAGATGGCATTTCAGCCTGCCTCAAATACCTGCATGACAAAGAATTGGACCCCAACATTGACCCTGGAGTTGTGGGTAAACTCACTGAATTCATTCTGACACATAACAACTTCAGCTTTAATGGTAAACATTATGTTCAAACTATGGAACCGCAATGGGAACCAGGATGGCTCCTCAGTATGCTAATCTTTTATGGCGTAATTTGGAGGAGGATTTTCTAAGGCACTGTACACATAAACCACTCCGCTTATTTCTGTTACATTGATGATTTGTTTATAATTTGGACAGAGGGCACTGACACACTTAAAGATTTTCACCAGGAACTTAATAACCTCCACCCAACTATAAAGCTTTTACCTAGAATATTCTGCCACAAGTGTACATTTTCTGGATACCACTGTCACTATTAAGGATGGTACCCTACATACCTGTCTTTACAGGAAACCAACAGACAGACAGAGATACTTACACAAGAAAAGTAATCACCCGAGCCACACAAAGAAATCTGTTATATATAGTCAAGCACTTCGGTATCACCGCCTCTGTTCAAATGAGGAAGACAGAGACACACATCTGGCGATGTTGAAAAACACCTTTATTGAGCAGGGACACTCATCCAGGGAAATTGACAGAGCAGTGGAACGTGCAACACAGGTCCCAAGAGAACAGCTACTGCAATATAAGGAATGGATGACTACCAACAGAATACCCTTAGTAGTCACATACCATCCTGACCTTGAACTCCTACGTAAGATTATTATTTATTTATTTATTTATTTTAACATCAGTTTAACAACCTTTGAGCCAGAGGCTCATTTACAAAGGTACCTCGTCAAGAAGGGAGACAAAGACATACATATAATAGACAAATGCAATACAGCACAGCAAAAAAGGCACAGGCAGGTACATGTGAGAGAGTGCCCCATGTTTCCGCCCGGTTTCGAACCGGGGACTTTTCACATGTGAGGCGAACGTGATAACCACTACACTACGGAAACTCAAGATAAAGGATCTCCATCCAATAATTAGTGAGGATGAAACCCTTAACTGTATTTTTCAAGAACTACCACTACTATCTTTTAAACAACCACCTAATTTAGCCAACCTGATTATTAGGAGTCAACTTGAACCGGAACTGAATACCATGACATCATATGGTACACGACCGTCATCAACGCACATGTAAGACATGTAACCTCATTTCCACTTCAGACTGTGTGGTTACATCACAAAACAGACGATTCAGGATACAGGGGAATTATACATGTACATCAAGTAATGTGGTCTACTTTATCCAATGCAAGAAATGTCCTCGCACAGGTTATGTGGGGGAGACAAGCTGACAACTCCGCACTAGAATGAATTCACACAGACATTCTATTAATCACAAGATGATTGAGAAACCAGTAGCCCAGCACTTCTCCCAGGATGACCACTCAATATCAGATATGTCTGTGATGGTCTTAAAGGGACATTTCAACAGTACACAACAGAGACGGGCTTCTGAAATTAGACTTATTTTACTTCTCAATATGGTGGCGGATGGATTGAACATTGATGTTGGTTACATGACACATTATTCCATTTAAACTTACACAGACCTTTACTTTAAAAGATGGACATACACACTTTAGTTCTTCAGCGGGCCTTTGATTTTGTAAGTTTATAGTTATCTACATTGTTGACTTCTCACCTTAACACTGTGGTGAGTGCGTTTGAGTGTGTGTGTGTATACTAATGTATGTATGTATGTGTGTGTTTTGTGTGTGTTTGGTGTGTGTTGTGTTTTTGTGTGTTCTGGGTATGGTGTGTGTGTGTGTTTTGTGTTTGTTGTGTGTGGTGTGGTGTGGTGTGGTGTGGTGTTGTGTGTGTGGAATGTGTTTGCTATATTTGTTGTGTGTTGTGGTTGTGTGGGGTGTGCAGGTGTGTGTGTGTGTGTGTGGGGGGGGGGGGGGGTGTGGTGTATGTACACACGTATGTGTGGGTGGAGCGTGGCATGGGGCAATTGTTATGTGGCTAGAACCCTTAGTTTTCACATATAGTGTGCATTTATTTCCTTCTATTTGTTGTCAGTGGTTGGATTACACACTGTCACATTTTTAACTGCTCATATTAAGATGCATATCTCATTTACTTGGGGGTTCATAAAAGGTGTAATTCCTTTGGGTTTTCATTTAGATTGCTTAGACTGATTATGTGCATTTTTGTTATATACAGACTCTGTGTTGAAATCTGCACTTATCAGGCTCATGATCTCGTTTTCTTGGGGGTCCTTGACAACAATTTTTTTTTTTTGGCACTTACACTTACAAGTGATACTTTCATGCATCATGTTTATATGTGTAGGTTAATTTGAGGCTTGATTTCAACTTGCAGTTATACCTAATTTCAGGATTTTGTCTCTCATTATCTGTCCTTTAATATACCAGGACAATTGGAATGTAAGTTGTAAGCTCATCTTACATGTATTAGAGAGAATGCCACTCCAAGGTTGTTTTTTTTTTATTATTATTATCACTAGAATGCTTTCTTGGCATACTGAGACATTTTAAAATTTATGTGACAAGAACTCTCTGGCTGTAGCGATTCTTGATAACCTTTGCCCTTCTGAGGCTCCTCAGTTAAAGGCATACTGGTGTTAATTAGCTTCTCTGATGTAATCTTCTATTATGTTTTAAATGTATATGTTAAACCAATGAGAATTATTTCTGCTTTTTCTACATAATCTGGCATTAATAGTATGGGATATTTGAAAAAACTGCCACAAAGCTTCTGAAGAAGGACCTGGTTGGTTCGAAAGCTAAAGCACTTTGTTCTTTTCTGTAACATCCATGTTGGTCCAATAAAAGGTATCAAATCATTTGTTTCTGGATCTGTCCTTAGTAACAGAGAAATTAACAGTTATATAGGGGAGGGCAGTAGGGGGTAGAGTGCAGAGGAGAGCATAGAGAGGGAGGGAATAAAGGGGGAGTAGAGAACTGTGTGGAACTGAATAGGAGAGGGAGGAGTGGGAGTAAGGTAGAGACAGAGAGGCAAACCATCATCCCTCTGGGATGCAAACCCAAAAAGGACCAGACATGGCTGGGTGCATATAGGTTATCAGTGTCAGTGGCTCAGCAAGTTGCACTCTTGCCTCTGAGGCTGGAAGATCAGAAGACTGTGGGTTCTATCCCCACACCAGGCATTTGAGTTAAATCCTAATACTGACACTGTAGTGCAGCATGGGGGAAGGGGTACTGCACTCCTGAGGTGCCATCTTTTGGATGAAACATTAAACCGAGGTCACATCTGCCTGTTCTCGTGGTAGTTCAGGTGGATGTTAAAGAACCCAGGGCACTTCTCAAAAAGAGTAGGGGAAATTTTTATTAAACATAGAAATAGTGTGCAAACAAAACATCACACAAAATCGTAAACAAAATAAGTGAAACAGTATACATACAAGGTGACCAATAACCCTTTTTTCCTTTACATAAATAGAAAAGAAAACCTGAAATAAGAAATACCATTACAATTCCAACAATAGAAATTAATACGAGGCAAAGATGAAATTATAGATACTGTATATGAGACTTTACGGCTTCAACACGAAAGTAAAATACTAATCCTTAATTCATAATCCACCCACAATTCTTCCAATAAGCCTTGTGTACACTAGTGGAAAGTTTATTTTTTTAAGACTGGTAGATAGTTTGTAACTGAGATTGAATCTGACATGGTACTTGTGCTGCAGGATAACATTTTTGTTGCAACAAAAATGCACAGCGTACTTGCCATATATAGAACCTACAAAATGCAAATATAAGTCTTGGTGTACTCGGATGATATGTGGATAATACTGGAGGATTAATGCCATAAACTAAAATCTCATAGGAAAGGGCAGAAAGGTATTTTTCCTTCCATTTATGTAGTGGTAAGACCCAGAGAGATGCACTCTAAGGACATTCTATTAAAAAATGATGCATGGTCGCAATAGTCCCAGAACAAGTGTTCCGAAGGCACATTCTTTCCTCTATAGACTTGTGTTTGTGATTACCCTGAACACCAAGACGACCATGACAAGATAGCCACGTGACATCCCATAATCTCAAGGGGATTCTATGATCGGTGAGCTGCGGGAATATTACTTTAGAATCTAGATCAGACCCTTGCATGTCCTGAAATAATGGTTCTTCTGAAAAACTACTGCCCAATATGTAATGATACATCTGTTTTCTAGTTGATGTAAGTAGTGTATTCGGGGTAAAATGCCATGATCATAATTTGAGGAAAGCAGGTAGCAAATATGGTAAGGTTTTAAACTTCCTACAATTTCTGGGAACTTCAAAAGGTGCCTGGTTCCAAACTGAAAGTAAAGGGACAGCTGATTGTTTAGCTATGGAGTACCAAAAGGGGAGAGAGATATGCAAAATATTCAATATTCCATGTGTAACGAATAAACTGTGAAAAAATGCTATTGGATTCAGCATCTGCACTCCCCCAAAGCAGTAATCAGGGTATATATATAAAGCCTTTTAATGGGGTTTAATCTGCTACTCCAGAATCCCTGGAAAAGCACATTATAAACTTTAGTTTCTAATGAAAAGGGTAAAGGGTAAATAGAAGCCACATATAAAAACTAAGATAATACAAAGGTTTTTAACAAATATACCCTTTTCCTTTTAGAGATGGGCTGACCTTTCCAGGAAAACACTGTTCTATCATCTTTTCCAATAGCTACTGTCCAATTGCATTCAGCATCATCATCACTGCCTATAAATAATCCCAAACTTTTAGTAGGTCCAGAAACAACAGGTATCCCAGCAAACAGGGTGGGTTGTGCAGGTGCTGCCTCAGGTGGTAAGTAGAGGACTGAGCTTTTATTATAGTTTAATTTTGACCCAGACAAGTCCTCAAATTTAGTGATGATTGCTGTCAGATCAGATTCATTATGGAAAGGGGTAGTACAGAATCATAAGTCATCTGCATATGCTGTAATAACTGGAAGTGGTAACCCCATAGACAAGGTTATGCGGGGAATATTAGGATGCTGCAGAATCTTCCTTAATAATGGATCAATTTGAATTGTATAAAGAAGAGGGCTAAGGGGGCATCCTTGTCGTACTCCCTTCTGCCCCAGAAAGGGGGACCCTGGGGAACCGTTAATATGAGGGGTAATCTAAGCAGTGTGATATAACAACTTGACCCAAAGAATAAATATCGGTGGAATATGGTAATGAAGTAAAACCTGAAATAGATATGAATGATTTACCTGGTCAAATGCCTTTTTTGGTCTAGTGAGATTAGCATGGAAGGATTATTTATAGTGGAAGAATAGGCAATATCCCTTAATAGAGATAGGTTGTGCTTTATCGACCTGTGGGGGACAGCACACGTCTGTGTCTCAGAAAGGAGGTGTGGGGCCACTAAAAGCAGTGTGCTCAATAAAACAGAAGTGATGATTTTATAGTCTACATTCAGCAGACTAAGGGGTCTCCAGTTTTTTATATCCGTTTTGTTTCCTTTCTTAACTAGTAAAATCATAATGGCATCAGAAAAGTTCTTTGGGATCGAATGTGAAAACAAAATACTATTAAATACTATTGTTAGAATAGGTGAAAATAGTTCTATGTAATGCTGATAAAATTCTGCTGTGAGGCCATCTTGGCCAGGGGAGGTATGTTTCTTTTGACTAGAGAGTGCCTGCCTAGTTTCTGCTACAGAAATTGGAGCAGTTAAAGAGGTTACCTGCTCCTGGTTGATATTTGGTGTAATAATATCAGTAAGGAAAGCAGAAGATCCTTTAGTGGGTGATGCTGTCCCAAACATGTGTTCTAAATATTTCTGTACCACACTTTTGATATGAGGTAGGGTAGTACAACAGTTATTTGTTTCTGGATCCAGTAGGTTTCCTATGTGAGTGGCTACAACTCTATCAGAACATCCCTTAAAAATGTCCAGAGAGGGCTTAGAGTTCTGAGTACCACATTGTGCTTCCAGTTTAAGAGACATAGCCCTATTGTACTGATATGTCTCCATTTGAGTTTTAAGTATTTTAATAGCCGGAGAATTATCCACCTGAGATTCATATGAAGATGAGATGAGATCTAAAAGTTTTTCTCAATTTAGTTTATGTGAGATAAGCTGATATAGCTTTATTTCTTTCCTTGCGTTGAAAACATTTCCTCAAGTCTAATTTTGTGTCCTCCCACCAACCCAAGGGAGAGCGGTATGCACCCAGAACAGTGCATTGGGCCCTTAAAAATTCTAAACCAGCAGTAGATATACCTGGGTCTGTTAGTACGGTGTTGTTCAGTTTCCACCTAGAAGTAGGAGGGTGAGGAACAGCGCCACCTGCTGGACTGCAGATTAGGGAAACTGCCATATGATCAGAGGTCTCACAAGGAATGACCTCAGCATGAGACACTGATGTTTTTAGATAAGAAAATATAATTGATCCTTGTGGCATGTGTGCCTCTATAATAAGTCTTCCGTCCCTTTGGGTGCATGGTGCAGAATCCGTCTTTCATGTTAGCAGTAACTAGTATTTTGTTGGGCAGCAGAACCCCCAAATATTTTCTTTGTTGTACTCCCTTTATCAATCTGAGACAAGCCGCAGTTAAAATCTCCCCCAACATATACCTGCCTAGAGGCATGTAAATAAGGTTGAATCAAGTGAAATAACTCTAATCTGGCAGCAATGCTCTGAGGGGCATGTACATTAATAATTCTAAGTTTTAATTGCTTAAAGAGATAGTCAATCATCATGGCTCACCCAGGGACTGTATCTAAGACTTTTGTTATATGAAAATTATACCCAGAAAAAAGAGTGCCAAACCATCACAGAGATGCTCTGCATGAATCCAGAAAGAAGGGCCTTTTGACTATGTTAATTTAGCCTGATTAATTTCATACTTTGTTTTCACTCTGGTATCCTGCAACAGGTATGTATCATGATGCAGGTCAGCCAGAAACTGTATAGTTGTAACTTGTTTTCTAAAGGACTTCATGCTGCATACATTCAATGTAAGGCAACATACGTTAATAGTAGCAAGCATGAAAATTCAGTCAAAAAAGGTCTAAAAGAGAGGAAAGCCTTAAATCATCTTTTTTGAGAATGTTTTTTTTTCTGCATTAAAAGGTTTACCCTGACTGGCTGAAGAGACTTCCATTTTAGAAGAGGATGCCCTAGAGGAATCGGAATCCTTGTCTTCTTCTTCAGAATCCCCCCATTGCTTATGTCTTTTTGCCAGGGCCTGAAATGTATTCCTGGTCAGAATAGTCTTCCTAGGAGTGCAGGCTTATGACTTTCTTTTCCCCTTGCATCTCCGACAGCTCTGAACTGGGGTAAACTCATGATCTATGGGTGGGGGTGTTGCATAGATTCCTGATCTGGGACTGTCTCTGATGCAGAACCTTCTGCTCTGGGTCTTACTGGACTAGAAGTAAGGGGATTATTCTGTAAAGTGTCTGTTGGTACTGGGGGGTAGGGTCTGATCCAGAAGCTGAAGTGCCAGGTATCACTGGTTCCTGATGAACTGGAGTAGTTTCTACTAAAGAAGATATCTCTTCCCTGTGTTTGAGGGCCTGCACCGGTGAGTCAGAAATGAGAGCAACCTGGTCTTGTAGAGGATGATCCAACCTATTGTGATCCACCCAGGGGCACTGCTGGTAAGTGTGGTCCTCGCAGAGGTTGGAAAGCAAGGGGCTAGGGCTTCCAAGACTCACATGTTCATAAGTGAGATATAGAGTACAGTGGGGCTTATCACAAGTATAGATGAGGTGAGTCCTGGACCCATACTTATGGCAAGTTCGAGGTTGCCTGGGTAAAAGCAAATGCCCTTATCCCTTCCAATATAAAAGCTACTCAGGAGATGTGAAATACCTTTCTCAGTTTGTTGCAACTGTACTTTAATTTTCCAGCCCCATGTCCATACAAAATCATCATCTTGGATTGGTCGTGGAGTATCAAAATATCACTCCATTGGCGTAGCCAGTATTGCATGTCTGCAATACTGACTCCTTCACTTCTAAACAAAAGAGCAATTGATTTTATTGTGGGTTTAGTGAGGGGAATGAGAAGGAAAGAGGCCCAAAGAGGAGAATTATTTTACCAGCTCATACTTAGCCCAAAGTGACTCTGAAATTGACACATTTTTAAAACTCAAATCATATGTAAGTTCCCCATGTACTTGTATGAAAGCAAACAATTCAGATGGACTTATACCTATAGTATCCTATAGCATGCTATGTAGGACTGTTTTCCTAGTTGGAGCAGTAGACACATCCAAGATATTTTAGCCAAACAGCTTTACAGCACTGAGTGGGCTGACCAACCGCAGCAAAAAGATCACTTAATTTAAATGTTTTGTCCATAATATTATTATTACCATCCTGAGGGTTTGATTCACTCAGTGGAAATGCTGGAGGTAGTTTGTCCTCAGAAGAAGAAGTAGTATCATTGTTTCGTGCATTGTTGGGGCCCATAGGATGAGAGGGAAGAGAGTCCTCTGTTGGTTGTGAACCAGATGCAGTTGCAGAGGGTGAGGCAGAGGCGTCCTCAGGAGCTGCGTTAGATCACTGCAGAGAAGAGGTATTCAGGTGGGAAGCATGTACTGATGTGTGCACTGCAGTGATTATCTCAGCAGCACTAACAGGTCTAGGGGAAGTCCAAGGATCATTCTCTATAGTGCACTGCCAGCCAGCAGCCTTTAGCACAACTTCAGGAGTCCAATTAGCGCTAAGGTCTGGCGTGTTTATGGTTGTCTGCCTGAGGTGCAGTGAAACAGGTCGTTGTATAGCCTCAGTACTGGGCAGTCCAATGGTGTTGAGAGGGAAGAGCAGTAACAACAGTTGATTCCACAGCTGCAGGATAAGTATCATCCGGATTATAAGTATTTGAAGAGGCACCCTCTTGCACTAGTTGCATCAGAAATTGTTTATGCATATCATAGACTTGCCGCAAGTGATCTTGAGATAAATTATGTGAAGATCATTAACACCATCTGAAGCAGTACCTTGTATATTTCTTCCTTCCTGCATAAGAGGTTCCATAGATGAGTTAGAGATATCCTCTGCAGCAGAAAACCTTTCTGTAGTAGATTCCAGAAAATTAGGTTCTACAGGGAGTGACTGACTAGAGGTAGACCTTCCAGCTCCTCCATCCACCTTCGATCCACCATCTTGGATGTCTGCCATCTTAGCAAATGGTTGACATGGGTACCCCTACTGGCGAGTAGGAGAATTTCCTGGTATCCTGGCCAAATTTCCCCAATTCAGCAAAAATACCACCACCAGATTAAAAAAAATCTGGCACAATTTCAGTTGGCATCCATCTGTATCCCCCTCCCCTGGGACGAGGCTGGAAATAGGCAAAAGATTGTCCTGTCCTCCTTTCTGGTCAAGAAAAATTAAAATAAAAAATACTTAGCCCATGTCCAGTTTCCTGGCATGCATAGAAGAAGGATAATCATAGGGAAGGGCAAGGAGTAGGAAAAGCAGGTAGGAAGGGGAAGAGGAGCTGGTAGGAATGGGAGGAGAGGGAATAAAGTAGAGAGGGAGAGACAAACCTTCATCTCTCTGGGATGCAAACCTCACAAGGCCCAGGCATGGCTGGGTGCACAACCAGCCCATGTACTGGTTTCCAGGCCTCAAGAGGAGAAGGATAGGAGTGGGAAAGGGCAAGGAGTAGGAAGAGTCAGGCGGGAGGGAGAAAGTAGGGCAGGGTAGGGCTATTAATAAGGGCATTTACAGGAGCAAGAGGGAGGGACAGCCACTAGGGCCTTTGCAGTGTACAGTAGCTAGTGCATCTAAGTCTTAATTCACAAGCTGTGGTTAGAAACATTAGTAGGTGCAAGGTTCGTGACATCAGCATGCATGGCACTTCCTCCCTCCCCACTGACAAGGTTGTTCAAGACACCTGTGTTTCAATGGATTTTTAAGTTCATGATGGCATTGCTACATGAATTAAGCCCTGTTCACTTGGTGCACTGGTGGTGACAATAAAGTGACCTATGAAGTATGGTAGGCTAAGCCAACATTATAATTTCTCCATTGGAATCATTTTATGAATGTAGGTGCATGCAACCACCATCATACAGTATCTGGGGTATGGTGACTTGATTTACAAAGCTAGCTTCACCGTATCTGAGGAACACTTAGTGAGGGAGTGAGCACTGATGAAGACTGTGGTTTGGGACTGCATTGCTTTACTTTTGACACTTCGCCATTTGTTAATTGCAATCCCGGCTGCATTGGTGATGTGACAACAGGCTGCTCGGTCCTCTTCAGGGGTGAGGGCATCCTTGTCACTGGCTGCAGGGAGCATGTATTATTGAAAGTTCCAATCCTTTTCACCTACACTCCAACATTAGTTCAGGTCATAGGTCACAGGCACACTGGTGGACTCACCCTGAGGCTCTGGTGACTCAACAGGTAAGTCCCACCTTTGGGATGGAATTAAATAGAGATACAAATGCAACGCATTATACTTGTCTGCACATCAGATAGGCAGCACCCTGATAGGGAAGCTAAATGTTTTAAGGGAGCAATAGGAGGAGGAGGAGGATGATAGACAAAGCTGGGGAGATGGGTTGTTACAGAGGGTCACCCCCTGATGGAGCTCTGTTTTAAGAGATAGCACTTTGCCTGTACATTGTGCACTTTGCTGTTTTGTTTTCAAATGAGCTGTTTTGCACAGGATGGAAACGTTTTTATGTACTGAACTTTAAAAAGCCTGATAAAGCCTTTAAAACAAAATGTACTTTCTATGAACTCAGTAATTTGGCTTCCAGCATTTTAGATTTATGCAAACTTTCTTTTGTGCAAGTCAGTCGTGTGTCCACAGGACATTTAACAGCTGCTGTCTTCCCCCAAGTGCCTATACACAGCTTTGTTTGCACACTGTTGGTATAATTCACTGTTTCTCAGAAAAGCCAAACCTGATTCTAGTGCACCACCCCTGCACCATGTGCACATAGTCTGCAGTTTGATGTCTGGCAGTTGTTTTTTTTTCCTGTTCTTTCTGTTCCAGAGCAGGATGCAATATATTTAGGTGTTTACTAAGGGCACAGTGATGAGACAGCCCAATTCAAATACTGCAGAGTAGTCGGAAATTAGTAGTTCACAGGCTGGAATGTTAAGTAATGCCTTAACTCCTTTGGAAAGTAAAGTTATTTACATTAATTTTCATTCATTTTTATTGGTTATACTGGAAAGTCATGTGAGCATTGCTGCCTGTTTACACAAGCATCCAGTTACATACAACAATCATGAGACATGACACAGGCTAAAACATTTAACTTAGAGCGAGGGTTAATACAATGGTACATAAAATCAGGATAATGTAGACTGAAGGGAAAACCATGAACTAGCCTTGGTGAATTAACAAATACAAGGTTACATTAAGTACTCAGTGAGGGTTTAACAATAATATGATATAACAATGGTAAACAAAAATTCTAAGTACAATCTAGAAACTAGCCTAGGTGGATTAACAATACTACAGGTGCTAGAAAGAGAGGGTAAGCGCCAGAGGTGTGTAACAGTCTGGGTGTACAAGTCAGCTTCATCAGTAAATCGGAGCACTGTTTAGTTCCATTGTACAGAGTTTATGGCAGACCTCATATGGATTACGGTTCTCCCTTCTGGAATCCTTACCTTAAAACTGATATAAAGCATACTGAGCAGGTCCAAAGGAGGCTTACTAAATCTACTCGCAGACTTAGCAATAAATGTCTTGACACTAGACTCAGTGAAACTAAGCTCCAGCCATTATTTTTGAAAAGGCAAAGGGGTGATCTGTTATTAATGTACAGACTGGTTCATAATTCCAGGCTGCTTAAGACATGTGGATTAACATTAGCCAATAAGAGAAATATAGGTAGACTTCATCCTAAGCAGTTAACCGTTGAATGGGCCAATGCAAAAAATTTGATAATTGTTTCAACATAAGAACAGCAAAATGCTGGAACTCTCTTCCTCAGTCTATTGTAAACACAGTTAGCTTTGCTTCTTTTAAATCCAATCTTGATTCCTGGTTATGGCATAATAATCTTGTATAATATCCCACTTTCACGGGAGGACAATCTCGATGGGCCTTGTGCCTTCTTTTGTCCTACACTACCCAGTAAACCCAATATCCCATACCTTGGGTGAAGGCACTGAGAAAGCTTTCTGATCCATGGTACTGGCTAGCTCTTGCACCCATCATTACTGAATATGCTGGGGTCTGTGCACCAGTCAGGATCAGGACTTTCAACTGTCTGTGGTGGGCTGTTTGGACTATTAGCCCTCTTATGCCCATCACTCACTTCTTCATCAGGGAAGGGACTCTAGCTGTGGGCAGGGCTTCTATATGGAGCAGACAGAGTGACTTTTGACACATTGCATGCAACCCAGCTGATCACCAGTGTTTATACTGTTGGATGTGCCATGGGTCTGTGAGCCAGTTGAGCTCCAGACCTACAACTGTCCGTGGCGGGCTCTTTGCACTATAAACCCTGCTTGTGTCCATCATTTGCTTTTCCACTTGGGAGGGAACTCCAGCTATGGGTGAGGCTTTCTGTTACATGTGTGCTCACTTCCCAGTGGTCCTCCACTGCAGTCCATAGCTAAAGGGCCATAACTTAAGAGCGTCACACTGGGGGCATCAGCAAGGAGCAACATTCGGCAGAAGATGCTGCACTCCAGGTTTTACATTCTTAAGTCTCATGGATTTCCATGTTCCAAATTGTGGTATGTTCTTGCAAGGTTTGTATTACTTCTGAAATTTGTAATGTTTGTTTGCATCACTATACTTCATCATCTGTGGATGCTTGTCCTCCACTTCCACCTTTGTACCTTTGTGTTCAAGTTAATCCCTTCATTATAGTAGTGTTTACCAACTCTGTTTTGGTGCACTGTTTTATGCTGTTTAATTGTGTTTAGTCTACTTTTATGTAACTTTATCTTTTCAATAGCACTTATGAACAACATAATAGCACTTCAGTGTTCAATCTACTGTAATTTTGTTATATGCCTTACCCTACTGTATGTGTAAATCCTGTATCTCCAGACATTGCTGTATTTTGTGTATTGTCCGCATGTACTATTTGTTCCCAAATGTTATGATGGCATTGTATATCTCCTTCTATTTACTCATCCTGTTCCCTTCCCCCCTGGTCACACCGGGACATGAGCAGCTTGTTGTTCAGTGTGCCTTCCTGGTGAAACATTTCAATAAATAAAATAAATAAAGATATTACCTTACCATTATTTTATTTTTGTGTTCGGTACTATTTTTTTGTGATTTACAGTATCATTTTACTTGGTATAATATTTACATTTAGTTGTTCCTAGCTTGCTTTTATCCAGCTGATTTGCCCATTGTTTTTATTTGTCAGTCTCCCTATCTGGGTCAGACCTGTTTTCCCCTGTGTCTTCTTTCTGGTTTGGCCTTCTTCTCTTTTGCCTCCTTCTGGGTGAGGCTTACTTTCCTTATACTCTCAGTATCTGGTTATCTGATATTCACTTCCTATCCCCTATTCCTCCTTATCTGATAAGTTTAATACCCTCCACTGCATCCCATTTGGTTTGGTTTATATTTCCATATAGTCACCCTATCTGGGTCAAACCCACTTTGGCTTTTTTCCTGTATCCTCCAGAGCTGGTTTGCCTATACCCCTTTAGCCTCCCTGTCTGCATTCACCCTCACCCTCAGTCACGTCTCTATTTTAATTAGACCTTTATCTCTTGTTGTCTCCCTTCTAGGTATAGCCCTTATCTCCCACTACTTCGCTATCTGGTCATATCTTCCACCTATAACTACTGTGCATTTCTACAGCTTATTCTCCTGCTTATGTGTTGTATTGTTTATTACTGTGTTCAGTTATGCCCCTTACACTACCCCTCCTTCCCCTCCTTTTCTCCATCTCCTCTCTCACCCTCTCCTATCTCCACTCCTCCTGCTCCTCTCCTTCCCTCATCCTCTTTTCCCTCCCTAACCCATTCCTCCTGGCATCCAGTTTGCTTTATTTTTCCTGCCCCTTGGCTCCACTTTAAAGTCCTCCGGTGTCTTTTGTCTTTCTTGAATATTTATCCTTCTCTCTTCCCTTTTCCAGCCTCCTCTTCCTCCAAACAGCTTGCTGGTTCCTTTAACCTCCTTGTCTGTCTGCTGCTTTTGGTAGCTGATGACATTAAACTCAATCCTGGCCTCCATTCCAACCTTACAGCTCTCAAAAGGGTTGAGTATTGCTCATTTTAACATCCTCAGCATTCTTCCAAAAATTGATCAGTTACAACCACTTATGGTCAACTTCCAGCCAGATGTTCTTATCATATCAGAATCCTGGCACTCTTCTAAGGTCCAAGATTCTGCTGTGGCGATCAGTAGTTACACTATAGTCAGTCAGGATTGTCTCAAGAGGGGTGGTGGAGTGGCTATGTACTTCTCCCCAGCATTTGGTTTGAGCCTGTGCTGTTATCTCTCCCTCTGCATGTTATCTGCTCCTTCTCAAACTCTTCCTCCCCTTCTCTGTTCCAATTTTTATTACTGGTGTCTACTGCTGCCCATGTATTTCTCCTTTGGTCATTGAGCTCCTTTCCACTATCTGTTCGCACTCTTCCAAAGGGGAGTTACTCATCTTCTGTGACTTTAATATTAATTTGCTCTCTCCTTCTTCTTGCAAATGTATCTAAAATGTGAACTTCCTCCAGTTATCCCAGTTGATTTCGGACCCCACCTGCCACAGTCATAATTCCGTAAGTCATTTCCTCTTGGACTAGGTCCTCTAATCTCACCCTCATCATACATTGGAAGCAGCTATCCTCTCTGACACTAAGTGATCATCATATAGTCTACTGTGTGCGTTAGGACTGCCACTCCAAATCCCCACCTAAATTAATCTTTCTCTGGTCTTTTAGGTTGCTGAACCTGTCCTCCCATAATGCTGACCTTTTAGCCACTGACTAATCCCCTGTGTCTATGGCCACCAATATTAATTCTGCCCTCCATTACTTGCAGGCCAAATTCATGGCTAAATTCTTGGGGGGGGGGCTCCATTACTTGTGAACCCCGCTGATTGACTCAAATAAAATTCAAGAAGAACACTGGCAATGATGAGAAAGCACTTGCAAACCAAACCGCTGCTCAAGTTCTTACTATTACAGCATCAAACTGTTTCAATGTCTTAGCAGGTACAGCATAACCAGGAAGAAAGGAATCCCTATGGCTGTTTGGGATCGCCATGCCTCCCTTAGTCCTCCCAGGGTCCATCCTCCTCCCATGGATCTCAGCAGAGTTGTTGGTTTGCCTTTGGCCAGAGATCTAGCCTGGTGATTGTACAAGGTCACTGGCACCACAGCTACCCTGGCCAATTATTGGTACCTTTGCAATGCCTGTACCAAAGCCACAAGATTTGCAAACTCAAAGTATTTTGCATCCACTCTTCAGAACAACCTCTTAGTCACCCCTCCAAGTTCTGGAAGGTTGTACACTGACTCTTTTCCCCTCTGAACCAGTCCCCTTTCCCTGTTCTCAATGTTGGAAGCTCCCTCATCTCTGACCCAACTGCCAGTGCCTCTTCATTTAACTCCTACTTTACCACCTGGCCCCTTTCCATCATCTCCTCCACTCCCACCATTCTTTTTTCTTTCATGCACTCCTTCCCCTTCTCTTCCACCACCCCCTCTGCTTCCCTTAAATCTCTTCTTGTTCTAATCCTTAAAAAGGGTGTAAGCCAGGATGATCTGAACCCTAAGCTTTTCCAGCTGTCTGCTCTTGCTATTGCCCTCCCAATTACCCTCCTCCTTAATCTCTCCTTCTCCTCTGCCACCATCCATGACACCTGGAAACAGGCTACAGTCATCAACCTCCCTAAAGAGGGCGATCTTTTCTCCCCTGGCAACTACTTCCCTATCTCTCTCCTCCCTACCCTGGCTAAGTTATAGGAACACCTTATTCTCTCACAGCTTTCCTCCTTCCTTGAGAATCCTTCTCTTTCTTTATGCCTTTCTAGTATGGCTTCAGGAAATCCCACTCCACATCCACCCCTCTTCCCTGGCTCATGAACTTCATCCTTTATGTTATGGACCATGGTCAGATCACTTCTGCCATCTTTGTGAATTTGGCCAAAGCCTTAGATAGTTGCTCACCGCCTCCTTCTCGACAAATTTAAGGTGGCAGATCAGCTTCTTCAGTCAATTGGTTCTGCTTTTACCTTGAGGGCAGGTCTCAAGCTGTCCAGATTGGAAGTATCTTATCCCCTATTCTTCCATTTGCTGAGGCATCACACAATAGTCTCTCCTTGGCCCAGTTCTGTTTTTAATATTCCTAAATGACCTTACTACTGTCTACTCCTCTGTGTCCATTCATATATACGTTGATGATACAGTGCTTTTGGCTCCTCTGCCACTGTCCTTTCTGCCTTGCTACAACTGGGTTTTGACAATATTCAGTACTGGTTCTAGTCAAACCAACTGTCCCTCAGTGCCAAGATGACTGATTCCATGACCTCTGGCTCCTGGCAGAGGCTTATCAGACTCTCACTTCCCCTTCATTCCATACCCTCAATGGTGCTTCGACCGAAGATGTTTTCTCCTGTAAGTAACTTGGGGTTTGGCTTGACCATCACCTCAATTTCTCACTACTCATCAATGATATCCACCTTAAGCTTCACCCCAAGCTTGGTGAACTCTACCAGAACAAAACAAGCATCCTGTTTCCTGCCCGCCATGAAATTGTTTTGAAAATGATCCTACCCATCTTCAGCTAGGGTGACATATTTTATATTTTTGCTCCCAAATCTACCCTAATCAGACTTGGCCCTCTTACTCCTTCTGTCAATTTGCTTTGGACTGTTCCTCACGTAACCACCACTGCTCTCTTTACTCCTCTCTCTCTCTCTCTCTCTCCCTTCCTTAACTTCTGGCACCTTGCCTATTGTGCCTCCTTGATATCTAAATTCTTGTTGGTTCCCTTCCTTCCTATCATTCCTTTCCCTCTCCCCCTTATCTCCTACACACACCACAGTAGTGTTTCCCATTCCCTTTCTATCACATACAGAAAATCTGTTGCTGGCCAAGCTGCTTTCTCACGTGGTTTTCCTAAGCTCTGGTCTTCTCTCCCCCTGTCTGTCTGCTCTGCCTCTTCCATCTTCTCCCCCAAGTCTGTTCTTTGTGACTTTATATCTCCCTTCTGCATCTATCCCCGACCTCATACCTTCTCACTCCCCACTTCCCCCTCCCTTTGACTGTTCCTGCCCTACCTTAGTTTGATATCCCCCCTCCCCATTTTTTTAAACTCTATTTATGCTCCCCTGCTGGCCAGTCCCCATCCACTGGTTCCACAGCCCCATCACCCCGTCTCTGACATCTACTGGAACTCACCTTATGCAGCTTTGGAGGTGTCCAACTGGCTGGGTGCGAAGCTTGTGGTGGACCAGTGTCATCCTACTGGTCAGCAATGTTTTCCCTAGGTTTTCTTCCCCCGGTGTGGAGGTAAGGCATGCAATAATGCCAGCGGCAGGGCCTTGCACACTCCCAAGCATGGGACACCGGGCATCTGCCCCTCCTCTGGCCCCATGTTGGCAGTGTCAATGTGTCAACCCCCAGCTTCCACTAGGGGCCAGGCTAACACTGGCTGCTGGTTCCCTTCCTCCCTGGGAGAGGAGAGCAGTCCTCTGGATGCTCAGTCCTCTCCCTCCCTACCTGGCCCCCAGCAACCTATTTATTTCCTAGGGGATGCAATGATTATGATCTGCCCTCTCCTGGCTGATACTAGTATCTACAACTTCAATCATGTATAGGGAAGAATGTACTTTGTATAATTATTGCTTGACATAGTATTTACCTGTTCCCCACTAGTGCAATGGAATGTTTATAATGTACCTTACACATGTAAATCTGTATTCCTAAATTCTATTTTATGTGTAACATATGTATGTCTATCCTTTATGACTAACTGCAGGTCCATCTTGCAAATGAGCTTGCTCAATGGTGATCGCCTGGATAAATAAAGATTTGATTTGATTTTGATTTGATTTGATTGGAACCTGCCCACACTGTGAACGTGGGTCACTGGCATTTCAGGAGGTAAGGCATCAATGCCTCAGCCCTCCATGCCACTGGGCCAGCTCCCCCCCATTTTTACAACCCAGTTAGAATTGTTCACTGCACCTGTCTGTACAATTTTATTAATGTGTGCATCTGTGCTTTTGTTATTTTATACTGTTTGTTTGTTTGTTTTATTTATTTATTTATACTGATAGGCCCATGGGCCCAAAATTACCCGTTTTCATGGGCGTCAGTGTACAAGTAACAGTTAAGTACAATATAAAATACATACATCTTAAAAAAAATACAAATAAAAAAAGAAATATACACATATAAATACATATAAATATGTCTCAACATAATCATTCAAAAACATTTACACTTACACTCTGTAAAAAGGTATTCTTTCAACCTATGCCTAAATGAGCAAAGGGAAAGGTTCACGCAGTCAAAAACAGACTGTACTGTATTAAAAAAGTAGGTAACATGTAGGATAACGCCTTTTGTCTTAGGGAAATTTACACAATCTTGGAATGCAAAGAGAAAAATTATCTGTTGACTGTGTATTAACACTAGAGTTCTGTTTTTTAAAGATTAAAGAGAAACAGTCTGGGACTCTGTTAAGTATCACCTTTTTTGCCAAGATACCCAATTGGAGTTTATATCTTTTGACCAAAGGAAGCCAGCCCACTTGCTCTAGGAGAGTACAATGATGGACCCTTTGTGGAGATTTTATTACACATCTAGTGACTGAATTAGGTAACACTTACCTTAGATAACAGCCCCTCCCTTGCAGTACAATAAAACAAAACCCCAAAATCAATTAATGGCAGTAAGAAACTTTGAGCCTACAGAAGGCATGTAGAATCAGTGAGTAAAGAAGTTAACCTATATAAGGCCCCTAGCTGCTGGTGAGTCACCTTCACCATATGAAGTATATGAGGTTCATAAGAAATACCCTCATCCATCAATAGACCCATGTACTTAAATTGTTTAACTTGTTCAAGCAAAGTACCAGAGACAGTATATAATGACGATAAAGGATCCAAATTCAATCTTTTTTTAGTGTTTGCAAAGACCATAGATTGCATTTTTTTTCTCATTTAAAACCAATCCATGAACTCTGAATCAATTCAGTACCTCCAAAAAATCATCAGCTAAATCTTTCTGAACATTTTCAAAAAAGGACTACTTGTGAGGATAGTGAATATCATTATGCACATCTGTAATGTATTGTACTTTGATTTGATGCTGATGAACATTATTGCTTGTCTTTTGCTTAATGAGGTATTTTGCTAATGTTCTTTTATTTTTTTTGTCTATTGTATTTTCTTTCTTACCCCTTCACTCCCAGGAGACATCTGGAAACCAGCTGTTATCAGCTCAGTATGTCTTTCCTAGTTAAACTTTTGAAATAACTAGATAGATGGATAGATGGACAGACAGACAGACAGACAGACATATAGATAGGGTGGTGCTGGCTAAGGGGTGGTGCTGGCTATCCCCTAAAAGCTTAGCAGTGAAACAGCCTTGAGTACAGATTTGGTGTGCTTGGGGTATCAGCCATCCAAGTTCCACATTTAGTTTACAATGGTGGGTGTGATAACTAACAGCCAGTGAAAATTGGAAGACATTGTTGTACACTGTTTCAAGTTATTGCACTCAGTGGTCTTAGTGCTAAATAAGGTGAGCAAATCATAATTGAAAATGCATCTCAGGATGTCTCTAGCAATAGCTAGCCTTACCTCAGGTGTGAGACACTGTTTAAGCCTGTACAGGGCGCCAAGCATTCCGGGTAGATCAACCTAGGGTGTAGATGGACTCCTAAATATTTAAAATTGTGGGCACATTCAATAGAAATCCTGCAGGAACTCTGGATGTGTATATTTGGAAGCCAGATTGAGTTTGTTTTTTCACCCTGAAGAGCATAAATCTGGTTGTCACTTTGTTTAGTAGGAGCCTGCTTCTGCACAGCCAAATATTCCAGCTAAGGTCCTCACTAAGGATAGAGGAAATGAAGGAAAGGTCAGAAGAGCTAGTGTAGATAATTAGATCATCAGCATATAGCAGTGTCTTGCTCTGCTGGCAGAAGGTGGTTAGAGGAATAATAAAAAGTTAAAATACCAAGGGACAAAGGATTGATCTCAGTGAGACACCCACAGAGCTATTAAGCAAGTTTAATAAAATGTTCGCAATCTTGACCTGTTGGCTTCTCCCAGTCAAATAGTAATTGAAAAGCACCCTGGGCCTCAGGGGAAGGGCACTAATAAAAATAAACTATTACCGGTACTTACTTTTTCTACTCACTTACACCTGAGAGAGGAGGGGGGAAACACTTAGTGCCAAGAGTCACTGAGTCAGTATTTCATAGTCCACCAGGTTGAAGGCCTTGGTGAGGTCCACTAACACTACTCCTGTTAACAGGCAATTGTCCATTTCTCTGCAGACATCATTACTGTAGTTTACTAGTGTAGTACTGGTGCTATGTACAGACATAAAACCATGCTGATGCTGAGCAAATGAGTTATATTTGAGTGGGTGAGTGGTTAATTGGAGACAATTTTTTCAAGAAGTTTATTCAGGGGCATAAGTATCAATATTGAGCAGTAGTTATCTATGGAAGAAGGAGCACTCCCTTCAAAAATGGAAGGAGGGGCACTCCCTTCAAAAAGGGAAGGAGGAGAACTCCCTTCAAAAACCAGCACAAACTTGGCCATATTCCAAATGCTGTGCACTTCTTGGGTGGTGAGAGAGAGAAACTGAAAATGTTGGTTACGGAACAGCAATGACACTAGCAGCTACCTTCAAGAACTCGGGTTTGAGACCATCACACTCTGCCCTTTTTTGGGAGAAGGCTGGTCATAAGTTGACCATAAAGTGGTGTGACTGGAACTAACGTTGGACATTGTTTAAGTCATGTTGTAGCAACAGTTCCAGGGCAGGGACCAAGGCAACAGAGGCAAAAAATATGCTGTCATCAGCATGTATATGAATATACATGTAGGCACAAGCTGAGAGGCGGTCATTAAAGAAAATAGAGTAGTACCCAGAATGGAGTCTTGGAGGCTCCATGGCTGAATGGGAGGGGAGGAGACAAGGCATCACCAACCTGTAAGAACTAGAGATAGCCAGAGATGTTTGAGCTGAACAAGTTAACAGCAGAAGAGGACGTCCAGCACCTCTCAGTTTGCGCAGAAAGGGGTATGGGCTACCATATCAAATGCCTTGGACGGCTCAATGAAAATGGTAGCAATGATGTTCTCTTGGTCCATCCCTTCAAGGATGGAATCAAAGACATGCAGGAGTGCTGAGACAGTGGAGTTGGATTTGCAGAAGTCAGACTGGAAACATGGGTGTAGCCAGGCATACTCCAAGCACTCCATGGTGTGCAATTTTATTTAAGGGGGGTAGCAAATCGGCCCTGAACTGCTTCCTTTTTCCATGAAAACTAACAAAGAAGATGTTGAACCTTTCTGTAATTTTATTCATATGAGTCAAAACTAGAAGGACTGGTCACTGATACTCTCTTGGCATCCCAAGGACAATACAACTTTACAGGCTCTGGGCTGGTATGTGGGTGTCTTAGGGAACAATGCATGGCATTTGTATTTACCAATGCATGGCAACAACCACTGTCATGAGATACAAAAGTTGTATTTATTGTGTCAAATGAGGCAACAAACACAGTCCTGGTGTACATTTGTATATCATCTGGCTACATGGGGGGGTAGCTCACCCTAACAAGGGGAGGGAGGGTAGCAGTGAGTCCACTTGGTGTGCAGATCTGAAATCCCTGGCTACACCCCTGACTGGAAAATGGAAAGAAAATTGTCAAGGAAAGCAAAGAGCTGGGTATAGAGAAGCTTTCCTCAGAATTTAGTAATAGCAGGGAGGAGTGAGACAGGATGGTATTTAACAGAGGAAGAAGTGTCACCACCTTTGTGAAGGGGGAAAACTTGAGCCATCTTCCATCACCAAGGAAGAGAACAGAGGTTAAAAGAGAGGTAATGAAGATTTTTCTTATTTTGTTTTTTATTTTATTCTTTTTTGACCAGGTAGGCACACTTGCACCAGATACCTTTTTGAGGTATGACCCAGGTACCGCAGGTACAATGTGAAAAGCAACAAATATATGATACAGTACATGATACAGCAACATAGTAATGTGAATTGATACAGCAGCGGTACGAAAAGTAACACAATTGTGCATGTTTAACATAGTGCAAATAGACATAAATGTACTGTAGCAGCAAATGTGACAATATGAACATATAGCAGAAAGAACAGTGACAAAATTGCATTGGTTACAACAAAACAGTGATAACATTGCACTGCTTATAATGACACAGTGATAAAAGTTGCACTGGTTGTAACAAGCATTTGTCAATGCCGAATGTTGGCTTGCTGGCATTGGCATTGGTAGTGCAGGAGTTAGACAGATGCATCATAGGAATGGCAGTGAAGTATTGAACTGATGCCAACCCACCCCCACCCTGCAGAGAGTGACAAGCATTAGGGTGTCCCTTTGGGTGTTTGGTAGTGCAGTGCAGGAAAACATGTCGGGCAGGATGTGAGAAATGACAGCTGCACAGTTCATAAGGAGGTGTGAAAAAATGCCAGTGTTGAAAATGTGGCATGTAAATATACCAAATTTGCGAAGCTACTAGGGTGCGATGAAATATGCAATGCAGCTTGCAGCACCTGCCATTTTATGATTCGGCACCAAATTTTCAACATAGGCATTTTAGCACCTCTGCTTATGTACAGTGTTACTGTTATTTCCTCAAGAAAGTGTCCAAGAAGTGATTTCGCACAGCGACCACGCTACTCTGCGCCGGAAGTGCGAAAACACATTTTGGGCACGATATGTCAAATGTTGGCTGTACTGTTCATCAAGAGGTATGGAAAATGGCAATGGTGAAACCAGACTGAAAATATCACAAATGCACGACGGCACGAAAGGCATAATCACAATGCATGCTCGTAACAGTTATTTTATGGAGTATCATCACCAAATTTTCAACATAGGCATTTTAGGTCCTCTGCTCATGAACTGTATCACTGTCATTTTCATAATCTGGCCCAAATACCGGATTTCCCAGCTATCATACACAGCGCCGGAAGTGCGAAACACATTTCGGCAGGATGTGGAAATGACAGCTGTACTGTTCACAAGGAGGTGTACAAAATGACAATGCTGAAAATCCAGCAGTAAAGTATTGTGAATGCGTGAAGTTACAAGCCTGCGTAGCAACTGTACAATGCACGCTCATAAAACAGGCATTTGTTGGATTTTTTCCACCAAATTTGGAACTTAGGCTTTTTAAGAGGGCACCTCATGAACACCACCACTGTCATTTCGTTAATGGGCCCCGAAAGGTGATTTCGTGCAGTGACTGCGAAATCACCTTTTGAGGCCGATAAACGCCATAACAGTGACAGAATTCATGAGGAGGAGCCCCAAAAACCCCATGTTGAAAATTTGGTGCAAAAAGTCCAAGAAATGCCTGAGATATGCAACAAAGTTGAAAACCCTATTCACTCCATTATACAGCTTACCGGCATTTCCTCAGTTCGTGGTCGGCTTTGAAGAGTGCAGACGTGTTCCCAGTCCACTGAAGATCATTGCGCTGACCTGGAGGTAAGTCATGGGGTGAGGGAGGCAGGGCGCAGTGGTGGGTGCGGGTGGGGGAGGCGGACCTAGACTACGAGGGACCGTCTGTATTCTAGGTACAGAAAACGTCATGGGACAGTTTTGGCATGCTGGGGTGGGTTCCCACATGCCACCCAAGTGGGTTTGGGGGTTAGTAGCCGACGGGGATTGGGCACCCTTACTGGCACACAACACGGGAGTTAATGCCGCCGGGGATTGGGGCACTGCCGCAAACAAAGGCGTTGGACTGTTTTGGCATGCTGGGGTGGGTTCCCAGCGTGCCAACCTAAGTGGGTTTGGGGGTCACTAGCTGACGGGATTGGGCACTGCCGGCACACAACACGGGGTAATGCCACCGGATTGGGCGCCTACCGCAAACAAAGTCGGGGAGCGCGAGCCGAGGGGATTGGGCACCCCTGGCATTCAGCAGTTGGGGGTGATGCTGATGGGGAGTGGGCTCCCCCGTCGGCGTGTCACACAAGGGGAGGGTGCGAGCTTCACCCGCCATGCTTTGGCGCCATGTTTATTGAAATGTTTCACTTGGAAAGGCACGTATGGGAGGCGTGTCTTTATGCCGCTGCATGACGAGCTTGTCTCTGATTGCAGCGGCACTTTGTTTACAAGTTATGTCCACTTTACATAATGTTGGTGTCAGCGCTAGCATGCTGGTTTATTGGGGAATGAGGGACGCACCTACTGATGCGTGCCCTGCATTCGCCCAACAGCAGCTGCGCCTCCAAATCTCCACTCTCCCAATATGTTGACCTGTGTGCAAGCGCGGCAAGCCAACATAATAAAAGGAGTACAGTGCTGAATTTGCATTGGTTATAATGAAATGAGTACAAATGAGCCCACCTGAATGCAACATAATGCTACACAATTCTGCAGCAGAGTTACTGCAGGAAACATTGCAATTTCTATGACATTTAATCACTTTTATCATGCAGGAATGTGAAAATGTGCTGCGTCCTGGCAGGCTCCACAGCAGTTATAGCAGGAGCAGAAATGTGTGCAAGTCTGGGGTCTAAACCATCAGGACTATGCCCCTGGAGAACCTGAAAGACAGGAGAGCCTGAACTGTCTCCTGAGGGTTGATAGGAGAGAATATGAAAAGGGGATTAGATGAATGGGAGGAGGAGGGAGAACAGAAACAGAGGGGATGTGCAGAGGAATGGGGGGAAGGGGTGGCAGAGAGAGGGAAAGGTATTAAAATATTTTTGTTTTAAATTAGAGGCAGCTTTTGTAAGGGTTAGAAATAGGTACTGTATATTGCTATCCAGAAGGATTGGTGAGGATGACTGTGAAGGGGGTTAAAGATGGAGTGAAATACCTTGCAGAATTTTGCTGAGATCTTAAGGTTATTCTGGAAGTTGGAAATAAATTTGCTAGGTTTAGCGTCAGGGCTCCAGATAAGGTGCATACATGTCCTATTTACGCTTATGAAATGGGCTTCTACGTATTTTTTTTTCAGGTGGCTCATGTTTCAAATGTACACATTAGGCTGCAGTCCAGCATTATTATTGTTCCCCCAACCCAAGCACCTTTTAACCAGAGTTCTATATTGCAGCCCTGTTTCTTCCCCTCTGCTGCATGGACCATTGCACATTTATTTAAAAAAAAAGTTTGTTTGCAATCCTGCATGCACCTGCAGTCTAGTTCTGGCTCTCCTGATGGAAGTGCTCCTACTCACCCCTTGTACAGTGTCACATATTTTGAGGTAAAGCGTGGGAGCATATGGCATATTTGGGAGAGGATGAAATTAGAAAGGCTGGCAGGTGAGCAAGCAGTGGTAGGCCAGCGGTAACAGCATATCCATCACCAGTGACAGATCTAGGGCGAGCGAAGGGGAGGCCCACCCCCCCATTGTAACTTACTTGCCTGTTGCTGCATTTCACTTTGTTGAAGAAGTCTAATACATTGATTGTGAGAAAATATATAATCAAAACTGTAGATTACATTTGTATTTTCTATCAAAAAGTAAAGAAAACAGCACCCCCATTATAAAATCCTGGATCTGACACTGTCTACCACGCAGTAAGCAGCTGAGTCATGGATAGAAAACCTGCCAAAAGAAACAGAATCTGCGCTGCATGAAAAAGAGAGTGCATTTGTGGTTAGGAGCTGACTGGAATGGTTATGTTGGGGAGGAGACAAGAGTCAATCATCATGTTGTTGTGTTGGGTGGTTGGGTGGGAGGGCGGCAAGGAATGTACATTATAGTGGCTAGATATTGAATTTCTTTACACTGACTAATGCATTAGAAAGGTTTACTTAAAACTTAAATATTATGCCTGGCTCGGAGTCCGTACAGAGTTTATTTAAGCACTTTAGTTTAGTAGTCAGCCCAGCAGGCATGTAGTCACATTTTTGTTGGCAATGCCACAGGTAAGACAAGAGTGTGTGTGTGTTGGAGGGGAGACAATGACAGAGTGTGTGTGTGTGTTTTGGGGGGGGAAGGGGAAGGTGACCACAGATGGGAGATGTTGGAGGCTGCTGGTGTGTGTGTGTGTGTGTGTGTGTGTGTGTGTGTGTGTGTGTGTGTGTGTGTGTGTGTGTGTGAGAAAATGAAAGAAAGCTGAAGAGAGAAATATTCAGCCAGGGGCTGGCAGTATAGCCTAGAGGTTAAAGAGCTGTGAATGAGCTTGGTACATCCAGCAGACCTGAGTTTGATTCCCACAACCTTCACTTACATACTGTGTGACTCTGAGCAAGTCTCTTAATCACCCCAGTGCTCCAGGGTCGCCCCCTGAAAACAGGCACGTGGGCCTTACACAGTTACCAACAAAATAAAAAAAAATTGGTGTCACTCACCTCACTTTACTACTGAAGAGTACAATACTCATCCTTTAAAATCTTTTCTGGAGCCCTGTTTAGTGTCCCTAGAGGCCTCAGTACAGGAATTTCTTAGCTGCTTGTAAACTCTGAAAGTCCACAAGGGAGCATGATGTCTTAAAGGAAAGCCATGCAGTAACATGCCCTGCAAAGGTCGATGAGCTCTGCTGAGATCCAGGGGAAGGTGAGTTCATCTTACATGGGACTTACTAAAGTGGGTATGCTAGTCCTATATGTCGAAAAATTTAGAATGAAACAAGAAGAAAGCTTCATCAATGTCAGAGGCAACAGAAAGGAAGGACCAGAGAATGGTGGAGAGGTCCAGGAAGAGGGAGTCCAGGTTAGGAAAACCTAAATGGTCTCAACCATACATATACATACAAACATATGAAATGTCAGCAGAAACAGGCCTCATGGTCTATTGAGTCTGCCCGATTGTACAGCTAGTCCCTCAACTTGCAGCTGCCCCACCCTCCCCATCCCTCCTAACTATCCCTCACTCTGTCCCACCCTCGCTAAATCCTCCCACCATTCTACACGATACCACCTCCTTGGGCAGAGTGTTCCACTTATCTACCACCTTTCTGTGAAAAATGTCTTCTGATTTCCCTGAATCCCCCTTTCCAATCTCAGCTGATGCCCTCTTGTGTCCCTCCTCTGCCTAATCTGAAGAATCCCTTCTGTAATGATCTTGTTAATGCCCCTTAGATACTTAAAGATTTCAATCATATCCCCCCATCCCTCCTCTCTTCCAGGGAATACATTTGCAGGTCTCCCAGCCTCTCCTCATAAGATTTACCCTCAAGTCCCTGTATCATCTTGGTTGCCCTATCCTACACCCCCTCCAGCAATCTGATGTCCCTCTTCAGGAATGGACAAGAGTACTGCATGCAGTATTCCAGGTGCGACCTGACCAGTGACCTGTACATGAGTAGGATTGCTTCTCTGTGCCTGGAGGAGATTCTCCTCGCTATGCACCCCAGCATCTTGTTTGTCATTGCAGCCGCCTGCCTGCACTGAGCTGAGTGGTTCATACTCCCTGTTATTAGTACCCCTAGATCCTTTTCCTCCACTATGCTTACCAACTGTACATCTCCCAACTGATATTTCCTCCCGTGGTTCCTTGCTCTGAAGCACAGTACCTTGCACTTCTTGGCGTTGAACCCCGACTGCCATGTCTCTGACCATTCCTGTAGTTTGGTCAGGTCTTCCTGCAGCCCCCTCCACCCCTCTAAGTCATGTACTGCTACACCGATCTTAGTATCGTCTACAAACAGACTGATCCTACTCCAGATCCCGTTTGAGATATCGGATATGAACATCCTGAACAGCACCGGTCCCAGTACTGAACCCTGGGGCACCCCACTCATAACGTCCCTTGGTGATGAGAGTTCCCCACCACCACCCTTTGCTGCCTACCCCTCAGCCAGTTGGTGATCCAGTTGACCATTTTTGTCCCCACCCCAATGTATTCCAGTTTTTCCCCCAACCTCCCATGTGGCAGTGAGTCAAAGGCCTTGCTGAAGTCCAAATATAGGACATGCACTGCATGGCCCCTGTCCAGTTCCCTGGTAACCTTGTCATAGTACTTGACTAGGTTTGTCTGGCAGGATCTGCCTGATACAAAACCGTGCTGATGGCCGTCGTGGAGACCATTGTTCTCCAGAAAGGTCACCAGTCTCTCCTTTAGGATTGACCCCATGAGTTTCCCCACTATTGAAGTGAGACTCACCAGTCTGTAGTTGCCTGGATCATCCTTTGGGCCGCTTGTATGAATGGGCAACACATTGTCCATCCTCTAGTCCTGTGGCGTGCATACTGTGTCCAGTGATGTACTGAACAGGTCTGCCAGTGGTCCCACCAGGATCTCTGCTAGCTCCCTAAGTACCCTAGGGTGAATGTCATCTGGCCCCAGAACCTTGTCCACCCTGAGTGCCCTTAGTCCCTCCAGCACCCTGTCCTCCATAATTCTGATCTCAGTCACCCCAACCCCCTCTGCCCACTCCCCCCTTCCCATGAGGTATCTGTCCCCCTCTTTCCTTCATGAACACAGAGCAGAAGTACTCATTCAGTGCCTTCATCTGGTCCTCCCCCTTCTCCACCCACCCTCCATCTTTCTTAATCCTCACAATCTAGTCTTTGTTTCTTCTTCTCCTGCCAATGTATCTGAAGAAGTCCTTTTCACCGTTCTTGATTCCCTGTGCCAGTCTCAGATCTCTGGAAGCATTGGCCACTCTGACTAGCCTGGTAACCTCCCTGGACTTCTTCATAGATACATAGATACATAGACAGTGTCGGCAGATAAGGGCCTATGGCCCACCCAGTCTGCCCATTTGAGCTTGTAAGTTCAGTTTGTTTTCCTAGAAGTCTGTTTCCCCTTACCCCTGACCTCTAGAATTCCTTTATGTCTATCCCATGCATTCTTAAATCCTTGATTGTTTCAGCCTCCACCACTTCCTCTGGCAGGGTGTTCCACTTATCCACCACCCGCTCTGTGAAGAAATTCTTTCTCATGTTTCCTCTGAATCGTCCTCCTCCAACTTCATCCCATGCCTCTAGTCCTGGAACATCTTTTTCGCTTAAAATAGTGTTTTCCTGCACCCTGTTCCTCCCTGTAAGATACTTGTATGTCTCTATCATATCCCTCTCTCCTCCTCTCCTCCAGGGAGTACATGTTCAGTTCCTTCAACCTGTCTTCATAGGACTTGTGATGCAATCCATGCACCATCTTTGTTGCCCTCCTCTGAACCTTCTCTACCCTGTCTATGTCCTTACGTGGGTATGGTCTCAGAACTTTACACTGTACTCCAGGTGGGGCCTCACTAGTGTCTTGTAGCGGAATTATGACCTCCCTTTTCCTGCTGGTGATGCCCCTGCCTATACATCCCAGCATCCTATTTGCTTTACCTGCTGCCTTGTCACACTGTTTCCCTACCTTGAGGTCATCAGAGATGATAACCCCAAGATCCCTTTCTGCTTGGTGCATGCTATATCCTCACCCCCAACTGATATATTGTGTCAAGGGTTTTGTCCTATATGCATTATCTTGCACTTCTTTGCATTGAATTTCAACTGCCAAACCCCTGACCATTCTTCAAGTTTCTGCAGGTTGCTTTCATTCTGTCTACACCTCTGGTGTGTCTACTCTGTTACAGAGCTTTGTGTCATCAGCTAACAGTGAAATTCTGCCTTCTAGATCCTGTGCAATGTCACTGATGAAGATGTTGAATAGGACCGTCCCAGCACTGATCCCTGTGGTACCCCACTGGTCACTCTTCTCCTCTGTGGAGTGACAGCCATTTACCACCACCCTCTGTGTCCTGCCACCCAGCCAGTTACCTACCCACCACACTACTGTCCTGCCCACACCCATATTCCTCAGTTTGTGTAATAGTCTTCTATGAGGCACAGTGTCAAAGGCCTGCTGAAGTCCAGGTAGGCCATGTCCACTGCCCTCCCCTGATCCACCTCCCAGTCACCCAGTCAAAAATTCAACGAGGTTGGTCTGACATGACCTCCCCTGGTGAAACCATGCTGCCTTGGGTCCTGTAGTCCATTGACAACCAGATGTTCCACCAATCTCCCTTCAGTAGTGCTTCCATGATCTTCCCCACTACCGAGGTGAGGCTGACTGGTCTGTAGTTCCTGCTTCCTCTTTGTTCCCACTTTTGTATAAGGGGACTACATCTGCTGTCCTCCAGTCTTTGGGTACCTCCCCTGTTTCCATGATCGGCTAAACAGGATAGCCGAGAATTTCAGCCTGCCACCTCTCTCAGGTTCTTTAAGGACCCTGGGTGCACCCCATCTGGCCCCATTGCTTTATCAACTTATTACTTCCAGTTCCTTCAGGACCCTTTCTCGTGTAAAGGGACTTGTGTCCATTTCTGCACCATTCTCACCCTTTGTACTCCTTCAGACCCATTACCTCCTCTTCCTCAGTAAAGACTGAGCAGAAATACCTGTTCAGTATGTCAGCTTTACTGTTGTCATCCTCCATGCGGCTCCCATCCTCCCCTTCAGTCTCACTATCCTCCCTTTGTCTTTCTTTTTCACTTATGTACCTGTAAAGGTTTTGTCCCCTTACCCACTGATTTTGCAATGTGTTCTTCTGTCTGAGCTTTGGCTTCCTTACTGACCTCCCTGCCTCCTTTGCTTCTCCTGGTACTTCTCCCTATCCCTTCTGCCTGTGTCTTTTGTATTGCCTGAATGCAATCTTTTGGCTTTCACTTTCTTTGATACCTCTTTGGAAAACCATAATGGTCTCCTCTTCCTTTTCCTCTTGCTAACCTGCTTAATGCATAATTCTGTTGTTCTTGTAATCCCATTTTAAATACTGCTCACTGTTCCTCAACCCCTGATTCCTGTCCCATTCCCTTAATGCCTCTTTCAAGTATCTCCCCATTTTCCCAAAGTCTGCCCCCTAAAATCCAGGATATGTGTTTTTTGTGGTTTGGTTCTGCTCTTTCTGTGATTTCAAACCACAATGACTGGTGGTCACTGTTACCCAGGTGCTCCCCACTGTTACCCCCATCACACTGTCCCTGTTTGTGAGCACAAGGTCCAGTATTGCCTTCTGCCTAGTTGGTTCCATGACCAGTTGCTTGAGGAAGGCACCCTGAAGGAGTCCAGGATAAATCTGTCTTAGTTGATGCTGCTGCTGGGATGCTCCAGTCCACGCCTGGAATATTGAAGTCTCCAACCAGTACTACCTCACTCTTGTCTGCCATCCTTTGGATGGCTAGCATCAACTCCTATCTGTTTCTTCCTCCTGGGCTGGTGGTCTATAGACCACACCTGTGCGGATGGCTGGCCCCATTTTCCTTTCCAGCTTAACCCACAGTATCTCTCCCATTTTGTTCCTCCTGGATCTCTGTGGCCCTTATGTCATTTTTTCACATACAGTGCCACCCCCTCCCTTCCTGCCTGCTCTGTCTCTTCTGAATATGTTGTAGCCAGGTATGGGCATCTCCCAGTCATGGTTATCATTACACCAGGTTTCAGTGATGGCCACAATGTCCAGGTCTGACTGTACCATGACAGCCTCCAAATCTTCCATCTTGTTTGCTAAGGCTCCTGGCATTTGCACACATGGCTTTCCATGATTTGACCTCCCTAGACTGCTTCACTGTTCTACTCCAGCCCCTTCCTTGGTTGTCATTTATCCCTGGTTCTCCTTGCTGTCTGCCCTTCTGCTGAATTTTGTCCCTTTTCTGCTTATCCACCTCTTGGGCACTAATCTCCATCTTTTGCACACTGCTTTGCAGAGATAGCCACTCCTCTGGTTCACTGGTTCCACTGCTAGCTGTGGGGGGTGAGCAAGTAGGTACCCTCCTTGCTGGCCTGCCACCCCCCTTTGCTAGTTTAAATGCTTGTCAATGTAGCATTTAAACTTATCATTGAGTGCTTGGATTCCCCTCCAGGATGGATGCAGGCCGTCAGGCTTGAACAAACCTCCATCCCTCCAGGTGGGTCCCCAGTCACCAATGAATCCAAACCCTTCCTCACAGCACCAGTTCTTCAACCATGAGTTAAAGTTCCTGGTGCATGCACTCCTATGCTCTCCCTTGCCTCTCACAGGTAGTACTTCTGAGAAAGTGACAGAAGTAGCTACTTGCTTGAGACCCCTCCCCAGTTTCCTAAACTCTTCCTGAACTTCCTTTGGCTCCCCATTTGCCAGGTCATTAGTACCTAGGTGGATAATGACATCCGCTCACCCTCCGTCTTGCCTTCCCAGTGATCCCCAGGATCTTCCTTCCATCCCTCCATGCCGTGGCACCTGGTAGGCACCTCACCTCCCTGTCCTCCCCCTCCTGTGTTCCTAGCTGGATCCCTCTTACGATGGAGTCCCCCACCAGGATTTGCTTCCTCCTCCTCTGGGGTCCACTGCTTTCCCCGCTGAGGTCACCTCCTTGGCTAACCTCCACATCCTTTCCTTCCACTTCTCTGGGTACCTCTATTTGGTTGTCCTCGTTTGCCAGTGTGGCATATGAGTTCTTGAGTGGAACAGGATCTGGGATGTGCCTCTGCCTGACTGCTCTAACCCTCCCTGAGCCCACTGTCATCCAAGTGCTCCTCGTTCTCGGCATCCTTTGAGGCAGCTGCATTGGACTGGGTGGTCCCTGATAGGGGTGATGGTACTCCTGACCCAGTTTTCTTCCGCTCTGAGTCTGGCTACCTCATCCCGCAGTCCAGAGAGATGCATGCAGATAGGGCAGCACCTCAGTGTCCCGAAGGTCTGCCTGAATATGGCTGCCCCACAGCCACTGCATTGCACCACTCCCCATATTATACTGCAATTCCACTACTTGTCTGCTACTAAAGCTCTCCTAGTTCTCTTTTTACTAATTTACTGTACTAAAAATCCTGTCACTGATCCTCAGATAATTTTTTTTTTTTAAGGAAAAAGAAACCAATAAATAAATAAATGAGTCAAAACACTTGTCGTGCTGAGGGTGGGCTTCCTCCCCTTATGCCCCTCCTACTTCACACCCCTAACTATAACCTATGTTTAGCTCCTGTCAATCAGATTTATCAGGGCATATAATTAAGAGTTGGGGAGGGGGCGAAAATTTGCAGCAATTAAAGACAGCACAGAATTACACCACCACTATGTTTTAAATTTTCAACAGCCCAAAAACAATTATAAGTAAAGACAACAAAGAAAGTATAGTGTCACTACAAGCCCACAATCTAAGTTTAAAAGAAAAATAGCAATTACCAGTTACTCTAAAGCACTGAATTGAATATGTTTCCTTCCTTCCCCTTCTGGCTTCTTCGTGTGCTCGTCTTTGTCCCCTTGCTCTCCTGATTTCCTAAGCCTCCAGAACGCTTTTCTCTTTGCCCTCACCCCTTTCATTACCTCCTGAGTCAGCCAGCTCAGCTTCTTTGCTCTCCTCTTCTTGCTCCGTGTCCTGATGCAGGTCTCAGTAACCTCTGCCAGTCCTTTCTTAATGATATTCCATTTTTGGCTGCCACTCATGCATGTCTGAATTCTCACCAGATGCTCAACCAAAATTTCAACCATCCTTTTTTAAAGTCCGCTCCCTTAAAATCGATCACCCTGGTACCTGTTCCTCCTGTTACCCTTCCCATATTGAGTGTGAACCACACCGCATTACGGTTGCTTCCAGCCAGGGGTCCTCCACTCCCAGATCCCTTACAGCCTCCCCATTTGTTAATACCAGATCCAGAGTCCTACCCTCCCTAGTAGGCCTTCAGACCAATTGCACCAGGAAGCTGTCCTGAAATGCATCTAGTAATCTCTTCTCCTTTGCACACATGGTGGTAGGGGTGTTCCAGGAGGGGGAGAGGGGTGACAAATGTTCCTGATACAGAAGATCATACTGCAGTCACTGAAAGCATCAGGAAGGGAACTAGCAGCAGCAGTTATACCATGGGACTGGGAGGAGAGGACCCAGACAATAAGACAGAGAGTTCAAGGGATTAAGTGAAGTAGGCTCAATTAGTCGCTGGTAGATGTTTATGGAATTGATATTTTGAGTGGTTGGTTTGGCAGAAGGGCAGAGACAAATTATTCTAAACAAAGCACCCTATACTAAGTCCCTTTGGAGAATCAATTCCCTTGAAGAAAAGTCAAGAGGCCAGCAGAGTAATAGCTTTGGACAATCCAGAATGATTAACATAAGGGGAGGCATAGACACCATGGATGAAAATGGTGAAAGAAGAGGGCAGGTAGAGTTAACTTCCAAAACATTCATGTGAGGAGGGGATTGCTTCTCTGAAGACCACATCACAGGTAAGTCCCTGATGGATGAAGAGTGCAACACCACCTCTATGCTTGCCATGATCCTGACAGTAGAGGTTATTGTTGGCTATAGCTACATCTCCAGCACTGATTTTAGCAAAGAGCCAGGATTTAGTGATTCACAGGACATCAGGTTGATATTGGGTGACCCACAGTCTAAGCTGATCAACCTTAGGGAGAAGGCTCCTTGCATTAAGGTGATAAATGCTCAGACTTTTAGGGATGGCAGGGGTACTTAGGAGAGGGCCTGGGTTAGACTCCATACCCCACAGAGCAGTAGTAGCAAGGTAGCAAGAAGCAGAGTGGAATAAGATTTTTGTGGTGGGGGGAGAGGGAATGGAAGGGCAGATGGAAGACCCAGGGTCCAGTAGAAGACTTCAAAGTTAAGGGAAGAAGAAGACATGAGACTTGGTTGAATAGGTAAAAGTAGCAGGGCAGAGAGAAGGCCAAAACTGTTAAGGAGGGATAGAAGAGTAAGTGGAGGGAGGGAAAATGGTGAAGGGAGAAGGAGTAGGAGAAAGAGACTTATGAATGGAAATAGGAGCATACTAGGATTGGGAACAAAAGCTCAAAGTTAAAGTAAGAGCAGTAGGTGGTGTAGAGAGAGGGATGTATTATACAGGTGTGGTAGTGCCTGTATATCAGGATTGAGTAAGCCCTTGGTTAAACCATGATTTTTGCACCTTAATAACTGTGCCCCTGTTCAACCAATTTACCTAAAATTTGATAAGAAAGGCATCTGTATCAGGATCTCTGGATCCTGTATTTTTTTTTTGTATTATCTGTTTATTACTTCCCCACTGCATCTTGAGCAGCCTCTCCTTCGAGCCACCAAGGACTGAGCTCACCTCCCCAAGAACCCCTCTCGCCGATTCCCGCCTCATATCATGGCCAGTCCCCCCAGGGAAACCTGATGTATCCCTTCATCAGACGGGTTCTCTCCTTTCGGAGAGAGAAAGTGCCTTACGGCTTACCTTCTTGGCCCTGTGTGCTGCTGAGGTCAGTCCTGGCTGTCCGGAGGCTCCGCGGCAGTGATGGTCTTGGGGGCCATAATCCAGTCATTCGAGATGCCATTTTCTCTCTTTTCTTGACCCAATTTGTAGCTTTGCTCTGTAGTGCTCCTGGCCTCCACCAGGGGCTGCTACAGAGTGAGGCAAGCTCCCCAACCCACCCCAGGAGAGGAGAGCAGTCCTCCAGATACTCAATCCTCTCCTTCCCCTGCCGACCCCCGGTGGTCCGAGTCCGTCCCCGAATCCGGGTCACCGGCATGGTGTGAGGTGTGGCGTCCAGTGCCTCAACCTTTAGTGCCATGGGGCCACTGGCCTGTAATTTTTTAGTCATCAGTTTGAGAGGGGTAAAGTTACAAAGGTGCAGAACCAGTAAAATTCGCCAAACATAAGTTTTTTTTGCTAATCTATAACTTAAAATAAATAACACATTAGTGTCCGACCCGTGCTTAGTGGCCTAGGAGTTTAACTCTCATTACACTTCATGTTCCTCAGCCCTCCTAAAGTCCCTCCCCTCTACCCTCCCCTCTCTTTCTCCCCCCTCCTCATGCCCTCAGCTCCCTTGTGCCCACCCTTCCTTCTCCTTCTCTGCTGTCTCCCCTGATGAAACACCTACCGCCCTTCTCTCTCTCAATCCTTCCAAAGGCTCATCACCAGATGACCTTGACCCTAAACTCCTTTATATTTCAGCACCAGCTATTGCCTATCCTCTCTATTTAATCCTAAACCTCTCCTTTTCATCCTCATTGGTCCCTTCATCCTGGAAACATGCAGAGGTCCTTCCTTTCCCAAAGAGTGCTGACCTCTCTTCCCCTGGCAACTCATACCCAATCTTTGCCAAGCTCCAAGAACACCTAGTTCTCTCCCAGCTTACCTCCTTTCTCTCAGATTCCTCCTTTTTCACCCCATTCCAATCTATTTTTTGGAAGAACCACTCCACCACCACCTCCTTCTTAGGCTCACTGCCTCCATCCTCACCGGGATGGATAATGGCCTCATCACCTCTGCCATCTTAGTTGACCTCAACAAGGCTTTCAACACAGTCTCCCATGCCCTGCTTCTTGACTCCCTTATGGCAACTGGACTGTCTACACCTTTCTATAACTGGTTTAGAACCTATCTCACAGGCAGAATGCAATCAGTCAAGATCCAGGATGCAATCTCTCCTCCCCTCCCCATCACAACAGGAGTTCCACAGGGCTGTGTGCTAGGTCCCATTCTCTTCTCCGTCTTCCTCAATCACTTGCCCTCAGTCTGCTCCCCCCTCCTCCTCTATCCACATGTATGCCAATGACACTGTCTTGTTTACCTCTAGCAAATGCCCTGCCAATGTAGCAACCACCCTACAGCATGACTTCCACCAGGTTCAGCTCTGTTTTGCCTTACATCAGTTATTCCTGAACACCAAAATGACTGTCTCCATGACCTTTGGCACTAGGAAGAGACTCGCTAGGCTACATCCCTTACCCTCTTTCCACACCTTGGATGTGACAATCCTTGAGAACAGTCACGTGATGCAAGCGACCTGAAGGCTATGTCTACCTCGGGCTCCTTCCAGCCATCCATAATATTCGGTTCTTAAACCAATTTTTAGAGTTCTGACTTACATAATTGAAGCAGTCAGAGACTCCTCAACCTCTGCCTATTGTCTGGCTTTACATTTCTCGGCATCACAAAGCTTCACAGCGGTGATGGAGGCAGAGATGAAACAGGCCGCGATGTGGCATACCCCGCCAAACACACCGGAGAAGCTCTCCAAAAAAGCGAGAAATCAGGCCTTAGGGAATCCGAACAAGGCAGGCAGCGCTACATCCTCCACAGTGCCTTTGTCTGAAGAAAGATTCCTTCAGGAACTCTCACCATTTCGAGAGGCTCTAGATAACATCACTGCTGAACTCAAATCTATAAAAGGGGATCTTACCACTCTAAGCAGCAGAATGAGCGACTCGGAGGCCAGGCTTACCTCCCAAGAAAAATGGCGAGACAAAGCGGATTCGGAAATCACCTCGCTGCGACAACAAGTCCGGAAGCTACAACTCAAGATGGAGGATTTGAAGGGCGAGCAGGAGGAATAATCTCTGATAATTGGGCTGCCTGAATTGGAAGAAGGCTCGAACACCATCTTATTCCTTCAGAAATTCCTGCTTAAAGTCGTGGGGCCTCACCGCTGAATCCCCATACCACGCCGAGAGAGACATAGATCTCTGAGGCCACGGCCTCCTCCAAGCTCCCCTTCCCGTCCGATCATCATCAAATTCCTAAGCTATCTAGAAAAGCAGCATGTTCTTAATAAAGCCAGAGATCTACAATCCATTACCTGGGGCTCCTCCAAAATAAGAATTGCTCAGGACCTCCCGCTTGAGACCAGGCAGAAAAGAACTGCTTTCCACCCAATCATTCACAAGCTGATTGCGGCCGGTATCCGATTCAAGATGCAGTACCCAGCCAACTTAAAGGTCACGATTGACGGGTCATCAACCACCTATGAATCTCCTGAACATGCCACTAAAGACCTAACTTCTAAGCTCCCCAATCTCTTCAAGGACACTTGAATCATAGGTGTTTTCAACAAAATGTTATATTTGCTCTGTCACACCTTTATAAATATGTAGCTAAGTTTGTTTATTACCTGTATGTCTTTGCTGGAGTAGGATGGCCTTAAATGGGGTGCGCCTGGATCCGGTACTGAAAGGGCCATTAATGCCTCAACTCCTCAAGGGCTGTTACCGGAACCTTTGAGCTGATCTATGTTTCAGCTAGCAGTGTTTGGTGGCGGACCATGTTAGGTCCCACACTATAATATGCCCCCTGAACAATCCGGTGGTGAAAGGGCAAGTAATCATCTTACTGCCACCCGATTTAAGTTTCCTTGGGCTCAAGCCATGCCTGTAAAGATTCACAGCTTGGACCTGAACTTGCATATGAGGGTAAGCGTATACCTCCTAATATTTAGACGGCGAGTCACAGCATTCATATGTTTAGGCTGCTCTAGCCACAGGTTGTGTTAATTTACTGAAAGTCATCTCCTTGTTCGTAGGTGCAGTTCCCAAACTTCATAATCAAAAGAGGATGGTGGGGGTCCGTGGGTGGGAGAGACTCGTAGGAAGCTGCCTCACGAACTGAGAAAGGGGGGGCTTGGCAGTCTACAGGAGAAATCTGTGGGGCTTTGTACTATAGTTGATGGGATGATACTGCTAGCCAGCTCACTGTCCCATTCTCATTGCACTATCACAGTAAGACTGTATTGGTACATTATGCTCCTTGGACCTGCCATAGGGGTTTTTGTTCCAGCTGTGTATCATTGGGTTTATCATAATTCATCTACCCAACTCTGGAACGATTCTGTATATAGTTCGTGGATTTTTTCCTTTTGTGGGGGGGGAGGGTGAGTGACTACCCTGGGTTTCAGGTCTTGATTCCTCGACCTCAGTTTAAGGTCAGTATCTATGTTTGGATAATTACGGTATTTCAGGGATCAGGCTGCTGTTTCTGGAATAGAGTGTGTGGGCACAAGGGGAGCTCTAGAGTATCCCATAGCTTCTTTCCGGGATTGGTGACCAACAACTTTCCATTTATCCAGCTTAAGCTTTTCTTATTAATATGATGGCGATTTAAGTAGCTACTTGGAATGTGCGAGGGCTTCGAGACAAAACCAAAAGGCTCCAAGTCTTTAGTCATTGTGACTTACTAAGGATTGATGTTCTCATGCTTCAAGAAACTCACTTGGTCAATAACGAAGCAACTTGGTTGCATAGAGCTAGCTTCTCCCAAGTTTTCTCGACGAATGGATCTGAGACTAGCAAGGGAGTAGCTATCCTAATCAAGAATCATGTTTCTTTTCTGGTGGAAGAGAAACTAACAGATCCAGAAGGCAGATTCATTCTGGTTAAAGGTTGTCTCAATAGTTGTAGTATTGTTCTGGGATCTGTCTATGGACCAGTCGGAGGGAGTCCGGAATTTTTTATGACCCTGGCAGATAAAATCAGTAATTTCCTACCCTCACATTTAATAATAGGGGGAGATTGGAACGTCCCACCATGCCAAGCTCTTGACAGAACTTATACACCAATTAGGCCTGTATCCCCAGCTCAAAAAGCTCTAGTTGATTTTATGCATCTTTTGGGGCTATGTGACCCCTGCCGGATTGCTAACCCTACACTCCAATCTTTTTCCTTCTTCTCTCAGGTACATAACTCATGGTCCAGACTAGACTACGTTCTGACCAGTAAATCACTCCTTCCTGGTATTTCCCAATCAGGTATTGAACCGATAGTGGTGTCAGACCATTCAGCAGTTTGGCTTAGGCTCTCACCAGACCCTAACTTTCATCGAGACACAATCTGGAAGCTTAATACCCAACTCCTCAAACATGAACAGACTGTATCTCATATTAAAGACCTTATTTCTAATTTCATGGACCTCAATGAGCACTCCACTCCGAGGGTGGACTTTATATGGTGCTGCGAAGTGCTACCTCAGGGAGGATTAATAAAATTGCCTCTGCGTGAAAAACACAGGTTGGCACAAACGCGTCGTTGCACAAAATTAAGGAGCTAGAACATTCCCTTTCCCCTCCTCCCTCTCAGGCCCATTAGAATCCCTTTTAAAGCTTAAGAATGAATATGTGGACTTACTGAAAGAAAAAGCTGAATACGCTATCTTAAAGACCCAATCCAAATACATGGACCAAGGCGAAAAGGCCGGTAGACTATTAGCTCTCAGACTGCATAAGACAGAGAGCTCGAGATTGATCCCGATGCTGCAAACCAAGGAGGGAGCAGTTAAGACTACACCCAAAGAGATCACTCAGATCTTTGAGACATTTTACAGTAAGCTTTATAGCAGACATTCTTCCCCAGTGTCCCCACTGGATATCTCTACCTATTTAGAAGGAATTGACCTTCCTCGCCTCCTTCTTATCCATAAAAGTTCCCTTACCTCCCCCATTACACTGCTCGAAATTGAGGAGGCGATCACCTCCTTAGCGCCCGATAAAGCACCAGGCCCCGATGGTTACCCATCTAATTTTTATAAAACCTTCAACAAAGAATTGGCCCCCCTCCTCCTCAATCTATATGAATACATGTTTGAGGCTGATGCTGTGGACCCCACGTTATTAGAAGCCACAATTGTGTTAATCCTCAAACCAGATAAACCACCGATGGACCCTGCAAGTTACCGTCCTATCTCTCTCTTAAACTGTGACATTAAGATCCTATCCAAGATATTGGCTGAGAGGATTAAAAAGATCTGGATCCACCTTTTGAGCCCGGAGCAAGTAGGGTTCGTTCAATCTCGCTCCCCGGCCGATCACCTTAGGACCCTCTCCCATATCACACACACAGCCCAATCTTCCCACATCCCGATGGCCTTAATCTCCCTAGACGCGGAAAAAGCATTTGACAGAGTTAACTGGGACTTTTTATGGGCAACACTCGCCAAGATGGAATTTCCACTCTCCTTTATTCGATGGATTCAGGTCATTTACAAATCCCCCTCGGCTAAGATTTATTGCAACGGTGTCCTTTCTTCCCTTTTCCACCTCTTTACAGGTACTAGACAAGGCTGCCCCCTTTCCCCATTTCTGTTTAACCTATACTTAGAACCCCTCCTTCACAGCATTAAAAGATCTCCTTATATCCAAGGTTGCCCAGTAATGCAGCAAGAGTTGGTCCTTTCTGTCTACGTGGATGACATTCTCCTACATGTTGCTCACCCTGAATTGTCATTAGAGCATGCCCTTTGAGCTATTACGCAGTATGGCTGCCTCGCCTATTACAGACTGAACTTGGCAAAATCAGAAATATTTCCACTGAACCCCTTTACGCATAAAGCTAATCTTGCTAGATTTGGCATGAGATGGTCCCCCAGATCGATCAAATACTTGGGCATTCACCTTACCAATGACTCAGTGCTACTCAGGAAACTTAATTTAGATGACCTTATGACTAACATACATTTAGACCTCCAAAGATGGTCCAAGCTACCAATCTCTCTTTGGGGTAGAATTAACATCATTAAGATGAATGTCCTGCCTCGGATTTTCTATCCTCTCAACTTTGCTGAGTCTCTGGCTGCCCCTCTCATACTTGCAGTGTATCCACTCCACCTTCTCTCAATTTATTTGGCAAAATAAGTCTCCCCGGCGCTCTTTCTCCAAACTTTGTCTCCCTAAAGACAAGGAGGGACTTCGCCTCCCTAACTTAATATATTACCATTGGGCGCCCCACCTCTCCAAAATGGGTAGATGGCTCCCAAATAGGGCTGAAGGGCCTCCTCCAATCTGGCTCCAAGTTGAAAGACAGATACTCGTAGAAACTAATCTTTGCTCCCCGACTATATTCTTTCTTCCCAGTTCAGCATTTCCACGCTCATTATCAAACCCGACCATTCTCACCTCCCCTTAAAACCTTCTCCCAATGCCTACAATACCTCAAAATCTTCCCTAAAAGAGACTTGGCGCAACCCCTTGTTTTTAACCCCAATATTCGGTTAGGAGGCTCTATAATTGCTCCGGATTGGCTTCCTCCAATCCGCGAAGCCTTGGTTGAGAATCTATATTCCCAGGATTCTCTCCTATCCTCCACGGATATTATGGCCAGGTTTAATCTTCTCCCAAGATACATTTTCAAGATATATCAGTTGAGGCATCTTATTAACGTAAATTTTGGGAGTGAGTTCTGCTGCTCACAAGTTGTCCCCTTTCTCTCCCAAGTCCAGGAATTAGCTTCCAAACCCCGTGGAACTTCCACTATATACTCTTACTTGATGGGTCTTAAATTTCCAGACTCCCTTCCAGGATCCAGTGTCTGGGCCTCTCTCTCCTACCCGATCTTGTTCCTAGTTGGCCGAGTATCTGGAAAGATTTACATAGATACCACACCCAGGATAGGTTTAGACTTATCCAATATCACATTTTAAACAACATGTATTATACTCCGGTAAAATTAGCGCGTCTAGGATGTTTGCCTCTCCCTCTCTGTACCAGATGCTCACAATCAGAAGGAAACCTGCTTCACATCTTTTGGCAATGTGAAAAGGTGACCCTCTGTGGCGCTCATCAATCTAATTTAGAACCCCTTTTGGGTCTTGATGGTCATTTCACACATGAAATTTGCATCTTGGGTATCTATTCCAAAGTTGAGAACCAGGCAGTAGATTTCACATAGCCCTTATCTCAATGGTGGTTAAACGTCTGGTTCTCAAGCATTGGTTGGATCAACTAACCATAACATATGCAGAGTGGTTGAACGACTTATCAGTTTGCTTCAATATGGAGAGACTTATGGCCAGCTCTTGTAATCGTATGGATCTGTTCCATAAAAAATGGAGTAAGCTATACATGTTGTACCTACATTAGAGCCCAATTGGTTTTATCTCTGCTGCTCTTTTCCCCTATGTGTTTCACCATCTGTCTTACGAGCCCAGGATACTATGTTAATAGCATATGACATGCCAATAAGCACACTCGGGGTAGGTCAGGGTCGGGGGAGGGGTGGCCTAGGGTAATATAGTGGGAGGGGGTTGAAGGTGGTGGGTTGTTTTTCTTTCTCCAGGTCATATGTTTCATTTCATACCTGGGATTAAAGAATGTTGTTAGCTTCCCATATGATAGCTTTCAATGTCATACTATGTATTGGTGCAATTTTATAAAATCAATAAAGTTGAATTTCAAAAAAAAAAATCCTTGAGAACACCTCCTCATTCGGATACCTTGGGGTTTGGCTGGACCAGCACCACAACTTCTCTGGTTACATTGACGCCATTCTAATAAAAACTGCGTCCCAAGCTCGGTGCCTTATACAGGAACCGTAGTTGCATCCCTCCTACGGTATGACATGAACTTGTCCAGAAGATGATACTCCCCATTTTTGACTACTGCGATGTAGTCTATGGTGATACTCCCAAATCCTCCCTGACCAGACTGAACACTCTCTTTAACGTATTCTGTTGTTTCGTTCTTGATGCTCCATCCCAAACTCATCACTGCGACCTCTACCATGCCCTGTCCTTGCCCCCACTTGCAAACAGGTGCCTCGCTCATTGTGCCAAACTCACTTCTAAATTTTGGCTTGGTGAACCCTCCCCCCTCACTTCTCATGTTCCCTCTCTACCCCTCCCTCCCTCCCCTCCATCAGATCCACAGATGCTCGCACTTTGTTGGTCACCCACCAGTCCACACTCATTGGACAGTCTGGTTTCACCCATCGCTTCCCGAAACTCTGGAACTATCTCCTCCCCCCAAATACGGCACTCCTCCTCCTCCTACTCCCTTGCCTCTGCCTTACATAAGTGTCTCTCCTGTAGCTGCTCCTGTTTAAATCCTCCTTAACTTCTTCCTATGAGCCTGTTCCCCAGCACGTCACCCTATCCCCTGCCGTTTAAGCCCTACCCCTTGCCTATACCTCTGTCCTACACCTCTCCCCCATCTTCTCTTACTAACGTCCTTGCCTGGTTCTGCTCCCTTGCTGGGTTTGCAGCATCCTGGAGGGGTTAGTTCTAAGCACACCTCTTCTTTCCCTTCTCCCACTCATCTACCCATCTATCCAACCTACTATTCCACTGTCTTACTCCTGCCCCTCACCCTCTATCTTCTCATCCCAATGTCATCACCTAGTTCTGCCCCTGGCAAGGTTCTCAGCATCCTGGAGGGGTTAGTTCTAGGCATGGCTCATCCTTCCCTACCCCTGCCCAACCTCCACTTCTCTCCCTCTATTGTCCCTCCATTGTACACCTCTGTACTTAAATTGGCTGCCCCTGTACCTATATGCACTGTGCTAAATTACTCTCCCTTTTGTCCCTATACCTTTTGTACTGTCAGAGCTGCCACTTCAACTCACCCTAGACCTGTGTAAAATGTTTCACTCAACTGGGCTTTGCATCTGTTTGTACTGGTAATGTCCTGGCTTCCCCTGTCCCACTTGCTTCTCCTTCCCCCAGCTAGCTTCCCCTGTCCCTCTTGCTTTTCCTTCCCCTAGCACTTTAATTGTATAATTATACTGTTTACCTGTTTCTTAATTGTAATGCCAATTCAACAGTGTGTTGGCGATATTGTTGGTTATAATCTCTGTTCCAAAATCCTCATGTATGTTAACTGAAACTGCATTTATAATCTCTGTTTACATCCACTTGTACCCCCCCCCCCAGGTTGCACCAGGAGACAAGCAACATGTTGTTCAGTGTGCCTTCCTGGTGAAATATTTAATAAATAAATAAAAAATGGTTTTAATTTGAATCTGAAAACTTGGGCGGACGATCAGTGCAGCGGTTGCACTACTGCTCGTGATGCGGTGACCCAAGTTAGAATGAGCTTGAGCTTCCGAGGGGGGGGGGCTGGACTGAGCATCTCAGGGTACGGTCTCCTCCCCTGGAGAGAGAGGGTCATCATCCCTGTTGCTATACTGCCACCTGGGTGACAACAGGTGGCAGTGCAGTTCGGGGGCACTGTGGGAAGAGAGAATGTCAGCCACGATATGAAACAGCACCACGCCTTGTGTACATACGTTCATTGGACCTCCATACATTCTCGGGGATGGGAGAAACTACAGAAAAATTCCTGTGGCCGGCCTGACCATGGCCTCCGGTGTCGCTGACAGGACCGAATCTGGAAACCCACTGACACTGCCTGATGAAAATTAGTGTAGGTAGAAGGGAGCTGGGGGTGATAGCCAGGCTAGTGCCAGGTTTCAGGAGACCTCCCAGGCACGGAGGTAGAGTCAGGGGGTGCTACAGGATGCCTGAGAGAGTTCCACTGACTGGAGGAAAAAACAGAATTAAAAAAAAAAAAAACACTGGGTTGCCCAGTCCCCAGTATCTGTAACCTGAAAAAAGAAAACTGTGTCTCTCGATTTTCTGTTAGTTTTTTATTTCTTGTTATTTACCTGTAAAAATGTAAACAGTCCCTCATCGAAGTCTGTCACCCTTTGCGCCCACTCCAACACCCTACTCGGCACCCATCACCCCACCCCTCAGTTACATTAAACTGTCCACCACCAAAATCCAGTTTCTGCCATGAGACCTTCCTGCTGCTTCAACGGCGACCAGAAACTGACTAAAACAAAGGTAATAAATGTGCTCATTTGGCTTTTTAATGCATTTTGAATTGTTACTTATAACTCAGTAATTTTAAAATATTTTTTTTACCAAATTTTCAATATGGCCTTCTTGGGGCCCTGCCTCATGAACAAGGGAGGAGAACTAACTGAGATGCTACCTAAACATTACGACTTGGGCAGAGCACAACTGTGCTCATACTCCTCCTGTTCTCACAGCATATATAACAAGCATTTGTCAATGCCGAATGTTTGCTTGCTGGCATTGGCATTGGTAGTGCAGAAGTTACAAAGCTGCATAACAGACATGGCAGTGAAGTATTAAACTGAAGCCAACCCACCACCACCCTGCAGAGAGTGACAGGCATTGGGGTGTGCCTTTTGGGTCGTCAGGCATAACAGCCACGCCATTTCACCACACCCTACCTGCAGACACTGACAAGTGTCACGGTCTATGGGTCTTTGGCCCTTGTCGCACCCATTCCATCAGGAAATATGATGAGATGGGTGCGGTATAGGAAATAGGGGTGAACTTTGGGGCGAAGAGCCCAAGGCATACCTCGATGCCTCTCACTGGCTGCAGGGTGTGGAATGGTATGAGCGTTATAGGCAAGAATCCCAAGTCACACCCCTGATGCCTGTCATTCTCTACAGGGTGGGGCGTTATGGTTGGAAACCCTAACAGCTCAGGCATTCGTTGGTATTTTCATTCCAAATTTTCAACATGTTTTTTTTTTTTTACTCCCACCTCATGAACAGTGGCAATATCAGTTTGTTAGCCAAAAGCTGCTTATGCACAGTGACTACGGCATTTAGCACCACAGATGCAAAAACACATTCCGAACAGGATGTGAGAAATGACAGCTGTACTGTTCATGGGGAGGTGGAAAAAATGGCAATGTTGCAAATCTGCAGTAAAAATATTAAAACAAGCATTTGTCAATGCCGAATGTTTGCTTGCTGGCATTGGCAGTGGTAGTGTAGAAGTTACAGAGCTGCGTAATAGGAATGGCAGTGAAGTATTGAACTGAAGCCAACCCCACCACCACCCTGCAGAGAGTGACAGGCATTGGGGTGTGCCTTTGGGTCGTCAGGCATAACAGCCACGCCATTTCAGTACAACCCACCCTGCAGACACTGGCAAGTGTCACGGTGTTCCTTGGGGTCTTTGGTCCTTATGCACACCCCATTCCATTAGGAAATACAGTGAGATGGGTGCGATATAGGAGAATGGGGTGAACTTTGGAGCCGAAGAGTCCAAGGCATACCTCAATGCTTCTCACTGGCTGCAGGGTGTGGAATGGTATGAGCATCACAGGCAAGAATCCCAAGTCACACCCCTGATGCCTGTCATTCTCTACAGGGTTGGGCGTTATGGTTGGAAACCCTAATACCTCAGGCATTCGTTGGTATTTCCACTCCAAATGTTCAACACGTTTTTTATGTGACCCCACCTCACGAACAGGGGGAATATCAGCGCTGAATCAGCGGCAAATGCTGAAGTGAGTAGTGAATTCACAGAGAAGAGATCTGAGGGAGACATAGGAAAGGGCAGTATGAATGGTGGCAGTGAGAGAGACCCAAAATTTGGGGAAGCGGAAGACAGCAGCTTAGCCAGCAGAGGATTACAGCAAGAGAGCAAGGGCCACAGTTGTGAAGGGAGTAGGAGGAGGGAAAGTGAAGAGGGAGGAAAGATAAGAAGGAAACAAGCCAAAATCTGGATATGAAGGTAGTGCAGTGAGCAAGGCATATGCTATCAAGGGAAGGAAAGGAGGGAGGAATAGAGTGAACAGTGGGGGTTCTAGGGGTGCACTCCAAGGAAAAGCAGCAGATGGTGTGAACGAGGAAGTTCAGTCTGGCTAAGGTGGCCCTGCAGAGTGCTGTAAACAATGTCACCGTAATCAAAGATTGGAAGAATCATCTTTGAAACAATCTCTCTATGAGCAGGAAGTGGGATACTCACTTATTCCTGTAAGTGCACCACACCATACCTGGGTTAAACTTCTAGTGGGTGGCATCAACATGAACAGAGAAATTGCGGTGGCAGATCCAACCTGAAACTAAATTTTTTAAAGGAAGAGACACCTTCAATTACAACACCATCAAGGATATGGAAGGAGGGGAGGGGCTCTATAAAATAAGTTATTAATATTCTGTAACCTCATTGTCAAAACATGTCACGTGACCATGGGTTAATCCTGCAAAACACAACAGGTAAAGATTGCACTAATTAGACATTTACTTTCTTTGATCCTAATTCATGGTTTTTTTTTGTTTTGTTTTTTACTTTTTTATAGGGACCCATTTTATAATCACAATAATGCACTTCAAGGTGTGTGTAGTGGGAATTACCCACTTTTTGTGTAATTAAAGTGACTCGTGTCCATGCCTGGCGTGGGTAAATCCCACAACAACACATATCCTGTCATGCAGTATTGCTTAGATAAACCCATGGAGGAACAGGCTTTAAACAAGGGACTGTGTCCAGTATTGCACATTGTAACCTTTTTCTCTCAGTGAAACATCAGGGAACCTGTATATGACAGCAGTCAAAAGTGGATATGGCTGAAATCCAGACCACCTGATCTGGACCGGATCACAATGGTAAAAACCGAACCAGCTCCAGCTGGTCCAGTTTTTACTGTTTAGGCAGTCCATTCCAGCTGGTCTAGATTTCATGTAGGGTTATGGGTATAGGTGAAATCTGGATAGTCGGACTTGGACTGGACCAAAACGGTAACTGGTCTGGTCCTGAGCCAGTGGTACAGATTTCATCCATACCCTCACCTAGATTAAATCTGGACCAGTCAGCATGGACAGACCAAAGCAGTAATAACTGGACCGGCAGTCTGGATTTTACCAAGTCCATCAAAAGGCTGTATTCACAGAGTGCAAGACTGCATAAATCTGGGACCCATATCCTGTTGGGGGGGGGTGACAGAAAAGAATGTTTCCCTCCACTTCACTATCTGTCCAAAGTCGTCCCTTCAGGTAGGATTCAGAACAGGTTCTAACAGGGCAGAAAGTCAGCTCTCCTCTCTCTGGGGTGCTCCTCATAACCGGCTTTACCAGAGGCAGCATCCTGTTGTTGCATATGCGACTGCAGCAAGCCTCTCCCACATGACATCGGTGCCCATCTCTTGACATATAGCTGGGGGAGCCTGCAAATTAATCCTGTCGGGTGCCATCCAGCTCACAACTAGTAATCCCAAAAGGGGGTCAAAGGAGTTACACAAGTTTATACAAAATACAAACACAGACAATACCAGATGGGCAACCATGCAGAACCAGACTGTGCTGCCACAGAGGGGTTCTGATTACATCAGACCTCAATAGCGAAACTCGGGTTCTGATTACATCAGACCTTAAGAACGAAGCTCAAGAGGTCCAAGGTACTAAGAACCCCGAGGCAGCAGCACAGGCTGGTCGAGCATGATACTGCCCATCTAGTACCTTATATAGTGTGTATGTATAGTTTTTTTTTTTAAAAATATTTGTAGAATTAGGTCCCCCCCCGCACATGTGACGAATGGGAAAGCAAGGCCGTCTGGAGATTCACGCTGAAATAACTGTTTTAATAGTAATGTTATAAAACTGGCAAGTTACACAAAAAAAGTTAACCAAGGGCTTATCTGTGTATTTTTATCTGTGGTGAGTTTGTGTCCGGTCTTCCTCTCCTGTTCACCATGCATGCAGGGGTTCTTAACCCAGGTGACCGCAGAGTTCCAATCAGCCGATATGTGGTTGTACCACAGAAGGATACAACCATGTGCCATGACTTTTGAACTGTGGTACAACGACATTCCAGAAAGGATGGAAATCTATGCTGAACAGGGGCTGGCTATAAACTATTAAAAGTACTCCCAAACAGGGTATGACACCTAACACAGCCTGGTATCTGAATTACTGTATTGCCATAAATATGCCCTGGAAATAAGCAGTTTCTTTTCTTTTATGTTCCACGGCATATGAATAAAGATAAAACGTTTTAAAAGTATTATCTTCTGAAGCTGATATGTGCATCCAGGGTGGACCACTGTCCACTTTCCAGGTAGCCCCCCCTGCACCATAGTCCAACCCTGACTAAATAAGGAAAATTGGAATATAGGCTGGCTCGACTCTAGGCCACCAGCCAGGAGGCAAATTGGCTATCCCATCTAAACTCACCTATGATGAGCAGCACATTCCTCTTGCTCGGACCCGCTGCTGCAGAAGCGAAAAAGATCCCCCGAGAAAACTAAACAGCAACAGTAGAGACAAACACGACCGCAAAACATAGCAGCAGGCGGTTGGGCTAGCTTCCTTCCTTTCCAACTAGCCCACCCGAAAACACGAGCCAAAGAATTCAACTGTAATATACAAACAAAACAAAAAAAACACCCTTACCAGACTGACTGACACGACTATATGTAGTGTACTATGCGAGTCTCAAGAGCGGCATTATGCATCAGCTGGGGTTCTGCTCCTCGGTGGCTAGTTGGAGGACCCTCTCAGGAGCCCTGCTGCTTGTACTTTTCGTGTCTGTTTCCAGGAGGCGCTGCTCAGCGGGTCACGCTGCTGCTGGAGCCGGAGCTCCTCCTAATCGGAGCCAAGTCACATGAATGAGAGTCACCGGAGGAGTCCCGGACAGCAGGGCGGGCACAACTGCAGGGACAGGGATCGATGTGGAGCTCAGGTGAGACCGGTTTGTTTTTCTCATAGCTCAAACTATTACTATTTGTATAAGTCTGTTATTACCCTTTGGATTTCCTAAAGCTTAGCCACCGCTAACATGAGCTCAGGCATTATAAATATATGCGATAGCTTTGTCTTCCAGCACTACTACAAAGCAGTACGCGATATTAAGAAAACTGTAATAAATTGGTAACAGTGAACTACAAAAACATTACAAGAATGTAAATCGGTCTTTTGATGTTCTCCGGAAATCGAAGCAGTGACTTTTTTCCAATTTTCCCTAAGGCGTCTCGAGCTGCAACTTTTAGGGGATGGAATACAAAAGCAAGGAGGGTTTCAGTTTCCACCGGGACTGAAACAAGACCCGGGTGGCACTGGGGGCTGCTGACTGGGTGGGTTGATTGGTTTGGTCTCTTTGGATTTCAGGATAGCCAGCGCCAGTGCCACGCAAGTTCCACGACCCATCCTGACACTGCTGTGATTTATTTCTTGTAAGCTGCATTATTTTATTTCTGCGATGGCCCGAGTAGATGTACAGTATAATTTGTATGTATAATATACACAGAAATGTCTGCAACCATACACCACAAGGCTGTGTTTACACAGAGAGGGGTGGAGATCGTAGCGACGCTTCCCGATGTCATCCTAACCCTGAGCTGGAAACATGCAGAGTGTTGTTTTGGGTGCCCATATATCATTTGTGATTATATATGGGTGAATAAAATGGAGCAGGCTGTAGTAATTCTGTTATTAGTAAAGTAAGGAAAAAAATAGCTTTTAAAATCTAGTATGAATGGCAGGTTAATGTTTTTTTCCGGGGGGCAGGAGATCTCCCAAAGTGAGAGTTTTTGGGACAAACTTCAAAGGAAAAGTTGTACTATAATGTAGACACCTCGTGGCGTCTGTGGGGGGGGGGCTGCGCGTGAGCAGCTGATATCTTATCGCTGCTCACTCAAGCGTAGCTCCCCCTTTCAACTGTATGCCACTGCATTTTGGAGCTTGTCATAGACAGCTCCAGAATGCATTGGCTTACAGGGGCCGCGCCTGCCAACACACTGACTGAATTGGAGGAGGAGGTGACACACCTCCGAAATCTCCGATGATGGCACTATGTTTCTTGCACATGCGTGCAAGCAAACATAAAACTGGTGAAGTCACGGAAGCTGCATAGAAACTGTGCAACGCACACCCGTAATGTAATTAGTGTGGGGATTTTTATAGCAGATTGTCAACTCAGGCATTTTGGGACCTCCAATCATGAACAGTGTCACTGTGATTTTCTTTATCTGTCCCGAACAATGATTTCCCACAGCGACCACACATCTCTGCGCTGAAAGTGTGAAAACACATTTCGGCCATGTTGTGAAAAATGACAGCTGTACTGTTCATAAGGAAGTGTGGAAAATGCAACTGGTGAAAATCTGGACTGAAAATATTACAAAGTCATGAACTTACGAAGTGCGTGGAAACTGCGCAATGCTGACTGTAACACAGTCATTTATGGACTTTTGTCACCAAATTCTCAACATAGCCATTTTAAGACCTCTGCTCATGAACAGTGTAACTGTGTTTTCTTAATCTGTCCCAAACATTGCTTTCGCACACCGACTGCACCATTGTGTGTGCTACCTGTAGGCACAATTTGAGCGACATGTGAAAATGGCAGCTGTACTGTTCATAAGGAAGTGTAATAAAATGGCAATGTGGAAAATCTGGAGTGAAAATATAGAAAATTGAAACTTACGCGTGCGTAGGAATTGCAACGACTACGTAAAACAGTCATTTTTAGGAATTTTTTCACCAAATTTTCAACATAGCCATTTTAAGACCTCTGCTCATTAACAGTGTCACTGTGATTTTCTTAATGTGTCCCATACATTGATTTCACACACCAACTGCGCCATTGTGTGCTACATGGGCGGAAACACGTTTTGGGCAAGATGTGAAAAATGACAGCTATGCTGCTCATAAGGAAGTGTAATAAAATGGCAATGTTGAAAATCTGGAGTGAAAATATTGAAAATTCGCAAACTAACGAGCGTGCATAGGAACTGCGCAACGCGCGCTCGTAAAACAGTCATTTTTAGGAATTTTTTCACCAAATTTTCAACATAGCCATTTTAAGACCTCTGCTCATTAAAAGTGTCACTGTGATTTTCTTAATGTGTCCCATACATTGATTTCGCACACCGACTGTGCCATTGTGCACTACATGGGAGGAAACATGTTTTGGGCAAGATGTGAAAAATGACAGCTGTACTGCTCATAAGGAGGTGTGGTAAAATGGCAATGTTGAAAATCTGCAGTGAAAATATTGAAAATTCGTGAACTTACGAGCATGCGTAGGAACTGCGTAATGCACGCTCATAAAACAGTCATTTTTAGGAATTTTTCCAACAAAATTTCAACATAGGCTTTTTGAGAGCCCACCTTATGAACAGTGGCAGTGTCGTTTCGTTACTCGGTCCCAAAAGGTGATTTCGCTCAGTGACTGCGAAATCACCCTTCGGGCCTGAATAACGCCATGACAGTGCAATAATTCACGAGGAGGGGTCCCAAAAACCCCATGTTGAAAATTTGGGCCCAAAATTCCCAAAAATGCCTGAGATATGCAACAAAGTTGAAAAAACCCTATCTATCCCATTATACAGCTTACTGGCATTTCCTCAGTTCGCGGTCGGCTTTGAAGAGTGCAGACGTGTTCCCGGTCCACCGAAGATCGTCGCGCCGGAGTCCGGAGGTAAGTATGGGGTGAGGAGGTGCGGGAGGCAGGGTGCGCAGTGGGTGGGCGCGGGTGGGGGCAGACACAGCGAGGACCATTTTGATTTTCAGGTTGTTTTTTAATGAGGCAGCGGGGCGTTTGCCACGCTGGGGTGGCTCCCAGGCGGCACCCTGTACTGAGGGGGAGACAGTGGAGCCGATGGGGATTAAGCACCCCGCCGCTATACGAGGTAGCCAATGCGGCACCTGGAAATGTGTTTCTGGGGGGCGCAGCACAGCCGACGTAGATTGGGCACCCCTGTCGTGGCTATACAGTGTGTGCATGGGGGGCAGCAGCACGCGCACATGTATGTGTGTGTAGGGGAGCTGCATGAGCAGGCTATATCTTATCGCTGCTCACTGAAGCGTAGCTCCCCTTTCAACTGTACTCCACTGCATTTTGCAGCTGTCATAGACAGCTCCAGCAGGCATTGGAGAACTGTGGCCATGCCTGCAAACACACTGACTGAATTGGAAGAGGCCTGACACACCTCCGAAAACTCAGATGATGGCACTATGTTTCTTGCACATGCGTGCAAGCAAACATAAAAATGGACCATTTAGGCCCACCGGCAAAACAGGGTGAGCACTATAACTGTGCACTCCTTTCTCTCGCACTGGGCCCACTCTATCCCAACTGTGACTCCTCCTTATTCTAACTGCTAGCCTTACAACTTGCTGCCTGAGCGAAGGAATTCACACTGCACTTCTTCCTACTGACTGCAATGTTTAATACTGTACTGTAATACCTGTTTTTGGTATTGTTGTCTTACAATGTCCCTGTGTTCTGGTCACTTTATATTAACTCTTCACTACTATTTGCCTGATGAAATCTGATGCTTGTAAAGTCCCTGTTCTGCTAATTCTATGTAATGTAATCCTCCACTTGTATTTGCTTGATGTTCGTGTATGTACCTTGTAATGTACCTTGTAATCTCCCGGGTCGCACCTGAAAATAGGCACTTGGCTGTCTAGTGTGCTTACCCGGTTAACAAAAGCAAATAAATAAATAAAAAACCTCTTCAAATCTGGCATGAAAGGTGATTTTGCAGGCACTCCATAAAATCACCTTTCAGGATGGATTTAAAAAAATGTCACTTACCTGCTTCATGAGGTGGGATCATAAAAAGACTATGTGAAACATTTGGGGTGAAAATCTCAAAAAAATAAAATGAATTAAAGCTGGAATTTTTTTTAATGTCTACTCATAACATTGCTATTTTCAGAATTCTTACTCCAGATTTTCAACATAGTCTTTTTTTACCCTACCTCATGAACGTGATGTGTCATTTTTCAAATCCTGCCCAAAATGTTTTTTCGTACTCAGGTCGCAAAATGATGTTTTGGTGAGTATTTTATAAATGGCACCTGTTATGTTTAGAAGGGCGAGAGTAAAGATTATGTTGAAAATTTGCTGTTAAAACCTTAAAAACTGACAGAGTTATGAAGAAAAATTGTGTTCAGGGCCACCGTCCCAATGGGTAGCATGTTGTGTTCCCATGCCAGCGACTCGAGTTCAGGGACAAGATCGGGAGCTGGTTGGACAGCACAAGAATGGGGGCCAGTGCTGTCATACATTACTGTTCTTACCCTGGGAAGGGATGGCACAGCGTTCTGCTGTGCAGGCAACACTTTGTGGCGGGCTGCAGAGCCTTTCCTCACAGTGGGATGCCATGTGTGTCAGGGCCTGATGGGGCCACACACTGGGTTGGGAGAAGTGGGTTGGCATAAAAATGGGGAAGACAAGAGCTGGTAAGAGGATGGTTCAGTTGCTGTGGGATCTGCACCACTGACTGGCCACCTACTGTTGCCTGCTGCCCAGCCCTGTCACCCACCCTCCCAAGGACTTACCTCATACCTTTGGCAACCCTCACAGATTCCCCCAATGGTAGGGCCAGGAGGGAGTGGGCTGTCTGCCCTTCTTGATTCTTAGCCAGTTTGGCTATTCGGCACCCTGTCAGTGTTGCAACGTGTGCAACAGCTGATATCTTCGTCCTGCCCTGGTGGCAGCTGACGAGTGGAGCAACATGGCCCCCTCCCCCCTGGAACGGAAAGTGGGTCCCATGGATGTTGAATCCTGTCCATCTCTGTCAAGCTGGCCTCCACAAGTGACCTGAGTTTGTTTCTGAACCTAGGTCACTGCCATGGCACCAGTATCCCCCTTCGGACCAACCCCACTTTAAAGAAAAAAAAACCTGCAAGCCCTTACCACCCAACCCAGCTGATTGGCATTTTTATTACTCACACTAACTCAATTCCCGTTTTCCCCTTTATGTCTAGAGTTCAGATGGAACAATGACCATGCTTTGGCAGGACACTGATCCTGTGGTGGCAGGACACTGACCACGTGTATCAGATAAGTATTGTTTTAAATGTATGCTACCTTGTTTGTCCTACTTAGTTATTAAAGAGCTGCAGCTCCTTTTTGACCTTGTTGCTATTCTTGTTTTACAGGTATGAGTGGATGTCACCTTAAGCCCCCCAAACCCATCCCAGATTTCCCAGGTTTCAGACAAGTGCTCTATATTATTATCTGTGCTAGGATGGTAATGTATAACGGTGTGACTGTAAGTGTTAAGACATCATTGTCTTTCATCTGTTGGATGGTTGGTGACGCAAGGCTTGAAATATCTCCACTATTACTATATGTTTATTCCTTTTTACACAGGTCCCTTTGGGACCTGCATGAATGAGGATATGATTACACTGTCAGAAAAAGAAGGGACATTAATTGCAAAAACTACATTATTGCAGAATTATGGTTGAATGTTGCAAGTCACACAGTGAGGAAAGGAAAAACATTAGGGTTTTGAGTCTTAGGAGTCCTGGTGAATCATAGTGTTCCTTGGGGTCTTCAACTGTAATGCCAACCCCCTTCCCTGAGTAAACAAGTTTATACATGATCTCTTGCTTCATGCAGGGCCCCACTGCAAAATCTGTTGGCCACATGTTATGAGTCATGCTTCTGTAACTCCAAAGAACAGATGCCTACAAGGCACTGGCTTGGAGCTGTACCTCGTGCTTCTGGAAAAAGACTATGGATTCGGGAGAGGAGGTTGGCATTAGGACTGACCATCCCAATGAACACCACACCACCGATTTGGCAAGACTCCTCAGACTCATAACCTTAATTTTTTTCATTTTATTTTGTAACCCCCTTCCTGGCCTAGGGGTATTCTTTCTGACTTGTTCCGCGGGGAGGGAGCTCATGAAAATAATAAAAGCACTTACTTGATTTTCCAGGCTTGCAATACCTGGTGTAGGGACATCTTCTTGGCTGAAAAGTGCTGTGAATCAACCTGTTGGCAAGTCAGCACTTTGTAACCAGTAACCGAATATCCAAATCACTGATAAAGTCTAACAGAATCCATTTTAATAAAAATAAAAACTCATGAGCATATTATTACAAGGGGAAAATCATAAGTCTCAGCCAGGAGGGTTTCAGGTACTTCACTTCCTACATAGATGACTGTATTTTAGTAACTTCAACGTCCTGCTCCAGGAGGTACATTCTCAAGGTGCTGGCCCTTTAATCAGCTTTTTCATTTCTTCTGAGGTTGTGCACAATCCTGGGATGCTAGAACTTGAAGTGTAGCTGTGGGTTTCATGCCCAGTCTCTTGATAGGACCCAGCATGTGGTAGATCTATACAAAGGCTATATCTGTGAGGTTTTAGTGATGCAATAGCACAAACTGATAGGACACAGGAGCTTACAGTGCATGCAGGGCAGCCCAGGGCTTTCTTTCATATGTACCTACTGACGGATCCATGATGGGTTGTCGACAAAATATTTGTCGAACGACCTGACAGCGAAACTGGCAGGTCAACTGCATTTTGCAGTTGGCTGCCGGTTTGCAGAAGCAACAAGTGTTTTCTTCAGGGGCTGTGCCCCCCCACATCCCTCCCCACTTAAGATTCTCAACTCCGAGTCGGAGCTGAGTCGGGGTGGGGGTACAGGACCCCCCAACAGACAGTGCTGGGTGCCAGTGGGCTCCCTACAGCGATGTGGCACTGTTGTCGCTGTACGGAACTCCACTGTTAACATGTCGACGTCAGGGCCGATACTCCTACTGACTCTTTCACCAGGATTCCAACCTTGTCGCTGCAGTCAAGGGAAGGTGTACTGTGGCCAGTACTAGGTTTCCATATGTCCGCTACCCTGTGAAATTATGCAGCCAACTCAGGGGTCCTTAGGCATGCTGTACTCCACCACAGTCTGGCTTGGGCCCCAGCTAGCCCAGGACACGTGGCTCCCCACACAATTTAGAAGGGCTACAGAGATGCACTTCTTGCTGGAGGACTGCAACTTCTGCAAGTCCTACCACCTCACCCCCTACTACGCCAGCCCCCACTGAGCAAAGGATATCTGGCTAAATCTGGAACACCCCATTGCAGGGTTCCTCCTGGTACCCAGCAGAAGGGGGTTAACAAAGTAACTGACATAATACAGAAGGGCTAGAAAAATGACATGTCTACCACAGAGGCTGCACACTTAGCTCTGTGTAAAGAAATATCTTCCCAGGATCTGCATACTGTGGGGTGTCCACTCCACAGGAGGGTCAATGGAAGATGGCTGCTGATAAAATCCTAACGTTTGGGTGGGTTCCACTTCCAGCAAGGTCTTTAGCTCTCTCAGCTGCAGGCTGCAGCTCCTCTATACGCCTCTCCTGAAACTGAACTGAGTAAACAACCACACCCCATAACTCTCCAGCCACCAGGAGCTGGCCACGCCCCTTGAAAACTCCTAGCCAATCCAGCCAGCAGGGAGTCTCCAGGGAAGCTAGAGTTAACCCTTTGAGGTCCATGAACCTATTGCTTGGCAGAAGCCAACCAGGAGTTACACATACACCCCTTTGAAATAAATGTGTCATCACTATTTGGTTGAACATCATGGACTTGCCTTCCACCCGTGGCCCTAATGTGTGGGACAGATCCATCCCCACTCACCCAGCCACAGGGAAGAAGCATGGCTGTTGATCACATGCACTACAAATAATGCTAGTGGTCTTGTAATACAAAAAGGAAAGGGATCCCTAAACCTCCTGGGAGTCCTATGCTCAAGCACTGTGAGGGACCCCCATATCCCCCAGGACTCCAGGCCCGAGTGATCAGGATGGTACCCTTTGGGTCCAAAAGATGACAAAACAACCAGTAAATACCTAGCAAGCCTCCTACCGAGACTCAACATTGCATATGACAATGAGATAGGCAATTTGCCCCAACTTTAACTGTTATCTGTTTGCTCTTGGGTGCCTGAAAAAGGAAAAGGTTAAAATATGATGGATGTACCAACTTTATAAAAAGATACAAACCTTAAATATTTACTATCTATGGTAAAATGCTTAAGAAACACATAATCCACTCAGTAACTACACCACAGCCTAAAACTGTACAGATTTATTGGCAACAATCAATCAATCACACTTTATTTAACCAGGCAGTTACATCATTGAGCAAGCTCACTTTCAAGATGGTCCTGGACACAGAGGACACTTTTGCTTACAGTAGACAACACTTCATACAATAGTAGACATCGGTACAGGCAGTTACAATATACAAAGTCAGTACTTGGATGAATCAAACATGTAAAGCAAGTGCAAATATAGGCATTTAAAGTGCAGTGTATACAGGTTGTGGCTTATAGAGTACAAGTGAGGAGAGGAAGGAGGGACATAGAGAAGGGCGGTGGGAAGAAAGGGTATCAGACACATAGTAGAGAGGGAAAATAGGGCAGCCTAATAGAATGAGGCCCCCTGTGAAGCTAATTGATGAGAGGGGGGAGGTAGGAGGTGGGGAGGTGGTTGCCCTAAAGAGATGCTGGCTGACACGGGAAATATGCGGCCCAGGATTACAGAGGTTAAGGGACTCAGTTGAGTGGGGTAAGGCTTTACCTGAAACAATCACACACCGTTTTCAGGCCTCTATAGAGCAGCCCCGTAAATATCAAATGGCTGGGCAGCAGGGATATTTTAAGTAAGTTTTGCATGCTATTCCAAAGAGCTGGTAAAAAGGAGCTAATGGCAGTTGAGCCAAGATATGTCCTTGTTCGTGGTAGCTTAAGGAGGACAAAGGAGAAGTTCCTTAGTTCATAGGCACCCTTTGAACATTCAAACAGGTCACAGATATAGGGTGGCAGACCACTGATGATATAAAACCACATTTTAAATGCTCTTATTTAATATTAAAATGTTCAAAAGAACAAGGGGAAGTGGCCCTAATTATCCATCTAAGGAACTGAATAGGTTGCAGTAGAAAAACAATACCCCAATAGGGTGAGCCCCTTACCATTGGGCAGTACCCCTGACCACAGAGTCTATGCTTAAGTAAATGTTTCAGACAGGGCAAATAAATAATATAATGGATGTATCTCATCCAGTCCTTAGTCTTCTCATCTGCAGTTAGACCAGAAGGTGTGAGAAATCTTGGGAACCACTGAGGCACTGGAACAGCTGAGGGAACCTCACTCACCCCTGGGGAGGTCTACATTGGCAGCAAAACACAGGCTGCTTGCTGACAGGTTAGCAGTGGTCCCTCAGGAGCCTAGAGGTGCTACCCCAATGATGTCATCTGCTCCAAGTGTAACCCCACTGCCAAATGGGGGTTTACCTTAGCCTTACAGCTCCTGTTTCCTCCTGCTCTCTTGAACATTTCCCGAGCACCTCCCGAAGTGCCTGCATTTTTTTTTTGTCCCTCCTGGTCCTCTTCTGCCCTTTTCTGGTGCCCCAGGAAGCTCAAAGTGTTAATCCAGCCCTGCGGGGCTTGAAAAAAATCCACAACGCGATCACCCGCTTTAAGCATGCATTCAGGGCAGCGGGGATCATGCAGGCGCAAGTGGCATCTTTGATCTGTGACCGCTCGAGTCTGCGGTTGTACCAGAGAGTGTTTCGTCGGTCCTGGGATCCCCATGTGCTGAGTGGGACCCAGTGACCATGGACAGGCCCCTGAGTGGCTGCTCTCTTTAAAATTAGGAGAGATACACGAGGAGGATTCGATCAGGGCTTATGAATATTAATGAGTCAGAGGCCCGATCGTATGAATATTCATGAGGGCCTGTCTGCCCTCGGGGGCAACTTGTTCTCAGCTGCGGCTGATAGAAAAGAAAATGTTTAGAAATAAATAATGTAATTGCCATGTATGTGTGGGAAAAATGTCTGACAGGGGTTGAAATGTTTAACTAAATAGAAATGCTGCTCCTGGCTTCAACAGTAAAATTATTGGGACTCAGAGAAATGTCAGCTTGTCTGCTGTTGCATGTCAGGGAGCTAAAATATCGGCAGCAGCGACAGGAAAATGAACTGAGTAATTTTGTTTATCTGTGCAGTGACAGCAAGTATACATGTAGGGCCAATGAACTGTGGGGCATTGGGGCAAATATTTAATTAGTCTTGGCTGCACTAGAACTTTAATTTGGGACTGTACTTGATCTGCTCAAAGGACAGTGGGTTAAGCAGCCATTACAAACAGCCACAGCCAATCAGAAAGCCAGTATAGCAAAGCCAGCACTTGTGGGACATTAACCAAAAGCTCATGGGTAAATGCCAAGTGCTTATGGGGACTTACAGGGACCTGATTCTAGGCACCAACACAGCAAACCAACTGTGCATCGAGTGAGGTTCATGCATTATTAATTTTTGTGACTGACAGGCCCTCCAGCCAGTCGGAGGCTTTGCAGCCAAAAGCTTCAGCCAATCAGGAGCCCCAGAGACCCTATAAGAGAGACAGTGTTTTCCAGCATTTTGATAGATTCGAGAGAGGGAGATTGAGAGAGAGATTCATGCAGGAGCCCCCGACAGGGGTGGGGGCTCAGGCCCCCAGCCATGCAGCCAAGCCTGGAGATATAGTTAGTCCTCTCTAAACCTGGAGAGGGTGTCACCTTCTTTATTTAGTTAAAAGTTTAAAGTAACGTAGTTTGTTAAACTGCTAGCCTGGAGGTTGCCAGAATGTCCCCCAGGTGCCAACCCTCTCTTCCATAGTGGGGAAAGATGTGGACTGGAACCAGATGACATCAAGCAGCTGTGAGAGTGCTAAAAACAGCCTCAGTTGTGAGAGAACTGAAGATCATCAGGAGCCTTTATAGCGGGGATCGTCTTTGAGGAACCTGAGGGAGTACTCTTGTTCCCCCGGTACAAGAAAGAAAGTGACCGTGCCGAATTGCTGAATTGCTGAAGTGGGGCAGCTTTGCCCAAAGTGACTGTTCGATGAAAGATATTTCTTGGGTTCGCACTTTGCCCTGCTGCCTGTCTGGCCCAGTGTGGGTGGATCTCTGGAACTGTTTTGCTGATTGTAACAGCTGCTGGGGGCCCCAAGTGAGCCCAAGTACTGTACAACCATTTTGGGGGGACCCATAGTAAGCCCAGGATAAAGAAGTAACTTGTACTGATTGTAGCTATTTGGGGGACCCCTGTGAGCCCAAAAGTATCATATAAGTGTACTGACTGGGGGACCCAAGAGAGCTCAAATATCGTTCAACTATTTGGACGAAACATGTGAGCCCAAAGTATCATAAATGTGCTGAGATGCACCTATGTTAGTTATCTGATCAAGATGTCCTGTGGAGCCGCCAGCCATAGCCGCACTGCCACACTGATGGACTGAGACCTTGAAGTTAAGTCGGATTGGCCGATAAAACCTGGAAATGACAGTTTTCAACTGTACTTGCTTATGTCTTGAAATATAAATGTACTGGATGTGACAAACATATGAATGTGCTGAATATTCAGGATTGCCAATCCATGTTCCAATCAATGTAACCAGGCTGGTTTCTGTCCTTCTGAATTGTTCAGTTTGCATCAAGCAGGGCAACCTCTGCTCTTCTGCCAAAAGCAGGGCAACTCCTGTTCCTTCCTCAGAGACTATAAATAGTTTAAACATCAGTTGTTTAAAGCCAAGTTTCAAGATTTAATTTTCGCCCAATTAAAGCTGGCCAATGCCACCAGCTGCAACGTCCACCAGGCCTGCAACCATCCAGGACTTTGGTAACTGGGTACCCAGTGTAAAGTGTGAGACTGTGGGGTTTCATACATATCTGGGAACTGGTACCAGTAGTGTGGAAATTAAAGGTGTTTCATCTGTTCTAATGCAGTTTAGATAGCCAGGGCTCTGGGTGTCATTCCTGTTGATCTAATGTGATTCTTTCTGCTAATCTGGTACTCACCCAGCTGGAGGATTTCACCAGCACAATCCAAAATCAATCATATATTTTGTAAATAATATAATCACTGCATAACCTCTATGCCTCCTGTTTCCCCTTCCTAACGCTTATGTTCCCTAAATAAATATTATTGTTACTGTTTTTGCACATGGTTCTTGTGAGCATATTATGAGAGTCTTTAAAGGGTACCTAACCAAGCAGTTTTTTAAAACTGCAAACTCCAAAATCTGGCTTCATTGCCAGGTAAAGTAAAGGCTGCTGTTTACATTTATGCTAAAACTGCATTTATGTAAATAACATAAATGCAGTTTCATAGCTTTTGAAAATAGTAAACATCAGCCTTTCAGTTTCAGAAAGCAGCCTTGGTTTCTCCCTAAGATGTCTACCAAGTGTGTTAAGTGATGAGCTATGATGACATCATCAGAGCCAGAGACAGAGACCCACATAGATTCCTATAGTACTAATTAGTTCTTCTTTCCCTCTTTGTTTTAAATTGTTGTACCAGAATGATCAACACCATGTGTTAACTCATGGATTATTCTGATAAGTGCGGGTTAGGCTATGATTTTGTTCATTTTGTTTACTTTAACTTGCTGAAAATGTTTTGCAATCCAGCTGACTTTCTCTTTGGCAAATCGCAGTACAGTACAACACTTCAAATACCTGATGATCTAGTGGTTATGTGATGCCCTGATTTTTTTTTTTTAACCAGGAGAGACACACTAAGCTGAAAGCATGTTTACAGGTGTGGCCTAAGAGCACAAGGAAGTTTAATGACTTGCTCAGGGTCACACAACAAAGTACTGGTTTGGTTCAATTCCAAAGCTCATGCTCTCTTGTTAATCCACAAATAAGGCTTTCTTTTTTCCACATGAACCCCCTGCACCTAGACTGCCTTCTGTTGAGCACCCCATCATCCATACCCTGTCCTTAGTACTGCCTGGGGCTGCATATGTGCTTACGGTCTCATGAAGAGAATTATCACGCCTCAGATTGTAATCTTGTACCTCAGAGAGTTGTGCACACCTATACCGATACGTGGCATCAGCTGGCACTGTTAAAAAAATACCTCCCAAACCACTCTCCAGTCCACTTTCTCAATGTTTGACTTCTGCTCCCAGAGTAAACATTAAGTGGATCACCACCCTTCTGCATAGTGAAGGTAGTATGTACAGTTCCCCTGTTGTGTTTTTTTCCCACTTCATTAACCAACAACTAGGTCTTCCTAGAGGGCCAAGCAATAAGCATCATGACCCACCAGAAAAACTGCTGTTCATGCCCTCATAAGGGCTGCATTTAAATGGGATAACAATACTATTAGCAGGAGAGGCATACTAATATCTTGAGCGAATCCACCCGACTTCCAGTGTCAGTCTACTCCTTTACCTGTGATCTGCAGAACCCCGCAGGACAGTTCCCTGCAATTCTTCTCCAGTACTTTTCTGTGGTCTACTCCACAATGCGAGAGTGGCTGGCTACCACCCTTCCAAAGCTTGAATGAGCTATACACAAGTCCCTTAATACTGTCCTAACAAACGTCAACACCCCCCCCCAACCGAGGGTAATCTCCCTACTCTGAATTTAAGTAACAGTTTAGGTGCAGTCCTGCCATTCTGAGTATTTGTCATGGCTGGCTGCTCTCTTCCACAGTCAGGTAGTGATCACAACGCTGGCAGCCCCACATTTCAGATCTCACAGTGGTCTGCTCAACGTCTTCCTTCCTGTCTTTAACTAACCTGAATATAGCTGTACCCTGCTGGAATGGCCTCTTCAGTCCCTGTCTGGCATTCATTCTTCTCACCTGCTCTCCCACATCAAAAACTGGTGAGTTCACTACCCTTCCGCATCATGAATGTGGTTAGTACAGTCTCCCCTGTTGTTTTTACATATTAATAATAAATATGATCTTCTGGTAAGCCAAGCTGATAACAGCATGGCACAAGTGGAAAAATAGGCTTTTCTACCCATATAAGATCTAAGCCACCTATGATTAGGCACGATTAAATGATGTGCACAATGATGTGCACACCCATCATTTAATAGTGCCTAATCAAAGGTAGCCTAGCTCTTTTAAGGATAGGAAAGACCATCATTCCTCTTGTTCCCTGCTGCTATCAACCTGACGTACTGGAAAGATATGTTTATATTTGATATGTTAGAAAAAATGGGGACTGTACTACTTGCATTCATGATGCAGAAGGGTGATGAGCTCACCCATTTTCGGTGTGAGAAGGAGTAGTGAAGAATGAATACCAGAGAGGGACTGAGAAGGCCACTCTTGCAAGGTACTGCTATATTCAGGGAAAGGGGAAGACAGAAGGGGAGAAATATGAGCAGATCACTGTAAGAAATAAGATGTGGGGCTGCCAGCGCCATGATCACTACCTGACCCTACTGATTCAACAACATTCCCCTTCCTATAAAACCAGTTCATGCAATTGTCCAAGGCTGTGTGTGGATATTAATATATGGAATGGCTGCCACTACTCGTTCAGTCAGTTCACTACCAGTCTATTATTGCTTGTAAAGCACTTTGGAATACAGTGTGTATGAAAAACACTATATAAATGCTGATTCTTCTTCATCTTATTATTATTATTATTTCCCATGGAAAAAGCATATATTTGATTTTTGAGAAAGTATGAACTCTAACATTGGACTGCACAAGAACTTTGCTGCAAAAAAGTGGTGGATCTAGGGGGTGGTGAAGGGTGTGGTTGAAACCCCCTTCCCTCATTGTAACGTACTTGCTTGCTGCTGCATTTCACTTTGCTGAAGAAGTCTGATTTATTGATTGTACAGATGTTTACATTCAAACTATGGATTACATTTGTAGGTTCTGTCAAAAACGTACTGGAAAAGAAGCAGAAAATATAAAGGTTTAATAAAAAAGTAAAAAATGCATATTAAGTATGCACATCATCCCAGCACCCCTATTGTAGTATCATGGATCCACCATAACCATTAGACCACCAGGTTATTCAAGATATGTAATGCACTGTGGTTTGCCACAGAGAAAGTCGGTTGGATTAAAACACAATTGCAGCATGTTAAAGTAAACAAAATGAAAAAGAACCATAGCCTAACATGTGTATTATACAAAATAATTTTGACCATTTGGGTGAAACAATTCTATACAAAGGGAAAAAATAACTAGTTAGCACTATAGAAAGCCATATATCTTTCTGACTTTGGCTTCAATGATGTCATCACATAACACATTTGGTGGCCATTTTAGGAAGCAGGTAAGACAGTTTTTCTGAAATTGGAAGGCTGATTTTACAATTTTCAAATGCTCTGGAACCACATTTAGGTAAATTATATAAATGTAGTTTTAGCATTAATGAATACAGCAGTCTTTCCTTTATTTACCTACAGAGTCAGATTTTTGAATAGTTTGTTGTCAAAATGTTGTTTAGGTATCCTTTAATTTCCAAATGTCTAAAATATGGGGAAATGGTAATGGGTCATGTGTTGGGGGTGGCAAAAGGTAATAGTGGGTGGTATGACATCTCAGGGGGTTATATCAGGCAACAGCAGCCCAATTTAAATTTAAACCCTGAGTGGAGGCACTGTGCATTATAGAACCTAATGAAAAAGTAACAGTCTAAAGTAAGTTTGAGAACCCAAACCCCTCAACCTACATCCTAAGTAGTAGGCAGGGGTGTAACTCTAGGAGTAGCACTGCCTAGGGGTTACACAAGCAACCAAGAGGGTGACTCCTTTTGGTCCGTCATCACTCTAGCAATAGTAATGAGGGTCTGGTTTCTTTCAGCACCTTCCTTCGCTGCCTTGGGAATCCACATAATAACAGCATTTGGCTTCCACCAGGTCCATGGACCGGACATGATGCTTCATTATCATCCATCCCTCGTACATTTGGGGAACAGTGGACTGGGCCATGCTTTGGGCTTATTCCTTCCGGAATGGATCTGTGTATTTATCCATACTGTGCTTTCCCTGGATTTTTTCAAGGCTACCTCACAGAACCAGATGTCTCTGTTGACCTCCATCTCATCCCACAACCACTCAGGAACATTAGGGTAGTTCAGCTAAGTGTGTTCTGACCTGCTCCTGTGGTAGGCCATTATTTTGGTCTAAACCAGGGCAGTATTTTCTTGGTAGATTCCTCCCCCCCCCCCCAGGCAGTCATTCCTGGGATCAACCAGTTGGTGTTTTATAAATGTCTTGACTTTCCTGAGTCAACAGGATCCCCATTGGATAGGTTTCCATTTTTGTTTTAATTTGGCCCCTGCTTCTACCTGCAGGGAGAGTTGAAGGAGGAGTAGCTTCAGACAAGGACAGCTTACTCTTACTACCCAATCTTGTTGGGTGAGGTGGTTTCAGGCCCATCTTCAGAGGTCTTCTCTCTTGATCCATTCTTAGTTGTCCTGAAAGGCGGATCATTGTATGGCCTGATCCTCTCCCCTTGGGGCTGCTTGGGGGACCCCACAGGAGGCATTACCCCCTCTACAGTCTTTTCAGCACCAGGAGACTTACTTGGAATGGGCTCTGGTTTTTTCCTCTGTTGAGCAAGGCTGAGGATCTTTCTCTTGTTCCGGCCCCTTGGGGGGCTTTTCGAGTACAAAGTCTGGGGAGTCATTAAGGAAGCTGTCATTCCTGGCTTCTTTAAGGTGGTTCGGACTGGAACCACAGGCTCCAATCTGGTGGCTGTAAGGTGTCAGTTCAGTGCCTGTAATCAGCTGTGAGTGCTCTCTTTCAACTTGAGCAGGCAGCACTGTTGTGCTGAATCCCTTCAGTGATGGCGGGAATCTATCAAACTCCAGAAGTTACTGTACAGTTTATGAAATCCACTGACTGTTGACATTACCAGGGAGCACAGGACTCCATATTTGTTTGAACTCCCTCCAGTTCTGTGCTGAGCCATCCTTCAATCAGAAGGCAGATAGGGAGTGTGAGCATGGCATTTGCACTCTGCTCCATTTGCTATTTCACACCATCCTTGCCCTACCAGTCCTCCACTGAGGGCCATAGCTAAAGGGTATCACAATGTAGGCATCAATGTGGGTCGGCAGTCAGCAGGCGATTAGACACTCTTATCTGCAGCATTATGTTGCATTAATCTAGTGTAAGTATGTATTACCTTTCCTGCAATATACTGTTTGCATTCATGGATTAGCTAAGCCTCTGCTGCAACTTGTAGGCTATTGTTAATATTGTTCCTCAATCTGCTTATTTATTGTGTGCTAATATTTTATATTTACCACCTGTTTCTGTGTAACCAAAGTATGACTGCAATCTTTATTTTTTGTTGTGAGGTTATTTACGGTGTTATTTTCTGGCCACCTACTTGAGATATGGAAGGGTGATTCTAATTAATGCATATACCAGGTTTTCTGCTTTTCTAACCTCTCCATTTTATTTGTGTTGATTCTGTCTCCTGTTTGATGAGGCTGTTCCCCTTTAACCATGTTATTTTCTGTCTACTTTAGTCTGCCAATCTTTTGGGTCAGGCCTTTCTCCCCTTGCAGTCTTATCTGGCTGAGTCTGCCTCCCCGTTGCCTTCCAATCTGGGTCTGGCTAACATTACCTTTACCCCCCTAATCTGACTACAGGTCTACATTCCACTAGCATGACTAGTTAAAGCCTTCATCCTTGTTCTTTCCCTATCTGGGACAGGCCTACTCCCCTGTACACTCACTATTTTGTTCTGACCTCTCCCTAAAGTCCATTCCATTTTCCTCTCCCTGCCTGATTAACTCCTCCCTATAGCCATATATATTCTGCCTCCTTTCACTTTCTACTTAGGTGTTTCGATTTTTTGCACTTTACTTAACACTGTTCTCTTACTTTCTCTGGCTTTCCTTCCCCTCCTATTCCCCTTCTGTTCACTTCCACCATCTGCTGCTCTTTCCCTCCCCATCTCTATCACCCCCTTCCCCTCCACGCTCCTCCTCCTCTCTCCCCTACCTTCTTCATTCCCACTGGTGTCCTGGGTGTCAGCTCCTTCCTGCTCTTAGATTTCACCCTGAAGCTCTCTGGTGCTTTCTGTTCCCTTTTTTCCCTTATCCTTTCATGTTCCCTTTGCCCTCTCCTTCAATCCGCATACTGGTTCCATTGAGCTCCTTGTTTCAAAGCTGCTTTTTGTAGCTGGAGACATTGAACTAAACCTTGGCGGCATCACAGCACCACCCCTTCAGCTTCCCAAAAGAGAGAGGGTTGCCCATTTAAACTTCTAAAGCCTCCTCACAAAAAATTACCAGCTGCAGCCTATCATGCTTTACCTATGACCGGATGTACTTGTCATAGCTGACTCTTGGCTCCCCTCTAAGGTCCAGGATTCTGCTGTGGTTATCCCTGGTTACACCTTAGCAAGGCAATATTGCACAAAGAGGGGCAGTGGTGTTGCAATTTACATATCCACCAGCATCCCATTTATGACTGTTCTTGCTGCCTATCTTCTCCCTCTTTCTAGGAGCTGCACCTTAACTGTCCCCTTCCTTCTCTGTTCCCATCTTTATTGTTAGGGGTTACTGTTACCCTGATATATCCCCTGCTTTTGTTACTGAGCTCCTTTCCTCCATCTGTTCCCAATCTTCCAGAGGTGAGCTGCTGATTGCTGATGACTTTAATACAACATGATCCTCACTCACTGCAAATAGATTCTTCCAAAATATAAAATCCCTCCAGTTGAATAAAATGGGTTTTGATCCCACACATCTTTTAATTTTAATCTTTAAATCACTCTCTCTTAGATTGGGTCCTCTCATTCCCACTGAATAGTGGATTCAGGTATCCTTCCTGGCACCTTCAGTGACAATCATATAGATTACTGTGTATGCAATACATACATACATATCTATCTATCTATCTATCTATCTATCTATCTATCTATATATCTATATATATATATAGATATATAGATGGAGATGGCATTAAGGGTAAAATGTGCTTATTCGCAGATGACACCAAGCTCTGTGGGAGCGTGGATACAGCTGAAGGGATACAGGACCTACAGGAAGATCTGGAAAAGCTAGGGAGGTGGTTCAGGATCTGGCAGCTTGGCTTCAATGCCAAGAAATGCAAAGTTATGCATATTGGAGCCAAGAATCCTAGGACAAAGTACTACCTGGGTGGAGTCCAAGTATCAGCATCAGAGGAGGAGAAGGACCTGGGAGTGATGATCACTAGTGACCTGAAGTACTCCACACAGTGCAAGAAAGTAGCAGCAAAGGCAAACAAGATGCTGGGATGCATATCTAGGGGCATCAGTAGCAAGAGAGAGGAAGTTATACTGCCCTTGTACAGGTCACTGGTGAGGCCTCATCTAGGGTATGGAATTCAGTACTGGTGCTCACTCCTCAAAAAGGACATTAACGTGCTGGAGAAGGTCCAGAGGAGGGCTACAAAGATGATATCTGGTCAGCAGGGTAAGGCATATGAGGAGAGGTTGAGGGCACTGAACATGTACTCCCTGGAAGACAGGGGAGAGAGAGAGTGGGGACATGTTTGGGACCTTCAAGTACTTGAAAGGGATAAATAAGGTTGACAAGGAGAGTTTCTTTAAGCTGAGTGACAACCATAACACTAGGGGGCACAGTCTTAAGCAGGAGGGTGGGAGGTTTTGGAGGAAGGTCAGGAAGCACTTCTTCACAAAGAGGGTGGTGGACATTTAGAATACGATGCCAGAAGAGGTAATCTTGTTGAAGAAAGTGGGCAGTTTTAAGAGAGGCTGGACATTAACCTGCTGGAGAAGGTCCAGAGGAGGGCTACAAAGAAGATAGCTGGTCAGCAGGGTAAGGCATATGAGGAGAGGTTGAGGACACTGAATATGTACTCCCTGGAAGACAGAAGAGAGAGTGGGGGCATGATTGGGACCTTCAAGTACTTGAAATGGATAAATAAGGTTGATAAGGAGAGTCTCTTTAAGCTGAGTGGCAACCATAACACGAGGGGTCACAGTCTTAAGCTGGAGGGAGGGAGGTTTAGGAGGAAGGTCAGGAAGCAATTCTTCACAGAGAGGGTGGTTTGACATTTAGAATACGATGCCAGAAGAGGTAATCTCGTTGAAGAAAGTGGGCAGTTTTAAGAGAGGCTGGGACAGGTATAGGGGGAGGGTAAGGATCATAGGTAGGGAGGATGGGAGGAGTGGGGAGAGGGGGCAGGGACAGTAGCTCAAGTTGTGGACCCTGCAACATGAGCAGACTTGATAGACCAAATGGCCTTCTTCTGCTGGCTTCTTTGTCTGTTCGTATGTATGTAAGATACCTCATCCTTAGGCCCCCTAAATTCATCTATTTCAGGTCCTTTGGTCACTGGACTTGTCATTCCTCCAAGCTGACCTATGAGCATCTGATTGGGCCCCCCATCTCTGCAGTCAATAATATAAATATACCTTCCAATACTTTCAGTCCAAATTTATGGCTGTATGGGAATCATCATTTATCCCTGAGGAAAACTAGAGTAGGGGGCTCCCATATTTGCAGGACATATGAACATATGAAACTTGCCAGCAGAAACAGGCCTCACGGTCTATCAAGTTTTCTTGAATGCACAGCTAGCACCCCTATACTGCAGCTGCCCTACACCCTATCCCCCCTCTCACCCTCGGAAACAGCTCAGCATTGTTTACCCAGTCCCCCCCCTCGGCCTGTCCCATGCTGTTTTGAAATTGCCCACCGTCCTGCATGCCATCACCTCCTCTGGTAGAGCATTCCATTTTGACACCACCATCTCAGTGAAATAATGCCTCCTCATCTCCATCCTGAATGTACTATCCTCCAGTCTTAGCTCGTGCCCCCTCATGTACCTTCGCTTCCTTAGCTTAAACAACCCCTCTGTGCCAGATTTGTTGATCCCCCTCAAGTATTTGAAAGTTTCAGACATCAGCTGAGTTGTTAGCATGCCTCTGTACCAGAGACCTTGCCTGGCAATCCTATAAGATCACCGACTCCCTGGCTGCTTTGGCCACTATTGGCACCTTCACAACGCCTGTCCCAAAGCCAACAGACTTGTGAAGTCTGAATGTTTTGCATCCACACTCCAGAATATTAAATTACCTCTCCAAGTTCTGGAAGGTTATCCATTCCCTTTTCTCCCCTCTGACCCAGTTTCCTGCCTTTGTTCTTAAGGCTGATGACCTCCTCATCTCTGACCCTTCTTCTGTTGCCTCTTCCTTTAACTCCCATTTCACCACATGTGTGCTCTCTCTCTCTTTCTCTCTCATACCTTCCTTACCATCCCCCCCTCTCTGCACCCCCTCTTCCTCCCCATTCATTCTTTCTTTCTCCTTCTCTCCTGCCTCTCTCTCTGCCTCCCTTGAGGCCCTGCTTGCCCTTAATCCACACAAGGGAGGTAGTCCTAATGGTCTCGGTCCTAAGATTCTGCTTCTCTCAGCTCCTACCATTACTCTGCCTATTACCCTACTCTGAGTCCTTACTCTTTCTTTTTCCTCTGCTACTGTCCCTCAAGCCTGGAAGCAGGCTGATGTCATCCTTCTATCTAAAAGTGGTGATCCTTTTTCATTTGGTAACTTCCATCCATATATACACTGATGGTACTGTACTCTTTGCATTTGGATCCTCTTCCCATGACCTTACTTCTCAGCTACAGCTGGATTTTGACAATATTCAGCTCTATTTCTGGTCTAACCAACTGTCCCTCAATGCCCAAAAAACAAACAAACAAAATAAAACCACGAACACACTGTTTCCATGACTTTTGACACTTGACAGAGGCTTATCAGACTCACCTTCCTCCCATTATTTCACATCCTTGATGGTGCTACAGTTGAGGATGTATCTTCCTTTAAGTGCCTCGGGGTCTGGCTGGACCATCATCTTGATATCATGGTACATGTTGATGCCATTCACCATAAGCTACACCCTAAGCTTGGTGCACTGTTCAGAAACAAAGCCTGTATCCTGCTTCCTGCCTGCCAAAAGACTGTTTAAAAGATGCTCTGCCTACTTTTGACTCTGGTGACATAGTATATAGAGGAACTCCCAAGTCCTCCATTACTAGACTCAGTCCATTCTTTCACTTTTTTTGCCATTTTGCCTTAGACATCCCCCCTGTACCCACCACTGCTCACTCTACTCTGCTCTTTCTGTTCCCTTTCTTGATGCCAGGCGCTGTTCCCATTGTGCCTCCTTCATATCTAACTTCTGTTTTGGTTTCCTTCCCTCCTACCTTACCTCTCTGTACTACACTCTCCCCTTCCATCCTCTTACCCTATCTGCAGCAGTGTTTCCAATTCCCTTTTTATTCCATCTAGGAAATCCACTCTTGGTCAAGCTACCTTCTCATGTTGTTTTCCTAAACTCTGGTACACCCGTCTCCTGTCAATCTGCTCTGCCTTGTCTCCCTACTCCATTAAATCTCTTTTTCGTGACTTTTTTACTCCCAACTGCAACTGTCCTTGACCCCTTACCTCTTTATTCTCCCCAGTTTTGCCCTTGCCATTTGCTCCCCTTCCCCATTTTGCCTGTATGAGTAATGTCCCCTTGCCTATCAAATCTTAATTGTATCTACTGTAAGTACCTGTTTACTGTTTTGCCTTACAGTATTTTTGATTATGCTCCTTTGATGTTCTGTAATGCTGTATTTGACTAGTCTTTTTATAATTCTATTAATTACTATTTATTTTTTCTCCTCTGTACTATCATCTACATTCCTTGCCCCCAGGACACATCTGGAAACAAGCTGTTATCAGCATAGTATGTCTTTTCTGATAAAACTTTTCAAATAAATAAAATAAATACATTTATAAAATGACACTGGAAACTCCACAAACATGATTTGGTGAAGCATGTCACATGACCATGTATTAAATCTCTATAAACAACCAGTCATGCGCTGAATCTCATTTTCATTCTCAAAAAAAAAGAAAATTACTTAGAACCATTTTAGAAGTGTAATTAGCCCCTCCGGGATTGCATCATAGGATTTTAAAGCACTTCCCTGGGGCATAAGGACATTCGTCCTTTGTCCTCATGCCTTACTACACCCCTGTGGTATGCATTAAATATACAATAATGGATGGGGAAGTGTACGTAATGCCCGAGGTGTGGGATGCTACATAAACCCCGAGGGTGAGGCCCAAGGAGTTTATTAAAGCATCCCACACCGAGGGCAACCATTAATTTCAAATTTAGGTCACTTCCCCATCTTTTATTATTTATAATTGCTGGGCAGCAATTTTTTCTAGCCTTCATTTACTGTGACTCACACACACACACACACACACTCTCACTCTCACACAGACAGGCACACACAACATTTTTTTTAGCTAGTTATTTCTAATTGCTGGTCAATTATTGTACAGTACTTTTATTTATTTGGTGGTTGTGATCTTACTTTTAGTTTTAAATGTTAGAGCTCTTCCAGTTTGTGTTGTGTGCTGGCCACCAAACGACAGGATCAACCAGATAGCGAACGAGACGCGAAGATGTTCTGCGGTGCAAGTTTCAAATGGTAGGATCAACCAGATCGGTTTTTTTTTGGCTAATGTGGTGGGATTTTTTTACAAAATGAAAAGCGACAGGACTAAGTAAGTTTAGAGCTCCTCGATAAAGCGGTGAGAGCCATATGTTTGAAGCAAGCTTACCCTGGACGCACAGACAGTGAATGAGGGAGCAGGTTTCTGTGACTGACTTGGTGTGTGTTTCCCGTTAAACTCGGTCTGGCAATGTAAAAAATTGCTGACCAGTTATTATATAGAGAATAATATATGGGGTGGTGAGTGTAACAAGATTTTACACAAACCCGAGTTGTGGGATGCTACATAAACCCCGAGGGTGAAGCCTAAGGGGTTTATAAAATGCATCCCACAATGGTGATGTGTAAATCGAGTTCCACCACCCCTTATTTTATTTTTTATAATTGCTGTCATGCGCTTTTTCGGCTGAACAATCATAGAAAATAAACCGATCAGTTTTCAGGCAACCACAGACTTGTCAGAAGTCTTAGCGGTCTACCAAGTTATAGTGCTCCACTTATGTGAGGTAAGAAGAAGTGGAGAAAGTAACGGTAGCTGTGTCTGTAATTTTTCTATTTGTTTCCGATATTCTTAAACTTACTGGCAAACAGCAGTTGCAGAACTGCGGTGTTCTTCAGTATGAAGAGGAAAGACCCGCCAGCTCTTGTGTGTGGATAGGGAAACCGGACGGTGTGTTCCTTTTCTGCTGGTTTTCGTTCACCAGAATACGTCTTTATTTTTTTTCAAATACAAAAAAAAAAACGCCGATAGCGAGGGGCGTTGCTTCTTGGAACAATGAACATCACGTACTAAAGTAACACTGTGACTGGCGCATGCATGATCAGAGGGAAACCTGGCGCGTGTTTGCCGTTACAACCAGCCCAGCCGGTTATAATGGCAAATTATAACCAGGTTTCCCTATGGGAAAAAGTGCCTGCCAGTAATTATAATCATGTAATGCGCATTCTGTCATGGCTTATTACTTACAAATTTATTTATTTAAAATTTGTTGACTGGGTGAAAAGCACTGGGCCACATGGCCCTTTTACAGGCTTGACCCGGGTTGTAAAAAAAGAGAAAAGACAATACATTACAATGACCATAATATACACCTCACAAATAACAGTTGTATACATACAAGACAGTATTAGCAAACAATAATGAAGCAGATTTCAAACACATTACTAAAATCCCCATCCTCAACATGATACAAGTGAGTACAATGACAATATAAACAATCAAAGAGTCAAAAAAACTATATCATATTGCTAAAATCCCAGACTTCAGCAAGATTAAATGCATTTACACTGTGTCTCTTATGAATAGCTCCTTTAAAGAGATCTTAAAATTGTGACAATTCTGCAAATTTCGTAAGTGATCTGGTATGCCATTCCATATTTTAATGGCAGTTTGCTTGAGTGCTTTTGGTTTTTTTGTGGTTTTATGCATGCGTATCGTTAAGGTAACTGTCTCTTGTGATCTTAGAGCTCTCATACTCTGTTTCTGTTCAAAGAAAGTTGACATGGGGTTATTGGGTAAACAATGCAATAAATTAAACACAAAACAAGACATTGTGAAATCTGTCTTTTTGTTCTACTGGTAACCATTGTAATACAAAAAGAAAATAGGACTGAGTACTCCTGGTCCTTTTGCTACTCACTCTGTCCTGCCTGCCTATCTGTAAGGCTTGAGCATATTTCACCTCAATGCTCAAACCCTTGTTTCAAAACTTGAGCTCCTGTTATGCTGGCTTTCACAATACTCTCCAGATATCCTCTGTATCTTGGAATCCAGGTTCTCCTCCAGGATTCCAGACTCTAGCCTGGCCCTTCCTGACTATCATCTCTTCAGACAGGACAGGGGAAAATGTGGGGGTGGTGTTGTTATCTATGCCTGTCAGAGCATCTCTTGCACCTTAGCTTTTAGAGAGGTTGCATTCTCCTCCCAGGAGTTTTTCCTTATCAGACTGTCATTCCCCTCCTCTGTGCCCATCTTCACTGGTGTTTTCTATGCCTCACCTAAAATATAATTCTCCTCCCTAGCTGATTCTCTGTGTACCATCACTTCTCATTCTTCCATTGGTGAACTCATTCTTCTAGGGGATTTCAATTTCGGACGGCTCTCTCTGGCCTCCAGGTGGGCCACACACAAGGTTGAGCCCCTTAATCTCATGCAGATTATCACCAAACCTACTTGGTTCAACCATCACTCCCAAATCCACTCCCTCTTGGACTGGGTTCTGGCCTCCCACTGCATTGTTGTCGTAGATATTCTGCTGGATGCTTTCACTGACTGCTGCATGATGTTCCATGACAGGAAAATCCAGTGTCCACCCTGCTTCCCACAATACATCTGGACTAGGTCCCCCTGGTTTTTCAAAACCACTGCTCTCCTGTGTGACCTTGCTGCAGCAGATTGGATAGCCATTCCCGCCACTTCTGATATTGACGCTGCCCTCTCCCTGTTTCATTCCAAATGTTCCTGTTTGGGACAAGTACACCCTGCTCAGAAAATCCAGGGTCAAATCTCACCATCACCCCTGGCTTACCCCAGAAATTATTGATAAATACAAGTCCCATGATCTCGCCTAGTCACGCTACAAATTATCCCACTCCCATCCTGACTTCCACTTGTATAGGATTAGCAGAAACTCCTGCACAAGGGCAGTCAGGGCTGCAAAATCACAACATTTCAAGACCAACTTTACATAGATACATAGAAATTGTTGGCAGATAAGGACCGCTAGTCCCATCTAGTCTGCCAGTAAGCCCTAAACTTGTATGCAGTCACTGACCCTAAGTGATCAATGGCCTCTCATCACGCCCTCCCCACCCAATGTTCCCTTGGGCCTGTCTCAGGCATGTTTAAACCCCTCCACTGTGCTTGCCCCCACCACCTCTTGTGGCAGACTGTTCCAAGCGTCCACCACCCTCTCTGTGTAGAAACACTTCCTCACGTTACCTCTTAATCTACCCCCCTCCAATTTCATATCGTGTCCCCTCATTCTAATATCTTTTCTACACTGGAAAAGATCCCCCATGTGCACATTGTTTATGCTCTTGAAGTAATTGAAAGTTTCTATCATGTACCCCCTTTCTCTCCTCCAGTGAGTACATATTGAGGACACTTGGTCTCTCCTCATATGTTTTGTGATGCAAGCCATGCACCATCTTTGTTGCCCTTCTGTGGATAGCCTTCACATTGCCTATGTCTTTATGCATGTGTGGTTTCCAGTACTGCATGCAGTACTCCAGGTGAGGCCTTACCAGTGTTTCATACAATGACAGCAACACATTCAGAACAATATTAACACCCCTCAAAGCTCTGGAAGGAAATTCACTCCCTTTTCAACCCTGCCATCCAGTCCTCTCCCCAAGTACCTCTGGTAAATGGTTCACTAGTCTCTGACCCCTCCTCTGTTGCTGCTCACTTTAGTGAGTTCTTCACCTCTTGTGCTCTCCCTTCCACTCCCCCATCAGCCTCTATTTCTCCACCTCATGTTCCATCTCCCTTCTCTTCTCTTACCTCCCAGGGTTTCCTTCTTACCCCTGTCACTACCCAGGAAACCCTGACTGTCCTTTACTTCCTAAATCTGTGCGTGTGCAGCCCTCACAGCCTGGATCCTAAACCCCTCCATATCTCCACTCCTGCCATTGCATCTTCTCTGACTCACCTACTCAACCTCTCATTCTCTCTCAGTGTTGTCTGTCACTCCTGGAAGTTGTCCGAAGTTCTTCCACTCCACAAGGGGGGGAACCTTTCCTTCCCCTCTAACTTCTGACCAATCTCTCTCATCCCTTCTCTTGCTAAGCTGCAAGAGAAGATAGTTTACACCAGACTCTCAGATTGCCTCTCCTCCGAGTTCCTCTCCCCTTTCCAGTCTGGCTTATGGAAGCAGCACTCCACCGTCTCCTCCTTGCTGTGTGTTACTGATTCTGATGGACAAGGGGCACATCATGGCTGCCATCTTCATCAATCTGGCCAAGGACTTCAACTCGGTGTCCCACCTTCTCCTCCTGGATTAGTTGAGTTCTGCTGGCCTCTCAGCTCCCACTGTTGACTAATTCCATTCTTACTTCACAGGCTGTTTATAGTCAGTACAGGTTGGAAGCACCCTGTCACCTCCTCTTCTCATCCAGGCTGGGGTCCCGCAGGGCTCCATCATGGGTCACATACTTTTTTTCTCCATTTTTCTTAATGACCTCCCATCAGCCTGTGTCAACTCTCATATTGGCAGGCAGTATAGCCTAGAGGTTAGAGGAATGAGGTGTGAACAAACTTGATACATCCAGCAGACTAGACCTGAGTTTGATTCTCACAACCTCCACTTGCATACTGTGTGACTCTAAGCAAGTCACTTAACCGCCCAGTGCTCCCAGGTCGCCTCTGAAAACAGGCACTTGTGCCTAGTGGGCCTTACCCGGTTACCAAAGACTAAAATAAATAAAAAAATTAAAACAAATATTCACATCTATGCAGATGACAGAATCATCTACTCCTCTGGTCTCTCCACTACTGCCGTGGAAGGTCTGCTCCAGCAAGATTTCCACGACAACCTGCACTGGTTTCAACCTAACCAGTGTTAGTAGCAGTGTCAGTGGCTCAGCTGGTAGCACACTCGCCTCTGAGGCCAGGAGATCAGAAGGCTTTGGGTTATATCCCCACACCAGGCACTTGGGTTAAAATCCCAATACTGACACTGTAGTGCAGCATGAGTGGGGTGCTGCACTTCTGAGGTGCCATCTTTTGGATGAGATGTTAAAGCGAGGTCCCATCTGCCTGTTCTGGTGCTAGTTCAGGTGGATGTTAAAGATTCCATGGCATTTCTCAAAAAGAGTAGGGGAATTTTATTGAACAGAAAGAAATTGCATACAATCAAAACATTTCACAATATACATTCTTGCAAATCATAAAGAAAAAGAGAAAAAAAATAATTAGAAGTTTGCAACACTTATCCAAAATGAACTTAATCTTGTTTATGTAATTGCAGCATCAGAGTTTGTTACCCAGGGAATGCCTTTCCATAATTCTAATGACACATGTTGCAAAAGCTGTATACATTATATACTATACACCATTTTTACATCTTTCTCAATTTTCTTAGTTATCTCTATATATGTGCACTCTTTCTGTTTCAAAGTAAATAGGCATCTCGCCATCCAAATATTCCATTTTATGATTGTAAATAATAAATCACCCAATACTCCATTTTCTCTATTGGGGATGAAAGTGTCCATACATTATATTTTCGTATGTAACTTCTGCAAACATTGATTCCTGCCATTGTTGTGCTAGATATCTCCAGAAATCTATAATGAAGGAACAGCTAAAAAATAAATGATCTATGGTTTCTTCTATAGCAATGCACCCAGGACGGCAACATATCCTTTCTTGAAGCTGTTTATGCTTCTGATTTCCTTTTATGTTAATTTTTCCATGGCAGAAACCCCAGTGAAAATCCCACATGTGAACAGGAATTCTGGAAGATCTATACAATGTTCTTAGAGAATGTAGATATGCAGTCGGACAGCTGAAAAATGGTACCAGTACTGAACATAACCCAGAAAGAAGATCTCTATATAGTACCTTATGTGTCAGGGCTGAAATAATTTGTTGTGGGCTAACTTCCCACTGCTTCAGCCCCTGATTGCTTTCTTTAAGATAAATAGGTGTAGACCCAGAAGCTCTGATAGCTCTAAGTGAGTTTGTCTCTCATTGTTGAAACCAGGTCCTGCAGTTCCCATGCATCCATTGTTCCCACCCTTTCTGTACATTAACTAATAGGAGTTTTAATTTTCACATAAAAAAAATACTAGAAAAAAATACAATAGGATTAATCATAGTCAGGCCACGTTCATTTACTGGTAGGTAGGTTATATTCCTCTTTATGGGATTAAGGCGGCTGCCCCATATAGCCTGGAAAAATATACTTAACAGTGAAGTTTCTAACTGTTTGGGGACCAGAAACACATAGCTCAAATATAAAAAGATAGGGACTAAAAAATCTTTTACTAAAAATACTGCTTCTTTTTCCCAATAGTATTCTGGTTCCAGCGAGCTACTCTTTGCTTTCCTATAACAAGCTTCTCCTCCCAGTTCAGTTTCTCCATACCCTGCGGTCCCAATTTTACCCCTAAAATAAAAACAGGGTCTCTTGTTAATTGGATCGGGCCTATCTCAGTTTCTGGATTAGGAATAGTTCCTATTGAGAAACCCAAACATTTATTTAAGTTCAGTACAGCCCCTGAACATGTTCCAAATGCTTTACATTGATGTAGGGAGTTCTATACTGAAACTTTGTCAGCCAACATGAGGCAGAGATCATCCGCATAGGCCACGGCCTTAGGAGTTATCGACGTCTCTGGATTAGAAATACTTTTAATGTTACTGCACCCATTCAATTTACGAAGTAAAGGATCTAAGAAAAATACATAGCGCAGAGGACTTAAAGGGCACCCCTGCCTCATATCCTGCTTGATAGGGATCAATGGATCCCGCCATCCATTCACTACTGGAGTAGCTGTGGCATGTCTGTATAATGCTTTCAAACAAGCTACCATAACTTCAGGGACTTTATAGTGGTATAGGGTAGTCCAAAGAAAGTCATGACTAATAAAGTCAAAGGCTTTCTATTGATCAAGTGAAATTATATATCCTGGCAATGTATTCGTATAGCCCTTGGTTATAACTTCCCTTAGAAGGATTAAATGGTCCTGAATCCTCCTATGTGGTATGGAACAAGATTGCTCCTGGGAGATTACTATTTCTGCTATTTGTGATAACTGGATAGTTAGAATTTTAGTCATTAGCATGAAGTCAGTATTTAAAATGCAAATCAATCGGCAGTTATTTAAATTGGATTTCTCAGCCTTTTTGTGCAAGTATATTAAAGTGCCTTTGTTAAAATTTAAGGGGATATCTTCTGTTTCTAACAGAGCATTAAAAACATCTGCTAGATCAGAACTGAGTTGCTCCCCTATTTTTTTTTATACAGTTCATTGGGAAGGCCATCAGGTCCTGGGGTAACATTATTTTTCAGCTGCTGTATTGCACTTAATACTTCTGCTGAAGAGGTTGGCTTACACATTGCAGTGGTCACCTGAGGGGGAAATGCATTGGACCTGAACATCTGGGGTGGGATATTCAGAACTGCGCCAGGCACGGGCGCAAGCCGGGCGCAGCGCTACTGGGATGTGCCAGGGCATGGTCTGGGCCATATTCAACGGTGCTACGCCATGGCTCCGCACCATTGAATATGGCACCGTGGCCAGCCACAGTGCACATGGTGCAATGGCACTGCGCCAGCCCAAGTAGCCATAGAGGAGCAGGGTGATGCGCTAGCGCAAGTGCCATTGCGCTAGGCGCAGCAACCGCGATATTCAGCAGTGGACATGCAAATGGGGCCATAATGTATGCAAGGAGCAAATGGGGCTATTTGTATGTCATTATGACCCCATTTACATGCAGGTGCTCCGATCCCCTGTGACTTACTTACAAGCCCTGCGAGCTGCAGCCGTCGGGGACCGATGCCCCCTGCCCTCACCGGCAACACTCCCCCTTACCCGATCATGGGTTGTGATATTCACTGTATTCCCTGGTGGTCCAGTGGCCCGAACTCCGTGCCCGATCATGGGCTGTAATATTTATTTACTCCCTGGTGGTCCAGTGGACCAAACTCTGTGCCCGATCATGAGCTGTATAATTTGATTTACTCCTGGTGGTCCAGTGGTACCCGTACCCCCCTCAACCCACCCACTCCACTACCACCCCGGTCAGTGGCGGGTGGCAGCACCACCGCCAAAACCACCCGGCCGCCGCCGACTGACAGCGTGCAGTACGGCTGTACGCCCATTGGTCCACAGCATGGGCCAATGGGCGTGCAGGCCATACTGTACTACACAGTCCCGAAATGTGAATTAGGACAGCTGATCAACCAAAAAAGGCATAGATTTGTGACCTATATTCTATGATTTTAATCAAAGGGACATATTTCTTGTGCACTACCCTGCGTGCCAAATTTATATTGATTAAACACTTGCCGTGCTTTTTTCTTGTGAAATAAAAGCATGTCCTTTTGTACTAACTGTATTTCCTGTCCTAAATCTTGATCTGTTATGCTGATTATAGTGAATAGATTTTGTAGGTGATGCCTTTTTTGCAAATAAGTTAAATATTCCAAATTGCTTTTTTGCTTACTATAATTTTTTAAGAAATGAATTAGATCTGTTTTTGTGTCCTCCCACCACCTAATGGAGCTTTCATAACATACCACCATTGATTTTCTTCCTGCCAAGAACTGAGTTAATGGTTCTATAAAACTATTATCTTGCATCAGATTTATATTGAATTTCCAAGTTACAGGTCCTCTGGAATCTGTAAGGTTACTTACTAGATATATTGACACCATCTTGTGATCAGAAAATTCTAAGGGGGTGACTTTAGCTGAACCAATTTTGGTATTCTGTGATATAAAAATAAAATCAATCCTCGTAGTCAAGGTTCGTTTTTGAAGTGTGGGAGGATGTTGTTTTGCTACTTCTAGATAGGCATCCTTGAGCCTTGCCGTATGCAGAATCTTTTTTAAGGCTAGGGTATCACAAAATAATGTTTTAGTTGCAGCATGAGCATTTTTATCTTTAACGCTTAAACCACAGTTAAAATCCCCAGTGAATGTTATTTTTTTAGAAGTATGTAAGTATGGCTGAATGGTAGACAAAATGTCTTTTCAAGCAGTTTTAGTCTGGAGTGCATAAAGATTAACTATTCGATAAGGCCTAGCCTCTATTAGTACATCAAATATTAAAACCCTCCCAGGAACCAAATCATAAAGTTTCAACAATTTAAAGACTGGCAAACTTATAAGTATTCCTACCCCTGAACATGTATCCTGTCCTATAGACCAGAAAGATGGTCGTAGTACCCACTCCCTCTGAGCTTGTCTTATTTTGTGGGAAGTGTGCAACCTAGTGCCCTATAAACAAAATATCCCAAGGTTCAGAGAAGTGAGGAAAGAAAATATAGTCTGATGCTTACCTGCTCGCTTAATACTGTTTACATTAAGTGCATGACAGTGTAATTGCTCAGACATCATACTTACAGTATGTAGCTACAGAAGATAACAAGGAAAATAAAATACAACTTAAGGCTTACAAACTTCATTTCTTCCTACCCCCTGACCCACCTTTAATTTTGGATCTAACCTTCCTTTGTTGAGACCCTCTACCTTTGGAACAAATCTCCGTATCTGTTGTTCCTTCAGGACGGGAGGAGGAAATAGTTGAAGAATCAGTGTCCTCCCCTGACTCAGCAGAGGTTCCCTGGAGGATCTCATATGGATTTGCTAACACAATGGAAGAGAGTTTAATTGCTTTGTTGGGGGGGGGACGCTTTCAGCTTTGGCCTAGTAGACCTTCTACACTGTGCCTGAGCTGGTTCTTTGGAAGGAGGCATGTCTTTATTACCTGCAGAACTCTCAGTCCTTGCTGCTGAGGAAGTAGAGGCTAAGGGGATCTCTTCCGATACTGTCTCTACTGGCTGTGTATCCACCCTGGGGGGGGGGGTAGCTACTAAAGGGGCCTCTTCCACAAGATTAGGAGGTAACCAGGGTGGGCCTATTTCTGATTTTTACTTTCTGGACCTGAGAAATTATAAAGTGTTGATCAGCCCCTTCATCATGGTGGTCCTGATTATGTGCTGCCCAGATGCAATTCTGATAAGTATGTCCTATTTCATCACATAAATTGCACTTTGTTTCATTTAAACAAGCTGAACTTATATGCCCCAATTCCCCACATAGTGTACATTTCACCTTATCACAGACACTACTAAGGTGATTAGGATCCCCACACCTGTAGCAGGCCTTTGGCTGGCCTGAGTAAAACAGTACTCCTCTATCTCGCCCCAAAAAGGAGTTAGAGAAATGCATAACCCCATTGTCAGTAGATTTTAACAAAATTGTCACCCTCCATCCCCCAGTCCAAATATTTTCTGTGTCCAGAATAGCTTCCGGATCTCCTAGGACTGTGCAATGTTGTTTTAGCCAGTATAGCACATCTAATACATCCACACCTTCGTTCTGAAACAATATCGTTATATTTTTGTATGCTGGCTTTGTTAAAGGTGTTACCAAGAAGGGAGTCCACAAAGTAGTCTTTTCAAGGAATGATATTTTGCCCAAAATCGCTCTAAGACACGTGTGCTCTTGAAACTAATATCAAAGGTCGTCTCTTGTGAGGTGTGAATCAATGCATATATTTCATGAGAAAAAATTTAAGAGAATCCTTTAATAAAGTTCTGGCTACAAAGATGTGGTCCAGAGGTTCTTGCATGCCACCTAAATATGTTAGTCTAATGGCATTATGCTGTTTTGCTGGAAGAATAGGAAGGCAAAATAGAGAAGAAAAGGTTTTCATTTGGGCACCTGGTTTTTTATTCAGTGGAACCTCAGTTTGTGTTGTTATTTCGGGAGCTCTCCCAGCAGGAGGTGGCTGAGGCAGCTCTATCAATGGTAAATTAAGAATGGGGTTCTGTGTCATTTGTAGATCTTCTGGTACCACTAAAGGATCATCTGTTTCTCCTTCCTTATTCTTATGAGAAGCTAAGTTAGTCTGAGCACTAGTGAAATCCCCAGATTTAGGCATTTTAATGGGAGAGGCCCCAGACACCCATTCATTTGTTTCAGGCTATTTTTCCCGTCCAGCTCCCTGTAAGGCAGCATCCACTGACCACCTCGGGGCTGTTTCTGAAATTTGTTTATCACCCAGTTTTACAGTTCTAGTTTGACCAGTGCTGCACAATGAAACAGTTTTTGTTGCTGTACTTACAGGTTTTCCAGCTGTGCTGACTGAGGCAATTGCGGTTCCAGTTGTAATATCGTCAGTGGCAGACGACGGCTCCTTCAAAGCATTCCAATCTCTCAGCTGATTTTCTGAGACAATGTCAGTGGCTCTGTCAGCCTGTAGCCGATTAATTTTCTGCTGCAGTGACATCTTTTTTACCATGAACTACCGCTCCTCGGTTTCCAGTAATTGTTTCAGTTGCAAAGTTTCTGCAGTATCCTTGCATAAATCAGGCTGCATCGAATCATTGCTGTCTGAAGACTCAGGATTAATCTCAATGTCCATACTTTCTTCAGGCACTGGTCGAGGCTTTTCTGTTTCACATAAGGGTTTTTCCAGCACTATTTCTTCATCCTCCACATTTGTACTCGTACTTTCTTCAGTCAGAATCACTCTTTTAGCCCCAGACATTGACGAGGTGAGAGAAGGGGCCTGCTCTCCCAGCTCCACAGCATCCATCCTCCTTCCAGGACTGACATCTGCCAGCTTGTCAGCCAGAGGTTCCCCTACAGGCGAGTAGGGAAATTTCCCCGGTGCCATGGCCAAATGTCCCCCCATTCACTAAAAATGCCACCAACAGAATCTGGTTCAAGGTCAGTTGATGTTCATCTGTATCCCCCTTGCCCGGGTTGTGTCTGAAAATAGGCAGAATATGTCTAGTGCACTTACCCAGTTAACAAAAACTAAATAAAAAATAAATATCCAACTGCGAGTCAACAGAAAAAAGGCTGTGTCCATGGCCTTTGACACCAGTCAGAAACTGGCTAGACTCCCAACCAAGCTTGTTGTCTTCACTTTGGATGGCTCTCGTCTTTTTTTTTTTTTTTTTCCTCTTCTTTATCCCGGTGAGCCCTTCTGTCGGTCATCTGCCCTGGTCATGACCCCTGGGACTTCCACCTGCCATCCATTGCCGCTTTTTCTCCCCAGTTACCCCCAGCTTACCTCCCGGAGGGCAGGGCCATGGCACTGGACCCCCATATCTGAGCCGCGGGATTGTATCTGGTCGGGGAGTGCGACGATGGCAGGCTAATCAAAGCCCCAAGGAGGGCTTCACTGAGACAGAGAGCTCACCCGTCCTGTTCCTTTTTCTGCTTTTTTTCCTCCGAGGCAGAGATGTGCAATGATGCCTCCCTGTATATCGAGCACCGGTAGCGTGAGTGACTCCTGGCCTCCGCCAGGTGTCCTTGTTGCGCCGGACACTAACCCACCCCTCCCGGAGAGAGAGCCGTGCCCAGGGACACCCATCCTTCTCCCGTGCCGACCTTCTGATGACCTGGGTCCGTTCCCAACCGGGTCACTGGCGGCGCATGGCGAAATCCAACCGCTGCGGCAAGGCCAGCTGGATAGCTCCCATCTGAAAGTGGTTTATACCTTCAAGTACCTTAGTGTGTTGCTACAGCAAGGTCGACTTCTCCACCCACGTTGACGCCATCCATGCCAGACTCTGCCCTAAACTTGGTGCCTTGCGTGACAATAAGGATTGTCTGTCTCCGCAGGTCTACCGCAAGCTTGTCACCAATACAGTGTTCCCAGTCTTTGACTACACAGACATGGTCTTTGGCACCACCTTCCCTACCTCCCTGGCCAGACTAGGTATGCTCTATAACTCCTGCTGCTGCTTTTTTACTAATTCCCCCTCTTGAACTCATCATTTCTGACTTTATTCATCCTTATCCATTCCCCCACTACCATCATGCTGCTAGATCCACTGTGCCTCCTTCATATCTATATACTGGTTTGGGTCCTTTCCCGCCTACCTCTCATCACTCCTCTCCCTCATCCCCTCTGCCTCCTGTTCCCTCCGCTCCAGGGATCCTTGCACATTCACCATTCCACATCCCTGCTCCTCTGCTGAGCAGTCAGACCTTTCCTATTGTCTTCCATTAGTTTGGAATCAGCTTCCCTCTTCCCTCTGCTTCACTGCCTCCCCTAGCTCCTTCAGATATCAGCTGAGACTTCTTCCCTTCCCTGCTTCTGTTTTCCCTCCCTCTAACAGCCCCTCAAACATTTGCCTCCTATCCCAGCATTGGAGTTGCTCAAATGCTTAATTTGTTCTTTTTGCCTGTTTGCTCACTGTGCACGTACTCCTGGATCATCACGTCCTCTGATTTGCACTTTATTGTAACTGTGTAATGTGTCTGTGCTGTGTGCTTTCTATCCTCTATACCTCCCCTGAGTCACACCTAGAAATGAGTCTCAGCTCAGTGTGCCTTTCCCAGTCTTCAATTTTCAAATAAATAAAATAAATAAGTGTAAACGGCTGAATCCTGGTCTTATTCACCATTGCTGTTTACTGCCTGCTGCTTTCACATGCTGCTTATCTCTTCAAAGCCTGCCATGCGCTGACAGTTTTTGCCGCAACTCCCCAAACTGAATCAGGCAGATCGCTCTCACTTTTGACTTCACAATGCACACCAGTTACTTGGGTTTCCGCTCCACTTGTTCCACCAATGAAAAGGGTGTTATGCAAATTCGAACCAAGGCATGAGCACTTTGAGGTGCATTCACTGCATCAAACTACACACTTCCAGTAGGCCCTTCCGTGACCATTTTGAACTTTAACATGCAGTTTCAAACTTTTTCCAACCTTGCTAATATTTTCTCTCATGCACATTAGGGCTGTTACAGAACTTTCCACACACAGGGGTACCTCAAATCATGGATTTGAGCTGCTGCATGTAAACGCATTCCCAGCTTAGAGGTACAGTATAAGGTATAATTCCTGACGTGTTCTATGAGGAGGGAGCCCATGAAAATAATAAAAGCACTTGCTTGACCTCCTGTGTGTGCAGTGACCTAGACATAGATAAATAGATACTAACGGCAGATAAGGGCCTTTGGCCCACCTAGTCTGCCCAATTGCACATGTAATTTTGCCTCTTTAAGCTTCTCTTGAACTGGGTTGTCCCATTCCCCCAACTGCTAGGATTCCCCAATGCCTGTCCCATGCATTCTTCAATCCTGTAATCACTTCAGCCCCCACCACCTCCTCTTGCAGGGCATTCCACTTGTCCACCACCCTTTCCATGAAGAAATACTTCCTCACATTATCTTTGAACCTCCCTCCCTCCAATTTCATCCCATGACCCTTAGTCCTGGAACATCTCTTCCTCTGAAAAATAGTGTTTTCCTGCACCTTGTTTCTCCCTGTGAGGTACTTGTATGTCTCTATCAAATCACCCTCTCCCCTCCTCTCCTCTAGGGAGTACATATTCAAGTCCTTCAGCCTGTCCTTGTAGAACTTGTGATGCAAATCTTGTACCATCTTGGTTTACCTCCTCTGAACTATCTTTTTCCCCAGGGTCATGAAGGCTCAATATCTGTGAAACCCTTCCCAGTTCCCCCTCACTGTTTCACCTGACTGAAGCCCCAGCTGGCAAAAGGAAGGGTCGTGAGGGCTAAATATCGGTGAAGCCCTCACCAGTTCCCCCTTGCTGTTTCACCCAACCGAAGCCACAGCTGGCAAAAGGAAGGATCGTGAGGGCTAAATATCTGTGAAGCCCTCCCCAGTTCCCCCTCACTGTTTCACCCGACCAAAGCCCCAGCTAGCAAAAGAAAGGGTCATGAGGGCTAAATATCGGTGAAGCCCTCCCCAGTTCCCCCTTGCTCTTTCACCTGACCGAAGCCCCAGCTGGCAAGAAGGGTCGTGAGGGCTAAATATCTGTGAAGCCTCCCCAGTTCCCCCTCGCTGTTTCACCTGACCGAAGCCCCACCTGGCAAAAGGGTGGGTCGTGAGGGCTAAATATCTGTGAAGCCCTCCCCAGTTCCCCCTCACTGTTTCACACAACCGAAGCCCCAGCTGGCACAAGGAAGGGTCGTGAGGGGCTAAATATCTGTGAAGCCCTCCCCAGTTCCCCCTTGCTATTTCACCCAGCTGAAGCCCCAGCTAGAAAAAGGAAGGTATGGAAGGGACAAGCCCCAATTTTCAAATCTTGGTGCCTTTTTCTCAGGTGCAGAACTTGGACTTTAAGCTTTGTTTACCTAATTTTGTGTGCCTGCCTGCTATCTTTGCAGCTCAGCATGGAGCTACTGCTTGGAGCTGCTGTTTGCTGGCTGGTTTTTCGATTGGGGAATAATTATATTTAAAAGTTACTTTTTTCCTGTTTCTGTGGCACTGTATTGTGTAATTTAATTCATTTGCTGTAATCTGTTTCTGCTCTCAGCCCTTGCCCAGCGCTATCTTTAGACTCCTTCCCTGTAATTTCTTTTTCTGACTTGTCCCCTTCCCTCTGTTTTTGTTGCTCCCCTCCCTGTTGTAAAAATTACTTAAAGCCTATTTCTCTCCCTTTTCCCCCAGGGTCGTGAGGGCTAAATATCTTGAAGCCCTCCTGGTTCCTCTCACTGTTCACCTGACCGAGCCCCAGCTGCTAAGGAAGATACGGAAGGATAAACCCGATTCAGATATTGGCACCTTTTTCTCGGTGCAGAATTTGAACTTTAAGTTTTATTTACCTAATTTTGTGTGCCTGCCAGCTATCTTTGCAGCTCAGCATGGAGTTACTGCGTGGGTGCTGCTGTTTTGCTGGCTAGTGTTTGGCCATGAGCCCACCCCCGCCCCTGTTTCTACTAAATGTGGCTCCTGTTCTGCCCGCTTCCCTGGTAGTCTGAATATTAATGTAAAGGAGGTCTTCTTTCCCCATCCCTTTCTAGCCAATGCTCCTCTGATTCCACCATTTCTCTAGTGTTGAACATTAAGTTTCTGGGCATCTTTTCCCCTTCAATTTCCTGTGCTTCACATGAACAGGTTTCTGTTTCCTCTGTGTCACTACCCGACCATCTAGTTATACTTTTACCAATGTTCCAGTTTCAATTATAGTCCATGGATACTCAGGAAAATCATCTACAGTTTCTACACCACTAAATGCTCTGACATATCTCTTGATCTTACTCACAATATCCAGGAGGTTGCCCCTCCTTTTTTCTCTGTTTCATTCAGGCTATCTCCAGCTAGCACAAGTGTGTACATCTGCCTAACTGATAAATTATAGCCAGCTTGCGATCCTACCAATAAACTTAAGAAGAAAATAAATAAATAGTGTGCACATAAATAATATATATATATATATATAAATTCCCTCGATTTTTCCATCTGCTGGTCTCCTTCCCGCAGTTCTCTCTTCTACTAAGATGCTTTCTCACACTCGGCCAGAGATATTTCTGGTCACTGCTGGACTGCTACCTTCCCTTATTGCCCTCTCCTACCTCTCTCTTAATATAATAGCTTGCGACAATGTATATCATGCACAGGATTAATCCTCTTTTGTCTACTCTAATCTCCTGATAAATAGAAAATCGCATCCAATATACAATCTATCCATTTACATCATTCGCCCCGCCAAACTTGGATATTTCCTATTCAGTCACCATCCTGTGGTGCCAATCTACCTCAAGCTACTGCTTCAGCACATCAGAGAAACCAGGGTGCCGCTCCTGCATTTAACTTCAACTGGGGACATTGAGTCTAATCCTGGCCCCTCCACAAATACTAGGCCTATCCGTGGCTCTGCCTGGTTCTCCTCCAAGGGTATGAAAATTACACACATGAATATTAAAAGTCTACCTCCGAATTTCCCCAAACTGGAAGCCTGGATCGCTCTCTATAGTCGGGATATACTAGCATTGATGGAAAAATGGCTTAGGCCAGTCATGCCTGACACTTTATATAAAATAAACGGCTACAACCTTATTAGATTTGACCACCCCTTCAAAACAAAGGGGTGGCTGGGTTGCTTTTTATTATAAAGAATGTCTTAACATCTCTGTTCAACATTCATGGTTGTCAGGTTTCTGTCAAACCCTGCATGTTGTTTTGCTACTGGGGGGTGCAAAATGACTAAACTTGGTATGTGCTGACAATCTTCCAAAAGGAGCTCTCCCTGGCCTAAATGGGATCATGGACTATCTCTCTACCCTAAAGGGTAAATCTGAAGTCATTCTAATGGATGATTTTAACCTTGACTTGTCTGGTAGCCACTCTGGGTTGTACACTGAAGCTCTTGCATGACTTCAGCTATCTCAATTGATTTCTAGCCCTACCCGGATCTCGGCAAATGGCTTACATTAATCCCTTCTTGACTGGATTGCCACAAACAAAGCAAATAAGATTGTGGCTGCAGGTACCTTTTCCAATTCGATTAGTGAACACCGTCCTACTTTCTGTATTTGGAATGGTCACAGCCCAAATCCCCCACCCAAAGTAATACAGTTTCGTGATTTAGCTAAACTAAATCCTAGAGCACTTCACGAGGATATAAATAATATCGACTGGCCTCCTATCTATATTACTGAGGATGTAGATAATGCCCTTGACTACCTGATTTCAACGCTACTCCTCCACCAGGATCTGCATGTTCCACTGAAAAGGAGGTGAATTAGAGGCTCAGCAAATAGATGATTACACAAAGATCTCCTTCATTCTATGAAAAGAAGGGACAAGACCTGAGCCTCCGCAAAGAAGTCCCAATGGACAGGAGACTGGGCTAGTTACCGAAAGATGAGGAAGGCTTGCAAAAAAGATATTCGGATGGCAAAAAAGGGACTACTGTCACAAACTACTCCAAGCCTCTGCTGGAGATACTCGTGGCTTTTGGAACCACATCAAAAATTTCATGGGCCAAAGGCCCAAGCTGTCCATAACTGAAAATGACGCTAAACAATGCCAACTGTAACAAGTTACCTATAGAGATGCAGTGAAATTAAATTCCACCTGCGAAGTGGCCACTTCGCTTTATCATCACGATACGTGAAGTGGTCATTGGAAAGTGCTCACTTCGATTTGTTATTATGACTTCACGTTGTTATTCTGCCTTAACGTGAAGAAAGGCAGAATAACAACAATATAGGCACTTTAGGCAGCCCCCCCCACACATCACATGGCTTACAGTACTGTAAGTCACATGCTTTAGCCAGGCAGGAAGGAAGTGAGTCATACAAGCAGATACTTTCACTTTCTCCTTTGCAGAGGTAGAGAGAGGAAACATTCTGTATAGGAGAGGAGAGTCAGTGTTAACAAGTTTCTTAAGCAAATTCCAAAAACCCAAAAGCTTTTTTAAAAGCTAATTTTTTAGTTTTATGTTGTACTGTTTTGTCAGTTCTTTTTGGTGACCGATTTCTTTGTTTTATAAGTTTTGTTTTGTGTGTGTGTGTGACTGTGTGTGTGCCTGTGTTGTGTGAGTGTGTGTGAAGTCACTTGTCACGTCGGAGTGGGAAGGAGTGTTTTTTTGTGCGATGAACCAGGGACAGTATGTGGCCTGTGGCCGGAGGGGAATGCGCATGCTTGGGGGTTGTAGCCGGGTGGTGTTGGACCGCTCCAGACTCTTTGGTCCTGCTTCCCCCCCACCAGAAGCAGCAGCACCACCAGTGCCACCGCCATGTCCACCAAGTCCACCACCACCACTACCACCAGTAGCAGCTGCAGGAGCTCCAGCAGCACCACCTCCACAGCAGCAGGTGGAGGCCCAGGTGCATGACCTTGCTGTCGGCACTGCATCTGCCCCTCCTGTGCCTGCTCCCCCCCGCCCCCCGCAGCTCCCCAGTTTGGCAATTTTTCAACTGTGTCAGGGTGGACAGCAGCCTTGTGGTGTGTCTGCTTTGTGGTGTGCAGGTGCACTGTGGCCCCCAGGGGACACATCTGGGGACTGGGGGCACACATATGCTGAACCACCACAAGGTAGAGTGGCAGGCTGCCACCAAACGGGCCAGGCCTCCACCTGCTGACCCTTCTGTGGCAGTGGAAGAGGGTACTGCTGCTGTGTGTCACCACAGCAGGAGGAGGGCCACAGCAACACCTTGCTCCACCACCACCTCCACCACTGCCACCAGCACCACCCTCACCACTACCACTACTACCTGGTTTCCCCCCGCACCAGTGGACCCCACAATGCCTGCAACTCAGGCAGACATAGCACTTTTGTGGGCCACGGTGGAGGAAAATAATGAGAGGGTGGGTACTGTCCAGCAGCAGGTGGAGCAGATCGAGCAACACCAGTTACAGATTGTGTCGATGCTCCATCTGCTGCTGGAACATCAGGGGATCTCCATTAGCTTTTTTTTTCAGCACACCTCCCCCCCCCCCACTGCTGTAGTGATTTGCCTTTTGTTTATGTTTAATAACAGACAGAGGGAAGGCCACAGTATTAGTTTAAAGGGAAGCAGTCAGCAACAGAAGGTCCCGGCCCCTGCAAGGCTTACCCTCTGGTTAAGCCTTTTACATATGTTGTGGTGTTTTTCTTGCTCCGCAACATACTTTATTTTAATAAAGAAAAGTCAGTGACCTAGAAGCATGATGGATGCTATAGGGTCTCCGTTATGTGTAAAGGTGCAACGGCGATGCACCTTTCCTTTACACATAATGTAGCCCCCATAGCGTCCGCCATACTTCCGGGTCGCTGACTTTTATTTATTAAAATAAAGTATGATGTGGGACGAGAAAAATGCTGTAACATACAGAATGTTCCACTTGTGTGCCTTTCGGATGTATGCCTTTTCCGGATGTATGCCACTTTTAGTCTGGTCCCATTTTTTTGTCTATTAACTCAGTGTTAAACTGTCTGGTTGTATGCCTGTGTCATTCCATTTGTATGCCCATATTTTGAGTCATCCTGTGTGTGAAGTAGTAGCTGGATGGCTGCCTAATCCGCTAATTAGGTGTGAAGTTTCCCTAGTGCTTAAGCGCTTTAACAATATAAAAAGGTGCAGCTTCATCTAGTAGCAGATCTGCATTCTTTTAATTGTATGTGGCGTTCTGTGGCAAAGATGTGAATAAAAACAGCAAAACAGAGACGGCAAGGACCCACAGGTCAAAGAAGCTTTGCTACGCTGGTTTACAGCCTCTCGGAACCTCATGGAAAAAGCCCGTCCCCTCTCCCAGTGACTTGGTGTGCAGTTTGAACCTACTGCTGGCTAGCTCTCATGAAGGATATCGGCTACAAATGCATACATGGGGAGAAAGCAGAAAATGATAAGGCAAACAGCATTGAGAGCGAGCTGTGATCAGAATGGTCTGACTGCTTTTTAACTCGCTGTTTGAGTCACATTACTGCTGCCTCTTTTAAATCATTTTTACTTTTTTTAACCTTTTTAAAGTAGCCCATAGTATTTAATAAAGGTACACTCCCTATTAAAATTTTTGTTGAAACACACTCTTATGTCAATGGGACAGTTATGAGGAGTCGCGGTGACGACTGCTGAAGTGGTTTAATCAACAAACCACAATTCCCGCTTGTATGCCATTCCGCTTGTATGCCCAAATTACAGCGGTCCGCAGCTGAGGCATACAAGCGGAATTGACTGTACTTACAAAGCTTAACCGGAGGGTAAGCCTTGCAGGGGGCAGGAGCTCCTGTTGCTGACTGCTTCCCTTTAAATGTATACGTACACATACAGACATACATGCTCCTTATTGCCCTGTTATTATAATCCAGTGCCTCAGTAATGTTTACTTTCTGTTGTGGAGTGGTTGTGGAAAAGCTGGTGTGAGGAGTGCAAGTATGATGTGCTAAATTGCACATGTGCAGTCAGTGTTGTTTCCTGTGCGTGTGTGTGTGACATCAGACATGGTCCAGCATCTTGCAAACATATATATGCTGACTTGTTGCAGTGTTTATGGTGTAAAGGATAGAGATAAGAATAACGTATATTTTATGGTCACCGTCATCATCATCAGACTAAGTAATATGGTATTTTTTCAGAGGTGTCTGACCAGAGTGCACCTTAGATACATACTGCACATATGACTTTTAGAAGAAGAAGAAGAATCAGCATTTATATAGCGCTTTTCATACATCCAAAGTGCTTTACAAGCAATGCTAGACTGGTAGTGAAGTGACTGAATGTGTGGTGGCAGCCATATCACACATCATCATCCACACACAGCCTGGATAATTGCATGAACCGGTTTATGGGAAGGGGAATGTTGGCCAGGACACTGGGAATGTTCCCTACTCTTTGCGAAGAGTGCCCTGGGTTCTTTAACTTCCACCTGGACAACACCAGGATGGGCAGAAGGGACCTCGGTTTAACATCTCATCCGAAGGATGGCACACCCCAGCAGTACAGCACCCCCCAATACTGCACTCGGATGCCAGCGATTTTTTAGGTGCAAGTCCAATCCCAGTGTGGGACGAGAACCCACGAACTTCTGGTCCAGAGGCAGATGTGCTACCAACTGAGCCACGCTGACACCATAGCTTAGGATAGCATGTGTTTTTTGTGTTATGATCTCTGCAAAGTCATGTGTGCACTGTGAGTGTCTGAGGTGCACAGTGACCCGATACCTCTGAAAAAATATCATATCACTTACTCTGCTGGTGCTGATGGTACAAATAAAATATACATCATATATTCTTTCTTATCTTTATTCTTTACGTACTGCAAAAAGTCATACCATATATATGTTTGCACGAAGCTGGACAATGTCTGCACACACAGGAAAGAACACTGACGGCACACATGCAGTTTAACACAGTTTACTTGCACTGCTCAGGCCTGCTTTTTGTGAAACACTTCACGAGTCCCAACACAAAGTAAACATTACTGAGGCTCCAGCAATATTTCTTTTTTGAAATAGACATTAAAGCAGCAGTGCAACAAGCTGGTGAAAATTTTGACCTATACTTTTTTATGGTATTTTACATTGCCACTTTACTAACCTGCTGACTTGTATGATACCATTCTTTCCAGTATTTGAGTCTGCTTTAGTACTTTTCTTCATGCCTGAAATAATAAAAGGAGCACTCCTTCTAATACAGTGTGGACCAGGTCTTCATCCGTATTTTCCGCTGTTTTTCTCCATCAGTTGTTTATATATTACTTCTGTTGTAAAATTAACAAATACACAGCAGGCAGTGTTTTATGACCTCACAGAACAATATTTGTTCAAAAACAGCTGCAAATAGTGATGAAAATCTGGTCAGAGGCATATTAAGAGGCGTGCTCCTTTTATTTTTTCAGACATGAGAAAAAGTAGTAAAACAGACACAAATTGTGAAAAGAAGGGTATCATACACGTCAGTAGGTAACTGGTGGCAGGCAATCTAAAATAGCATAAAAAAGTATGTCAAAATATTCACCACATTGTTGCACTGCTGCTTTAATTTATAATTTAAGTATGACATTGTGTGCTCACAATCACAACACACAAAATGCAACTGTCTTGTGTCCAGAAAATTCCCAAGTGCTGACGAAGTGAAATGGGAGCGTTACACCACATGCAAAGTCCCCCAGAATGTATTGCACAGTCACTCATACATGCAGAATCCCCAGAATTTTTCTGCATCCCCAAAATGCAACTGTCTTGTGTCCAGAAAATTCCCAAGTGTTGACGAAGTGAAATGGGAGCGTTACACCACATGTAAAGTCCCCCAGAATTCATTGCGCAGTCACTCATGTGAGCAGTGGTCACACAGATTCCTCAGAATTTTTCTGTATCCCCAAAATGCAACTGTCTTGTGTCCAGAAAATTTACATACTCTATGATGATGTCATGATGCACAGTGCCTTGCCAAACTGTGTGAAGGAGGGATAACATGACATGAATCCATTCAGTGTTCCATCAGAAATGATGACCATGAGAGAACTGTTGCTGGTCCAAAGTGTGCTGCGATTCCTGTGAATGCGATGCGATCACCTCAGCCGGATGGAAGGGTGCCCTTTGTGTGTACACTAATAGTAGCCTTGGTGAGTTGATATATATGTGTGTGAGTATATATACCGTCGTGCTACCATAGTTAGGGTTGAGGAGCCATTTACATGTTAAACCCAAAATTATGCACCTTAATAACTTTGCAACCGTTTGACGGATTTGCCTGAAATTTGGAATACACAATCAAGACCCATACACCTTGGGATCTGCCAAGTTTTGTACTAGTCAGATACACGGCTGTGGAATTATTAAGCGTGATCTGCACATGCATTTATGCTTTTTCTGGAATTCTACGGTCGCACCTACAGGTCGCACGGTTTGCGCGACCGGCCCAAAATCTTCAGGGAACGTGCAGCCAGGGTCCCCGATGTGCCTTTTGAAGATTTCGTGAAAAAATATTAAACTGTTCAAAAGTTATGGCAGTCTGAACTTCTGTTTTTTCCCCATAGGATAACATTATGGCGTTCGCCACGCCTTTGAGGGCCCGGATCTCGAAAACGGTGCAAGATACGGAGTTTTGGTCAAAAAATTATAAGGGGCTATGTATAAAACTAGCCAGGAAAGTGATAATACATATGACTTTTAAATTTTTTTTCTATGTCTTACGGTTACTGAGATATAAGCAATTTACTATTACAACTACTGATTTTTGTGTTCCGAGAGTCATTATTTTGCATACATTCTTTCTACTCACTGTCTTTCTCTATACAGCTTTTAGGGAAAACCAGCCTGTGCGCTTACATTACTCTTACCATTACCATTTCTGCTTGCGGTTCCGTACCCGTTCACTTACGTTCACATTTCGCCACCATGCGTTACCTTTCGCGTTTTCATTTGCAGTTGCATTTCCGTTGTTTTTAACATTCTGTCTACAGTACTGTTCCTCTTTCTATTTACGCTTTGCGTCACTATGCGCATACGATTTGTGCTTTGCGGGCACAATGTTACTATACGACAAGACATCACCTCAGGCTCCCGCTGCATTACATTCACTATTTCTCATTATCATTCTCAAAAAGAAGGGAAATTAGAGGCAAAAAACTCTATTCAATGCATCAGTTAGGGTTGTTCCACCGCGACAAAAACGAGAAAATTCAATGTTAGGGTTGAAACCCCCTTTGCACCCCTCCAGCCCACCCCCCAACTGGAATCAGGGTGTGCATTGGGGTCATCGGTCCTAACTGTCACCCTATTCTCCTATTCATTAGCTTCTTTCCACATGTGATGGGGTGACACTTAGGGCCGATGACCCCAATGCACATCCGATTCCAGTTGGGGTGGGCTGGAGGGTGAAAAGGGGTTTCAACACTAACATCAATTTCCTCGCTTTGTCGCTGTGGAACAACCCTAACTGATGCATTAAACTGAGTTTTTTGCTCTAATATATATATATATATATATATATATATATTATATTTGTATTTTCTAGGTGGGAGTTGACATACTGTAGATATACATGTACTTATTGTATTATTTTGTATCACAGCACAGGTCACATACTGTTGGTGTGCACATTCCAGTGCTTGATGAGAAATGTTGACGTTGAACTTGGAAATGGAATACTCTCAAGCCAATGTAGGTAAGTATTTTTTTTTGGGGGGGGCATATTTGCAAGTAGGTCTCATTAATGGTTTATTATTTGGTTACTTCTTCACAGATTTCATCTGCATCCTTCTCCAGTCCGATAATGATGGTCATGGGTGGTCATCGATTGAAATAACTTCTGCTTGTTGCATGTCTGCCCCAGCCGGGGCATGATGTTGAAGAAGTTCTTTGGATAAGGCAACTATGACACAACAAAGCATCTGGAAGTTTCCTAAAAAAGAAATGAAGGACTTATTACAACTTGATTGCAGCAGTAAGACATTATGTTTAAGCCGTGGCTGTTCTATGGGTATCTGGATTAACACAGACAGCAAGCTGTCCCACTGCAATCATTAGATCACAGTTCAATTTAGTACCAGGCTGGGTAACAAATACACTGTGTCAGTGTCCCTGTGTCTCAACTCAAGTTAAATTTTAAAACCACATCTTGCCAAGTAACACAACCTGGGTCTAACTTTTTCAACACTGTCAAGGCTGCACAGCTGCAAGTTTAGAATACAGTGCATGATATGTTGCAGAAATATTTTTTTGTGACGTACATGCCACCTAGTTTATGAATCATCAGTCAGATTTGTTGCACTCTTATAAAAAAAAGGAACAGATGAAATAAAATTTATATACTTACCAGTATGGATTGGAAATTGATATCCCATCGGTTCCTGTAGACAGTACTGCTGCTGTACCATTGATACAGACCTTCAGCGAAGAAAAGTCATTTGTTGTTAACCTGTAAAAACACAAAATAAGTTGACCATATGTGTTTGACCATTGCAGCTCAGAAAAGCAACAGAAAACAAAACACACAGCTAAAGGAAGTTGAATAGCATGAAAAACATTAGTACACATACTCACTTTATAGTTTTAACAGTAAGAAGCCTTGTGCCTGTGGCTGATGGATGTGGTCTGCTGTTTGACTCCCTCTGCCTTGGCATGGTCAATGAAATGGAAAAACATTGTCACAATGGCACTGGTGGTGGGTGGTGGTAGTCATAGCTGCGGCACATGATGACATTCCCTCTAACATCTTCCTGCATCTGGTGGGGGTGGCAGTGGCGAACAGTGGTCTTATGGTGGTGGTACTCCAGGGGGACACACGGTCACATTCCCTATGGTGGCAGTGGAGAACAGTGGTCTTATGGTGGTGGTAGTCCGGGGGCCAGGATATACTGTGCTCTGTGTTATAAATGTAATAACGTGACATATGGAATTTGAATCACTATGAGTGGGACAGTGATTTAACTTTATGAAAAAGATAACGTATCATACAAGACATGTGACAGCCTTTTTAACCACTTAAGTTAAAACCAACATTAACCTTATCATCATTCATCATCATCCTCAGAAAGAAAGCTGTCCTCGCAGTTTTCTATGTCTGAATTCTGACCATGGGGAAATTATTTCTCCATTGTGTTATCATCTACGTCAGTGGTAGGCCTCTTCATGCTGTCACTGCCACCAGGATGGTCCCTTTCTTCAACATCAGCAAAACCATGAGTATGCCGGAGTATGAATACTGAGGTTGCAGTCTAAGCTGGCATGTGCCTCTCATTCATTTTTATGAGTGTCAGCAATGTAGAGAAAAAATACAACAAATATGTTGCAAGTGATACCTTTTATTGGACTAACAAAATTAATTTTAAGACTAGCTTTCAAGAGGTGAAACTCTCTTCCTCAGGTCAAAAGTAAAAACAGCTGAGCAGTATGACAGATATAAAGGTTGGATGTGGATTTGAAACCTAGACTGGCAGGTTACAGATCAAAGCACTGCAGTCAATATGCACCTCTTACAAACAGGAAGACTAATTTTCACTGGAGTGTGTCTGCTGGAGAGATCAACTTGTAAGATCAAAAAGCTGCCTAATTTTACTCTGACTCTGGACCATTAATTAACATTTCTAAAAAGTCAAGGCATAAAGAAATACGTACCATTGTCTTAAGAAGGTACCTCTTAAAAAGCCAGAGGGTGCTGATGTGAGGGTTTAAAAAGAAACTCAGAAGCACTGCTTTAAGCATAATTACTGGTAGTGTATTAAAAAACCAACATCTTTATTAAGTCCTTTTTCTTTAGTGTCAAAATATTGTATCATTTTTATTTCAAATGTTTTCCGATCCTGGCTGTTTTTGAAGTTCCCTTTTAACACTCTGACAGTAAAATCACTGGTGGAGTGATCTGGTCTAGAAAAATGTTCCCCTACTGGCGTATTTTCATTTTTATGGGTAACTGTGAATCTGTGGTGATTCATTCTTGTTTTGAGTTCCTGTCCGGTTTCACCAATATAGCAGCCTTCCTCACATTTTCTACAATGTATCATGTATACTATATTGCTAGAAGAACAGGTATACGAGTTTTGGATTGTAAATGTTTTTCCATTGTGACTGACACATCTCTCAGGAGAGATATGTGTACATAGTTTGCCGAGAGGCACTTTGCATGGTTTTGTACCTTTGTCACCTAGTTGGAGCTCAGAAGAAAGTTTGCTTCGCACCAGTTTCTGCTTCAGGTTTGGTGGCTGGCAGAAGGCAAGCACTGGTGGAGTGGGAAATATACAGGTTACTCACCTGTAACAGGAGTTCTAGGAATGGTATATGTTGTTCATCCACACTTATTGGCAGGTATCCTTGCCGCTTTAAATCTTGCCGGAAGGTCTTCAAGCTGGCTCCTCCCACCCACCCGGGTAGTATAACTCTCGGCTCCGCCCCATGACGCCAGATCTGGCCCGCTGGAAGCTCAGGTTGTGCGTCGAAGCCGAGGTCGAGGAGTTTGGGATGAACAACATATACCATTCCTAGAACTCCTGTTACAGGTGAGTAACCTGTATTTCTAGGGACATGGATATGTTGTTCATCCACACTTATTGGCAGACTCCTAGCAGTTCTCCGGGAGGAGGCAAGACGACACCCCAATACTTACTTGGGAAAGAGAGACTGAGAACCGAGGCCCCAAAACCAGCATCCCGCGTGACTCAAGGTCGATGTGGTAATGGGTAATGAAGGTGTGTGCTGACTTCCAGGTAGCAGCCCTGCAGATTTCCTGGATAGGGACGTCCCTGGAAGCAGCCACCGTTGCAGCAGTATGGCGGGTAGAATGAGCTCTTATCCCTCTGGGAGGCTCCATGCCCGCCAACATATAGCAGAGATCTATGCAGGAGGTGACCCACCTGCTTATCGTCCGCTTGGCTGCAGGTCTGCCAGATGCGGCTTCAGCGTAGGTGACAAACAGCTGGCGAACCTCTCCCCGAATTTCAGCCGTGCGCTCTTTGTAATAGGCGAGCGCCCTTCTAGGGTCCAGAGTATGGAGCCTATTAGCCTCCGAGGTGTGATTGGGGTAGAACACCGGCAGAGTCAACACCTGTTAGGTGAAACTCGACACCACCTTTGGAAGGAATTTCAGGTGAGGGCAGGACAACTTTGTCCCTGTGGAAGACCAGGTAAGGAGACTCGATGGAAAGCCTGGAGCTTTCCCATCCTTCTGGCTGACGTGATAGCCACCAAGAAGGCGGTCTTCCGACCAGGTGAGAGAGAGCACACCTGTGCATAGGTTCGAATGGCTTGCCCATGAGCTTTGCCAGTACCAGCAGTAGATCCCACGGAGGTGGAGGTTCTACCCGGAGGAAATGTGATCAAGGCCTTGAAAAAGCACCAGACCACCTTCTCCTGCGCTAACTAACTGCTTCCTGCCCGCGCCTGTAAGCAGAGATGGCTGCCAGGTGCACCCTTAGGTCACGACCTGAGCCCTTGATTAGAAAGGGACCATAAATAGTCCAAGATGCTTGCCAAGGAACAGGAGGAAGGGTCCAAGCCTTGCCCTGACACCAAATGAAAACCTTCTCCATTTGAAGGCATAGCATTTTCTGGTCGACTCCTTACGGGACGCCTCAACTACATTGAGGACCTCGTCGGAAAGACCCAAGGCCTGGAACTCTAGCCGCTCAGGAACCAGGCCGTCAGGTGCAGGGATTGAAGGTCCGGATGGAACGCCTTCCCTGATTGACTGAGAGTAGGTCCGGCGAGCTGGAAGCCGCCGCGAGTCCTGGAGCTGAGACTGAGGAGATCTGGGTACCAGAACTGGCGAGGCCAGTCTGGGGCTATCAGAATCACCTGCGCCTTGTCCCTCTTCGCCTTGAGAAGCACCTTGTGGATCAAGGGAAATGGGGGAAAGGCGTAGAAGAGGCCCGGGGTCCACTGCCTCGAGAAGGCATCCCCCTGCAGCGAGCCCTGCTGAGGGGGGCGGGCATGGAACAGCCTCAGCTGCGCTCTCCCTGGAGGCAAACAGGTCCACCTGAGGTGTGCCCCAATGGGAGAACAGATGCTGTACTACCTCCGGCAGGAGAGACCACTCGTGGGATGCAGCCCCTATCTGGCTTAGGGCATCGGCCAGGGTGTTGGAGGCTCCTGCCACATGAATGGCTAGGAGATCCGCCTCCAGGCTGCGCACAGTGACCAAATGCGGAGAGCTTCTTGCATAGAAGCATGGAGCACGCCCCACCCTGGCGGTTTAGATAGTACATGGTCGTGGTGTTGTCCATCTGGACTTGGACCACTTGACCCCGGAGGAACGGAGCAAAGGCGGTGAGAGCTAGGCGGACCGCTCGGAGCTCCAGCAGGTTGATGTGGCATCGGGACTCCCGCGGGGACCAGAGGCCGTGACCCGTGTTCCCCCAGATGGGCACCCCAACCCATCAGAGAGGCATCGGTCGATAGAGAGACCGTCGGCTTGGGGCGGACGAACGGGATGCCCTCCTGCAAATGACCTGGAACGATCCACCACTGGAGAGCGTTCCACATCCCCTGTGTCACCGACACAAGCTGGTCCAAAGGATCACAGCGTTGTCACCACTGAATGGCCAGTCCCCATTGAAGGGGACGCATCTTCCAGCGGGCCCAACGGACCACGCTGGTGCAGGCCGCCATGAGACCCAGGAGGCGCAGGAAGTCCTGGGCAGGGCGCAATTGCCCAACCAGAAATGATTGGGCAAAGGAGGAAAGAACCTCGGCCCTGTCCGCGGGAGCCGCGCTCTGGCTCGAAGAGAGTCGAGCTGCACCGATGAACAGGATCACCTGCTTCGCTCGAGTTCCGACTTGGCCTCGCTGATAAGGAGGCCCAGTTGAGAGCAGACCTGAGGGCCAGATCTCTGACCACTCCACCTCCTGCCTGGAGGGAGCTGCCATCAAGCCAGTCGTCCAGGTAAGGGTACCCGACCCCTCGGCGCCGTAGGAATGCTGTCACCACTGCCATGCATTTGGTGAAGACCCTGGGAGCTGGAGACAAGCCGAAGGGCATGGCTCGGAACTCGAAAAGGGATCCTTCCGCTCGGAAGCGAAGGAATCTCTGGTGAGACGGACAGATAGGGACGTGAAAAAACGCGTCCTGCAAGTCCAGAGAGCAGAACCACACGCCGCGTTCCAAGGATGGTAGTATCTGAGCCAGAGTGACCATCCTGAAGGTTCGAGACCTTAGGAACTTGTTTAGGTCGTGTAGGTCGAGAATGGGGCGCCAGCCCCCCGTCCGTTTCGGAACCAGGAAGTACCTGGACACAAACCCTGGGTCTGAGGGGGGGTCCGCTACCACCCTGATCACCTCCTTTCGGAGGAGGAGAGCGATGTCGGCTCGATGAGCCGACAGTGAGGCTACGGACTCGAGGCCCCCGAGGTGCGCACGGCCTGAGGTGGGGGCCTGCTCGGACTCCAGAGGCAGGCCTTTCCCACCACTCTCCAGTACCCACCTGTCCATGGTAACAGCGGACCAGGAGGAAAGGAAGTGTCAGAGCCGCCTCCCACGGGGAACTAGGAAAGGTGGCGGGATGGGGGCGACACCCTCAGCCCGTCACTGGCAGGCTTGGAGGAGGGACCGCCGAGGGACCTCCTGGGCCTTTCCTCCCTGCCTCCTGTTAGAGGAGCCGCGGCTTGGGTTTGGGATGCAGGCAAGCCTGCTGGCCCTGACATTGCTGGGCCGCACGCCTGGGGCGCAGAAGGACGAAAGGGCTTAGGCTGTGGTTTGCGGCCTTTGTCCTTCTGAGTGGAAGAGACCGAGTCCAAGGTAGCATTGACTTCTCGATCCTCTGCAGGTGACCTTCACCCCAGGGGTCAAGAGGTCAGTCCCTAAAAGGAACATCCGCCAACTTGTGCTGGGTATCCGAGTAAAGGTGGATATCCTCAGCCAGCCTGTCGACACATAGCCACTGCAGCTGCCACCGACCTGGCACATGAGTCCCCAATATCTAAAGCAGTCTGGAGCTGCTGTTTGGCCACTGCCCTGCCCTGGTCCCGCACCTGCTTGACCGTAGTCTGCAGATCCGCGGGAAGATGAGGGATGACCTCATCCAGGGAGCCCAACAGGGCATGAGAAAAATGTGCCATGAGGACGGCCAAACTGGCCTGACGAAGGCCGACAGAGGACGCAGCATAGACTTTTCGCCCGACATAATCCAATTTCTTGGATTCCTTGTCGGGAGGTTTGTCCACATCCCTGGCGTTGCCGGCGCGCCGGAAAACGCTGTCGGTAACCAACCCCTCAGCAGAGGGGTGCTCCGAAAAACCGGACAGGGAACCGGTAGGGACCGCATACTTCCTGGCCATCCTGGCCGAAGGCGCAGGACAGGAAGCAGGGCGCTGCCAAAGCTCCAAGGCCGGACCCACTATGGCCTCGGCCACCGGAAAGGCCTCCGTTGGAGAATCCCCTCGGTCCAGAATCTCCGTGAGGGGATACCTGGCCCATTTGGAAACGGATTCGAGCTTCATCCCGGTGGACTCTGAGATGAGCCGAAGCAGTCCTAGGAAGGACGACGGGCTAGCGTCCATTGACTGTCCTCCTGAGGACTCCAAGTCTAGTCGCTTGGAGAAAAAGGAGGCATTATCCTCGGACTCGGACGAGTCCTCGAAGAGCTGCCTCTGGCCTGAGCCACCCTCTACCTGCCGAGGTTGGTCGGGAGTGAGGGTAACAGACAGCCTATGGGGTAGACCCTTAGCCGACCGAGAATCCCTGGTCGGAGCCCCAAATAGTGGCTGTGGAGGCGGAGGTTCCACCGGAATCGGTGGAGCAGCTGGTTTTGGCCGAACAACCGGCCTGGGTACAGGCTCCTCGGGTAAGTCGAGGGGTTGTGTCGGCCGCTCCGGTGACAGCCACTTAATGGCCGGGGAAGGCGACTGCGTCGGCTTATTCCCGGTCAGGAGGAACTGTTGCCACATGAGGTCCTCGTACCATCGACGTAACTTACGCCGAAGCCTCCCCTCGTCCGAGGACGAGGACGAGCCACGCACGCCGTATGCGAGACCGAGACCAGCCACGGCGGGATCGGCTGGACACGCAAGAGGTCCGAGACCGAGACCTCGGCTTTTTCCGAGGTCGGTGCGGGAAGGCTGGCAGGAACCGGCACCTTTCCGCTCGGAGGGTTCATCCGAGGGCTCCAGAACCGGAGGCACAGGCAAGCCCATGGATCTCAACTCCCGGGGAACCGGGAGAGGGAGTCTCGGCTTATAGGCGACAACCCGTCCAACGGATCGAGAAAATCTCGACTTCGCCGACGGGCATCTCAGTCAACTGACCTGACGGGACAGTGAGACCAGTGGCCGCAAGTCAGCGTGCCGAACCAAGTCCGACGACTCCTGGGAGAGGGACCTTTCCCGCCTCCCAAGAGCGCCGACGGAGGGATTTACCTTGTCCCTCTTTTGGACCGAGAAAAAGGTCCAGCAGACGCTGGCCCTTCTCCCTTAGTGGAGAGGGACAGACAAAGCTCATAAAGGAAGCTGTGTAGGAAGAACCCAGAGAAGCGGGATAAATGCCGCGCGAGAAGATATCTGCCGCGCTTCGCCTCCTCTTCCAAGGGCATCATCTGCTCGAGCTGATCCGCCGAGCCCGCCCGCCGCGGACACCGCTGGGACCGGGCCTCCTTAGACTTCACCGGAGGGAACGCCGACGGCCCAGAGTAATCGGGCAGCACGGTCTTCGAGGACATAGGCCGAAAAGGAAGAGCACAAGTCGCAGTCCTGCGGGTCGTGCTCAAGGCCTAAACAGTAGACACACGTGGAGTGTGGATCCGTCCGAGACATCTTCTGCCCGCAGGGGCATCTCCAAAAACCGAGTCGATGGTCCATCGTGCAGGCCATGAGGGATCGAAGACTGAAGTCTTTTTAGCAAAAACTTCCAAATTCGCAAAAAGGAAGAAATAGGAACCAGTCTCAAATGCAGCGCGTTAAGGAGTGAACCTGAGCTTCCAAGCGGTAAGGAAGACCTGGCGTCATGAGGCGGAGCCGAGAGTTATACCACCCGGGTGGGTGGGAGGAGCCAGCTTGAAGACCTTCCGGCAAGATTTAAAGCGGCAAGGATACCTGCCAATAAGTGTGGATGAACAACATATCCATGTCCCTAGAAATATATTTTTAGAGTTTCATCTTTAGACAGAATGGCTGTAGATCTTTAATTATTTTCTGTAGTTTTTCCAGTTCTGGGTTGTAGGTTACTACCAGAGATGTGCGATCAGACATTCTCTGTGGCTTGTACTGTAGTAGTTCTCCCCTAGGCCTACGGAGTGCAGAATGGATATTCCTGTCAATGGAGCTGGTTTTATATCCCTTCTGTCTGAAAGCTTCTTTTAATGTAATAAGATGTCTGTCCCTGTCATCTTGATTAGAGCAAATGCGGTGGTACCGGATGGCCTGGCTGCGTATAACGGATGTTTTGGTATGAGAAGGATGGTAACTCAAGCTGTGCAGGTAACTGCATCTGTCTGTAGGTTTTCTGTACACAGATGTTTGCAGTGTTCCATTTTTTAGTGTGACTCTGGTATCCAGGAAATGCACACACTTAGAGTAATTTATCTGGAATTTAATGGAAGGATGGACGTTATTGAAGCTGTCAAAAAATTGTTTTAAGTTTTCATGTCCTGCTGTCCATATGATAAAGATATCATCAATATATCTATAGTATTTGAATGGTTTATGATGTTGCATGCTGAGGAATTTTTTCTTCCAGATCTGTCATGAACAGATTGGCGTACTGTGGTGCCATCCTGGTGCCCATAGCCATTCCCATATTTTGAAGGTAAATGTCAGTGTTGAAGTTGAAATAATTGTGTGTAAGGATGTATTCCATAAGTTTTGCTATCACATCTGGTGGATATTTGCTCTCTGTGGTGGCTTTTTGCAAGTATTTATAGCATGCCATTATGCCATCTCTGTGACGGATGTTGCTGTATAAAGGTTCGACATCCATTGTGACCAAAACAGTGTCAGGTGGTAACTGGTCTATACTGTGCAGTTTGTTTAGAAAGTGTGTAGTATCCCGTATGAAGCTGTTTGTGTTTTGCACCAGTGGTTTGAGTATACCTTCTATGAGTCCAGAGATCCCCTCAATAAAGATGTTGGTTTTTTAATACACTACCAGTAATTATGCTTAAAGCAGTGCTCCTGAGTTTCTTTTTAAACCCTCACATCAGCACCCTCTGGCTGTTTTAACAGGTACCTTCTTAAGACAATGGTATGTATTTTCTTTATGCCTTGACTTTTTAGAAATGTTAATTAATGGTCCAGAGTCAGAGTAAAATTAGGCAGCCTTTTAATCATAGTCTGGGCAACAAGCTCCCTGAGCTGGTGGCCTTGATGCAAGAGGGATGCCTGGATATCATAGCAGTCACAGAAACATGGTACACTGAGAACCATGACTAGGATGTTAACATACCAGGGTACATAACCTACAGGAGAGACAGGCAGGGGAGAAGAGGGGGAGGAGTAGCTCTCTATGTAAAGGAAGGGATAAAAGCAACTGAACAAAAGAGTAAACAGGGAGGAGATAAGGCACTGTGGGTCACCTTGGAGACTGGAAAGGGCACCACAATCTGCACAGGGGTTGTGTACAGACCCCCATATCAGGGGGAAGGAATGGACAAGGATATGATAGAAGGCATTCTTAGGATGGCAGAGAAAGGGGAGATACTGTTGATGGGAGACCTGAATATGCCAGATATTAACTGGAGCACATTTGCTGCAGCCATATCCAAGAGCAGGGCCATTCTCGATGCCCTAGAGATGGCAGGCCTCAGACAGCTAGTTTCGGAACCCACTCGTGAGGGAGCAATCTTAGACCTCGTACTCTCAAATGGGGGCAGTGAGAGGATCTCAGATCTAGAAGTGGGTTGCCATCTGGGAACAAGAGACCATCAAACAGTGTGGTTCATGTTAAACTCAGCTACAGAGTCAAGCCATACAAAAGTGAGGGTACTGGACTTCAGGAGGGCTGACTTTGGCAAGATGGGAGAGTGCCTCAGAAAAGCACTAGCAAACAGGCTAGAAGAAGAGGTGGAGCAACAATGGGGAATCGTCAAAACTGCCATCACAGAGGCAACAAGCCTTTGTGTGAAGCAAATAAACAAATCAAAATGAAAGAAAAAGCCACTATGGTTCTCAAAAGAGGTGGCTGGGAAAGTCAGGGAGAAAAAGATAGCATTCAGGAAGTATAAGGAAACACAGAAGGAGCAGGACAGAGAGCTGTACCAGTTAAGGCAGAAGGAAGCAGGGAGGGAAGTCAGAATAGCAAAGGCCCAAACTGAGGAAAAGATAGCCAACTCAGTTAAGAAGGGGGATAAAACCTTTTATAGGTACATCAGCGAGCGTAGAAAGACAAAGGGAGGGATAGTGAGGCTGAATAGAATGAACGGTGGGTGGGCAGAGGGGGACAGTGAAAAAGCAGAGATACTAAATGAATATTTCTGCTCAGTATTCACAAAAGAGGAGGGGGAAGTGCCTAATCCAATTAATAGAATCACTCTTGAAAGGGGGGGTCAATCCCAGTCCTTTCACAGAAGAAAGGGTTCTGCAAGAACTCCTAAAACTGAAGGTGGACAAAGCAATGGGGCCTGATGGAATTCACCCAAGAATTCCAAAAGAATTAAGGGGGGAACTAGTGAAACCACTGACTACTCTTTTTAATAAATCATGGGAGGATGGTGTGGTACCTGAGGACTGGAGGAAGGCGGATGTGATTCCCCTTCACAAAAGTGGAAGCAAGACACAGGCAGGAAACTACAGACCTGTCAGTTTGATCTCTGTGGTAGGGAAAGTGATGGAGTCACTTCTGAAGGAAAGAATTGTTGAGTACCTAGAGGCCAGTGGGGCACAGGACATTTACATGAGAGAAGTTTGTACGACGATCCTGAGCTATTGCACCTGCTGAGCTGAATACCCTCTTGACACTCACACTGGAGGGTGGCCATGTCAGGTACTTCAGTGCCACAGCAGTCAGTTCTGGCCATTCACTGACCTTTCCACTCCAGTATAAAAGGGGATCATCAGTGATTGACAGATGCCTGTTTTCAGACACATATGACTCAACCATTCGCTGTGCTGCTCTAAGTCCAGTGGTTGATGCATTATCCACTTCTCTGGAATCATTTATGTCACAAATCCCCACTTGGGATAAAGCCTCCCAAAGTGGGTTAATGCCAGCCGCTTTTGAGGACAGACCACCTGGAACTGCAGTCCCTTTCCCCTTACAGGATATGCTTGATACTACTCCTCCAGGTTCACCTTCAGCCTGATTATACTGCTGAGGTTTGTTGACCTTGGCAAGTGACTTCTGTGCCCCACGAACCAAGTGCACCAGTTGCCCTCTGACATTTTTTACCTGTTCAGGCCCGCCCTCCAGTACTGATGCAATTCCACGTTTGTATCGTGGGTCCAGCATTGTTGCTATTGCAAAGTTGTCACTATGCTGAATGCTCAAGATGTGACAATTGTGGTCGAATACTGTCAACATGTGTTTCAGCAACACACTGTTAGCACTGTCTCCGGCAACATCAAGGCTATGCTGTACATTCACAAATGTCTGCCTCAGCACCCACAGCAGTGGAATTGATTGGCTAATGGAGGGAGACTCACCACTCACTGCCAGTGTGGCATGTTCAAAAGGCCTCAAGATTCTATTACAGAGTCCATGAGGTGCCACTGTTCAGTCATCATAGACATGGAGGCCCCGGAACTGTCACGGCTAGTGTGCATGACAAAATATTCTGAGATGGCTTTGTACTGTTCATACAACCTCTCTGCCATGTATAAAGTGGAGTTCCACTGGGTGACAACTTCCAGATTCAAGCGGTGCTGTGGTAGGCTGTTTTGGATCTGCAGCTGCTGAAGCTGGTCACGGGCCTTTGCAGAGCGTGAAAAGTGAGAACAGATACGGCGTGCAACTGTCAGCATTTCCTTTATAGCAGGGTGCTGCAGAAACTCCTGCACCACAAGATTTAAACAGTGGACCATGCATGGAACCGGAAAAAGCCACCATTCATGATGTATTTTACCACATGTGACCCATTGTCACCTGCTATGAACCCAGCTCTCAGGGACAGAGGGTTCAGCCACTTGTCAATTTCAGTCAGTACCATGTCCAACATGTTTTCACCAGTGTGTGAACAGGTCACATTGTGCATAGCAATCATTGCATGCTGTTGAATTCCTGGAAGATTGCTACCACGACACTCCACCTTACTACACTGATTATTCACACTACCAACAGCACAAACAACCCCCGGCATCTGTGCCCAGTGTGAAGTTATACACAAATATGAACTCCCTGCTGTTTTTCCACTTGTCCACATATCCCTACTTAAATGGATGAATGGAGAGGAGGAATGTTGAAGGGAATGTCTTACTGAGTCGGACACAGTCCAGTACAACTCAGGGACAGCAGGAGTCAAAAAATATGTCCTGGATGGGACTTTCCATTTTGGACAAGCACGTGCAGCAAACCACAGGAACCCAGAATTCTCCACAAAGGAGAAGAGCAAAAGATCAATTGCCAGCATTTCAGCTACAGCTGCGTTAAGTTCACGTGACACTGTGTGATTGGGTGGGTACTTCAGCTTATGCACAAAAGCACTCTTTAATGTGGGCTGACTTAAACATTTTACATGGGGTGTGATGACAAATGGTTCTGCTCTGCGAATGGCAGGGGGTGGAGTGTGGACGTGTGATGAAGACAGTTGCACAGGTGATGACAAACCCAGAAATGCAGTTATTTTCCCAGATTTAGCAACAGGGGTTGATGTACCACTTGCACTAGACATACTGCATTCACCACCACCACCAAAACTGCTACTCTCACCACCACTGGACAAGACTTTAAAATCTTTCTGTTCTTCCACCTCATCATGCTTGTAGTAATCCTCTGCTGTTATTTCATCACTACTGCATACATTTAATTTTCTACTTGATGCTACAGTCCTGGAAGTGGATAACATGCTCGTTATGGTTGATGACGAGGGTGAATGCCCCACTGTGGTACAGGTATTAGCTGCCATCTTGTGCTGAGTCCACAGTGCCATGTGCTTATTCTTAAGATGTGTATGCTGTTCCCCTGTGCCCAGATGGCTCCCCTTTTCACCTCGACTCACATGCACCTGGCAAACCTGGCAGATTGCAACTGACTCATCATTTGCATCTTCCAAAAAAAAAAAATCCCAAACAAGGGATTTTGATGCTCTAGTTTTAACATGTCCCCCCGATGCTGCTTATTGGACTCCATTTTTTTAAGCCATGAAGTGGGGGGCATGCTACATGATTTTTCAGGCAGGACGCACTTGGACTACAACTAACCACCATGACTACCTATCATTATTACTGGGTCATCATCATCAACTGAAACTGGTAAATCAGCTTTTTACGGGGAAGGGGGAGATGCAAACAGATCCAGACACAGCCACCTTGAGTTTCTTTTTCTCCGGTTCCCAACAGGGGTCACTGACATTGTCATCATATTCAACAACATCATCCACATCTTCTGCTTGGATGCTGGCATATGGACCGCATATTGCAACCACAATAACATCATCATCATTCGCACCACCATCACCTGAAATTTTTTCACCACACTGTGAATCACTGCATGGCAAATGCATGACCTGAACCACAGTGGAAGAAATGTCACTTTGTGTGCCGTCATTGACATGATGATCAGAATCCTCATGATCAGTTACTAGGATGTTACTGGGGAGTATGACATCATCTACAGTGTCACTCACTGTCACTGCTTCACACTCCAGTATAGTTTTGGACAAGGTAAACTGGTCAGAAGTGGAACTTGAGGCAGCAATACTCATACCACCACTAGCAACTGCAACTGCACTAACACCATCAGCTGGGACAACATCATCTCCTCCAACTATGAGTGAAGCTACTGATTGTGCAGTAAAAAACATTGAGGGAGAAATACCTTTTTTCACATCAGCAATGCACTTCTGCGACTGCGTACTACTACCATGCCCACAGACAATCTTACCACTGGCAGCAGTGCCATGGCGAGAAACAGCTTTGCTTGCATGTCTCTTTGTGGGTATTTTGGGGGATCAACAGGAATATTCTTAACAAATTTTAGATTTTGGAACGTTCACTCTGGTTGGGGGCGGGGTGATGCTGGATGTGAAGCCAAAAACAACTGTGGCTTCAACAACAGATACAGATGCAAAGTCACAAGTTCAGCAACACCTTAACTAATCAGTGGTGTTCTCAAGACATAAACAATCCAATCTGGAAAAGAATACCTTTTGCCAGTGGGGAGGGCACTGACTGCAGAATACTGCAGTGCAAAACCAAGAAAAGATACCACAATGGCAGTACAAAATCACGCAGCTGCAGTGGATAGCAGGTTCACACTGCTGCACCTGCAATTACACTGGCACAATAAAAGGTGTATCATTTGATGCCACGTTATGCACAGCACACACACTCACACACACACAGAATTTGTCTACAGGTAATGTGTAGCAAATTTAAAACTTCAGTAATATACAATGCATTTTAAACAACCTCACTGCTGCCCTAGGTCCCTCCAGACCACAACACATACAATCAGCAAAAAAAATGTCAACAATTACTGAAAATATTACTGTGTGTACATTAACACAGTCAGTTATACAAGAAAAATATAACCAAAAAACAAAGAACTCCCTATTTCTCCAACTTAAATCTACCTACTCTATCTTGTCACTCAACAAAGCCCTATGGAGCTGCTCCCCCCATCACAGCCCCCCCCCATTTCACTATCCCCTCATCTCGCCTCTGCAGTTGGTTTCAAACCCAATCCCCCCTGTTTCACTGCCACCCAGCCTCTCGCCATCTGGGATAGCGTTAAACCCTATGCAGTTACTCTGCCATAGTCTATCAATGGATTTGGAGGTTTCTAGGGGTGTGCTACCTAGGGCAACCAATTAGAAATAGCTTAGTATTCAATTACAACTGCTCAGTTTTTTTTTTTTTTCTTGTATTTGTCTAATTGTCATGTAATCGGTCTTTTATGCCTAATGATCAGGCCTCTGTAACCACTGAATATGTGTATTGTCTTATTGTCCACCCTGACGTGGAACCTTTGTAAAAGAGTTCATGCTCAAAGGTCTTTCTGAAATACTAATTAAACAATTAAACAATTAAATCTAGACCAGATACGCCCCTCCCCCAAAACACACTTCCACTGTCTCTCAGTGCACAGACTGAATGTTGTACATTAACATTCAAAATCTACACACAAACAATAAATGCCTTATGATATGAGCACAGGAGTGTTTCCTACAATCGATGAACTAAAGTTTCAACAATAAAAATGACTCAAAAAGACTTTTTTAACAGCTTTTAGAAGGCTTGAATCACAGAGAGCTCTCAGAGCAGACTGTCTCCTACAGCTTCCTACACACACTACCCCAAACTGAGGCTGTGCAGAACAATCTAGAGCCCATGTGACCTGAAATCCCACGAATCACTGCAAAATTCACCTTTGGAGCTTAGAAACTGGGCTGGCAGTATAGCCTAGAGGTTAGAGGAATAAGGTATGAACGAGTTTGGTACTTCTAGCAGACCAGACCTGAGTTTGATTCTCACAACCTCCACTTGTATACTGTGTGACTCTGAGCAAGTCGGTCAGTGCTCCCAGGTCGCCCCTGAAAATAGGCACTTACGAACATATGACATTTGCCAGTAGATAAAGGCCTAGAGGTCTATCAAGTCTGCTCAAATGTGCAACTAGCACCCCTTATTCTTCAGCTGCCCCTCATTAACCCTCCCCTTGTCCCATCCCCTTTTGAAGCAGTCCACTGTTCTACTGGATACCACTTCTGCAGGTAATGCATTCCACCCAGCCACCACCCTCTCTGTAAAAAAGTGTCTCCTCATCTCCCTCCTGAACCTTCCTCCCTCCAGTCTCATATCATGGCCCTTGGTGTCCCTCCACTCCCTTACTTTGAACAGCCCCTCTGTACTTGTCTTGTTTATTCCTTTTATATACTTAAAGGTTTCAATCATGTCCCCCCATCCCTCCTCTCCTCCAGTGAGTACATGTTCAACTCTCTCAGCCTCCTCTTATATGATAAGTCCCGCAGCCCCTTGATCATCTTTGTTGCCCTACGCTGCACCCCCTCCAGTAACTTAATGTCCCTCTTCAGATACGGGCACCAGCACTGCATGCAGTACTCCAGGTGTGGTCTAACTAATGGCCTATACAGTGGCAGAATCACCTCCTCCCACCTCGAGGATATACCCCTTGCAATACAACCCAGCATTTTGTTGGCCTTTGCAGCTGCCTTCCTACATTGTGCCGAGTTGTTCATTGACCCTGAAATAAGCACCCCCAGATCCTTCTCCTCCTCTGTCTGGGCTAGCTGTACTCCCCCCAGCTGGTAACTCTTCCTTGGGTTCTTCATCCCAAAATGCAGCACCTAGCACTTTTTTGCATTAAACCCCAGTTGACAGGTGTCTGACCAGGTTTCAAGCTTTGCCAGATCATCCTGCAACCCCTGCTACCCCCCTAGGTCATCCACCACCGCTCCTACCTTGGTATCATCAGCAAACAGACTGATCTTGCTCTTGATGTCCAATGATATGTCTGCAATTAATATCCCAAACAACACTGGTCCCAACACCGAGCCCTGTGGAACACCCCTCGTCACTACCCTTGGGTGTGAGAGCTCCCCACCCACCACCACCCTCTGTTGCCTTCCCTGAAGCCAGTTCCCTACCCATCTCACCAGCTTTGCACCCACCCCTGTGCCTACTAACTTACTTCCCAGCCTTCCTGAGCTGGTGGCCTTAATGGAAGAGGGATGCCTGGATATCGTAGCAGTCACAGAAACATGGTACCCAGAGAACCATGACTGGGATGTTAACATACCAGGGTACATAACTTACAGGAGAGACAGGCAGGGGAGAAGAGGGGGAAGAGTAGCTCTCTATGTAAAGGAAGGGATAAAAGCAACTGAACAAAAGAGTAAACAGGGAGGAGAGGAGGCACTGTGGGTCACCTTGGAGACTGGAAAGGGCACTACAATCCGCACAGGGGTTGTGTACAGACCCCCATGTCAGGGGGAAGGAATGGACAAGGACATGATGGAAGGCATTCTTAGAATGGCAGAGAAAGGGGAGATACTGTTGATGGGAGACCTGAATATGCCGGATGTTAACTGGAGCACATTTGCTGCAGCCACATCCAAGAGCAGGGCCATTCTTGACGCCCTACAGGTGGCAGGCATTAGACAGCTAGTTTCGGAACCCACTCGTGAGGAGCAATCTTAGACCTCGTACTCTCAAACGGGGCAGTGAGAGGATCTCAGATCTAGAAGTGGGTTGCCATCTGGGGACAAGTGACCATCAAACAGTGTGGCTCACGTTAAACTTCAGCTACAGAGTCAAGCCACAAAAGTGAGGTACTGGACTTTAGGAGGGCTGACTTTGGCAAGATGGGAGAGTGCCTCAGAAAAGCACTAGCAAACACGCTTAGAAGGAGTGTGGAGCAACAATGGGGAATTATCAAAACTGCCATCACAGAGGCAACAAGCCTTTGTGTGAAGCAAATAAACAAATCAAAATGAAAGAAAAAGCCACTATGGTTCTCAAGACAGGTGGCTGTGAAAGTCAGGAAGAAAAGATAGCATTCCGAAGTATAAGGAAACACAGAAGGAGCAGGACAGAAGCTGTACCAGTTAAGGCAGAAAGAAGCGGGAGTCAGAATAGCAAAGGCCCAAACTGAGGAAAAGATAGCCAACTCAGTTAAGAAGGGGATAAAACCTTTTATAGGTACATCAGCATAGAAAGACAAAGGGAGGGATAGTGAGGCTGAATAGAATGAACGTGGTGGGCAGAGGGGACAGTGAAAAGCAGGAATACTGAACGAATATTTCTGCTCAGTATTCACAAAAGAGGAGGGGAAGTGCCTAATCCAATTAACAGAAGCACTCTTGATAGGGGGGTCGATCCCAGTCCTTTCACAGAAGAAAGGGTTCTGCAAGAACTCCTAAAACTGAAGGTGGACAAAGCAATGGGTCCTGATGGAATTCACCCAGAATTCTAAAAGAATTAAGGAAGGAACTAGTGAAACCACTGGCTCCTCTTTTTAATAAATCATGGGAGGATGGTGTGGTACTCGAGGACTGGAGGAAGGCGGATGTGATTCCCCTTCACAAAAGTGGCACCAAGACAGAGGCAGGAAACTACAGACCTGTCAGTCTGACCTCTGTGGTAGGGAAAGTAATGGACTCACTTCTGAAGGAAAGAATAGTTGAGTACCTGGAGGTCAGTGGAGCACAGGATCCAAGGCAGCATGGGTTCACAGTGGGAAGGTCATGTCAGACGAATCTAATAGATTTCTTGGACTGGGTGACCAAAGTAGTAGACCAGGAGGGCTGTGACATGGCCTACCTAGACTTTAGCAAGGCATTTGACACAGTCCCACACAAAAGATTATTAGTCAAATTAACCAGCCTGGGAGTGGGTCCCAGGGTGGTAGCCTGGGTAAACATTGGCTGGACAACAGAACACAGAAGGTAATTGTAATGGAGTCCACCTGAAGAAAGGGCGGCTACTAGTGGGTACCGCAGGGTTCAGTATTGGGTCCAGTCCTTTTAATGTCTTCATCAGTGACATTGCAGAGGGACTGGAAGGAAATATGCCTTTTGCAGATGACACAAAGATCTGCAACAGGGTTGATACACAAGGAGGCGTGGAAAGGATGAAAAGGGACTTGGCAAGGTTGGAGGAATGGTCAGACATATGGCAGCTAGGATTCAATGCAAAAAGTGCAAATAATGCACCTGGGAAACAAGAACCCAGGAGAAGAATACACAATGGGTGGGAGGTAGTAACAACAACAAAACAGGAAAGGGACCTGGGGTAATCATATCAGATGACCTTAAGGTTAGCAAGCAATGTGAGAAGGCAGTAGGGAGGGCGGGGTATACTGGGATGTATAGGGAGGCATCAGCAGCAGAAAACAGGAAGTTATCCTCTGTACAGACAGTTGGTGAGACCCCATCTGGAATACTGTGTCCAGTTCTGGAGACCCCATCTCCATAAAGACATAGACAGGATAGAGGCAGTCCAGAGGAGGGCAACTAAAATGGTGCAGGGTCTGCAAGAGAAGCCGTATGAGGAGAGACTAAAGGAGCTTAATATGTATACCCTTGAGGAAAGAAGGAGGGGGACATGATAGAAACTTTCAAGTACCTCAAGGGAATCAACAAAGTCCAAGAGGTAGCATCTTTCAGAAAAAGAGACTTGCAAGAACAAGGGACACAATTTAAAGATAGAAGGAGGCGGTTCAGGGGCAATGTGAGGAAGTATTATTTCACAGAGAGGGTAGTGGATGCATGGAACAGCCTTCCTGAGGAAGTTGTGGGGTCTAAAACTGTGGGAGAACTCAAGAATGCATGGGACAGACATAAGGCAATTCTTGTGGGGGGCAGGAAGATAGAGGCTGTTGGTTAACTAGGATCTGTGGCCTATCCTGTAGGTAGGGAAATGGGCAGACTAGATGGGCCTAGCGGTCCTTATCTGCCGTCAAAGTCTATGTTTCTATGTTTCCATGTGGCACCAAGTCAAATGCCTTACTGAAGTCCAGATACAGGACATCCGCTGCATGGCCCCTGTCCAGTTGCCTAGTTACCCAGTCATAGAACTCCACCAGGTTGGCTTGGCAGGATCTGCCCCGTATGAAGCCATGCTGTCTGCTGTCCTGTAGTTCTTTGGCCTCTAGGCGGGCCATCAGCCTCTCCTTCAGGATAGTCTCCATTAACTTACCCACGATAGATGTGAGGCTCACTGGTCTGTAGTTTCCCGGTTCATTCTTGGGGCCACTCTTGTGGAGGGGCACCACATGAGCCATCCTCCAGTCTTGAGGTACACCACATGAGCCATCCTCCAGTCCTGAGGTAAACCACATGAGCCATCCTCCAGTCCTGAGGTATACACCCCTGAGGCCCACTTGTGCCTAGTGGGCCTTACCTGGTTACCAAAGACTAAAATAAAATAAATAAATAAAAACAAGACAAAGTGAGGCGAAGTACATTGTTCTCAATGTATTTAGCCTTAAAATTTGGTGGAGTAGTGGTTTGGGAAGGCGGAGTAACGCAAAGTCATTGCCTTCAATGGACTTTGCGTTGGCCATTATAATGTGAAGTACTCCGCATTGCGTTGCGGAGCACTCCGCGAGTTCGCCTTTACTCTGTGAATCACTCCACAGAGCGAATTGAGGCCACTTTGCCCATCTCTATTTGTAGTATCACTGATAAAGATGTTGAAGAGGACTGGACCCAGCACTGATCCCTGTGGCACTTCACTGGTCACCCTTCCCTCTGTGGAGTGACAGTCATTTACCACAACCCTCTGTGTCCTGACATCCAGCCAATTCCCCACCCACTGCACTACTGTTCTACCCACACCCCTATTGCTCAGCTTGTTTAACAGCCTTCTATGGGGTACAGTGTCAAAGTCCTTACTGAAGTCCTGATAGGCCACATCCACTGCCTCCCCCCGATCCACCTCCCATGTCACCCAGTTGAAAAATTCAATGAGGTTAGTCTGGCACGACCTCCCCCCAATAAAACCATGCTGCCTTGCATACTGTAGACCTCTGGCCACAAGATGTTCCACTAATCTCTCCTTCAGTAGTGCTTCCATAATCTTCCCCCCTACTGAGGTGAGGCTGACCGGTCTGTAGTTTCCTGCTTCCTCTCTGTTCCTGCTCTTGTATAATGGGACTACATCAGCTGTTCTCCAGTCTTTGGGCACCTCATCTGTTTCCAGTGATCGGCCAAACAGGATCTCCAAAAGTTCAGTCACCACTTCTCTGAGCTCTCTCAGCACCCTGGGGTGCACCCCACCTGGGCCCATAGCTTTATCGACTCTTATTCCTTCCAGTTCCTTTAGGACCATTTCCTGTGGAAAAGGACTTGTATTCATTTCTGTGCCCCCTCTTGTACTCCCTTTTACCATAAAGACTGAGCAGAAATATCTGTTCCGTATGTCTGCTTTACTGTTGTCATCCTCAACACTACTCTTGCCCTCACCTTTTAGCCTCACTATCCCTTCCTTTGCCTTCCTTTTTCACTTAAGTACCTGTAAAAGGTTTTGACCTCATGGATGAAAGAACATCCTGGCCGCTGAATGTTACAAATCAACTGCTTAATAAGTCAGCACTTTGCACAGTAACTAGTAACTAAATCCAAATCACTAGTATGATCCAACACGATTCATTGTTATACAAATAAAAACTCAAGAAAATATAATTACAGGGGGGAAATCCTAAGTCCCAGCCAGGAGGGTTTCGGGTACTTCACTTCCTACAGAAATTACTTTATTTTAGGAACCTCAACATCCTACTCCAGGAGGTATGTTGTCAGGGCACTGAGCCTTTAATCTGTATCTTCACTTCTTCAGGGGCTGCACGCTACCCGAGGGCACTAGGATTTTAACTATTACTGTGGGTTTCATACTCAGTCTCTTGATAACACCCAGCATGTGACAGATCTACATAGAGGCTATATCTGTGGGGTTTTAGTTACACAACAGCACAGACAAATTGATAGGGAGCAGAAGCTTATAGTGTATGCAGTGCAGCACAGCCTAAGACTTTCTTCCATAAATGCTTTCCGACTTCTGCACTTGGGTTTCCACCTCTCCACTGCTACCAAGGGAAGGTCTACAGTAGCCAGTACTAGGTTCCCATATGTCCGCTACCCTGTGAAATTATACAGCCAGCCTCAGAGGTCCTTAGGCATGCTTTACTCCACCATAGTCTGACTTGGGTCCCAGCTAGCCCAGGACACATGTGGCTCCCCACACAATATAGAAGGGCTACAGAGGGGCACTTCTTGCTGGAGGACTGTAACTCCTGCCACCTCACCCCCTACTGTGCCAGCCCACACTGAGCAAAGGATCCCAGGCTAAATCTGGAACACCCCATTGCAGGGTTCCTCCTGGTACCCAGCAAGGGGGGGGGAGGGGTTTACCAAAGTACCTGACACATAATACAGAAAATTTAGAACAATTACATGTCTACCACAGATACTGCATACTTACTGTAACTTTGTGTAAAGAAAATATCTTCCCTTGAGATCTGCATACTGTGGGGTGTCCACTCCATAGGAGGGTCCATCGTAAATAGATGCTGCCAAAAAGGCTTGGGTGGGTTCCACTTCTGGCAAGGCCTTCAGCTACCTCAGCTGCAGATTGCAGCTGCTCTATACTGTCCTCCTGAAACTTCTTAGAGCTGTAATTGCATGAAGTTTCTGAATTTTGCTTAATTGTGCTTCTCTTCTTTTTTTTTTGCTTCTCCTCCTCTAATCTCCTTTACTCCCATACACTCTCCCTGCTCCCTCCACCCCACCTAACCTCTCCCTTCCCTCACTCACTCTCCTCTCTCTTCCCCCTTCCCTCTCTGGCCTCTGCTGGCACTCCCACTGATCTCACTAATACACACTTGCACAAATCACTTGCTTCCTCTGTCTCCTTTCCTGTCTGCTCCCCACCCTCCGATTGCCCTTAACTCATCTGCATTCCTCTGCTCTGGTGTATGGCGTAGTGCTACCTGCCACCTGCTGCCTCCAGCCCACAGAAACCTCAATGTACGGCCTGCAGCTGAAGCCAAGACCTCACTGAACTCCTGGGCTCTCCAGTCTCCTCTCCGATTGGTCACTTCACTTTTCTGCTGAGCCACCATTGGTCAGCTTGTGGATCCGGCTCTGGCTTGTAGCTTGGACTGCTTCCTCACTGCTTTCCTCCCGGTTCGTCTCTGCCTGTTCAAATTTTGATTCACTTTTACTGCCTAAATTGTATTAATTGTAATCCCAAATGTACTATTCCTGCATGCCTTGCTGCTAGTTTAAAGTGCCTACTTCTTTGAGCTGTAATTGCTTGAAGTTGCTGAATTTTGCTTAATTGTGCTTCTCTTTTCTTTTTTTTATCGCTTCTCCTCTAACCACCATTACTCCCATGCACTCTTCCTGCTCCCCTCAACCCCACCTAACCTCTCCCTTCCTCACTCAATCTCCTCTCTGTCTTCCCCCTTCCCTCTCTGGCATCTGCTGGCACTCCCACTGATCTTGCTAATACACACTTGCACAATTCACTTGCCTCCTGTTTCCTTCCCTGTCTGCTCCCCACCCTCCGATTGCCCTTAACTCATCCTCGCTCTCTCCCATTTCTTTCTTTCTAGCTGGAGACCCCTGACCGGGCGCTCCCATCTCTGCAGTCCTCTGCTCCGGTGTGCGGCACAATGCTGCTAGCTGCCACCTGCTCCTTACAGCCTGTAGAAACCTCCAGGTATGGACTGCAGCTGAAACCAAGACCCCACTGAACTCCTGGGCTCTACAGGGTCCTCTCTGATTGGCTACTTAACCTTTCTGCCAAGCCACCATTGGTTGGCTTGTGGAGCCAGCTGTGCCTTGTAGCTTGGACTGCTTCCTCACTGCTTTCCTCTCAGTTTGTCTCTGCCTGTTCGAATTTTCTCCTGACCGCCTACCCTGCCCTGACACTCTTTAAATACACTTTCTCTCCACCTCTCCTCCTTACATCTTCCCCCATTGGTTACTCCTTCTTCTGTGCCTCACTCTTAAAGACACATTCTACCTAGCTATTTTCTCCTCTTGCCATGCTCCTCTCGACTACCTTCTGCCCCGCTAGAACAACCTAACCATTTGAAAATTAATTATTGTAAGAGTAACTTGCCCTACTTAAGGGACTTCACCCTAATCCTGACTTTACCCTATTCCTAATGTGGACAGGCATAATTTTATGCCCAGTCTTCATAATTTTGTGCCACTGTCCTCAAGTATGCTAACACAACTACTTCTTACCCTCGTCTTGCTCCCTTACTCATGCTGGGACTGTCTACCCACTGGCTTCCCATTTTTATGCCCAGCCACGGACAGTGGCCCTAGCCAGCCCCTCCCCTTAGTGAGGTGGGCTACTGCACTCTTCCTTTCATGGGGAGCCACTGTCCTCGACCCCCACCTGCCTCCTTACCTCGAAGTACCATGCCCATTACTCTCCTGTGGCTCTCAGTACCATCTGTACCCCAACACCCATTAGAACCCTTCCACTCATTATCATGACTTGTTCCCTCTGCTTCTACCCCACCCCTTCAAGGACATCCATGTGGCTGATACACAGGGGTCACCCTCAGAAGCAAAAGGCTCTTGCCATGGCTAGACACCACCTAATGAAACTCATATTGCTACTCCTTTTATATTCAGAGAATGTTGAAGTAAACTCCGGCCCCATCACCTCCCCCTTAGACTTTGCCTCTGCCCCTAACGCTAGTGCATTCCTTAGGCACTCTCCCATTCTGCCAATGTCAGCCCTCCGAAAGTCCGGTCCCCTTGCTTTTGTATGGCTTGACTGTATGGCTTTGTTTATTGTGAATCACACTGTCTGGTGGTCGCTTGTTCCCAGATGGCTACCCACTTCTAAATCCAAGATCCTCTCACCATCCCCGTTTGAAAGTACCAGGTCTAAGACTGCTCCCTCCTGAGTGGGTTCCAACACTAGCTGCCTGAGGCATGCCCCTGTAGGGCATCGAGAATGACTCTGCTCTTGGATGTGGCTGCAGCAAATGTGCACCAGTTAACATCTGGCATATTCAGGTCCCCCATCAACAATATGTCCCCCTTTTCTGCCATTCTAAGGATGCCTCCTATGATTTCCTTGTCCATGTACTCCCCCTGAGATGGGGGTCTGTATACAACCCCTGTGCAAATTATGGTGCTATTTCCTGTCTTCAAGGTGAACCACAGTGTCTCCTCTCCTCCCCTCCCTGTTTACCCTTTAGTTCCGTTGCTTTGATCCCTTCACTTATGTAGAGAGCTATTCCTCCTCCTCTTTTACCCTCCCTGTCCCTCCTGTAGATTGTGTACCTTGATATGTTGACATCCCAGTCGTGGTTCACTGTGCACCAGGTTTCTGTGACTGCCACGATATCCAGGCGTCCCTCTTCCATCAAGGCCACTAGTTCAGGAAGCTTGTTACCCAGACTATGGGCATTAGTACTTATCGCCCTCCATTTTCTGATGGCCTTACCACTTTTAGCCCCATCCCTGTACTTACTCCCTTTGCCTTTTTCTCCATTTAACCCCACCCCCATTGACCTCTCTACCTTGGTGTTAACCTCGCTAACTACCCTGTTTTGTGGGGGGAAGCTGAGAATTCCTTGCTCCTTTTCAGTGCCTCCCCCCCCCCTTGTCTAGTTTAAAAGCTTGCAAATGAAGCATTTAAACCTTTCCTGGTTCCCCTTCCGGACAGTTGCAGACCATCATGCCAGTATATGCCTGTATCCCTCCAGGTGGAACCCCAGTCCACAATGAAACCAAACCCCTGTGCTCCGCACCAGTTTTTCAACCATTCATTGAATCCCAGGGTGCAGAGTACCCTAGCCTCACCCATGCCATAGACAGGCAGCACCTCCAAGTAGGTTACTGTGCATGCTACTTGGCTAAGGCCCCTCCCTAACTCCACAAACTCCTCCTGCACAGCTCTGATTCCATTCCCAGCTAGGTCATTTGTCCCTAGGTGGACAATGACATCCAGTTCCCTTGCCTGTGCAGCTGCTACCATGATCCTGAGGATTTGCTTCCTGTCTCTCCATGCCATGGAGCCAGGCAGGCACCTTACCTCCGTCTCCCCTTCCTCCCCAGTTCTACCCCCTAACAATTGAGTCCCCCACCAGGAGTTGTTTCCTTCCCCCTGTGGGATCCCATGCCAACCTCCTGTGGATCTCCTTTGTGGAAGTTCCCAGCATCCTCATTGGTCTCCACTGCAGATTATTCCATAGAGTAACAACGCTTGGCCAGAAAGGCATATGAATTGTGGAGATGTACAACTGGAGGGATGCATCTCTGTTCCACCACTCTCACCCTCTCTGAGCCCCCCCATAGTCCAACCACTCTTTATTCTTGGCAACCTGGTGGTCCCTGGGTGGGGGAGGAAATGTTCCAATCCTCCGCCAGGTCCTGGGTGGGGGAGGAGGTTTCCCTACTCTTTGCCAGATCAGCCTGGTGACGGGCAACCTCCTCTCTCAGAGCAGAGAGGTGTCTGCAAACAGGGCAGCATCACAGCCTCCAGAATGTCTCCTGGAAGACTGCCGCCCCACAGCCAGTGCATTGCACCACTCCCCACATGTTTCCCTCCCTCCCTGCTAAAATCGTGTTTGCTTTTTTTTTCATCATTAGGTAACCTCACTTACCTTTAGTAGTGTATCCCTTTTCAAAGGGGCTATGTTCTAGGATCCCCCAAGGTTTTTTTTTTTTTTGTTACAACAGCAATCACAAGAAGATATCCTCCCAGCTTATGCAACACTGCCTGGCTGCTTTTGTGGCACACCCCACCCTGTTTTGTGTCTGAGCAGAAAGTTGTCACATCTAACCCCATAAATCTTGGTTAGCGGGGGTGGGTGGGGGAAATGTGGGAGGGTAGGGTTTGGGCAATTCACCTGTTCTGTGCTGTATGAGGACAATCAGAGCAATTCAGTTTGAACCTTCTGAGGCTATGTCTGGCTATAATACACAACTCGACTAACTGCAGGAATGAAAGAATGGTACACCATCACCGCAGCGATTCCCCCAACGTGAAGACCATCACAGCGACATGAATCGGGAAAAACCCGAACATCACTGTGATGGTCTGTGCAGTGCCCAAGACTGCCTTGCAGGGTGTATTGCCCCCCCCCCCGATTCAACTCCGACGGAGTTGGAATCCTAGAGACCGGGGGGTGGTGCCCCCACACTGGGGGGTTGGGGATGCAGCCCCACATTAGAAACACGGAGGCATCCCTGACACTGCACTGCTGACATTTGGCACTGCGGCTGTCGCTGTTGGGGATGTCTCATTGTTCACTGTCGCGGCGGCATGATAAAACCTAAAAGAACCCACCAGTGAAAACTTAAATGTTTGTTGCAAAAAGGCAAAAAAATACTATCAAGCTACAAATAAGGCACCAGATTCACAGAAAAAGAAGAAAAATCAACAGTATTTTAATCCCCTCTGTATGTAAAGTAGCAATCTACAAAGAGATCAGCAGTATTGCAAACCCCTTCTTGATTCAAACAAGCAAAAACCAGTGAAAAATTAAAAGTAAGGCACTCTTCCCTCAAAAATCAAGCAAGATTGTGCCTTCCTCCAGTTTCCTAGTTCCGAGTTCAAGACTGTACGTCCTTCCCAGCTCCAAGTTCAGATTTGCAGAAGAACCATGTTCTAAACCAAACTCCCTAAACCTAACCCAATTAATAACTGTACCAACTCGACTAAACCTCTGATCACTCAACCACACCCTGATAAACTGGGCCCTTACCTCACATCCACATTGCATAACTGATTTGGGCAGGATGCAATAAATCTCTGACTCTGAGCAATCACCACATGATTTATTGCACCCACAAGGTCCATCATCCTAAACCTCCCCTAAACTAATCTTAGTATGCTGATTTCACTCTCCAAATCTCACCCCCATCCTTAGTGATCTAACCCACTCTGATTGGTCATCCATCTCAACAACATCTTCTATTGATACCACACTCAGCTACTTCCAGACCAAATTCAAGGGAATTTTGGGCCAGCACGCTCCTCCTAAACTCACCAGAGTCAGAGGACCTCACCTTCACGGGGTTAACGCAGAACCGCTGGCCTGCATGCATGATTGCAATCAAGCTTGGAAGGCCCACAAGACATCTGGATCCCATACTTTTCTCCAATACCGTTATCTTAGGAATGCTTGCACCAGAGCCACCAGATATGCAAAAGCAGAATATTTCTCCACCTCTTCTAACACCAACTTAAGCCACCCTTCCAAATTCTGGAAAGTTGTCCAATCCCTCTCCTCTTCCCCCACCCAACCTCCATTTATTTCTTCATACATGCCAATTCCACACCATCAGACCCTTCATCTGTAGCATTGACCATTAACACATTCTTTAGTTACTGCATGTCCTCACTTCTAGCCACTCTCCCTCCATCTACATCCAACTCCACCCACAACTACCTTTCCACACTAAACCGATTACCACCAGCACTTCTCCTTTTCACTCGTCTCTCCAAATGATGCACATAAGGCCTTCCTTGTCTTGAACCCTAACAAAGGCAAGAGCTCAGATTTGCTGGACTGCAAACAGCTCTATCTCTCCACCTCTGCTATTTCCTCCACCCTGGCTACACTCCTAAACTAATCTTTCACTCTTACCCCAGTCCCTTCAAATTGGTAACTCTCTACAGTTGTTACTCTCCCTAAAGGTGGCGATCCCACAGTCCCCAGAAACTATCATCCAATCTTGCTACTCCCTATTATAGCTAAGCTGTAGGAGTGTATTGTGCTCTCTTAGCTCACCACCTAGCCTGACTCCAACTCCTTCTTCACCCCTTTCCAGTCTGGTTTCCACAAGTCCCACTCCATCACTACCTCCCTCATATGGCTCACTGACTCTATACTCACCAATATGGATCAGGGGCACGTTACTTCTGTAATACCCTTTTCAATTCTTTCTGTCACTTTGTTCTATTCTGCCCCCCTCATACTCATCACTGAACCCTGTATAAAGCATTTTCCCTCCCACCCCTGGAATCCAGATGCCTGTCCCATACTGCTAGATTCCTGTCCAAATTCTGGTCTGAAACTCTTCTCTCCTACATCACCTCTTCCATCTCTACCATCACCCAACCCACATACTCCCTCTGAAACACAGACCTCAAATCCCGTTCTATTCCACACCGACCCACCACTGCCCGACAATCTGCCTTCTCATTTCATTGCTCTAAGCTGTGATACTCTATCCCCCCATCCATCTGTAACGCACCCTCACCCACATCACTTTCCTCCCTTTTACATGATTACACCTTCCCAACTTGCTCCTGCCAGAATTTACCCTCACACTAGTCTGATTCCTCTCTATCCTTCCTGGCCACCCCCTGACAATCCTGTTTACCTTTCCCCACCCTCTACCCACCCCCAGGCCTTTCCCTTCCACCACCTTCTCAAGACTATTCCTCCCTACTCCTCCCCTCACCTCCCCTTGAGGCAATACCTTAATCCCCCACCACCACATACAGGGTTTGGCCCTACTATATTTCCCCCACCCCACAAACTGAGCTGGCACCTATTATGCACTCCCTCACCTACACTGTCTCTCCCCACATCTCCTTCCTGCCCAAACTTTCTCCTAACACATAATTCCCCAGCTACTGTACCTCACCTCCCAAGTTCAACCTACAAGTACTGTTCCTAGTTTTTCCTCCAGTGCTATTGTCAGCTAGCAACTAGCCATTCTGAAAAAAACACACCCTTAGCTAGTCAGTAGAAATGCTCTACACAAATGTTTGAACCTACTGTTACATTCGGGATGCCTTTCCCTTGCTGTATATTTTATTCATAATGTAGATATTATTGTATTATTGCTGTATATATATAAGTTTTATGCTGCTGTTATTTTTGTCCTGTTTAAATCCTATTGTACTCCTACTCCCCCTCCCTCCAGGATACATCTTAAAACAATAAATCCTGCTCAGAATGCCTTCCTGCTGAAACTTTTAAATAAATAAATAAATCATACCAGACAGTAGTTTGACAGTCTAGTTCTCCATCAGAACACGTTTTTATCACTAAACCGCTTATTGTTACTGCTTAATGAGGTGACATTAACTCTTTTTAAGATGTGTCCCTGATTTTGGTAATTTGTCACTGATTTTTGAGGCAGGGACTTGAGCAAGGGTATTGGATTGATAGGGCATGTTCCCCCCTCCCCACACTATTTTACACCTGTTTCCTTTAAGCCTTTCAAGCAATAAATACCCTTCTAAAATGAAACCCATCATTATATGCCACAGGTGCCCTTTCCGACATCAGCCCCCTCATTTTCTGCAAGGTTCCATCCACCTTGGAGTTTTAATCTTGAATCCTCACACATAGTTCTGAAGCAGAATGTCATACTCGTACCATTCCTGTATGAGAGGTACAGTGACTGTGTGTGCTGATTGGCTGAGGTCATGTAAAGGATTTCTAATACTGTCTGCATGCTTTTAGCTTTGGAAACTGATGTAAATGACACATCACATATTTCATGGGGTGATCCTGGTGACTAAATAGCAAATGTAGACAGTATACAGCACCCCCACCCAAATTCTGCTTAAAGGGGCCTCTAAATCATATTATGCTTATTCTGTTTCCATACTTTCATTCCACATCCCCTAATGTTACAAGGGGTTCTTGGTTTCAAACATTGGTGGAGGTGTAATATACCTGACCACCAATAAAACAGTGACCCCCTCATAGGTCAGCTACCTACTCTTTCAGTTTCATCATGTCACTGTAACTTGTGATGCCACTGATTTCTCTGTTGTAGGTGAAGACCACTCTCTGGCATAATTTCAAAAAAATGCATATTCTAAATAGCTAAATTAATACTGTGGTATGGCTGCCAAAAGAAACTTTCAACATAAAAAGCTGTTAACATCTCTGGGAAAAATGTGCAAGGGTTAACCCTCTCCCAGGATACTCACTTCCTGTTCATGCATATTTTGTCCTACACTTCCCAGTCTGCATGCAGCAGAGCACTAGCCAGCACAGCTGGCAGCAACTGTCCCAAGTGGCAGCGAGGCATACAGATGCAAAAGTTAAATGCAATTTATAACACCAAAACGTTCGGTTGTTGTCATTGTAGGCATGACAACTAAGCAGAAATGTTTAGAAATGTCATACATCAGAAATTTTCCTTCAAGAATAAAAATAAATGGAAAATACATTTATGTTTCTGCCACAAACACATCAGTACTTAAACAACTCTGTCTGGTGATTTGTTTTGCAAGTTCATAAATACTGTTGCTTTAATTACTTTAGTTTCTCTGCTTGAAAACATCAGTAAGAGATGCCTACACAAGTTGTGGGCTCTTGGAAATATTGATTCAACTGAACCAACGGGGCTGTATTTACACAAAGTCTAGTAACTATGAAATCTTATTTATACTCCCATGGGTTCAACCACAGTAACAAAGTTGGGGTACTGGTCACCCTTACCCTGACCATTACTGCCATGGATACTCTATTAATCAATTTGTAAGCCTTCCAAAAGGAAGAGACCAAGGCACCGAGCATAGTACACCTTTAACGTTCAACGTATAAAAGCAGAACTGCCAAATAAATAATCAAAACGAACATTTATTTCATCCTTTTCATCCAATTAACTTGAGCAATATGTCTTTGTCTTTAGTTTTGGATGTGTTAACTCAGGATAGCACAGCAGAGATGTAACAGCTCATTTTCACTGGAGTCCTGTTTTTCCCGGTTTTGCAGCTGGGATGACTGAAGCACAGGGGGTCAACTGGCTCGCTCAGGGTCCTATACTAAATCAGTAGTTGTGGTGTGATCTGAAACAGTGATGACTGGTTTGAGAAGCAGACTTTATAATCATTGCGTAATATCACCTACCCTTTATGAGAGGAAATCACTTGAAATCATAAACATAGGTCAACTGGCTCACTCAGAGTCCTATACTAAATCAGTGGTTGTGGTGTTATCTGAAACAGTGATGACCGGTTTGAGAAACAGACTTTATAATCATTGCATAATATCACCTACCCTTTATGAGAGGAGATCACTTGAAATCATAAACAGTACTTCTGAACAGTGATTGAATAAGTAAACTGTTTTGCTAATGAAGGGTTTGAGACTGATCCATCCTCGTTGCAGAACTACCAGGTAGAGGAAGGACGGAAATAAAATGAGTCGACATGTTTCTTTTTTGGACTCCTATAAGCATGCAAGTCATTGACCAAGCCAGGACCCGGCCCAGGAAATCAGTGATACGTACCAGTACCCCCCCATACTTCTAAAGGTGACCTATACATATCCCAGATGCATCACTGCTGCTGCTCCACATAAGACATTTGATTGCCCAAAATGAATTGCATTTGTCTCCCTCTCTCCACCTTCACTTTCACCCAAATTTGTCCCCCAACTTCTGTACAGAGTTTGTCAGTGTGGTGAATCCTGTCTGCTCCCAGCAAGTCAAAGGCACTTTTCCTTTTTATAAGGGTTTATTTTATGGAGGTTGTATGAACTATTATACAATGGCAAGAAAGAATCGTGGACTGTGATTGGTCAGTTTGAGGCTGGACCCATGGCGTTATCCCAGCATAATGCCACAGGTCTAGTCTCAGCACTGTGAACCAATTGATGATTTTTTGGACCTAGAGCTCTTTTTTTGCATCTCCTGTTAAGAAACAAAAATATTTTTCCACACTGAAAAACATTCTTTAAAATTATTTTTTTATTTTATGTATAACAACAAGCCATTGTATAATAGAATAATGCACTCCAGGGTGTGTTGGGTGCTGGGATAACACCATGCCTGGGGCATTGGGCGCACTCGGCTGGCGGCCTTGTGCCCAATCCCCCAGGGCATGGTGTAATATCCTACACGACACACCCTGTCATGCATTTTATTCCTTTAGTCATCACCAGGTACCCAGGTACTAGAGAACCATTTAAAAAAAAAAACAGCATTGGAACAGTGCAATTGCTGAAACGACACTCTGAACCACTCATCACACTCAATCTGGGGATAGTGGCATTCGTCTTCATGGCCCTTACAATCTAGGCAGCACACATCCAACCCCCATACCGATGCCCTCCCCCCACACTGCACCAGGGCTGTCACTCACTGCTTTCAACCATTAGGACGTGATGGCTATGGAAGTGGAAAAATTCCAGTTGCTAGTTATGCCTTTGTTTAAAAAAACTGATTTTTATTTTATCTCACTTGATGTCACGAGCCACATTTATTCACATAAATACAGTATATTGCCAGTAGGTGTCTAAATATTAGTAATGGGGAACAAATTGTGTGTCCCAGAAACTGCTGTAATGATACTTTCCAGAGAAAAATTAAATTCTGTGACTTGGATTATAGAAATTCTTGCCTCAGATCACTGGTTTGAATCTAGCTCTCATCTTCTCATGACTGTTTGGCCAAATGTATTGTGATAATCTCATTGCAGTGCAGCGGACTGTATATACACACACACACATACACACACACACTCACACACTCACTGGAGTAGAGAAATCACAGGGTGGGGGTATGATAGAGACATTCCAGTACCTCGGGGTATAAAGAAGGTACAGAAGGGCATCATCGGACAGAAGAGAGAGCATACAAAACAATGGGTAAATACTGAGGAGAGGATAAAATACAAATAAATTAGGGTATGGGGTACTGCATTAGGATGGAAAAAAGGGGGAGAGTAAGGGGGCACACCGCCATTACCTTCTATGTTTATAGCCAGAACAAAAACTAACGCCCTGGAGCTAATGTGTGCATGGAATAAAAATCAGACCAGGAACCAATGAATTCCTGCACCACCAACTGTACATAAAACAGTCCACCAAAGCATACAGAATGCATAAACAAGTTTATTTACCAGCAGTGTGAATCAAACCTTTTACAGGAGAACAAGGGACACCAACCACCTCCTACCGGGTTTGCTAACAAAGCGACCTCAGGGAGTGGACTCTTTGTTAGTGTACCCAGTAGGAAGTGGCTGGTGTCCCTTGTTCTCCTGTAAGAGGTTTGATGCACAGTGCTGGTAAATAAACTTGTTTATGCATTCTATGTACTTCAGTGGGGTGTTTCATGTACGGTTGCTGGTGCTGAAAATCCTTGGTTCCTGATTCTATGTTTACAACAGTATAACACCAGCTCGCTAGGATGCCTGTCACCAATAGAAATATTGTTATACATAGTACATCACAAGCATGCATATTGTCAGCAATACAAAACTGGAACTAGAATGCACACTAGTGTTTACGCAGCCAATAAATTATTAGTGACTAAAAACACAAACATATCTTTACAAACAATACAAAAGAAAGGGAATACAGAAACAATATCTTACATGGTACACGATCCAGCAGCATGAACACCAGCTATGCGATAGTAACCATAGAGGTAATAACATAGTGCTCCATTACAATGCACTGACAGAACACTGCACAGGACACCTTTAATAGTAGTCTTATGTGAATGTATCCAGCATAGGCTCAAAATAATTCAACACAGCACTTTTTTTCAATATAAGGATCTGCGTTTCTTTTACTTCATTTTACTGATAAAAAATGCGCAGCATGGTTGATGAAATGCAGACTTACTCGGGGGACATGAGGCTGCATACGCTGAGGATGCACAACACACACACGCAAAAGATTGCATTACTGCATTCTTTTCAGTATACTGATTTCTGACTGCTTTACTTACTTTTAATGATAACAGCAAATGCAGCATCAGCATCACTTATAAAGCGAGGCTTAATCGAGGAACATGGCGGCAGCGTGGGCTGAGGAAGCACATCAGACACGTTAACTATTTCAGTACAACATACTTTTCAATATAATGATTTTTGTTTGCTTTAATTTAATTTGCTGATTAAAAAATAATATCCGGCATAATTCATAAATGCCGACTTAGGGGACACGCGACAGCATGGGCAGAGGATGTACATCAGACACGAACATGGAAAATCAACAATATGGTAAATCTTTAGAATTCAGATTAAAAAAACATAGTAAGACAGATATTCATGCTGAAAGATGTTTGCTGCTTGCATCTTGCACACTGTTTTAGTAATAAAACAGATATGGTCACTCAGGATTAGACAAAAAAAAAAAAAACAACAGAAATCATCAGCATGTGGCATCCAGAGATTCAAGGGACCGGACCTAGCAATATGGTCTTCTTTGGCAGCAAAATAATTAAATTTACAAATTATGTCAGGCTCCATGGGACTTCAGAAGACGGTAGCAGTAGGCAATGAAACTAAATAAACAACAAAGATAACATTTACATGTTTTATTTAGAATTACTGAGCTCCAGCATTTCGGACCCATGGTGGCTGTATTTGTATCACGCACAGCACTACACAAGCAAGCGCTGCTGCAGTGATGACGTGTTTCAGGTGATAAATGAAACATCAATGTGCATGTGTGTCCTTGACATGGTGCTGGCTTCAAAAACAAAGAAACAGGCACACGGCTTATTATGGAGAAAATTACTTTTTTATTCATGAAGAAACACTGTGGGGAATAAATAAAAACCACACAGCACACCACAGGGTACAGAACTAAATGTTTATTGGGCAGACTGATGTATTTTACAGCTTTTCAGGAGGCTTCTCCTTTAAGAACTCCATCTCAGACCAAGTGATAGCTATACCTGCCTACAACCTCCACCAGGCAGATAGGCCCTGGGGGGGCTGGAGTGGTCATCTATTATAAAGATAAATTCAAGGTTTCTGAAATCTGTCCCTGTTTAGAGCTAGAAGAATTTGAATATGGATCACTAAAATTCCATCTGCCATCTTCTGAAATCCTTCATATCATCAGTTGCTACAGGCCCCCCACCGGGGGCAACGCAGTTTTCAATACCCTCAAATCCCTGATAGCCCTTAGCAGTGGCGAGACCATCATTCTTTGTGATCTAAACCTCAACTGGTTAACATCTAAATCAAATGCTTTAAAAGGACTCTGCGATGAACTCTACTTCTCCCAGCTTATCACAGAACCGACCAGGGAATATACCTGAAACTGTAGCAATAGCCCTATCCTTGACGTCATGTTTTCAAATCACCCTCAAAAAATTCTGAGTACTGCAGTGTTTCACAATGACCTGAGCGATCACGGTATTGTAGTTTGTACCAGGGCCCAGGTGAAAGGCCCCTCCTCAATCAATACAAGTACCTTCAAATGCAGTTTCCACAAAGTCAACACATGTAACTACCTTAATGACCTCAGGGTGACTAACTGGGAAAGCCTCTACCTCGCCAAAACTGTGGATAAGGCCATTGTGATCTTCAATAACCATCTCCTACACCTAGCTGACAAGCATGCCCCCCTCATCAAAATTAGAGCTTGTAAATTCTCCCATCCCTGGTTCACGCCAGCTCTAAAACAACGTTGGACAATGTGTATTCACATACAGAGCTCCGCAGTGATACAACTCCCTACCTCCTGACATAACCAATGCTACTTTGCTAGGCTCCTTTAAGAAAAAACTCTGGCAGCATCTAATCTCACTGGCAACCTGTGACTGCTACCGCTAATTTGCCTTTACCTTGCTCCTACCATTTGCAATTTTTGTGATCTCTATTGATTAGTAAAATGTTATGCTTCATGTCCATTTCTTGGGCCCCCAGTCAAGTTAACACTTTCATGGGCTTTCTACCCCTGCCTAAATTATTTATTTTCCTTCCTACCTCCCTCCACCTCCTCTTCCCTTTTGTGCCCCTCCGTCATTCCATACCTCTTTCCTCCCTACCACCTTAATACATCTTCATCGTCACCCCACTACCTACACCACCTCATCCTCCCTACTCTTCTCCACCCTTCCTTCCCCCCACCCTCCTCCCCCTTTATTCCACTATGACCACATAGCTATTCTTCCATTTCCCTCCTGTCTCTCTCCATCCTACCCCCACTTCTGCTTGCCTTCTCCCTCCCTACACTTTCCTCCTCCCTTCCCTGTCCCTCTCTACTGGTACGAGACCTTCCTTCTTTCTTTGACTCAGGCACAATCCAATTATCTACCTATGTTGTTAGTTGTACAATTCTCCTTTTTAAACAAGCGTCCTCACATTATGTTACTGTTACCTAGTGAAACGTTAGCCTTTATTTTGACCCTGCACCCTGTGCATGCATAGATTGTGTAACTATTGTTAGAATTTATGCCTGGAGACAGTTTTCAATTGTTTCTTGCTATATCTGTATCTGTGGAACATATCTGTATTCTTGTTTGTGTCATACTTGACGTGGAACCTATGAAAGAGTTTTCTGCTTAAAGGTGTTAATCCATGATCTCAATAAATAATAAATAAATAAAAACTGCTCTCTCTGCACAGGATAAGCTCCGGGTTCAAGCCAGGTATACTAAGTGCCAAGCCAATTGGCAGGCTTTCAGATTTGTTAGAAACTTCTACGTCAAGCTTATCGGCTAGGTAAAAACAAACTACTATGTCGATGCTCTCCAACAGGCCAAAAGGAGCTCAGCCACGACCTGCTGGACTATAAAAAACACTGAAGGGTCCAATGCAGCCTCCTCTGTCCTGCCCAAGATCAATGACAAAGGAGTTGTGCTCAAAGACTGCAATCTTATTCTAGAGAAAATAAACTCCCACTTTGCCACCGCTGAGCTAGCATTTGACTCCTCCCCGTATGCAGGGATGTCTTTCCCCCTTCAGTCTCCAGTGCCCCCCCTCACCCATATCGCCACACCCGCTCCAGCTACTTCCCGTAACATGCAAGGATGTTGAAGACCCCTTTAGTAGACTTGACACCAGAATGGGTGGTGGTTCCAATGGGATCAAAACCTTCTTTCTCAGACTTGGATACTACTATCTCACTGCCCCATCCTCCACATTTTCAACCTATCTTTCTCAACCGCCACTGTCCCCTCCTGCTGGAAATTAATATACCCTGTAACATAGTTTTATCTGGGATTCTGTACTGCAGCAATGTATTATATGATGCTAGTAATACATCAACTAAGTCTTCTTGAAATATTTTTTCAACTTTCCCAGGAATCCCATCGCTGCCTAGAGCAGTGTTTGTAATCAGAGACCTGATTGCCTCAGCCACCTCATGTATGTGAATGTCAGATGTCAGCTTCTTTTGAGGTCTGTGGATAACTCAGGAATCACGAAGTCTCTCAAGATATCTGACTTTGTGAAGTCCCCTGTGCAACACTCCCAAAAGTGGAGTCAACAAAGCCAGTTACCACCTGCAAAATTGCTTTGGGAGTGCCCTGTAGAGCCCCCGAGGTATCCCTCAAACCAAGGATTACTCTAAATGATCAATTGATTTGATAACTGGGAAGTTACACTGATCTGAGGGACTGCTTTCAGGTATGGCCCTGGACATCCAGATGGCATATGCAGGACAGCTGAAGCAACATATAAGTTGGGGTGGCACATAAAGCACAGTCCAAGCATAAAATATAACAATTACTATTTGCTCTCCTACCAGAACAATCATCAAATGGGTTGGTTTGGGCTTTTTACCCTGTGTACCAAACCTTTGTTCCTGCAATAGTGACTGACATCTGTAGTACTGACATTGCACCATTTCTTTCTTAATCTGCAGTATTTGAACATTGTAATTTTGTTTAGTTTCTATTGCCAATGAGAGCAATTTTTGCAGCTGATGTCTACATGATAGGTGTTTAAAATATTCAGCCCTTTTCTTTTTCCTGGTAAGGGACAAACATAGACCCCTAAACTCCTCCTTCACTAACTCCCACCAGTCCACCAGGTTGTCATACATCTCAATCACCATTTATAGTGCCCTGAAAAAATCATAAATGGTCTGTCTAACAACCTTATCATCCAATATAGAACTATTCAATCTCCAACTAAAGGGTTCTGATTTAGAGATAGAGGTCTGACCTATATGCATATGAACTGCTTTATGGTCTGACATTTCAATCAGAATAACACTCATGTTAGTGATGACCAACCAAGATGATAAAAATAAAACCTGTTCTATTAGCTAGACTGCCCTTAAAAAAAGTATTGTCACATGGGGGATGTGAGGCTGCTGCAGCATTCACCAGGATTGCAGCAGAAATTATAGTATAAAGAAAGATGGACTCACAATACATTTTCTTGTCACCACTCCTTTCTAGTTTGCCTGGATACAGGAGATGCTGTTTTCTTGCTGATGAGTAGCCATCTTGAGACCCTCCATCGCTTGTGTGTTGGGGTGGTATTTCTGTTGTATGATCCTCATTCCATGGAGCAGGGTCTTCAACAACAGTCTCAGTAACATTTTGTACCTCCATAACATCCTCCACATCAATGTTGTCCTTGTGATCCTCCACATTAATATTTACCCTGGGATCCTCCATAGTGACTTCCTGCTGCTGATCAATTACAGGATCCAAAAGTTACACACCCTTTCTTGACTGGGCTTCTGGCCCTCTGGCTACTGCAGACGTGGAGGGCTGATCCTCCTCCTCCTCAAGTGGTCTCAGTAACCATCTAGCACATACTTCTTAAGCTCTTGATGGGGGTATAAAGGTGTCTCTTCCCTTATAAGGTAACTGTGCTGTATTAACATAATAGTACTGTTCTGCTTGGTCTATTATATCTCTTTAAGTATGGGATGCCCAGGGGCAAGAACAGGAAGGGTGCCTATCTTCATTACAAAGATTGCAGGTCATTTTATCGGTGTACTGGCTGCTGAGATGTCCTAGTTCTGCACACAGTCTGCAACATATCATGTCCACATACTATTGAGGTGTGCTGTGGTCCCAGAGCAATAACACTCTTTCAGCTGCCCCATATAGAAAATGACACTCCTGTTTCTGCCAGATAAAAGCACTTGGGGGAGGTGTTGTATCCACTTGTCATTGACAAGGGGCTACAACACCTCCCCAGCCAAGACATGGTAGCTTGACCCTAATGCACCAACTCCCTGTCCATATATTCTTTGAATCCATGACGACCTGGAGTGCCCATAACTGTGCATTTTTGTTTTAACCAGTGCAAAATGTCCAGTACACAGATGCCTTCATTTTTAAACAGGATTGTAATGGCCTTTATTTCATGCTTTGTCAGGGGAATGGTGGTAAATAGTGACCAGAGTGGCATGTGCTTAACTTGGTGATACTTGGACCAGAATCATTCAAGACTGTCAGCAATCCTAAAACTAATGTCATTGCATTGACCTCCTGTTGTATAAATTAATGCATATATTTCCATAACGATTAAATGTTGGCTGTCTTTGAGCAGGGTGCATGTAATATATTTGTGGTCAGGCATGTCTTCAAGTCCTGACGGCTTCTCTTAGCTGGCTCACTATTTGGATGAAAACAGCCTGAACAACTTTTCCGTGCAGAAGGCCTTGAGAAGTCCTCGAGGGTATTTGTACCCTACCTGGTTTATCAGGCCTCCCAGTAATAGTTACTGGAACCTATTCCCTGGTGTCAGGCAACTGAGCATCTAAATCAGTGTGCTTCTCAATAATGTTTTCCCCTGCAGCAGTCTGACTACTATATGCAAGCATCTCATCATGTACCAAATCTTGTAGACTGGAGGCATTATTTTCGACTGCCGGTCCTGTCTCTGAGAGGGGAGGCAGTATCATAAATCAGATCTTGCTGTTCAAAAACATCCTTGTCCCCCTGTAGCTTGCAAACTGGTACTGTCATAACTGATTTAGTGCCACCTGTTTGTGTTTTAAAGCAAGCAGGTTCAGAATTTGAGCTAAAATCAAAACTGTCAGGGAGCAGTACAACAAACTCTTTTTGTGTTGTATTTTACAAGTTATCTCCCGGAGTATCACCAACATCGCAATGGTGTTTACCTGCGAGTTCTGTATGTATGATATTCACATTTATATTCCTCTCATTTTGCATAAAAGTATCTGAAGACTGGTCTGAAGAGGGAAAACAGCCTTTTCCTAGTGCTGAACTGTGGATGAGCCCAGGAGATTTCCCTAGAGGATTCGGGTACTCCCTTATCCAGCCTGCTGCAAGCAATGCAGAGTCCACAGACCACTGCCCCACTCATCTCACTTTTTCCAAATGACTTTTTCCATAGCCCTTGTTTGATATCAGCTGCTGAGCTCATTGTGCCAAAAGCTGGTTAGTCTGTCTGCAAAAATGACAGGCCTTTAATGCTGACCACATCCATCCCATCTTCGTCTGACAGTTATGGATTCTGACAGTTGTCAGAACCTGCCCCATCAGCAGCCATTGTAGCACTGTGAGCTGGGTCACTACTGCCTGTTTCTTCAATGGGAATTGCCTTTGTGTCCCCATCCACCTTCTCAGGGGAATCAACAGGTTTCTCCTCCCCATTAGAAACTTGAGCAGAGTCCAGAGTGATGTTCATAGTAAATACTTCATTACTGTGTTCCAAACTATCAGACCTCATGGGAGAGATGACAATTATCTTGTGGGACACCAAAGATTTCTGTGCCTTGTATCTTTCTTCTTCTTTGGCTAGAATAAACAACAAATGACCCCTCCTTTGCTGGTAAGCTAGTTCAAGTTCAGCTTCTTCATTTACCTGTTCCAAGTTCAGGCGTTATTTTGCTCATGTTCAGCAACACACTTTGCCATCACTTCTTTCAGTAATGCACTCTCAGGCTTGATGCTAGGCTCAGCATTATCCAGTACTTCTATGTCCTCTAGAACACAAACCCTTCTATGCTAGGTGTTTTGGAGTGTTCCCATTACTCTGGGTAGGGAGGGAAGCAGTCTGCTCCACCAGGGCAGTCATGCTCTCCTCCGCACCAACCTCCAGCCTCCCTGATAGGAAACAGACAGCACTCCCTGTCAAAGAGTAGGGGAATCTTTATTAAAACAACGTCCAAATAGATACATGCCATCAGCTGGAATGAAACAGCATCAAATAAAAGGCTTAAAGAAAAGAATGGTAACACAAAATACTACAGATTCTGTTACACCATAGACACAGCATGAAACGAATAAGGGGAAGGAAACCAAAAACAATGGCAAAACAATACTCAAGGCAGGAGTGGGCAGAAAGCACATTGTGACTAAGCAGGGAAACCATGTACACACAAATGTCAGAGTTAGGTGGTGCAGACTCCCAAAAAATCATAGAATTCCCAAGACTGACAATGTCCCTTGTCCCTATCATAAATCTTGTAAAATTCCAACTGAATGTTTATAAACCAACTTTTGCTGGAGAACCCGTGAGCACCTTGCCTGCTATAAGTAATATTTACGCAAAGTGAGCAAAATTTGCAAAGTGGAGTGAGAAAGTGGCAACCAGATGGGGGAGAAGATGCCCAACACCAATCCCAGGTATGTAAGGGAGAGAAAGCATGGGTCATGCCATCGGGCTATGGCATACGACCAAAATTGTTGCGCATATAGACAATCAAAAAACAGGTGCTCATGAGTTTCCATCACTTGGCCACAACCAATCTGCAGACAGCTGCGGTTTGCAACCAGTTTATGTTTATGTGTAGTTTGGACCCCCAGCCTATTGTGACTGCTAAGCCAAACCAAATCCCAGACAAAGGGGGCACTCTGGGGCTTTTCAGTTGTCCCAGTTCCATGTCTACTATGGATGACACTGGGCGTTGGGGGAAAATAGAAGCAGGACTAAAATGTTCCACCAAGATATACTGATACAGCGATTTCCTGGTTGTAGACAACACTGTTCCATAGGAGAGTTTCTATTTTTTAATCTTCTGGAAACACTCTAGCACTTAGTTAGGCACAAACATGGATCTATGGATAATCTGGAGGCCTACGGACCGCCATTCTGGGTGGTGTATTTCCACCCAGTCTTGCACTGCAGGAGCCCACAAGGCAGGGGCTTGCCTGAGTACATGAGAAAGATTAGTTTAAACAAAAAATTCTAAAGAAAAATATCAGGGGGTTCAGTATGTCCAGCTGTCCTTTCTGCTTTGGACTGTATGTTATGTACCTCCAGACAGGGTTAAGTCTGCTCCCCCAAACAGCTCAAAAGAAAACACTGTGAAGCTTAGTCTTGAGACTGGGGGTTAGGAGACATAACTGACATATAAAAAAGATTGGAACACCTTAAGGGCATTAACAAGGTGAAAGAGTCTAACATGTTTAAATATAAGAAAAATAGCAGGACAAGAGGACACAGAATGAGATTAGAGGGGGGCCGATTAAGGGGGAATGTGAGGAAATTCTTTTTCACAGAAAGGGTGGTGGATGAATGGAATGGCTTACCACAAGAAGTGGTGGCTATGAATACAGTGCAGGGCTTCAAACAGGCATGGGATAGGCATAAGGGAGCAATACAAATGACTATGAATAGATAGGCCACTGACAGAGCAAAGGCCGATGGCACATTTATAAGGTAGGAAAAAGAAATGGGCAGACTGGATGGGCCTTGCGGTCCTTATCTGCCATCAACTTCTATGTTTCTATAATAAAGTCTTGATCAGCAGTACCCTTTTCAACTTCGACAGTTGAACTTCATTCCATTTAGACACTTTAATTAAAGCCTTTTGTATGCACGCCTCCCAGTTAACAACATTTATAGCAGAAGAACCATATAATATATCCAAAATCTTAATAGCCATAGTCTGAATAGGGGGATCCATGATGGGAGCCCAACAAAAATTTTGTCGAACGCCCCATCAGCAACACCAGCAGGTCGACTGCATTCTGCAGTCAGCTGCCGGTTTGCACTGTGTTTCTTTGCTTTCTTCGGGGGGCTGCGGCCCCCACACACCCCCCACTTAAGGATTCTGAACTCCAGTTGGAACTGATTGGGGGGGTGCAGGACCCCCGACAGACAGTGCCAGGTTCCAGCAGGTGTCCCACAGTGGCATGGTGCTGTAGTCACTGTGGGGGGCCTCGCTGGTGAAATGTCACTGTCAGGGGGGGTAACCGTGAATAGGGATACAGACAATGTCAGACAGATGCAGATGTGACCCCTCCCCAAGTGGGAATCCCCTACTTTTATTATAATTTACGCTAGAGGAGGACACAGCCAAGTAAGCAGTCAGAAGACTGCCTAGTGCCGACCCTTCGGTCTCCGAACTACAACAAATCACTACATTGTCTGTGTACAGCCATAACTCTCACCGTAGGGTCCTGTGGTGTCAAGTGGTGGCCCTGTAAGGAAGCACTGTTATGAATATGATGAAGGAGGGGATCCAAACAGAAGACATACAGGAGAGGGCTCAGGGGGAAACCCTGTCTGATCCCTTCCTGCAGAAGGCAGGGGTTCCCAACCATGTGCTTGCTGAATAGCTCAGTTAGTTAGAAGCTTTTACTTTATTGCTCCAAGCTTAACGTTGGAGACTACCTTGCAGACCTGCAACAGACTGACTTGTCCCAGGTCACTGCAGCAAAGGACTCCGCTGAGGCCCTTGACAACTTTCTTGCAACTTTCACTCCCCTGCAAGACAAGCATGCTCCCCTCACAAAAAGGAGGGTGAGGGACACTGTCACAAAGTGGCTCCATGGTGGCCTTTTCTCCCTCATGAAGCAAAAGGATAAGTGCTGGGCGAGGTACAAGGCCTCTCCCCCTAACACTGACCTCTGTGAGTACAGGCAGCTGCAAAACTCTTGCAAGAGAGCCGTCCACACTGCCAAGAGCGAGTACTGCCGGCATGCCCTACTCTCCTCAGCCAGAAACCAGAGGAGCTTCTGGCAGAATATCAAAAACATGGTTGAAGCGGAGGGTCCGCCAGAGCTCAGATCACTGATATGCACATTGGAGGGGTTAACTGCAACAATCCATTCACAATTGCTAATGCCTTTAACTCCATGTTCACTGACCTGCCAGCTCTCCCCTACCAGCCCCATGACCTCAAGGTCCTGGACCCCCCCCGATGGGGTAACCCCCTGACCTCCCTTCTATCTCAGGGTCACCTCTGTCTTGGAGACCCAGAAACTCCTTGCTGGTCTCTCCCCTCACACCGGTGCCGGGCATGACTGCCTTGAGCCCAAACTACTCAGTCTAGGGGCCTCTATCCTAGCCCAACCCATCACCCACTTCTTCAATAAATCTCTTACATAAGGTATCATCCCGGACATCTGAAAAGTTACCAAAGTCATTCCTGTCCACAAACAAGGCAACCCTAAAGATACCAAGAACTACTGCCCTATAGTGATCCTGTCAGTGATCTGCAAGCTTTTTGAGAAGGTGATTGCCTCACAGCTCACCCATTACCTGCAGGCCCATGATCTACTCGCCTCTGCACAACATGACTTCAGAAAAGGGCATAGTACCTCCACCGCCCTAGCTGTTGTCACCTCTAAGATCAGATCAGATCAGCTGCAGTTCAAGGTAAACTGACCGGTGCCATCTTCGTCGATCTCTTGGAAGCCTTCGACCGGGTCGACCACTCACTCCTGTGATCCTCTCTCCTGTCCCTTGTATTCTCCTCCTCAGCCCTTGCCTATCTCAAGGGCAGACAGCAGTACATCAAGTTCAACAAGGCCGTGTCTGAGCCCTCTCTGGTTAACTGCAGGGTCCCTCAGGGCTCTGTCCTTGGGCCTCTCCTGTTCTCCATATTCATAAATGATCTGCCCTTGGCCCTGGCTCATGGGTAATCTACTCTGTATGCAGATGATCTCATCATTCTGACCAGCTCCCAGGACATCTCTGTCATCTCCGCCCAGCTAAATTCTGACTTTAACAAAATCCAAACCTGGCTAAAGGATCACAAACTCACTAGCAACCTGCAGAAGACTCAGACAATGCTCTTTGGCTCTACAGCCAAGATAAAAGCTGTCCCCACCCCTCTAAAGATCTCATGTGCCAATGGGTCCCTTCTACTAGCTATTGATCATGTCAAGTACCTGGGGGTGACACTTGACCCATACCTTGATTTCGCCTTGCATATACGCAACACATGTAAGGCCTCAAACTATAAGCTGGGTCTTGTTTACAGGGGTTAAAGCTGTCTTAACCCAGCTGCCCGGCTCACCCTAGCCAGGGGAGTCCTCCTACCCACGCTATGCTATGGTCTTGTCACCTTTGCTCACATCACAAAAAACAGTCTCTCAGAATGGGATACAGCGTACAACAGCATCTGTCGCTTTGCACTCTAAGCCCCCTGCCTCACCCACCGCTGTGAGCTCTACTCCCAACTTGAGTGGCTCCCACCAGAACAGCACTGCACCTTTGTCTTAGGAAACTTCATCTGACAATGTTGCCTGAATGGCCACCCCTTCTGCCCTCACCGTATCCATCTTACCTGCCACCCCTTCCTACCATCTAAGGTCCAGTGACTCTCACGTCCTCCTGGCTCCTAAAACTCACACACTTGGGGGAGACTAGGCCTTCGTTGCATACACACCCTGGCTATGCAATGTCCTTCCAGCAAACACTCGCTCCTCTACCTCCCATCCCTCCTTTAAAGCCTCCCTCTGGGGTTTTCTCAAATTGGCCTCCGCCTACCTCTGCGCTTAATGACTGTCTGAGCTGATACCCAATCTCCTCGGCTTAAAGGTGGAGGGGCTCTGCTCCTTACTCACAAGTGAGTTTACGGCTACTTAGAAGATACGATTGTGCCGGGTCCACTTTGGCCCTCCTGCCCATTAATGTGTATGTGTTCAATGCCCCACCCCATGTATTACCTCATGTGTTGACTTGGTCTCTCCATCCCCCAATTGTACTAATTCGTGTTTACCTGCTTCCCTTATCCTTCTGGGGTGTTGTTTGCCCTGGCATGTTGACTACTGCCTTTATTGCCTGGACAATGCTGTTATGTAAAACCTGATGATCTTGTATTGCCTTTGCACTCTTTGATTCTCCTGATCATACCTTGTACTTGTGCTTGCCTGATGTTCTTGAATGTACCTCTGTAATCTCCTGGGTCACACCTGAAAATAGGCACTTGGCTGTCTAGTGTACTTACCTGGTAAACAAAAGCAAATAAATAAATAAATCAACTAATGGATGAGCTGCTGTCATATCATATAAACAATGCAGCTAGCACACATATACCAAAGAAAGGCCACGTTCATGCAGACCCGAAAGAGATACTCATGTGAGACCCAGTCAAAGGCCTGTTCCTTGTCCAAACTGAGCACAAAGCCAGCTAGCTTGAGCTCAGTCCCCCGTATGCTATGAACATTTCCCTCAGAAGCAGCAGTTTGTCCTGCATGTGTCTGTGGGGTATAGAGCAAGTCTGGAGTGGACTAATCAAGAAAGAGGCAACCCTGCTCAAATGGGCCGTCATGACCTTAACAAGAACCTTACAGTCTGCATTCAACAGACTCAAAGATCTCCAATTATGAAGGTCTGCCTCATCCCCTTTTCTAAAAAAGTAAACAAGTAGGGTGTGGGACGTGGGAGCAGGGACAGCACCCTTAGTGAGACACTCATTAAAAACATCCACCAGAACAGGGGCCAGCATCTCCTTAAAACACTTATAAAATTCTGGTCTCAAGCCATCCAGGCCAGGTGCTGTGTTCACCCTGAGTGAAGAGATACCCCAAAGGACCTCATTTACTGAAATAGGTGTCACCTGCGAACGTGCGTCAGTCCCAGACAAGGCCAGGAAAGGCAGACTGGGAAGAAATGACCAGTCCATGTGGGTCTGGGTGGCATATGAAAAGATAGATTTTGTGTACTCTGAGACTACATGGGAAATGGTATGGTCCATATGAACAAAATGGGCAGATACATCCAGCAGAGTCCTCATGGACCGACTTTCTACTCAGTGATTGTAGTCAGTAAACAGGTTAAAAATACAGAAAGAGCATTACATGCTAAAACACATTTCTTGATGCAGGATTTCAGGGGGAACTGACCAGGGAGGCACGGATACTGGATGTGGTCCTGGCAGACAGTGACCAGATTGGGGGCCTGGAGGTAAGGGATCCATTGGCGGGGAGCGACCATGCCATGGTCTGGTTCTGCCTGGACCTATGAGGGGTAGAATGCTGCACAAAGACAGAGGTAACTGACTTTGAGGGGTGGATTTCAAGGAAATGGGAAGGATCCTTAAGGAGCATTTGGATGGGATTGGGTCAGACATGGATGCTGACAGTAGGTGGGAAATCATCAGAGGGGGTTACAGGATGCTACCAGCACCTGTGCAATAGTAAGACGAAAATGCGGTAGGGCCCGAACACCCTGCTGGTGGACCAGGAAGGTTCAGGAGGTGGTGAGGGGAAAGAAGGTGGCCTATAGGCATTTCTAGTGCTCAAGGAGTGAAAGGGATCAAGGGGAGTACGAGCTGATGGCCACAAGGGCCACTAGGGTGGTGAGAGCGGCTAAGGCAAGAAAGGAGCATAACCTGGCCAGGGAAGTTAGGCAAGGGAATGAGGGGTTCTTTAGGTACATTGGGGAAAAATGAAGGGTGAAGGGGCAGATTAGCAGGATTAAAACTGGGGAAGGATGGGTACAAGACCAGGGGAGCAGGTTGAGGTACTAAATGAGTACTTCGCCTCAGTTTTCACCAAGGAAAATGAGGGGGCTGCATCATACATGGGAGGAGACAGTGAAACTGAGGGGGTGCCCTTACTGATCGGCGGGTCTCGGGAGGGGGGACCATCACTGGTAGGAGGGGGGGAGGCAAAGCAGGGGGACAAGGTAGCGGAGGTAGAAATCATGGCAGAGAGAGTGAGGGAAGCCCTCAGGTCCCTTAAGATGGAGAAAGCACTGGGGCCGGATAAATTACATCCCAGAGTGATGAAGGAACTGGCAGATGCCCTGGCAAAACCCCTGGTGGAGCTTTTCAGCATCTCTCTGAGGACAGGGTGGGTGCCCCAGGACCGGAAGGTGGTGCATATAGTGCCTATCCACAAGGGGGGGATCAAGGGAGGTGGCAGGGAACTACAGGCCCATCAGCCTGACATTGGTGGTGGGCAAGGTGATGGAGGGCATGGTCAAGGAGAGGCTGGGGGAACCTGGAAAAGTTGGGGTGCCTGGATGATAGACAGCATGGATTAATCCCAGGAAAATTGTGTCAGACAAACCTTGTGGAGTTCTATGACTGGGTGATGAGTGCCTTAGACCTGGGTAGACTGGTGAACGTCCTCTATCTTGACTTCAGCAAGTCGTTTGAATCTGTTCCTCATGGGGGCTTGTTGAATAAGCTGGGAGAAATGGGGGTTGGGAACCAAATGATCAGATGGATAGGCAATTGGTTCCAGGACCAGACCCAGAGGGTCGTGGTTGGTGGGTTAGTCTCATCCCCAAGGAGGGTCATTAGTGGGGACCCTCAGGGATCAGTCCTTGGGCCTTTCCTGTTCAGCACCTATGTCTCAGACATAAGGAAGGGTATCAGGAGTGAGATGAGTCTCTTTGCGGATGACTCAAAACTGGGGGCTGTGGAGGATGGAGAGGAGGGGAGGGGAAGGTGGCCCTACAGGGGGACCTGGATGCTCTGGAAAGGTGGTCTAGAATGTGGAAGCTGAGGTTCAATGCAGGGAAATGCAAGGTACTGCACCTGGGAGCTAAAAACCCGGGCCAAGTGTACATCCTGGGGGGGGAATGCTACAAGTCTTGATGGCTGAGAGGGACCGGGGGGTGGTGGTGGATGTCAAGATGAACAACTCAGAGACTTGTAGGAGGGCAGCAGCCAAGGCCAACAGGATGTCGGGATGCATTGCTAGAGGGATCACCTCTAGAAGGAGGGAAATGATACTCCCTCTGTAAAACTGCTTGGTGAGGCTGCACCTAGAGTACTGCGTGCAGTTTTGGAAGCCACACTTAAAGAGGGACATTGAACTCATGGAGGGGGTCCAGAAGAGGGCAACCAAAATGATCTGGGGCTTGGGGGGGACAGGACCTATGGGGAGAGGCTCGAACAGCTAAATATGTACACATTGGAAGAGAGAAGGGACCGGGGGGACTTGATTGAGGTCTTCAGGTACATGAAGGGAGTAAATAGGGAGGAGCAGTCAGGGTGCTCCAAGGAAGGAGGGGGCAACTAGAGGGCATAGGTGGAAGCTAGAGGGGGGGTAGATTCAGGGGAGAAAGGAGGAGGTGCTACTTCACTGAGAGGGTGGTGGAGCCATGGAATGCACTGCCCAGGGAGCTGGTGGAGGGGTTCAAGAGGGGGTGGGACAGGTACAGGGGAAGGGTTCTGGAAACAAAGTCCAGTGCACCGAGAATATCCAGGACTGGGAAGGGAGAAGCCAGAGAGGGCAAAGGGGGCAGCAAGGTCAGCTCCCAGGGTGGGGGCTGACCAAGCTAACAGACATGAAAGACTGTTAGGCCTATTCTGCTGGCATTTTAGTATGTTAGTATACGCCAATAATGCAAAGCATCATGGAAAACATATGCAAATCCCCATGATGGTACAGAAGGTGGCAGTACATGAAAAAGTAATGGCTGGTATATGTTCAGCCTTGGGATTATTTACACTTTTTTTTTTTTTTAGACAAACAGGGTTTTTGTCCGTGAGGTGATGTAAGTTATATTTAAGCAATGTGTTGATGTCAGGAAGTCAGGTATGATGATGGACTGTTAGCAGAGAAAATGTGATAGTAACTTTCAGAGGGGGTTACTTTTGATAAGGGTAAAGTAGTTATGCTTGTGATAATGGGAATATTAGGAAAGTATGAGGTCTATGCAGAAGTGGAGTACAAATATGCACAGTTTCGTAATTATGTGCTCAGAGTTCAGGCAAATGTGATATGCAGGTTTGTTTTAGAAATAGGTAAAAATAGCAATACATGCAATTGATAGAACGACAGATAATTACATTGACATATAGATATATATATATATAGAGAGAGAGAGACACAGACAGACAGACAGGCAGAACAGGAATGGCAGTGAAGTATTGAAGTGATGCCAACCCCACCTCAACCATTCAGAGCTGGACAGGCATTGGGGTGTGCCTTTGGGTCATTGCCCATAACGCTTATGCCATTTCACCTCACCCTACCCTGCAGAGACAGACAAGTGTCAAGATGTGCCTTGGGGTGTTCAAGCTTTATACTCACCCCATTCCATAAGGAAATATGCTAAAATGGGTACAGTACTATATTAAGAAAATGGAGTGAACTTTGGGGCTGAAGAGTCAAAGGCACACCTCGATACCTGTCACTGGCTGCAGGGTGGGGATCAGTGTGGAATGGTGTGAGCATTACTGTTGACAATCCCAAGCCACATCCCTGATGCCTGTCAGTCCCTACAGGGCAGGGTGTTATGGTCAGAAACCCTAATGCCCTGGGCATTGTTATGTGACTTCTTAACCTAGCAACAGCATTTAATGCATTACATTATAAGGACATGTAAATGTTTTTAATACATGTACAGTTACATAAACTTATTTTTTTTAATAGAATAATTTAAATTTAGTAACAGTGGTAGTACAAAGCAATTACCCAGACAACTTGAAAACTATAACTACTTTATATTGTACAGTGACATCCCATGAGGACCTCCTTGAAATTGAGATGCAAATGTCACACATTTATCAGTTTTCTAACAGGAATATTTTACTATCCTAAATACATTTCTTGCTTCAGAAACTGCTCAGCACATCTATTGCATGATCTACTTATTGACATTTTACACCTGCTATGCAATGTACTGCTGTTTACTACACCAACATCATGAACCATAAAACAGATGACTACCATAACTAGGGAGGCAGTATAGCACAGTGATTTAAGGCTCTGAGCTGCAAATCTGGAGATATGGGTTTGAATCCCACGGCCCCCACTTGCATACTGGGTGACCCTGAGCAAGTCACTTAACTTCCATGTGCTCCCAGGTTGCCCCTGTAAACAAGATTTTGGCTTAGTGTGTCACTCCTGGTTAAACAATTGAAAGAAAAAAAACACAATATATTATTTTTCTTGCTTTATTTTGCTACTACAAGCTTTGACTAATAAATCCATCCTTAAATGTACTTTTTATAGCTTATGCGTCTGTAACCTAGGCAGAACTACACTTAAAATCTTACACATAAATAAATAAATAAATAATCAGAATAACATTTATTTCAATAGTATCTCCTTCCTTTTCAGGTGCCCATGACACTATGTATATACATTTATATATTTTAACTTCAAAGCACTACACCTATTTAAATGCACAAACCACAAGACTTTATTCTCTTCACACATTACTGCTAAACTTCAGGTCCCAAAGAGATAAAAATGTATAGCTTCTCCTAGCTATTTGGGTGGGTGCTTCAGCTGTGTATGTGGGGGTATAAAAAGCTTTTAAGAAACAGACACTCTAGTATCCAACATGGGATAGTCTTCTTTGGGTGACATATTTTACTCCTTTGTGGGCTTAAACCTTAATTGTCATTCTTGAGTTGCAAGTGCTTGCTTTGCTCAAGTGCTGTAATTTCAGGATGCAGTTTCACAAGTGCTGTATAAGGATGCAGTTTCAGGCACTCCTTAATTACTTTTTATTTCCTTCTGAACCTTAAGCTCTGATGCTCTAGGCAGCTCTGATAGTCAGTTGTTCCAACATGATAGATCCACCTCATACTTCTCCCACATGAACCAAAAAAAAGGTGGGGTGGATCTTTAGGAGCTTCTCAGGTGGAGGTGGGGGTTGATCTTACCCCCCCCAAAAAAACCTAATGCTGCCTCCCACTACTCAGGTTCCAGTTCTTGTACCTTCCATTTAAGAAAGAAAATAGTGCCCTACAACCATTGGCTAACATGAAAGTGTATTTATTTGAGAGCAGAAACCATTTCTTGGAGGAGGGTAAGGCAGAGGAGACTATTTACACCTTCAGCCAGTTCCACGGACAAAAAACATGACATTAGCCCTTTTGTACATGCAAAACGTCTGCAGGCTCCACCCACTGCAGCCACAATAATAGTTCCTTTCCCTAACCCCACCCTACAAAGAAAAGAAAAGTATTGGTTTTGCAGCACCTATCATGCATACAGTATTCCAAAGTGCTTTACAAATTAAAGGGACACTGTCAGCTTTTGAGCATTTGTTTTATGACCCCTGTACAATTGGCGCCCCTAAACTGCACTCTGAAAACAATTACTGACGTGACATTCCAATTGTACCTTTAACATGTGTAGACATTAATTTTTACAAAATAAGCATTTTGATCATACCAACCATTTTTTTTCCGTGCCCCACTTCCCTCACATCCCCACCGCTGAATCCTGCTGAACTCGTGCATGAATGAGTTTGGCAATTTTTGAGGCTATTAAACAAAATAGCTGGCAGTATAAAGAAAAGTGTGTAGAGTTTGGCAATACTAGTATTTTGACAAACTGATTGGTATTCCATAAATAAATCTCTACTAGAAAGTAAAAATGGGACTCAGTGCATGTGCACCACTGGCACTAGTGTGCATGCACTGAGTCTTGAAGGTGTGCATGCGCTGAATCTGTTTTTACTTTCTAGTAGTGATTTCTCTATGAAATACCAATCAGTTTGGCAAAATACTAGTGCTGCCAAACTCTGTGCACTTTTCTTTGTACTGCCAGATATTTTCTTTAATAGCCCAAAAATTGCCAAACTTGTTCATGCACGAGTTCAGTAGGAGTCAGCAGCGGGGATATGTGGGAAGCGGGGCATGGAAAAGAAAAGGACGGTCTGACCAAAATGCGTTTTTGAAAAAAATTAATGTCTACACACATTAAAGGTACAAGTGGAATGTCGTGTCAACAACTGCTTTCAGAGTGCAGTTTACAGGCGCCAACAGTACAGGGGTTATAAAAACAATGCTCAAAAGCTGTGTCCATTTAATGAGTAGGATACTGGCAGTTCAGAGACTGTTCAACAGAATTCAAAATAAATTACATAGACATATAGAAACAGACAGGCATGAACAGAATTCCATGGTTGGATTGCATGTGTTTGGTACCTGTGTCACCAGAATATGTTAACAAAACTCAGAAATAGGGTGATTTCACACATGCAGTGTAAAATACAATAACACGACAGGTAGTGTAGGTTGAAAAACAGTTAACATTAGCTCAGACATGGGGTGAGTCTGCACATGCAATCTAATATGACAAGACCAGTACTGTAGGTGAAAAAGAATGAGAATTAGCTCTGAAATTAGATGGTTTCACACATGCAATATAAATTAACAAGACAGGTACTGCAGGTTGAAAAAGGATGAAAATTAGCTCAGAAATGGGGTGATTTCACACACACAATGTGAAATAACATGACAGATACTGTAGGTTGAAAATAATAAAGCTAATAAAGCTAGCCCAATAGTACTGCCGCTGCCTAGGCTAACAACCCAGTTCTGGGAGAGGACTCGGGTTGCCTTGGGAGGCTAGTCTGTAGTGAGAGTAGCGAGCATTCCAAGGACAGATTTCCTCCCTCTACTTGACTGCCCCCCACAGTGGAGACCAAGTGGCAGCACAGTGGGAGCATCAAGATGGCGTGGGGGGAAGCTGCCAGATGCTAAGCGCACATGGATGCCACCAAACAAATGCATGCACACATGTCATTCCATGCTAGCAGCCTCAGGAAGGAAACCAGGAGCTGCAGGAAAAGCTCCAGTTCATTACTGTATCAGTACTCAAAGAGCAGAGGATGATGACAAAAATCTAGATGAAAGAAAAAAGGAAAAGGAGTGAAAATTGCATGTTTTCTGTGGTATACTGTATGTTATTTTGCCTAATTCAGAGCAAGATTATGGGGAGCAAACCTTTGGATGGGGATGTTACCCATTTGTGGATCTCTTATTTTCTGCAGTTTTAGACAAAATATACTTGCCTTGTAATGACATATAACCCATGTTTCTACAGGACAGAGAAGCAATATTGAACTTGTAACATTTTTGACCCATATATTACCTTTAAACAAATATAAAACTTGTATATGGGAGGCAGTATAGTGTAGTGGTTAAGAGCACTGAGCTGCAAACCTGGAGAATTTGGTCTGAATTCCACAGCCGCCACTTGTATACTGTGTGACCATGAGCCCAGGATGCAGATGAAAACAAGCCATAGCTTAGTGTGTCTTTCCTAGCCAAAAATTGCAAAAAACAAAAACAAAATTATAATTCCTGTCCCTTTAGTTGAGTACAGCCTCAGCCTGCTTTTCTCATACAGGATGAATGAGCATACCTTACTCTGTCAATTACAAAGTGTAGCATGAGGTCCCTTGAACAGTGTTTTGTGGTTGCTGAGATGGGTAAAATAATAGTCTTCCCCAAAATGTTTGTTACCTAGCACTTGACTGCCTTGGCCTGCTTCTCTCATACAGGATGAGAATTTGTACTAGCAATTAGTTGATCTAGTCATTCCAATTTAATTAATTAAATAAATAAATTAAATAATTAATTATGTATGTACGTATGTGTGTAAATATGTATGTATGTATGTGTCTGTCTGTCTGTCTGTCTATCTGTCTAACCATCTATCTATTGATTTAAAATGTGTTGACCAGGAAAGGTCCACCAAGCTAAAGCTGATTTCCAGTTGTGTCTCTCGGGAGAGGGAACAGAAGGCTACAAAAATAACATTCAAAAATGGGTAGCTAAACAAGAAAAATGTGATTTGTCAAAAGCCATCACTTGACCACACATTCATTCTCAATTAATGCACAGTTGGGTGGCTGGACTATAAATTCTGATTGTCTGCAAGTGAGCAGAAATATTGAAATCACTGTACAGTGCAGTGGAGGGAAATTAACATTTGGCAGCCATCCATTTTCCTTGCTTAGTGAGAGTGATATGATCAAAGTCTGAAAGACACAGTGAGCGACATTTACCTAGTGAGTTTCAGGCTGTTTGGCATTATTTCAATAGAAGAATTGGTGGAGATGAAGTTTGATGGTCCAGAGTCAGAAGCCAAAAATATTAAAAGTACGAGCAATCTTGAGACAGGGACCTGACCGGACACTGCCAGCTATCATGTACTACTGACAGCCAGTGAGCTCGATATGCTGAAGAGAAAGAAAAATGGGCCCAAAATACACAAAACAACAAACTGGGCTCTGCAAATGACTGACTTACCTCTCAGTGTCATGCTGTTTATCTTAAAACTGTGCTAGCCTCTGAGTTAGCTCCAATACTTCGTGAGATCTGTGGGTCAGTGACAGTGAGCAGCAAAAAGCAATGCACAGTGAGTTCATTCATTGGGTAAAGAGTAGGACTGAACCAACACTTACACAGTGTTGAGATGCACCAAAAAGTTAATATAACAGAGCTTGAGTTTCCTTCAGTCAACAACGTTTTTGTGACAATACTGAAGGAGTTCAGAAGGTCCGGAAATAATATTGTCAGCCACCACCCGTGAATCACCGATTCAGATATACAGATATAGGAGCAATCTGAGCCTCTCCCAACTTCATTACAGGCACTGCACAGGGGTTGGTCCAGCAGCTGTAGTTTGAACTTCAATTTGGCTTAGCCTGTCTCAGCCGAGAAGGAGTGAGAGACCTCAAACAGAGCTCGTCCAGTACTGGAAAATAATTTATAAGCCTGTCTTTAAAGAAAAAAAAAACAATGTCAGCTTCACTAAACAAGGCAGAGATACACTCAGAGGGTTTTTATTTACATGGCCTCATACCCACACTGCCCAGTTAAAATGTTTAAAAAGTGTCTTATAATGTCCCAAATATGCTCCTGCTTTTTACCTGCATCCCAAGAAATTGCCCCATATTGTGCTTGACTAACAGGAGTTGTGGCATGGGAAACTGCCTATAGGAGTCAACTACTTAAGGGAAATTATGATGAAAATCTCAGCTGATGCTGGACTGAACATCGGACTGAAAACCATTGAGCAGAGTTTGTTCACAATGATATCCTGTTAAGGCAAAATGTCTGATGATAAGCAAACATAAGCGAAAATATTACAGATATAAATTGTGCTAATAGATACAGTATACAACTTACAAAACATTGCATACAGGACTTACATATAGAATAAATAATGGATAAGTGTGGTATGTAAGGATGTACTGTATACCCATCAAGGGGGTTAATTATGACTATAAGGCCACATGCCCAAAGGACGAGTGGCTTATTGCCTTAATGATCCCCCAAGAAGGGTATACTTCCCAGTGTATCACACTTACCTATTCTTTATTCAATATAATGCATTAGGATGGTCATTGTTTAAAATTGCAATTGCAATGGTTTCTGGGTTTTCTATAGCATAGTGCATTATCTGGTGTGCTCAGAGTTGTGGCCCATTAGTGTTTCTGTAGCGTAGTGGACTCCTATATAAGGGGCAGTGGTTGCGTGGTTCCATCCTTTAGTTGTTGTGTAGTTTGTGATTGGGTGTGAGGCATGTAGTCGGGTGTAAGGCATACAGTCAGGATCCGGGCATACAGTCAAGCATGCTGTGGGGAGTCATCCATGTGTTCAGGAACTTGGTGTGTAGCTTGTTTGGTAAGAGTGTGGGGAATTTTAAATGTTACTGTGAGGTTTTACATTAGTATTTTGATTTGGTTCCAGTATTTTTTTTTTTGGGGGGGGGGGGTTGAATCTGTACTTGATTTGCTTGATATGCCAAAATGGTGAGATATTTGGTTAATGAAATTGGTAATTAGTTGCATTTACTGTGGTCCTATAGAGTTTCATGTAATGTAGATATATACTTTTAATTAGTGTAGATACAGTATATATTGTTAATTGTTTTATTAGTATAGGTATATACTTTTGTTTTATTGGTGTAGGTATATAGTTTTAATTGATAGATTAATCACAGGTATACAGGGAAATAAATGATGACCTTTTCCATGGGGAAAAGGTCCCATCCATGTATTATATAGGCATAACCACATTTCTAGTGCAAGATAAGGCTCATCTTGTATTCTGTTGAATGGCAAGCATACCTTTGCATATGCATGGCTCCTTCTTCCATCTCATTGCCAGAAACCAGCACTATTAAAACAAATAATAGAAAACAGCCCATTGTTCACTGAAACCACTGTAACAATAATTATGTGTATAGTATCACATTACAAGCTTTACTGTTTTTTTTTTTTTTTTGTAAAAAGGGATTCTACCTGTATTGGTCCTTGGAAAACAGGAGAAGGTTTGATACCTTTTATTGGACCAACAAGTGTCTTGTACAAAGATAGAATTCTACACAAGCTTTACTGTTCAGAACAAATGGTTTGATAACTTTTATTGGACCAACAAGGATGTTAGAAAAAGAACAAATAGCTTTAGCTTTCTGACCAACAAATCACTCTTCGGAAGCTTAATGACGGTTATTTAGAAAAATCCCATATTATTAACACCCCATCCATCCAAACGCTGTATGGTTTGGTGTTACCCTGCATGGATCTTAGGTTATGCATCTGTAAGGCAACTCAAGGGGATGATTTGGCCCCCTGACCCCTGTACCCAAACCTACACGAGACTCAGAAAGACTCGTGCTTTCAAACTTCTCCTTGCTGACCTGAGGAAAAATTGTGCTCCTCCTACTTCTCTGCTCAGGCGACATCGAACTTAACCCTGGCCCCACGAAAGTGCTTTCATCCCCATCTGAACTTACAACTCTAAAAGGAATCAGCTTCCTGCATGCTAACGTTTGTAGTCTTTTAAAGAAGTTGGATTCTGTCCAGGCATGGATTATTCACACTGCACCAGACATACTCATGCTCTCAGAATCCTTGCTATGGGCGTCCACACCAGACAGAGAGGTCAATATCCCTAACTACCTCCTCTTCAGAGCTGACAGGCAGACCAGGGGTAGTGGAGTAGCCATTTATGTTAAAAGCAAATTCACAGTATCTATATTGGATGCCACCTCTGTTGCTGGTGGATTTGAATGCTTGTCTCTTAAAGTTGAACCTTCCCCATCAGTGGCGTTCTGCATCATAGGCTGCTAGAGACCCCCCGCAGCAGGACTGCAACTTCTGTCACATCTGTCATCCCACCTAGATGCTACCCCACTGGAAACAATTATACTAGGTGACCTTAATTACGATTGGCTGTCTAAAGTCTCGTTACATTTGAAACAATTCTGTGACTCCCATGGGTTCACTCAACTTATAACTGAGCCAACTTGCATCAACAAGAAAACTCCAGTGAGAAGCACCCTCCTGGATGTCCTCCTAGTTAACAAACCTCACTTTTTTTCCCATGCTGGTATCCTCTCAGCGGATGTTAGTGAGCACTGCTTTATTGCTGGCATAAGAACGGTTACCAAGCCTCTATCTACATCACAATTTTCCACTAAAAGATCCAGACAGAACTTTGATCCTCTTGCATATTTCAACGGTCTAAAAAACTCTTTGCTCTGGCAGAGCTTCTACCTGGCTAAATCAGTGAGTGATGCCCATGACGTTCTGCATGAAATCATAACCAGCGCCCTAAACAACCATGCTCCCTTGGTTAAAACACGGATAAAAACCAGAACCTGTCATTGGTTTACAGTGGATCTGAAGACTGCCTTACTCAGAAGAGATTATCTATGGAAAAAAGCCCGGAAATCACATGCCGACGCAGACTGGTGTCTCTTTAGGGCAGCTAGAAATGCCTGCACTAAGTTGATCAGAGAGGCCAAGGCCAATTTTTATCAAAATGAGCTGCTCTCTGCATCAAACTGCCCTACCAAATTCTGGTCCACCATAAAAGAACTGTCTGGCCACTCTCCAGGAAGTGTGCTTCCTTCTAAAATTACCATTGATAACGTTATCATCGACGATAAAACTGAGATACTGCAAGCTTTCAATAATCATTTTGCCACTGTAGGTCTGACGTTCGATAATGCACTGGTAAGTAGTCTCCTTCCACAGATCAATGCTCAGCCTCCAAAACCAAGTAACAATAACGCAATCTTCTCCTTTTCACCTACCACCATAAAAGAAGTTGAAGACCTCCTACTACAACTAGATAAAAAAAGTGCCGGAGCTGACTCTTTCAACCCATATTTTTTGAATATAGCATACCACGTTCTTGCTACACCTATATCACATCTATTCAACCTGTCCCTAGCCCAAGGCTCTATCTCCAAGGAATGGAAAACTGCTCATGTTGTCCCCTGTTTAAAGCAGGGATCCCTGTGACCTAAACAACTATAGGCCAATCTCCCTACTACCCATACTTTCGAAGCTTCTGGAAAAAATTGTGTATTTACAGTTGAGATCTTTCTTAGACAACTCTACATTGCTTAATCCTATGCAGTCTGTCTTTAGAGCGAAGCATAGTACAATCATGGCACTGGCTAAAGTCACTAATGACTGGCAATGGGGTCTAGACAATAAAAAATGTGCTTGTGCCGTATTTTTGGACCTCAGCAAGGCATTTGACGCCATCGACCACCGCCTGCTTCTCTCCACCTTAAAAACTATAGGCATTGTCTCAACCTCACTGGGATGGTTCCAAGACTACCTCTCTAGCAGGCAGCAACAAATTAAGGCTGAAGTAGAGCTCTCTCCACTCAAACCGATAAAAAGAGGAGTCCCTCAGGGCTCCATACTGGGCCCTTTATTGTTCGCCATCTATATTAACAGCCTGGACATAGGCATCACGGAAGCCGGTATCCACTTGTTTGCCGATGATACGGTGCTCTATTTAAGCCGAGATTCTGTTGAAGCTGCCTGTGCTGACCTACAAACCAGCTTTAATATTCTGCAGCACCAGCTCCTCAGCTAAAAGCTACTACTAAATGCAAAAAAAACAAGGCCATGCTCTTCTTACCATCAGGCCCAGGGGCCTACTCTGCTGCTGCTGGTTCATTACCTTCCATCTCCACCTTATTAGGTAAAAAACTTGAATTTGTGCCTAAATTCAAATATTTGGGTGTCTGGCTAGACAATAAACTCTCTTTTGTGGAACACACAGAAGAATTGCTGAAAAAACTGAGGCAGAGACTTGGTCTTTTTTTCAGAATTAAACACCTCCTGACCGCAGACGCAAAAAAACAGCTTGTCCAATCTGCATTCCTCTCATTAATTGACTACACTGACTTTATTTATGGCCATTGTCCTGTCTCACACCTTGTAAAACTGGACGTACTGTATCGCAGAGCACTGAGATTTATAACTGGCCTTCCATCCTCCACACATCACTGCTCTCTATACGCAGCCATAGGGTGGCCTTCCCTTCAATACAGGCGGTGTAGAAACACAGCCTTTTGGACGCTCCAAGCCCTTACTAACAAACTCCCACAATACATTGTTGACTGTCTCCCCCTGAGTCTGATCAGTAACTATGCCTTAAGAAGTCACTCGCTGGTTTCCCTGAAGGTCCCAAGGACTAACACTCATTTTGGAAGGGCCGCCATAAGCTATGCTTTGCCTACACTCTGGAATAAGATACAAAGATCGTTGAGACTTAGCTCCCCTGTCGGTATTGCCTTGTTTAAGACCATCTATGACAAAACATTTGCTGAAATCTGTAATTGCTACCATCGTCCCTGGCAGCCTGATTGCTGATTTTCTCCTCATCCATACTAGTCCCAGTCGGTGACCCTAGTCCCCTCCCTGCCACTATTACCCACCCACCCTTCACTTGCCCCACTTGTCCTTAACATTCTCTGCACCCTTTAACTTTTTTCACCACCCGCCCCCTGCCACATAAGCCTGAGACCCAGACACTGTCATGCACACCCCATAGCTCAGGGACTTCCATTCAGGCCTATAACTTGTTGCCAATGGCCAAGAATATAAACAATTTTCTTTTTCTCCTATGGTTTGTATATGACAACCATACACATCATGTCTCTCTGGGTGCTGTATATATCATGTTACTGTTGTGTTATGTATATATTACTTGTACATGTGTCTTTGGAATGTATATACTCTGCTCCTGTCATTGTTGTAAACATCTTGTTCCTTTTTGTATTACATATATTTTATCTGTGACTGTACAATTGTCCCTGCCAACAGCAGGTCCACCTTGTAAGTGAGCTTGCTCAATGGTGATTGCCTGGATAAATAAAGATGTGATTGATTGATTGATTGATTAACATTTAGAACATGCAGGAAAAAAAAATAATTCTCTTTGGTTTAAAACAGGCCTTCAGAACATAATTAAAGTGACATCAGAGAGTTTGAATACCTTAAGTGTGCTTTCAGCAGAACCAAACTTAAAGGTCAATGGTTGTCCAGAAATAATAGCAGGCAGAGAGTTCAACCCACATATATTACACTGGGTATCAGTCTAATGAATAACAAAACACTTAGCTTCTCTGCTCACTAAATTATATATCAAGTGAAAAAAAAACTCCCAAAGACACATACTTCAAGAGTGAGGCAAGAGTACACCAGTAGAAGCCAGCTTTGACTCTGCTCAGAACTCTGTTAGTTTGTGAATACGGCCTATGACAATAAAATGACCCTGGATAAAACAATTGCATGCCAAAATGTAACATATTAGCAAGTAAAAAATTAAAAAGAAGCCCCCAAAATTACAACAACAGAAATTATCTTTACATGGCATATAGAAGGATGAAAGTGATGTTTACCCAAAGTGAGTAAGTGTATCACACTGATGAAAGTACGAAGGGTTGGAGATATATTCCCAACATACTCTCAACCAGTTATTATGTTCCAGAAACCTTAAATCCTTCAGTGTTGTAACAAGATTTTATATATGATAATATCAATTGTCAGTGTAAGTGCCAGATACAAAGAAGTACTAGTCAAGGACCCCCAAGAAATTGAGATTATGCAGTCTGATATGTACAGATTTTAATAAACTGTCCATGTATAATCAAAATAATACATGTATAGAAGCAGTCCAAGGAATCTAAACAAAACTTCCTAGGAATAAATCCGCCCCAGGGGAAAGTAACTACTTAAAATGAAACATATGTACATGAATCCTAATACACCATCAATTGCACCAATCACTACAATAGTTACCCAAAAAGGAATTACACCTGCCATGAACCCCCAAGTAAATGAGACAATGTATCCTAATAAGTACATAATGTAAAAACATAACAGTATATGCTCAAACTACAGAACTAGCAGAAGGAAGTAAATATCCACTATAATATGAGCTCAGAGTCCAAGCCACTATGACACTATAATGTCATGTACCGGAACATAAGTTTCCCTCAATATCACCACAATATTCACATCCACTATACCCGCATAACCACCCACCCACCTTCAATGGCCATAATAAAAATTCAGTGTGCCACACTTCTCCCCTCAACACACACATAAACATATACACAAACCCACACACATACACACACACACAGGCACACATTCACACAATACTAATGTGAGAGGCTAACATGTAGATAACCAGTTAAGAAGGACTGTATAAGAATAAGAGTCAAAGTCCGAGGCTTGCTGAAAACCTAAAATATGTATGTCCATCCTTTGAAGTAAAGGTCCATGTAAGTTTACGTGTAATGTGTCATATATCCAACATCAATGTTCAAGCCATCTTCCACCATATTAAGAATTAACATAAGTCTATAGTAATAGTAAACGGAGTCCACTGTAATAGTAAACAGAGTCCACTGTAATAGTAAACGGAGTCCACTCTGAAGAAAGGGGTATAACTAGTGAGGTACCGCAGGGTTCAGTACTGGGTCCAGTCCTTTTTAATGTCTTTATAAGTGACATTGTAAAGGGACTGGAAGGAAAAGTATGCCCCTTTGCAGATGACACAAAGACCTGCAACAGGGTTGATACATGGGGGGGGAGGGGTTGCAAAGGATGAGAAGGTACTTGGCAAGGTTGGAGGAATGGTCACAAGTATGGCAGCTTGTATTCAATGCATAGAAGTGCAAAATAATGCACCTAGGAAACAAAAACCCAAGGGAGACTACACAATGGGGGAGGTAGTAACAACAACAAAAATGGAAAGGGACTGGGGAGTAATCATATAAGATGACCTTAAAGTTAGCAAGCAATATGAGAAGGCAGCAGGAAGGGCTTTGGGGAATACTGGGATGTATAGGAAGAGGCATCACCAGCAGAAATCAGGAAGTTGTTATCCCTCGGTACAGACAGCTGGTGAGACCCCATCTGGAGTACTGCATCCAGTTCTGGAGACCCCATCTCCACAAAGACATAAACAGGATGGAGGCAGTCCAGAGGAGGGCAACTAAAATGGTGCAGGGTCTGCAAGAGAAGCCATACGAGGAGAGACTAAAGGAGCTTAATATGTATACCCTTGAGGAATGGAGAAAGGAGGGGGACATGATAGAAACTTTTAAGTACATTAGTGGAGTCAACAAAGTCCAAGAGGGTAGCATCTTTCAGAAAAAGACATGTGCAAGAACAAGGGGACACAATTTGAAGATGGAGGGGGGATGGCTCAGGGGCAAAGTGAGGAAGTATTTTTTTCACAGAGAGGGCGATGGATGCATGGAACTTTCCTTCCTGATGAGGTTGTGGGGTCTAAAACTGTGGGAGAATTCAAGAGTGCATGGGACAGACATACTGTAAGGCAATTCTTGTGGGGGGGGGTAGAAAGAAATAGGCTGTTGGTTAACTAGGATCTGCAGCTTATCCAGTAGGTAGGGAAATGGGCAGACTGGGTGGGCCAAGTGGTCCTTATCTGCCATCAAAGTGTATGTTTCTCTGTTTCTATGTCTGATCTCACAAGCTCATCTCTGTTGTGTACTGTTGAAATGTCCTTTCAAGACCATCACATACAGGTTCTAGTGGCCATAATAAGAAACTGGACAATTATATCCATTGCTTTCGCCAGAGAGTGACTGGTGAAATTCTTAAAAGGCAGAAACTAACCCTCTACAACCTCTCTCCAGTGGAACACAGGGCTATACAAACACTGAAATCAAACCACAATATTGTCATAAAAACAGCTGACAAAGGCTCTGCAGTAGTGATACTGAACCAAGAAGATTACGTCAAGGAAGCCTATAGACAGCTAAGTGACCATACCTTCTACAGAGAACTGGAAAGTGATCCCACAACAGAATATAAAAGAGAACTACAGGGATTGGTTAAATCATTTCCAGACTGTATCCAAGACAGAATAACTGCCTCATCCCTGATGAACCCAAGCCTGGGACATTCTACATGCTACCTAAAATTCATAAACCTGGGAACCCAGGAAGACGCATAGTATCTGGTAATGGAACCCTGACAGAGGGGATCTCAGGTTTTCTAGAAGCTATTTTAAAACTGTTGGTTATAGAAAGGGATAGTTACATTCAGGACACTACTCACTTCCTGTGTAAACTTTCTGGTTTTAAGGACTTACCACCTGATACCCTTTTAGTCACGATGGATGTAACATTCCTCTACACTAATATACCGCATACAGATGGAATTTCAGCCTGTCTTAAATACATGTATGAGAAAGGATTGGACCACAGCATTGACCCTGACATCGTGGGGTAACTTACTAAATTCATTCTGACACATAACAACTTCAGCTTTAATGGGAAACATTATGTTCAAACTATGGGAACAGCAATGGGTACCAGGATGGCTCCACAGTATGCTAATCTCTTTATGGCCAGTTTGGAGGAGGACTTTTTTAAGCACTGTACACACAAACCACTTGCTTACTTCTGTTACATTGATGATTTATTTATAATTTGGACAGAGGGCACTGACACACTTAAGGAGTTTCATTAGGAATTTAATAATCTTCACCCAGCCATTAAGCTTTCCCTGGAATATTCTGCCACCAGTATAAATTTTGTGGATACCACTGTCACCATCAAGGATGGAACCTTACATACATGTATATTCAGGAAACCAACAGACAGACAGAAATACTTACACAGGAAAACTAATCACCCAAGTCACACAAAAAAATCTGTCTTGTACAGTCAAGCACTTCGGTATCACCGTCTCTGTTCAAATGAGGAAGACAGAGACAGACATTTAGCTATGTTGAAAAACACCTTTATTGAACAGGGATACTCTTCCAGATAAATTGACAGAGCAGTGGAACATGCTACACAAGTAACAAGAGAATACCTACTGCAATATAATGAAAGGACTACTACTAACAGAGTACCCTTAGTAGTCACATATCATCTTGACCTTGAACTTCTACGTAAGATTATTAAGGACCTACACCCAATAATCAGTGAGGATAAAACCCTTAGTTGTATTTTTCAAGAACTGCCACTACTATCTTTTAAACAATTACCCAATTTAGCCAACCAGATTATTAAGAGTAAACTTGAACCTCAACAGAGTGCCATGACATCATATGGCACACAACCCTGTAATAAACGCAGATGTAAAACTTGTGAGCACATGTCATAGAAACATAGAAACATAGAAGTTGATGGCAGATAAGGACCGCAAGGCCCATCCAGTTTGCCCATTTCTTTTTCTACCTTATAAATGTGCCATCGGCCTTTGCTCTGTCAGTGGCCTATCTATTCATACTCATTTGTATTGCTCCCTTATGCCTATCCCATGCCTGTTTGAAGTCCTGCACTGTATTCATAGACACCACTTCTTGAGGTAGGCCATTCCATGCATCCACCACCCTTTCTGTGAAAAAGAATTTCCTCACATTCCCCCTTAATCTGCCCTCTAATCTCATGCTGTGTCCTCTTGCCCTGCTATTTTTCTTATATTTAAACATGTTAGACTCTTTCACCTTGTTAATGCCCTTAAGGTGTTTGAATGCCTCGATCATATCACCTCTCCCTCCTTTGCTCAAGGGTATACATATTGAGCTCTGTTAATCTGTCCTCATATGTCTTCTGATGCAGTCCCTGCACCATTTTGGTTGCCCTTCTCTGGACTGCCTCAATTTGTTAATGTCCTTGTGAAGGTGTGGCCTCCAATACTACACGCAGTACTCCAGATGGGGCCTAACCAGTGTCTTGTAAAGAGGGATTATTACCTCCCTCTTACGACTTGTGATACCCCTGCTAATACACCCTAACAACTCCCTAGCCTTACTTACTGCTTTAGAGGTCTGCTTGGATGATTTCAGGTCATCAGTGATAATGATGCCCAAGTCTATTTCTTCCTTCGTGACTGCTAGCAACTCCCTTCCGAGCCTATAGGTGGCTTCAGGGTTTCTCTTCCCTATGTTCATGATCTTGCACTTCTTTGCATTAAATCCCAGTTGCCACTCTTCTGACCATTTTGCTAGTTTATCCAGATCTCTTCTCATTCTGCCCACCCCATCTGGATCATCTACTCCGTTGCAGATCTTGGTGTCATCTGCAAACAGGCAAGCCTTACCCTCTAGTCCATCTGCAAGGTCACTAATGAAGATGTTGAAGAGGACTGGCCCCAGAACTGATCCTCTGAGGTACCCCACTTGTGACTTGCATCTCTTCTGACTGTATACCATTTACCACCACTTGTTTGCTGCCCACAACCAGTTTGCCACCCAGTTGACCAACTTCTGACCACCCCGAGCCTACCCAGCTTATTTATCAATCTTCTATGTGGAACAGTGTCAAAGCTTTGCTGAAGTCAAGGTAGGTGACATCAACTGCTCCCCTTGGTCCACCACTTGGTTACCCAGTCAAAGAAATCTATGAGATTAGTTTGACAGGACCTTCCTTTGTAAACCCATGCTGTCTTGGATCTTGTGCCCCATGGATTCCAGGTGTTGCACTATCCTTTCCTTAAGGAGTGCCTCCATAATCTTGCCCACTACTGAGGTAAGACTGACTGGTCTGTAGTTCCCTGCCTCCTCCCTGCTACCACTCTTGTGGAGTGGGACCACATGAGCCCTTCTCCAGTCTTCTGGGACCTCTCCTGTGCTCAGAGACTCACTAAACAGTTCTGCTAATGGCTCTGCTAGTTCCACCCTTAGCTCCTTTAGTACCCTGGGATGTATGCCATCAGGTCCCATTGCCTTGTCCACCCTGAGCTTAGCAAGCTCTTGTAGGACCCTTTCTTTGTGAAGGAGTAGTGCTCACCTCCCTCCCCCTGTGTCCATGGTGCTGAGCTGTGGGCCTGCCCTACCTTCTTCAGTAAATACTGAACAAAAGTATCTATTTAGGATAGATGCTTTTACATGTCCTCCTCCTCACATGCTCCCTTTTCTCCATTAAGCTTAGCAATACCCCCTCTGGACTTTCTCCTTTCACTAATGTATCTATAGAAAGTCTTGTCACCTTCTTTTACTGTTTGTGCTAGTGTTTCCTCAGTTTGGGACTTTGCTTGCCTTACTGCCTTCCCTGCTTCCCTTAGGGCAGTTTGGTATGCCTCCCTATCTTCATCCCGCTGTGTTCCCTTATATTTCCTGAAGGCCAGCCTTTTGGCTCTGACCTTTTCTGCTACTGTATTTGAGAACCAACGTGGTTTCCTTCTTCTTTTGCACTTCCTTTTCTGTCTAACACAATGGGATGTTGCTTCAAGTATTGCATCCTTAATGCTTGCCCACTTTGCCTGTACCCCCTCACCACTTCAGACTCTGTGGTTACCTCACAAAACAGACAATTCAGGATATTGGGTAATTATACATGTACATCAAGCAATGTTGTTTATCTTATTCAATGCAGGAAATGTCCTTGCACAGGATATGTAGGGGAGACAAAACGACAACTCTGCACTAGAATAAATTAACACAGGTATGATATTAATAGGAAGATGACTGACAAACCAGTGGCACTACACTTCTCTCAAGATGACCACTCAATCTCACATATGTCTGTGATGGTCTTGAAAGGACATTTCAACAGTACACAACAGAGATGAGCTTGTGAGATCAGCCTTATGTTACTTCTTAATATGGTGGAAGATGGCTTGAACATTGATGTTGGATATATGACACATTACGCGAAAACTTACATGGACCTTTACTTCAAAGGATGGACATACATATTTTAGGTTTTCAGCAAGCCTCGGACTTTGACTCTTATTCTTATACAGTCCTTCTTAACTAGTTATCTACATGTTGGCCTCTCACATTAGTATTGTGTGAATGTGTGCGTGGGTGTGTGTGTGTGTATGTGTGTGGGTTTGTGTATATGTTTATGTGTGTGTTGAGGGGAGAAGTGTGGCACATTGAATTTTTATTATGGGCATTTAAGGTGGGTGGTTATGCGGGTATAGTGGATGTGAATATTGTGGTGATATTGAGGTAAACTTATGTTCCGGTACATGACATTATGATGTCATAGTGGCTATGACTCTGGGCTCATATTACAGTGGTTATTTACTTCCTTCTGCTAGTTCTGTAGTTTGAGTATATACTGTTATGTTTTTACATTCTGTACTTATTAGGACACATTGCCTCATTTACTTGGGGATTCATGACAGGTGTAATTCCTTTTTGGGTAACTATTGTAGTGGTCGGTGCAACTGATGGTGTATTAGGATTCATGTATATTTATTTCATTTTAAGTAGTTACTTTCCCTTGGGGAGGGGTGATTTAATTCCTAGAAATTTTTATTTAGATTCCTTGGACTGTTTCTATATATGTATTATTTCGATTATACACTGACAATTTATTGAAATCTGTACATATGAGATTTCATAGTTTATTTTTATTTATTTATTTCATAATTCAGATTTACAACCTTTGAGTCAGAGACTCATTTACAAAGGTATCTCGTCGAAGGGAGGATAGACAACAATTGGTGGTGGAGTACAACAATGGAGAACATTTTACATGTGAAATACAATAAAAGAACACACAAAGCAATTCCAGTAATACAAAGGTGTACAAAGGCTTCAATTAGTTACAATTACTCTAGTATATAAATAATAAGGTACCGCTAGGGGTTCTAAGGGAGCAATACCTGGGGGGGAAGGGGTGGGTGCTGGGGGAGAAGGCAGTCTGGAAGGATGTTGTCTGTAAATTGGGCCAGGTGGATCTCTAGATATGGGCCGGTCAGGGGAATTTACAGTTCCGAGTATCAGTGAGATGGTTTTGGAGAGTGATTTTGAAAGGGCTGATTTTGGGGATGTTTGTGATATGAGTGGGGAAGGAGTTGTACCAAGAGGGGGCTCTGTGGTGGAATGATCTTTGGGCGAGAGAGGTCCTGGCTGTCGGGACCTGGAAGGCGGCTTTGGTTACGCTTTGGGTGGTGACCGAGTGGGAGGCCAATTTTAGAGATGCAGCAACCCCCGGGGGGGAGCCCAAGTAGTGATTTTTTTTGCCAGTATACAGATGTGGTAGCGCAGTCGCTCATCAAAGGTGAGTAAGTTCAAGGAGGAGTAGAGCTGGTATGTGTGCATTTTGCTGGGGGCACCGGTCAGGAGCCTCTAAGCCTTGTTGATCGAGGTCTGGACTTTGGTGAGGGCAGTGGGGTCAGAAGCCACATAGATAGGGAGCCCATAGTCGACCAATGACAGGATGGAGGAGGTGATAGCCAGCCAGAGGGCATTCTAAGGGAGACAATCTTTGTAGCTGTAGAGGAGTCCAATCCAGGTGTTTATGGCAGTGGACAGGGAATTAAGATAACACTGGAAAGAGAGAGCTGAGTCAAAGGTGATGCCCAGATATTTGTATGCAGACAGCTGTTCAAGGGGGTGTAGGGTGCTGGGGAGGATGCGAAGGGGGGGTATTTCTGGAGTTACAGTGGCAGTGGGCAAAAAGCATAGATTTTGTCTTCTTGAGATTCAGAACTAGACGATGGTAGAGGAACAACTTTTCAGCTTGGCTGAAGGTGAGTTGCAGAGAGCTCTGGAGAGTGATGGGGTCAGGGTCAGAGGCGACGAGAACTGCATCGTCGGCATATAGGAGCATGCTGCCCAAGCAGGAGCTAGAAAGGGTGTTTAGAAAGAGACTGAACAATGTGGGGCCCAGGATGGAACTCTGGGGGATACCTGCGCGAATCAGTAGGGCAGCTGATAGGGTATCGTTTATCTTGACTCGTTGGGATCTGGCATGGAGGTAACTGGAGAACCAGGCAAAGGGGCCACATGAGAAGCCTAGTTGATAGAGGAAGTCAAGCAACAGGGGATGACACACAGTGTCAAAGGCCTTAGATGGATCAATGAACACTGCCACAGCAACCTCCCCAGAGTCAAGTGCAGAGTGTATTTGCTGTGAGAACTCTAGCAGGGCTGTGGTGGTGCTGTGTCCAGGGCAGAAGCCATGCAGTTCTGGACATAGTATGCTGTATTTGGTTAGATATTCCATGAGTTGGGTGGATACTATTTTTCCAGGGCTTTAGAGAGTGGAGGGAGGATGGAGATTGGTCTGCAGTTATTTGGTAATGTACAATCTCCATTCTTATGAATTGGGGTAATTTCAGCTGATTTCCAGGCACTCGGGAATTGACCGAGGCACAGAGACCAGTTTAACAGGTCGGTGAGAGGGGCTAGAATGACATCTAGAGTTAGACGGAGAATCCTGGAGTCGATGGGATCACAGTTGGGGTTGTGGCTGGAGAGGGCTTTTAGTAGGAGTGGTTTGGCTTCATGGGGAGATATGGTGTGGAGGAGAAATGGAAGGTGATTCAGGGTTGGGGGTTGAGGTAGGGATAGGGTCAAAAAAGTGGACAGGAAGAACTGCGCTTAGGTCAGAGAAAGCCATGTTGAGGCAGTCAGCAATATGTGGGGGGTCAGTGGTAATAGTGCCATTGACAGATATCTGAGATGGGGGGAGTGAGTTTTTCCATTGAGCTCCTTAATATTATCCCAGAACACATACGCAGAGCCCCAAGAGGTGGCCAGTGTGATTTGGTAGTATTTGGACTTGGCTTGCCTTATGGCCCAGGTACATTGGTTATGAGCGGCATTATAGGCCTGTCTGTCCATTGTTCTGCCTGACTCAACAGCGACATGCCAGAGGTTGTCTCGCTGCCTCAGTTGTTGAATAAAGAAAGGGTAAATCCAGGTGGCATGATGTCTTTTGGAGCGGGTACTGGTAAAAGGGGCAAAGAGGTCACAGGCCTTGCAGAAGGCTCTGGTGAGATAGGCTAGCGCAGTGTCTATATCAGTCACGAGTAAGATCGGGGACGAGTCAAGTTGGGCTAGGTACTGCTTCAGTTTACTGAGGCCTCCCAGGCGAAAGTGGCGGTGGGAGGTGACTTTGCACAAGGGTTTTTGCATGGGGGAGGACCAGAAACAGAGGATAGGGGAATGGTCACTGAGGGAGTTAGCTAGGACATTAACAGTCTTGATTTTGTGGTGGCGGTTGGAAAGTATTATGTCAAGAAGGGAGCTGGTGCCACTTGACTGGTTAAATCTGGTAGGAAGAGTGACCAATTGAGCTAAGTCAAGGGCAGTGAAGGAGTCCTTTATGTTTGCAGCAGTGGAGCCTAGCCAGTTGACATTGAGGTCACCTAGGACAAGCTGCTGAGCTTTGTGGGGCAGGGTAGAGAGATAGTCATTAAGGGAGTGGATTGCTGGTCTTTGGGCCCATGGGGGTATGTATGTATGTAGTGGTAAGATAGAGAGGCCCTGTCCGGCCTGGGGAGATTTTCAAGGTGATGGCTTGGGAACCATGGACCGAGCTTGGGGCAGGAGAGCATGGCTAAGGAGGAGTCACGCAAGTAGGAGTCTGACATCTGCCACCACACTTACCAACTCTATACTCTTAGAACAGGGTGAAACCAGGGAGGGAGACAGCTGAGTCAGGGGTTGATGCAGAGAGCCAGGTCTCCACTATGGCAATAATGTTGGGCCTGTGTTGTGCGATCCAGCACTGGAGTGCAGCAGTTTTCTTTGGGAGACTGAAGATGTTCATTGAGGCAATGCGGAGGCCACACCCAGCAGGGTGCGGGGGGGGTGGAAGACCCAGGACCAGGTTGGGGTGGGATGCTCCCAGAGAGCAGAAGAAGTAAGGTGATAAGTCTAAGGAGTGGGCTGAGGCAGTTGGGGTTGATACATTTGAGCTGATAAAATCTAGGGAACAGTGTGTGTGATATGCCAGATAGGACAGGAGCTCCTAGTGGCAGCTGCAGATAACCTGCTAACAGAGGAGTAGACACAGAAAATGTCAGTGTTACCAGAGATATAGCCCTCTAGTGGTGAGAGGATATAATCTGCTAATGGAAAAGTCAACAGACAAAAAAAAAAAGTATTCCTGAAATAAAGTAGAAAAACAGGCTTTTTAAAGGCTGGAAGATGAGGCTGGTTGCATCAGAAAAAAGAGAACAAAAGAAATGGGCGGGGTCAGAGAGCACAGCAGACTGTTTGGGGGTTGGGGTAGACACAGAGTGCAGGCAAGAGAACAGGATAAGGATTTACACAGTCAAGGCTCAAAATTCACTTCTAATATCAACTCAGAACTTAAAATGACTATAAGGATTAAACAAATTATTAAACCCTGGCACATAAATTCAACTAGAGAGACAGAGGGAGATACAGTATTTAGAGATGTGTTCAGCAGGAGATAATGTGGGCTACTTGGAAATCAGCTTCCACTGGTACCAAATCCAAAAGTCAGGGATAGTACCTTGCAGTATCAGCTAAGCTGTAGCTCATGGAGGATTTCTGAGTCCTTAACTAATACTTCTTTGTATCTGGCACTTACACTGACAATTGAAATTATCATGTATAAAATCTTGTTACAACACTGAAGAATTTAAGGTTTCTGGAACATAATAGCTGGTTGAGAGTATGTTGGGAATATATCTCCAGCCAGTTGTACTTTCATCAGTGTGATACACTTACTCACTTTGGGTAAACATCACTTTCATCCTTCTACATGCCATGTAAAGATAATTTCTGTTGTAATTTTTTGGGCTTATTTTTTACTTGCTAATATGTTACATTTTGGCATGCAATTGTTTTCTCCAGGGTCATTTTATTGTCATAGACTGTATTCACAAACTAACAGAGATCTGAGCAGAGTTGAAGCTGGCTTCTACTGGTGTACTCTTGCCTCACTCTTGAAGTATGTGTCTTGGGAGTTTTTTTCACTTGGCATATAATTTAGTGAGTAGAGAATCTTAGTGTTTTGTTATTCATTAGACTGATACATGGTATAATATATGTGGGTTAAACTCTGCGTGTCGTTATCTCTGGACAACCTTTAACCTTTAAGTTTGGTTCAGCTGAAAGCACACTTAAGATACTCAAGCTCTCTGATGTCACTTTAATCATGTTTTCAATGCATGTTTTAAACCAATGAGAATTATTTCTGTTTTCTTCTGCATGTTCTAAATGTTAATAATGTGGGATTTTCTAAATAACTGTCATTAAGCTTCCAAAGAAGGACTTGTTGGTCCGAAAGCTAAAGCTATTTGTTCTTTTTTGTAACATCTATGTTGGTCCAATAAAAGATATCAAACCATTTGCTTCTGGATTTGTTCTTACTAGGATGGGACCAATACGGCATTAAACAGTTTGTTTGTCAAGCTTTTCTGTTGAAATGCAGATTCAACTATATTGCTCTTTTAGCGGAGGAACACCAAAATGAAGTCCACAATTTCTTGGGTAGTTTTTGAGTTTCTGTTTCTGTTAGACCTATTCTGGAAAGTTCACAAGCAGTCTCCTGACTATACCTAGCAGCCTTAAAAAGAAACCATTAACAAAACAGAATAAAGTTAATTGGATGGACCATTGGATTTAGTAAAAGCAGAATTAAAGTGTGTTCTAAGGTTTCTGTTTGGGATTTCTAAGGCAAGTGATATGAATAAAATACCGCAATACAATTGACCTTATTGCTGAATCTCCCACAGAAGCCTGCATTCATGAAGAAATACATTTTTTCTGAAGTTCTCTGCTCTGAAAGTGTCCTGGTGGCTGCCTCTGAAACTGCAGCTTCAGGAGACTGTGCGATGTCATCCCAGGAAGCATGGCAGGAGGCGAACAGTGACATCAATACAGCAACACCACAGCTACTGTGGATTTTAACTCTTTCTGTGAGCACTCTTTTACTGTCATTTGACAGTTGGGTCCCTCAGTGGTGGTGGTATTCAGTGACGGGATTAGAATTCCCAGACCTCTACCACAACCACCACCATCAGGATGATTGTCTGCTGTAACAGATGCTACCCCAGGCCCCTCCAATCCCTGTGGCTCACAGGCCTTCCTGTGGAGGTGCATGGGGTTGGGGGAGAGGGAAAACTTCCATCTGGTGACTAAGCCATCTTTCCTATAATTTTTTGTTAAACAATCTAACTCTGCCAGACAATTATTTGATTATTGGGGACCTAAATTGTTACCTGAGAGACCTCTATATCTATCTCTCAGGGAGAGAAATTTGGAAAATTTCTTTGAAAACAAGAGCAGGAGAAAATGCCCTGTCCATGAGCTGAGGTGATGGCTGAGATGCTGAATGAATATTTGACTTCATTGTTCACCTAAGGGTCCCCAGTGGAGGAGGGGTGTAATCAAGAAGGTCCATGACATCAAGGCTAACCATGATTCAACCTGCAGACATCCTCCTCACCCTAGTAGCTGATTACCTGCAAAGATCAAGCCAGATAAATCACAAGGAATGGATACGATACACCACAGGATCATTGTGGACAAATGGAATAATGGGCAGTTCCTTTTGAAATAATATTTCATGATGCTGTTTATTTATTTTATTTATTTATTTAGTTTTTGTTGACCGGGTAAGTGCACTAGACAAATCCTGCCTATTTTCAGGTACGACCCGGGGGAGGGCGATACAGATGAATGCCAACTGACCTTGAACCAGATTAAGGGGTGGTACTTGCAGACTGGAAAGTGACCATTACGGTTCCTAACTTAAAGAATGATGCAAGGTTGAACATGAACAACAACAGGCTGGTCAGCCTAACATTAGTGCTGGGTAAGGCCCTGGAATTCATTAGCAAGTTTAGAATAATGGGCCAGTTGATTGAGGCAAAGGTTCTCTCTCCATGTCAGCATGGCTTTAAGAGGGGCAGATCATGCCAAATCCACCTGATCACATTCTTCAAGGGCTTGACTAGGCAGGTGAACAGGGGCAGGTCTATAGGCACTGGACCTGATTCTCAAAGTTTCCCAGACTGGCGCAAGGGGCTTGTGCCACACGGAATGGTGTAAGGTGCTGCTTGCACCAAAAGATGCACTGGGAGCAATTCACAAATGCAGCCTGCATCAAACGCAGGCTGTGTGCACCAGAGGGGGCTCACGCCATCCTTGTGGCACAAAATGGACTATGGCATGGTGCTAGGGGGCTTGCAGCAGATGCAAGCTGCCGTATCCTCTAATTCAGGGTTCTCTAAACCCTCCCAGAGGGCAATATTCTAAGTACCATTACATCAGCCAGGGCTGGTCTAAGGGTATTTAGAAGTGTGTCCTCTGGGAGGGTTACAGCACTTACACCACTCCCGGAGCCCTACCTGGGCAGAAGGGAACATGTGCCATGGTCCTCCCCTACATATCTCAAATCTCCTTTTATTAAAGGTATTCACATCCCTGGTGGTCTAGCAGAACCCCCTCCCTATCCCCAGTCTCCCCCTTTTGTTTAGTGCTGTACTTATTGAAACATTACCTACTCTAATACCAGCTAACAGAGCTAGTTAAAGAAAAATGTTATCAGCCCAATAACATTTGTACCAGCATTTGTCTAGCGACCTGGTGCCAGTTGTGACCCCTGGACTGAGGATAACAACAAGGAAAAGTCATTAAAAAAACAACAACAGTAAGACAATCTCACTATTATAATTCTTGTTATTAATTTGTTAATTGTTGCCTCTGTGCTATGTATACCAAACAAATACACAACAAATACATGCAAGTAAACATTCAGCATTGACAAATGCTTCTTCATAAGTGCCCCCAGTTGCAGGCTCAAACTGGGCTTCTTGTTCAGGCAGAATATCATGCTAAGGGAAAGAGTCAAATCCTTGAATTCCTGTTTGTGCTTTCTGTAAAGGGGATATTTTTTTCAAGTTCAGGTAATATTCATGGCTCAGCCAAATGCTTCTGCTTGCATTTATTTGTGTGACTTCCCTCAATCTGCACTGCTACTTCCATCTCAGGTACAGCTGCAGACAAACAAAGGCTTTCTTGCTCAAGTAGATTCTCAGAATCAGACAGGTGTTCGTGCTTACATTTACATCTTTTGTGACTCTCGTCAGCCTGCATTGTGGCCTCCAGCTCTGTCATAGGCTCCCATGAGGCCTCCTTTCTTAGGCAACAGGTACCATCACAAGCTTAGCAGATTGCTACACTTCTGCTTTCTAGGTTGGGATGCTTGCTTGGGTTGAGGATAATTCAGGTGCCTGCATTTCTAATTTCTCTTTCTATGCACAGAAACTTACTTTGGCTGGGACTTGCTACTGGGCAAATAAGTGTGGTTACATCCACTTGGGGATTTAGAATTAGTCTTGAGGCTGTACCACGCTGAACCATCCTCATCTTGCTATTGTTTCATTAGAGGGGGTACTGCTCAGGCAGCAGTAGTCACTTACAGTCTCTGGATCACAAAAATCATCAATGTCTGGGTCAGAGCTAATGACGTCTTTTAAGATCTCCTCTATTGTGTTTCCATTCCATGATTAAAGGGGAACAACACTACGAACTTAGTGTGCAAAAACATTTGTTTTACTTGCCATTTACTGCACTACAATATATTGTATCTGACCGACCCTGCTGAAATCCAAACAGAAATTTTCTGTCACCAGAAATGCCAGAATCCCCTGCAGCTTGCATTAGAGCAAGGTGGCAACAGCAGGGGATTCATTAGTCTGTAGTACATCTGGGAATTTTGTAAGCTCTGATCTTTTGTTTGCTGGTCCCGTTATCCTCCTGAGACTAAGTATGGTCACAGTGGGCTGCACTTTGCCTGGGAGAACAACAGAATTGGTAAACATATGATCTGAGATTATAAAAGTTCAAACATGAACCGCATACCTTTGAATCTCCCACTGCTGCAGCTCTGCTCTGATGTCAGCTGAAGGGGCTTCTCGGACTTGTGGGTACAACAGATGTCAGCTTGGGAGTCAGCAGAATCAGCCAGAGCAACACACTATACTGTAGTAAACCTTAAGTAAAAAAGAAAACATGTTTTTTCACTCAAAGTGCAAACTGGGACTAGCCCCACGCCCTCTTAGTGCTGACAGTTCCTCTTTAACAGGTAGGATATCACAGAGGGCAGAACTGTGAACAAGGAGCTCAAGGGCTGAATCTCGCTACTGCAACTTACAGTGTGGCTCTTTGCAAGCATAGCTTGTTTTAAGCACCAGCAAACCATCCGATTGCTGGGGGCCTCAGCCAGATCCAGAGTATCACTTTCATTGTTTTTAATAACTATCCAAATTAGAAGTAGAACAGTAATAAGGAGCATCACTGGACTGTGTGGAGGCTTCTGATGTGGCATCATAATGTCATGAAATTACTGGGAGAGGAATGGTCCAGTCAATCAGAGGTCAAGGAACAGACAGGGATTGGATGAGCACGGGGGCCAAGGACTAACATTTCTTTCCCCCTTAAAAACACAATTACAAGCCAGCCCGGTGGTGCTGAGGGTTGAGGCACTGGATGCCACACCTCACACCATGCCGGCAACCAGGATTCAGGAACGTGCTCAGGCTGCTAGGGGTCAGCAGGGGAAGGAGAGGATTGAGCTTCCGATAGACAGTTCTCCTCTTCCAGGAGGGAGGGGGGTCTGCACTCTGCGCTTAACTGGCCTCTGGCGGAAGTTGGGACATGGCAAGCGTAGAGCAACTATTAGGGGATGGGGAGTGGTGACACCATGATGTCAGGGTATGTACCACTCCCAAAAAGAACAAGGGAAAATTGGTGTCAGGTCTCCTAGATGACAGAGCACTGTGCAGAGACCCTGATTGCCCGTACCTGCCTGGTGACCCATCAGAAGTCTGATGAAAAGTTGAATGTCTCGGGGTGTAGCTGTCCCACCCCGTGCCCACCTGGGAGATAAAGTCAAGGCTCCGTGAGGACTTGGTAAATGACCAGGCAAGTTGTGGAGTGGGGATACTGCGATGTGTCTCCTGAAGGAGTGGAGACCGGACACAGGGTGAGGAGCATAAATAATAATTAAAAAAAACACAATTACAAATTAGATAGCTACACCCCTATTCCTGATCTATGCACCCGTAGATCTCAGCAGTCAGACAGTACTGTTGCAGTTATGGGTCAGTAGCAGCAATGGAAATGTCCAGTTCTAAAAAGAAATCAGTTGGCATCAGTCAGTCCCCACCCTGGTGGCAGTTTAAAAAAAAAAAGCAAATTAGCCTCTCTTAAAAAAAAGTGTGTGTGTGTGTGTATATATATATATATATCAAAATCACTCCATCTTCCTAATGCTGGTGGTGTAGTTGGCTTTTCATACACAGTATCCCCAACCCCTATCCTCAGCCACCGTTCCAGACAGCAACAAAAATAACCACATTCACATCTTTTTCTGGTCCTCAACAAACTAAAACACAACTGTCATTCCAGTCGGCAATAGTCTCCAGGTCTTCAGCCTGCTTAACAGTAACTCTCCTTTCAGCGCATTACTGTCTGCTTTTCCAAAGCACCGCGCAGCCAGGTGACTTACTATACTAATCGCTGGCTTCAGTTTTCACGTTGCACTTCATTATTTAAAAAAAAAAAGTCCTTCTCCCTTCCCTATTGCTTTCTGTACCAGATGGGGGTTATGAGAATGCGATGTTACTACTTGAAAGCGACTGGTACTTCCTGTCAGAGAGAGAGATAGGTGTTGCAGTTTGTAAGAGTCACTCTGGTCAGCCTGGTTCCTGATTACATTATGCATCCTTACAACAGCACCACTTGCTGCCCAGAGCAAAAAGTAAACAGACTATCTTGTTTCAATGTATAACTACACCTTGGAAATGTATTAAAAAAGCATTTTAAAACAGTTCTTTTTATTTTTTTTATTTATACAAATATTGATCCGGTTCATAATAGAAATAATACCCTTCACGGTGTAGTATATCATGGGATATTATCACTTCTCGGGTGCATGAGACACTCAGCCTGTGGCCTAATGCCTCATAATGCACCTGAGGCATGACAATATCTAATGATGTACTACACCGTTGTGTATTATTGCTTAAATATGTAACTGGATGCACTGAAAATAAAAACTTCTGCCTTTTGGACAGAGTAAAAGATGCCAGGTTGGGTTGGGTGAAGGCCCCCTGATTTATCTCGCTGGAGGCCACCAAAACTCTAAAGATGTCCCTGTTTGCAAGTCCATACTTAACCTCTCTGCAATACCTCAGTAATATATCACTTTACTATTTGAATCTTGCTGCTAAAATGCAATCAATGTGCTCTCCCTCTCTGGATTGTAACGTTCCTTGAGACAGTTTGTATGAAAAAACGCTCTTCAAAACCAGAGTTTTGGCATGGTGGTTATGACGTCCATAGGTAAGAATCTGAAGCCACAGGATTGAATCCCATTATTGTCACTTACAGTATAACTGAACAAGTCTGTGTTTAACCTCTGTTTTGTTTCCCTTGTCTGTCACCCTGCTGTATGTATTTCTCTGTGCACCTAAATGGCAGAAATGCTATGTGTACTATCTCAGTAACCTCTCTCTATTATTTTATTCAAATCTCCCGGTATGCCTAGATGGTACCAATGTTGAGCTGTGAACCTGGAGCCCAGGTATAAATTACAGACTAGTGCCACTTTCTCAAAATCCTACTCTGCCTAAAATGGCAGAAACTCTTTCTCTCCTCAGTCTCCTGGTTTGCAAAGTACCTTGGGATAGAGTAAATGAAAGGTACTATGCATAGTGAAATTTTATGTCAGTGCTCCCTAAAACAGTTTATAAAAAGTAATGGGGAACTAAAAGCATAATGCTACAAAAAAAAGTTTAAATGGGCAGAATAAAAGGCACAGACTGATAGAGAAAAAAATAACTCTTTATCTAAATAAAAGTTCTCAAAACACTCAAAACAAGCCCCAACACACTAGAAATGTCCTTTAGTCAAAGTCCTGATGTGCTGCTTTTAGTAACTTCATAACACTTTGGAATCTCAAGAGCTGCAGAGCTCTAAACTCCTTCATTTGACCTGCTATTCTGTTTCCAGAAATTCATGTAGCAGGACAGCCAAAGTGAAATCAGATAGTGCTACACAATTGCATTGACTCCTGTAGTTGTGTGATGTCTGAACCCCACAGGGATCCACAGAATCACAAGGCTAAAGCCTCCTCTCATGATCCCATGGGTGAGTGTAAGAAATGATGCTTAGGTACTGATGCTCTGGAGCCCTGGCGTCAATTCTGGTAGGACGTGCATGGTACATCCTTATGGCCATGTGGGATTAGTGCTCTATGCCATACACTGCACAGCAAAAGCACTAAAGGGGTTAAGCAGGACTGTAAAGTGCGCCAAACCTCACAAACAATCCATAAAGGCTGAAAACAGCTACAGATCTGACAGTTTTATCCTGTTCAGGAATCATCACTGTGATATAACCATCAGATTGGTGCAGCAAGTTTGGCCAGCCAAAGATTATATTTTTTGTGGGGATATGGTGGGTTTCTTGTGAGCCCAAATAAGTTAAGTATTTTATTAATTTATGGTTTATCCTCTCACACTGGTGTGGCTTCCATCCCCCGGGTCAGGTCCAGTCCCGTTCCCCCCATATGTCCACCACTTATTTAATCTCTTTTCAACCCCATGAGCTAAACCCTCATGGTGGGTCTGGCCATGATGGACTTACATCCCCACTTTCAGGGAGTTTAAGGCAGGAGAACCAAGTCGGAGAAGTTGGCTAGCAGTGGGTGGGGTGGGGGGTAGGTGACAAGTGAGCCTGGGATCATCAACTTGCTCCAGGGTTTATCCTTATTCTTGTGCCCTGCTCTTACAGGACGTTGGCACACATGGATCTTGATGCATGATCATGCAAGCCTCCTGCAGGAACCCAGCCAATGTTCTCCCTCCCCAATGTGTCCCCTGCTGCACTACCACCCATGATCACCCAGGTGGCAGTATAGCAGGGGGAATTACATCTCTCTCTCCCTGAAGGAAGAGGAGCACAAAAGTGTCCTCTGGGATTCTCAGTCCTCCTCCTTTCCTAGCCAGCCCCAGGCATCTTTCTTTTTTTTTTTTTCAATTTTTGTTTCCTTCTTGTTACCTCCTGCAAGGGCCATATCAGTCACCTCACCTTATCCCACCCTGCTGTGATCTCCTTTACTGCAGATCCTGTTCCCCACCTGTGGCACACCTTCCTGGCACCCCTCCATCTACCCTCTGAGGTAGGATCACCTTTCTACATGGCAATGATCTTCCATTCATTCAATCTAGTGCCAAGGCAGGCAGAGGAGAAAGAGAGAGGTGGTCAGGTTCAGAGAGGAGGATCCAGCATGGGCGTGGTGGTGGAAGTGATGTCTTCTTCCCAGTGAGAGGGGTGTTTCCTTTTTATATAATTCTCCCTCCCAAAGGCACAGACATGCAGTGCTGTCCAGGGTGGGTATGAGCGTGCTCCCATACTCCTCCCATGGACATCTGCCGTCACCTCCCCAAATACCTTATATGGCCCAGACTGCTGCATAGCACCCCTATGCATGGCATCCCTTCTGCCAAAGTCCCTGACATCTTGATCTCATTCCTGAACTCGGATTGTTGTAATGGTAGTCCTACTGTTCTGCTGACCATCTGGCCCCAAGTTAAATATTTTAAATAAAAAAAAAAATCAAGACAAAAGGGATCAAGAGTTGAGGAAAAAACATACAGGCAGCAAAACCAATCTGGGGACACTGCCTCTATCAATCAGGCCATCCCACAGCTAAGGGTGCTGAGGCAAACCTTGATAAAATGTAGAGCAGGCGCTTGAGGCAGGCAGTGATAGGTTAAGCTGTGCATGAATGGAACATATGCTGGAAATATTTGACTGCAATACTCATATTTCAACTATTCTGCCATCTCCCGAATTTGAAATTGCTACCATGCTGGACCCACAATATTAAAGGGGCCTGACATCCATATTTGAAGGTGGGTGTGGTCAGGTACAACATGTAACTGATCAGCTTATAAGATGAGTTCATGGAGCACAGATGTCATATGCACATTTCTGCAAGCCACAGCATGGCAGTCATAATAGACTGTGTGTTGCTGCCACCTCAGTTGAGTGAGCTAAAAAACAGGGGTGATCACGGGAGGACAAACGACCATAAATCCACTTTGGAAAAGTACATCTGTTTGTACCACAGGAGGACAATGGTGAGGAAGAGGAAGCAGAAGAGCATGGTGGTAGAGGCAAACTGTACTCCACTGAGGTGGATGAGGAACTTGTGGATAAAGAATTCCAAAACTGGGGACAACTCCAGTCTGGAAAATTGTGAGGGCTACTTCCTTGATGATGATGGCAGCAATGCGTAAAGCTAAAAAAAAAAAAAAAAAGGGGTTTGGATCTCTCTGTTCCTCCTTATAAGTTTAATCCTTTCTTTCTTGATTGCATTTTTTTTCCTCTGTCAATATTTTCCCCAAGCTGTGCTGTGCTTCTGTACATTCATATTAATACATCTGATTAATGCCATGATCACCATCTGCTCTGTGTCGTATGTAATGTCTTGGCTACAGACACAGTATAATGTACCTCATAGTCCACCTTATCTACATATGTACTGAGGGCTCTCAGCGCCCACTGCACTTACCCTCCAGAACTAGTAATGAAATCCATACTGGACATCCGCTCACCATCCTCCCTCCTTACCCCTCCCTCCCAAAATGGCTTTACCTGTTTCTATGCAGCCCCCACCACCTCCTGTTTCCCCGCCCCCGCACTACTTCTGTTTGCACCAATTCATGCCTGTTATGTATCTTGCTGCTCACTCCCATGCCCACTATATATGTACCACAATCGTCTGGTATATTCCACAATCTTGTGTATCCATGTCCTAATCAATTCTAACGATGCCTTGCTTCCTCTTTCATTCCAGGTTATGTCTGTTATTTTCTTGTTTGCTAAATTTGTCTTATACTGTCAGCCACCTATCCAATTCCTGTTAAACCTGTTTTTTTTTGCTCAACTGTATGTAACTGACTCCTGTATGCTTCTACCTATTTAACCCTCCCAGGTCGCACCTGAAAACAGGCACTTGGCTGTCTAGTGTGCCTTACCTGGTTAACAAAAACAAACAAATAAATAAACAAATAAATAACCTTTTTAATGACTGCCTCACCTAGCCAGAATACATCCTGGTAGCTAGCACTCCAGCCATCCTGCCACTAATCCCATCAGCCATCCTACCAGTGCCAGTGGTCCCACCACCAGCCAGCCTGTTAGCCATCTTACCAGTGCCAGTGGTCCCACCACCAGCCAGCCTGTTAGCCATCCTGCCAGTGCAGCCAGTAATCCAACCAGTCAGCCTCTTAGCCATCCCACCAGACAGCCTGGAAGCTGTCCTGCCAGCATGTGAACCATCCCACCCGCTGGCATGGCAAGCTGAAGCCAGTCCTCAAGCTGAGCCTACAGCCACACTGAGCCCATCAAGGCATTAACACCCGAACTACAGCAAAGGCCAAGAGTGAATGCTGGAATAGTAAATTCATTTAATTTAAAGCAGCAGTCTTTGTTGACCAGCAAAAAATGTCATCCAATACTTTTTGATAAAAAATGTTTTTCTAACATCCTAATTCATCATCACGTACCATTTATTCTTAGTTTCCACATGTCAAATGTGCTTTTACAGCTAATGTTGTAATTACAGTAATTACTCATGTCAATAAAGATGACTGTCATTCACGGTTTATTAAAATCTGTTCTATTGAGGATACCCTACATATTAGGATGGTGTTAACACGTTTCTGATCTGGTAAAGAACATAGATAGCACTGTGCCATGATATTTAATTTGTTCATGGCATGCATTGCACTGGACTGGGTAATGTTAAACAATTGAAATTCCTGTATCTTGTCTCAGGAATGAAATCAAAGGAAAAAAAATATGGGGCTCTCAATATTTTTGGCAGACAAATATTATTCCTGAAAAATACTACAAAGTCAGTAACACATTCTGCTGTTTTAAATGTGTGTTTCTTTTCCTTTTGTCTCCCTCTCACTTCAGACAACACAGCACAAGCCACAGAGGCTGTACCATGAAGAGAGCACCAAAAACAGGGCTTTGTGATAGGGGCATCATCATGAATGCATGAGTGATATTAGCATTAAGAACAGTAGAGCGCGTTGCACTGTGATCGTGTTGAGGGATTTATTGTGTCAAAGGGTTTTGCTCTGTAATGAACTTGGGACATAGATGTTTGAATTGCTGGTGTCCTTGTTTTTTCTTGACTGCACTTTTTGAGGCTGTAATTGTATTTATGTGCTGTTCAAATATATTTTATTTTATTTTTATTTATCGAAGTCTTGGAATTACAACCCTCTTAATCAAAGACTCTTTTGCAAAGTCTCCATGTCAGATTTACAAACAGGTTACAAAAAAAATTTACAGGAGAGTAATATAGTGCATTATACATAGGATACGAGTATACAAATAATATAGTACTTTAAACATAAATGCATCATAAATGAGGGTGGAGTGCTTGGTAAAGACACAATATTGCAAGTAGATTTGAAACAGGATATGAAACAATACAGGAAATTCATACCGTACATAATACATAGGATAAGAGTATACAAGTAAAGCAGTGCATTATATATAAGTGCATCATAACTGAGGGTGGAGTACATGATAATCAAACAAACATTGTGTAGGCACTGCTAGCTAACTGAGTAAACAGATAGGAAATTAAAGAAAAGAAAGGGAAACCAGAAGGAAGTCAGTCAAGGAAAGTTATGAGATAGCTGGGGGTGGGGGTAGGGAGAAAAGTTGAGTAGAGTGGTATAAGGTGTAGAGAAGGAGGAGTAGGAAAGAGTGCAGGTAAATAATGAGTAAAGGGCAGGGGGGAACAGAGTGGGGAGGGAGAAATTAGACCAAGATAAGGTGGTGAGGAGCAAGGGGAAATCGAGGGACAAGCCATGAGCAGTCCCAGATTGACCAGTAAAAGCTAGGAGCAGTCACAACTATTCAGAGAGAGTAGATGGTGGTGAAGTTTAGTTTTAAAGATGCCCAATTAAACTGTTGAGGAAACTAGATGGGGCAGGCCATTGAGCAGGGCAGGGGCCCTGTGGAAGAATGCTTGCTGCCCTAGGGATGTCTTACAGAAAGGGACTAGGTAAAGGGCCTTATCAGATCTCTTAGTAGAATGAGGAGTAGGGGCAGGGGAGATGAGCTGCTGGACTGAGGGAGGGGAGAGTGAGATGGTAAGTTTCTTGGCCAACAGGCAGGTGTGATAGTCAAGCCAACCCTTAAAGTTTAGCCAGTTCACTTGACTTTAAAGATCACAGGCATGGGTTAGCTTTGGTGCTCCTGTTATGAGGTGACATGCTTTATTGAGGGACAGCATTATTCTTTTAAGAGCAGAGTCAGATGCAGATCTGCAGATTACTATACCATAATCCATTATGGATAGAACGGAATTAGTGACAGCCAGGCGGAGGCCATCACTTGTCAGACAGTGCCTATGCCTGTAGAGGAGGCTTATTCTGGTGTTTACTGCTTTGCAAACCAGACTAATATGTTATTGGTAGGAAAGGGAGGAGTCTAAGGTGAACCCAAGGTATTTAAAACTCCTAACCTGCTCAAGTGACGAGAGTTGACTATTTTGGATGTTTAGTGACACTTCTTTATGTTTATTCTGGTGGTCTGCAAACAGCATTACTTTGGTCTTTTTGTAATTGATGATAATTTTATGAAAGGAGAACCAGGACTCAATTTGTGTAAAGCTATTTCACAGGCATTGTTCAAGCATAAGGGGTTCAGGATTATGTGTGTAGAGGAGTAGGTTGCCAGAGCAGGCTTGGAGAAGGGTATTCAGAAAAAGACTAAACAGGAGTGGGCCAAGAATTGACCCCTGTGGAACCCCTGACCGAACTGGCTTACCAGAAGAGAGAGTATCTAGGATTTTAACCCTCTGGGACCTCCCAGAGAGGTAACTATCAAACCAGGTGGTAGCATCAGAGGACTGGCCCAGCCCCGAGAGCGAGGCAGAGAGAAGGCTATGGTGGACCATGTCAAATGTTTTTGTTAGGTCTATGTACATAGACCCAACCAAGTGACCCAGGTCCAGAGCTTTATGTATAAAGCTAGTGAACTCCAGGAGGGCTGTAGAAGTACTGTGGTCCTTCCTGAAGCTGTGTTGTTGGCTACACTGCAGATTATACTTGGCAAGATATTCAGAGATTTGATCATTCACTATTCTTTCAAGGGCTTTAGAAATAGGGGGAAGGAGAGAGATGCGGGACTATAGTTATCAGGGGCAGTTCTGTCACCACTCTTGTGAACAGGGGTGACTATCATAGATTTCCACTGGGAGGCAAACTGACTGAGACAATGAGAAAGATTAAGAATTTTGATCAGGGGTGGGAGTATTGCATCAAATGTTAAATGAAGTCATTTTAGATCGAGAGAGAGCCACCACTGAATCTGGATTTGCCCAAGACTCATGAAAGGTAGGATCTAGCTTCACTTGGATATTTTACTCTGAAGCAAAAGGGAGGGATGGGGCAGATGACAGAGGGGGGATAGAGGAGTTAGTGGGGTCACTGAAGAAATCTGGAGGGAGAACAGTACTTAGATCGGTAAAAGCATTATCGAATGTATCTATGTTCTTCTGCAGCTCTCATAACCCACACAAGCTACACCACTTGGCTATCTCCACCACCCAGGGTAACACTCTAGATCAGGTGGGGTCCTTCAAATACTTAGGGATACAGCTTGACCCTAATCTCTCCTATGGACCTCACGTAGATAATGTAGTGAGAGCTGCTAATACACGGCTTGGTCTCCTCAACAAACACAGACAACACCTCATGCCAGAAGCTTTGAAGGTTACAATCCTGAGCTCTGTGATCTCTGTAATAGATTATGGTCTCATCATTTATGGCTCGACCACAACCACAACCTTAGATGCCTCTCAACTGCCTTAAATAAGGCATGTCGGCTCATCACTGGCGCTCACCGTCTCACCCACACATGTGACCTGTACACGCAGACCAGCTGGCCCCAACTATCACACTGCATAAAGTTTCTCACCTGCTCCATGGCAAAAAAAATCTACCTTGGCCTTGCACCTTCTGGGATCTCAGCTCTGTTACAACACCGAACCAACAAACAGTACCTTCGGATAGCCACGCTACAGTGACTGAAAGTCCCCTACTGTCACATTTCACAGGGACAATGCTCTTTTGCTTATTGAGCGCCACTCTGGTTCAATGGCCTCAGCCCCACCATCTCCTCTGCCCCGACACTTGGTATGTTTAAAACTAGGCTCCGGGACTATCTCACTACCAACAGCTCCTGTGACTGACCAACTTAACTTTGTTTCTCCACTTCTCTGCCTGCTCTAGTGGTCCTCCCTCCTCTTCTCACTGGATTCTGCCCTCACATCTTGGTATACCCAATGCTGCACTTTTCACCCTCTCCCCATCCTACCTACATTCCTTCTCCCCCCCCTTCCCTCTCCTTATGACTCTGGCACTTCTTATCGCTTGTCTGTTTTCTCTGACAAATGCTGCTGGCTGCCTTGCTTACAGTGTTACCCTTGAATTGTATTAATCTGCAATCTGTTTGCAATGTCCACATTGTTGTAATGTCTATCTTGATGTTCCCATAATTTGTATTTTTCTGACGTAGAACCTTTGTAAAAGAGCCTTGGCTCAAAGGTATTTGTAATCCTAGACTTGATAAATAAAAAAATAAATAAATGAGCACTGGGTCTTGGGTAGTGACTCCATTAATATTTAATTGGGGGGGGGAGGTGTTAGTTTTACCTGTTAGGTCCTTAAGATTTTACGACAATTTAGTCCCATTACCCCAGGAGGAAGAAAGGAAGGTTGTATAGTACTCAGCTTTAGAACGTCTAATTTCCTGAGTACAGACATTTCTGGCTGCCTGATAGTGCTGTTTATTTGCAGAAAGTCCAGTCCCCAGAGCCTTGTGCCAAAGATTATCCCGGTGGGCCACTGATTTTAAAAGGGCCGAGGTTACTCAGAGATTGTCCCAGTTTTTCACCTTATGTGTCATGAAGGGGGCCAAAATGTTGCATGCAGAGTTAAAAGTGGAGATAAAGTATGTAAGAAATCATCAATATTAGTGGCAGAGTCAAGAGGGGACCAATGAGAGTTAAGAAGGTAGTTTTGGAATTGACCAGGCATGCCTTTCTTAAGGATACATCAAGAGGACGAAATAGGAGGGGATTTAATGGAACCATTCTACCACTGGCAGAGAGTAGGGGAATGGTCGCTTAATGAGTCAGGTAAGACTTCAATGCAAGAGAGTCTTTCAGGACAATCAGTGAGTGTAAGATCAATGAGAGTGCTTGTTCCTGTTTTATAGTTGATCCTAGTGGAAGAGGATATGACTTGCGACAAGTTCAGAGCCGCAGCTGTATCCCTAAAAGAAGCCATGGCAGGGGATAACCAGTTAGTGCTGAAGATGGGTGGAGGTCCAGCCAGCCCAGTGGCATAGAGGGCTGAGGTGCTGGTGCCTTACCTTGACCCACACCGGCCACCCAGGTTCAGGAACGAGCTCAGGGCATCAGAGGTTAGCACGGGAGGGAAGGCGGAGCTAGATGGAACTGCTGACAGGCAGGCTTCCCTCTCTGGGGAGGAAGCACGGCATCCTTCAGCTGATGGGTGACCCCCAGTGGAGGCTGGAGGAAGCTCGGGCCAGAGGGGGGCTTAGGCAGTAGGCCAGGGAGTGGGGGAAGGAGGCCGTGACCGGGGCTGTCCGATACATGTGCACCTCCATGCACATACATGCTGACTTGTGGGGTCTCCGGGAAAAGAAAACCAGAGAAAATGATGGTTGGCAGGGTGAAGACTGCCCCCCCTGCAGGTGCTGCTCCCGGGCTGGGTAGGTAAGAAAGAGCCGGTGATTCCAGGGGACAGGGCTGGGGGGGGGGTCAGTCAGATGGGGGCTGACCGGCAGGGGAGAAAATGTGCCATGATTAAAAAAAAAAAAAGATGGGTGGAGGCGATTATATATATTTAAAGTGGGTGGGGTTGGGTGGAGCCCCCTTAGAAAACCATGGCAGCAACAGCAAGTTTCCATCATAGATTTTGTCTGGTCTTCTGTGGTGTCTACTATTTGTATTACTTTTGCACAAAGGGGCTGATTGAATGAGGTATGCGATGTATCTGAATGGTGACACAATTTGATGTCACTGTTGTAAGTGTTTCCATTTTCTTTCCACTGTTTTTTTCTGCACTGTCATTACATTAGCTGCCAAGTGGGTGAACTGCTCACTGGCCTGGTGGTGCCGAGGGCTGGAGGCACTGGATGCCTTACCTTGTGTCATGCCAGTAACCTGGGTTCAGGAGCCTGCTTGAGTCATTGCAGGTCAGCTGGGAAGAAGAGGATCGAGCATCTGGAGGACTGCTCTCCTCTCCTGAGGACGGGTGGGTTGCATGCCCCCGGCACCTGCAACCCCCAGCAGAGACTGGGGGTGCTGCAGCTGGGGACACCTGGTAATGGGAATGGGGGCAGAAGCAGATGTGCCTGCATGCTTATGGTGTGGATGTCACTGCATGTCTGCACCCCCCAGGGTTCATGCAAGGAAAAAACCCTCTGGCCGAAGCACTTAGGAAGCCCACGACAGACTCCCTGTCCCAGACCGAACAAAGCCCGGCAAACAGGTGGGGGTTCAGGGTGATCTTGATCTCCCCCTGTACCGGCCCCTCGGTGGGGGGCAAGCCATGGTCCTCCCTGTCTGCCACCATAGCAGAGGCTGGGCCAGGGGACTTGAGGGTCCACGAAACAGGGCTGATGGGGGTATAAGTCGCTGTCCCCACCAAGCCAAAGGTACCATAAATAGAGTTAAAAAAAAAAGTGGGTGAACTGCCACAGAGCAAGGACATGTTTTCCAGCACCACCAGTTGCTGTGGCTGTGTTGTGCCAGTACACAGCATGGCTATCACTAATTTGATAGTAAGTATGTGACCTGATTTTTTTCTGTCCCTTTGAATGCTATCTTTTTTCCTTTCACAGGTGAACAATGACACAGTGTCCATGCCAAGTCCTGCTGAATAATGTCTCTTTCTTTCTGCACAGGTGATGGTTTCTCATCCATTTTGTGTCTGGGGATCCTTCATTCTATGGCAGGTCCCGCCTATCACTTACGTGATGGCGGGTATCCTTTTAGAAAGTTATTTTCTGTACATATTTTTTAATAATGTTTTCCTTTCACAGGTCTACTCAGCCCAGTATGGAGTGTACTACAGTGTCTAAATAATTTGTATTTTGTCTTCATATCAGGCCTGACAGTGATACATCATGCCAGCAAAATGAATACCAACTCTTATAGCAAGCAAGCCATTGCCATTTGTTAATTTCTATTAGCTCACGTTCATGGGATCAGCCTTGCCAAGTAATGTTGCTCAGAACGTGTTATTTTCCAGCACTCTGTACATTGTGTACACTCAGCATGTTCTCTGCTATGCATCAGTCATCATGCAAAACAGTCCTCCAGCTGCCTCTGATGTCTTATTGTACAATTTCCAATTTATTTTGTATATGTGATGTACCTGAAATGAGAGAAAACAGAGAAGGCAGCAGTTATGATTCCTGTCTGATGGCTATGGTCCTATGATTTTAAAGGGAAAAAAAAGAAAAAAACACTTACCTTCCCATGCTACACAAGTGTCCAAAATCAAAAAGACATGGTCATATCCCATACAGCAGCAGCAGCAGCACAAAATCACCATGATAAGTAACTGCAAGGAGAGAAACAGTGACAAAAGATGTTGAGAAAGACAATGGTTTCACTGTCTCATGCCCATAGAACCTCAAAAAAGAAAAATGTCTGTACGGTTGCATTGGCTATCTATCAGTCAGCAGCAGCAACATCAAAATATTTTTGACTTCTTAGAGCACTTCTCATTTCTGGGCATAAAGAGAAGGGGCATTTGATCCAGTCACACACAAAGAGTAATATACAAGTTAGCCAGCCTTGGAGTGGGTCCCAAGGTGGTAGCCTGGGTTAAAAATTGGCTGGACAACAGGACACAGAAGGTAATAGTAAATGGAGTCCACTCTGAATAACCTGGGGTTACTAGCAGAGTACTGCAGGGTTCAGTAATGGGACCAGTCCTCTTTAATGTCTTTTTAAGTAACATTGCGGAGTGACTGGAAGGAAAAGTATGTCTCTTTGCAGATGACACAAAGATCTGCAACAGGGTCGATACAGAAGGTGAGATGGAAAGGATGAGGAGGGACTTGGCAAGGTTGGAGGAATGGCCAAATGTATGGCAGCTTAGATTCAACACAAAGAAGTGCAAAGTAATGTACCTGAGAAACAAAAACCCAGGGGAAGAGTACACAATGAGGGATGAGATACTAACAACAACAAAAATAGAAAGGGACTTGGGAGTAGTCATATCAGATGACCCAAAGGCGGGCAAGCAATGTGAGAAGGCAGTAAGGAGGGCTGGTGGGATGCTGGGATGCAGAGGGAGAGGCATCACCAGTAGAAAACAAAAAGTTGTTATCCCTCTGTACAGACAGTTGGTGAGACCACATCTGGAGTACTGCATGCAGTTCTGGAGACCCCATCTCCACAAGGACATAGACAGGATGGAGGCTGTCCAAAGGAGGGCAACTAAAATGGTGCAGGGTCTGCACCAGAAGACATATGAAGGAAGATTGAAGGAGCTTAATAGCTATACCATTGAGGAAAGGAGGGAGAGGGGGGACATGATAGAAACTTTCAAGTACCTCAAGGGAATCAAAAAAATGTTATATGTGCCATATTGGTTCTTTTAAGAACAGATCCAGAAACAAATGATTTGATACCTTTTATTGGACCAACATGGATGTTACTGAAAAGAACAAAGTGCTCTAGCTTTGAACCTACCCAGTCTTTCTTCAGAAGCTTTATGGCAGTTATTTTGAAAATCCCATTCTATTAACACCAGATTATGTTGAAAAAACAGAAATAATTCTCATTGGTTTAACATATACATTTAAAACATAACAGAAGATTACGTCAGAGAAGCTAATTAACACCAGTATGCTTTAAACTGAGGAGCCTCAGAAGGACAAAGGTTATCAAGAATTCTCAACAACCAGAGAGTTCTTCTCACATAAATTGTAAATGACTCAGTAGGCTAAGAAAGCATTCTAGTGATGAAAAAAACTTGGTCTAGCATTCTCTCTAATACATGTAAGATAAGGTTACAACTTACATTCCAAGTGTCCTGTTGTATTAAAGAACAGATAACGGGAGACAAAATCCTGAAATTAGGTATAACTGCAAGCTGAAAAAGAGCTCCAAATTAAAAATACACATATATACAGGATGCATGATAGTATCACTTGTAAGTGTAAGTGCCAAATAAAAATACTTGTCAAGGACCCCCAAGAAAATAAGACCATGAGCCTGATAAGTGCAGATTTCAACACAAAGTCAGTGAATAACAAAAATGCACAGAATCAGTCTAAGGAATCTAAATGAAAACTTCCAAGGATAAAATCCTCCAGGTCTTCTCCTTTTTTTCCCTTTTCTCTCCCTCTCCCTCTCGCTCTCCTTGGGAAAGATACTGTAACTAGTAGGAATGAGATATACTGTATGTGCAAGAGTCATAATACAGCATCATTCACACCAATATTAATCGTTACCCAAAGGAATTACACCTTTTATGAACTCCCAAGTAAATGAGATATGCATCTTAATATGGGCAGATTTAAAAATGTGACAGTGTGCAATCCAACCACTGTCAACTAGTAGAACGCTTATTTCCGTTACATTGATGATTTGTTTATAATTTGGACAGAGGGCACTGACACACTCAAAGATTTTCATCGGGAACTCAATAACCTCCACCTAACTATAAAGCTTTCCCTGGAACATGCTGCCACCAGTGTACATTTTCTGGATACCACTGTCACTATTAAGGATGGAACCCTACATACCTGTCTTTACAGGAAACCAACAGACAGACAGAGATACTTACACAAGAAAAGTAATCACCTGAGCCACACAAAGAAATCTATCATATATAATCAAGCACTTCGGTATCACCGCCTCTGTTCAAATGAGGAAGACAGAGACACACATTTGGCGATGTTGAAAAACACCTTTATTGAGCAGGGACACTTGTCCAAGGAAATTGACAGAGCAGTGGAACGTGCAACACAGGTCCCAAGAGAACAACTACTGAAATATAAGGAACGGATGACTACCAACAGTAGTAGACTACCCTTAGTAGTCACATACCATCCTGACCTTGAACTTCTACATAAGATTATTAAGGATCTCCATCCAATAATTAGTGAGGATGAAACCTTAATTGTATTTTTCAAGAACTACCACTACTGTCTTTTAAACAACCACCTAATTTAGCCAACCTGATTATTAGGAGTCAACTTGAACCAGAACAGAATACCATGACATCATATGGTACACGACCCTGTCATCAACGCACATGTAAGACATGTAACCTCATTTCCACTTCAGACTGTGTGGTTACATCACAAAACAGACTATTCAGGATACAGGGGAATTATACATGTACATCAAGTAATGTGGTCTATTTTATCCTATGCAAGAAATGTTCTCGCACAGGTTATGTGGGCAGGACAAGCCAACACAACTCTGCACTAGAATTAATTCACACAGACATTCTATTAATCACAAGAAGACTGAGAAACCAGTAGCCCAGCACTTTTCCCAGGATGGCCACTCAATTTCAGATATGTCTGTGATGGTCTTAAAAGGACATTTCAACAGTACACAACAGAGACGGGCTTCTGAAATTAGACTTATTTTACTTCTCAATATGGTGGCGGATGGACTGAAAATTGATGTTGGTTATATGACACATTATTCCACTTAAACTTACACAGACCTTTACTTTAAAAGATGGACATAAATACTTTAATTCTTTAGCGGGCCTTTGATTTTGTAAGTTTATGGTTATCTACATGTTGACTTCTCACCTTAACACTGTGGTGAGTGTGTGTGAGTGTGTGTGTATGTGTATTGATGTATGTATGTATGTGTGTGTTTGTGTGTTTTGCATGTGTTGTGTTTTTGTGTGTTGTGGGTATGGTGTGTGTGTGTGTGTGTTTTGTTTGTGTGTGCGCGGTGTGGTGTGGTATGTGTGGGTTGTGTTTGGTATATCTGTTGTGTGTTGTGGTTGTGTGGGGTGTGCAGGTGTGTGTGGTGTGGTGTGGTGTATGTACACACGTCTGTGTGGGGGGAGCGTGGCATGGGACAATTGTTATGTGGCTTGGACACTTCGTTTTCACATATAGTGTACATTTACTTCCTTCTACTAGTTGTCAGTGGTTGGATTACACACTGTCACATTTTTAAATCTGCCCATATTAAGATGCATGTCTCTTTTACTTGGGGGTTCCTAAAAGGTGTAATTCCTTTGGGTAGCGATTAATATTGGTGTGAATGATGCTGTATTATGACTCTTGCACAGATAGTATATCTCATTCCTACTAGTTACAGTATCATTCCCAAGGAGAGAGAGGGAGAAGAAGAGAAAAGGGAAGAAAGGGAGGAGACCTGGAGGATTTCATCCTTGGAAGTTTTCATTTAGATTCCTTAGACTGAGTCTGTGCATTTTTGTTATACACTGACTCTGTGTTGAAATCTGCATTTATCAGGCTCATGATTTCATTTTCTTGGGGGTCCTTGACAAGTATTTTTATTTGGCACTTACACTTACAAGTGATACTATCATGAATCATGTGTATTTTTAATTTGGGGTTCTTTTTCAACTTGCAGTTATACCTAATTTCAGGATTTTGTCTCTCATTATCTGTTCTTTAATACACCAGGACACTTGGAATGTAAGTTGTAACCTCATCTTACATGTATTACAGATAATGCTAGCCCAAGGATTTTTATCACTATAATGCTTTCTTAGCCTACTGAGTCATTTTAAAATTTATGTGAGAAGAACTCTCTTGTTGTTGAGAAATCTTGATAACCTTTGCCCTTCTGAGGCTCCTCAGTTAAAAGCATATTAGTGTTAATTAACTTCTCTGACGTAATCTTCTGTTATGTTTTAAATGTATATGTTAAACCAATGAGAATTATTTCTGTTTTTTCAACATAATCTGGTGTTAATAATATGGGATTTTCAAAATAACTGCCATAAAGCTTCTGAAGAAGGACTGGGTAGATTCGAAAGCTAGAGCACTTTGTTCTTTTCTGTAACATCCATGTTGGTCCAATAAAAGGTATTAAATCATTTGTTTCTGGATCAAGGGAATCAACAAAGTCTAAGAGGGTAGCATCTTTCAGAAAAAGAGATGTGCAAGAACAAGGGGACACAATTTGAAGATAGAGGGGGGACAGCTCAGAGGTAATGTGAGGAAGTATTTTTTCATGGAGAGGTTTGTGGATACATGGAATGGCCTTCCTGAGGAGGAAGTGGAGTCAAAAACAGTGGGGGAATTTGAGAATGCATGGGACAGACATAAAGCAATTCTAGTGGTGGGATAGGAGGAAGTAAGCTGTTGGTTAACTAGGATCTGCAGCTTATCCACTAGGTAGAGAAATGGGCAGACTGGGTGGGCCAAGCGGTCCTTATCTGCTGTCGAATTCTATGTTTCTATGTTTTTATGTTTTACAGGACAAGATGACAATGAACTTGTCTTTCTTATTCACTTATCTCCTGCATTTTATGTACAGCAGCAGCACATAGCAGTAGCAAAGCATTCTGGACTATTGTCCGAGCACTTTTCATTTCTGGGCATCAGGAAGATTTTATGGGACAAGGTGACAATGAACTTTTCTTTCTCAGTCAGCTGCCACATTTTATGAACAGCAGCAACAGCATGTAGCAGCAGTAAAACATTCTGGACTTGTGTGTGAGCACTTCTTATTTCGGGGCATCAGGAGAATTTTACATGACAAGAAGACAATGAAACTTTGTTTCTCAACCACTTTATGTACCATGGTGTGACAGCATGATGCAACGGCTTGAATTTTTTAACACACTCAAGAACATTTCAGGGAGAAGTTATATAAACTGCGATTTTGGCACACTTCACAACTAAGTAGCACAACAGTGCTGAGGCACCGTACTACACACAGCAAAGTACCATGTTGCAGTGCCTGTAGCATACAATGACAAATTTATTCTGGTAGTTGAGAAAAATAAGGAAAGGGCTAGGTAGACAGATCTGTGACATAAGCAACAGGACATGATGGGGTGTGCATTGTGCTGAGATACCGCATGCCCAAGGGTTTATTGAGGCACAAGGCCACAGGCTGAGTGTCTAGAGCCCCTGGGTGTGCAGTTATCTCAGCACATTGCACACCCCCAGCATGTTTTGTTGCGCTTATAAAATTACCTTTTATTTTAAAAAATAAGCTTCATTATTATAACAAATATTTTAAGATGGAAAAAGTTATAATTTGTTTGTGATTTTAACATAAAATAGTGTTTCCACCTGCTGCCTTGATTTTGGTCTTTTGACACAATGGAGACTCCATAGTTGTAGTTCTGTAGTTCCCCTGCCCCCCCAATGGAATGCATGATTGTTAGGCAGCTTCAAGTGTCAAGCACAGAGTGTCTTTTTTTTTATTTCATATACCCTATGGGTAAACAACTGTTTGTTGCCTCTGTTCAGTGAGACTGGGAATGAAAACGATTGCAGCTGGGTGAAGAAACAGATGACTGCACAGCTGAGGTACTGGGCAGCACAATCATTGTGAGAGACACTGTCAGCTGTAAGCAGGACTGTAACAGTTGCTGGAGGAAGGTGTAAGCATTTCAGTCACATTCTAGTTGATTGTGTTAGTGTTTGCCACAGCAGAGGCTGAGGGGGGGGAGTGTTAGAAATAAGAGAATTCTCCAGAAAATAATTATTCAATTTCCAGACTGAGATGAGTTTGTGTGTGCCCAGTTGTGAGTAGTGCAAGTAGATGCAGGCAGTTTGCTGTGTTTTAGGCCTACCTCCTACCCTGCAGATTGCTGCCGATGTTGCTGGCAGCATGCTACCATCTGCGGTAGAAGGACTGGTGAAAATACTACCGTTCTGTGTCTGACGCCAGCTCCATTAGGAGAAGTGTGGTTTTTCATCTGTCAATTAAAAATTGTGCAGTATAGGCAGAAGTGTATCAATTATTTGCTAGATCTCTCCCTCATTCTGGTCTCTGTTGGCCACCCTTGGTTCAAGATAAATAAACAAAAAAAAAAGAAAGAAAGTGATGTAGTGAAACTGTTAGTGGGGTAGAAAATGGCGATTTCAAAAAACAATAAAATTCTAAATAGAATACCTAAAGAGGAATCACAAAGCAATCTAATTCTGCTATCAGGTACTTTTACTGGACCTAGCTATTTATAGTGCATTGTAGTCTTACATTGCACTATACATAACCAATCAGATTACTCAATTTCTCCCTGCCATTTTAAAAAGTTAGACAAGACATATAGGTAGGAATTTAGATTTAGGAGAATTAATTTTATTTAAGACAGTAACAGAATAATAAAGTGAAGAAATACGCACATATTGTTAAAAAAAATACATTTTTCAAGAAACATAGAATTTGATGGCAGATAAGGACCACTTGGCCCACACAGTCCGCCCTTTTTTCCTACATACATTGTTTTTATTTTTATTTATTTATTTATTTATTACTAGGATTACAATTACCTTTGAACCAGGGGTTCTTTTACAAAGGTTCCACGTCAGCAATGGGTACAAGCAAAACAGTGGTAAGATACAATACAAGGTCAGGAGGGTAACATAAAAGCAAGCAGAGGTAAGATACAATACAGGTCAGGAGTTTAACTTAGTAGCAAAAGACAGTACTTGTGTATAGACTAGTACAGTAGCAAACAGTCAGTGGCAATAATAATACACAATTAACAATACGGGTGTATTTATAGCAAGACACAGTTACAAATGAAAACCATCCTGGGGTGACATAAGTGGAGCAAGGGTGGGGATAAGAGGGGAGGGTGGGGAAAGGGGGTAGGCAGTGAAGGATTTGACGTTGGAAGTTGGAAGATAGAGGGGTGGCTCAGAGGTAATTTAAGTATTTTTACAGAGAGGGTTGTGGATGCATGGAGCGGCCTTCGGAGGAGGTTGTGGAGTCAAAATCAGTGGGGAATTCAAGCATGCATGGGATAGTCATAAGGCAATTCTGGGGGGTGGGGGGTAGGAAGAAGTAGGCTGCTGGTTAACTAGGATCTGCAGCTTATCCAGTAGGTAGGGAAATGGGCAGACTGGGTGGGCCAAGCGGTCCTTATCTGCCATCAAATTCTATGTTTCTATGTTTCTATGTAAGTGCAAGAACTGAAAGATAAGTGCTAGGTAGTCTGGGGGTTGAGCAACAAGACGTAGGGTGATAGGGAAGGGGAGACAGAAGGAGAGGAGCGGTAGAGGGGGTGGAAAGGTAGGTGGGAGGTGAGAGGGGGTAGAATGGTAGGTGGGGGTGGAGAGAGATGGGGAGTAGCAGGGGATGGAGTGGCAGAGAGAAGTGGAGAGGGTAGCAAGGGAAGAAAGAAGAGGAGGGAGAGGTGAAACAAAGCCGCAAGCCTAGGCAGAGCAGTCACAACTGCTGAGGTCAGTGAGGTGCTGGCAGACTTTACATTCGAATGGGCCAAGCTTGCTTTCAGCTGCAGTTTCGGGGGAAGGTTGTTTAGCAGCAGGGGGGCCCTGGTGTGAAGCTACATTGGTACCTGGTTGGTATGGCAGAATGGAATGGTAAATGTTGGTTTAAGGAACTGCATAAAATGTGCAGTGACTGCGGCAACATTAGACATGAGTTGCAGGGGTGTGAGGTTAAGACAAATTTTCTTAGCCAGTAGGCAGGTGTTGGCAGGCAAGTCTACTATTTAGATTGGGCCAGTTGGATTGCTTGTAGAGATCACAGGTATGCGTATGCTTCCCTACACCAGTGAGAAGTCTACAGCATTTGTTAAGGGCTGTCTTGACCCGTTTTAGGGGTGGTATCAATGGCAGCCCCATAGACAACAAGCCCATAATCAATGACGGGTAGGACTGAGGCAGTTATGGCTGCGTACATAGCTTCTTTGGTAAGACAGCGACGGTGGCGGTAGAGGACCCCAATTCTTGAGTTGACTGAGTTTGAGATGTGTGGAACATGTGAGCTGAAAGACATCATGAAATCAAGGGTAATACCAAGGTATTTAAACTCCTGCACTTCCACAAGTGGCTGTTCAAGTTCATTATGTATGGTGAAGTTTACGGATCTGTATTTGCTGTGAGAGCTATGGAACAGCATGGACTTTGTTTTTTTGTAATTCATCAACAGCTTATGTTGGAGAAGCCAGGTTTCAGCTAGGCTGAAGTGTGTCTGTAGCACCTTGGAGAGCGAGACAGGGTCAGTATGGGAGGAAAAGAGGACTGCATCATTGGCATAGAGTATTAAGTTATTATTGCAAGCTGCAGAAAGAGTATTGATGAAAAGGCTGAAAAATAGAGGGCCAATGAAGGAACCCTGGGTTACACCAGAGTGGACAGGAAGGGCAACGATTTTGACTTTTGGGCTCCTTACCAAGAGGTAGCTTTCAAACTATTTGGTTATATCATTAGATAGTCCAAGGCAGGAGAGTGAGTAAAGCAGGAGCTGGTTCACGGTGTCAAATACCTTGGTCAAATCAATGAACACCACACCCCGTAGGTGGCCAGTGTCAATCACTTTATGAATATGGCTGGTGAAGTCAAGCAGGGCGGTAGTAGTACTATGGGCTTTTCTAGAGTCACATTGTTGCGGGCAGAGTAAGTTCACGTTGTTACCGCAGACTGTACTTGATCTACCACTCTTTCTCCCTCCCTTCTTCCTTTCCATTATAATTTCCTTGTGCCTATCCCATGCAGGATTTTTTAGCTATTTTTACATTATTTATTTGGGGGGGGGGGTAACGAAGGACTACAGAACTTGAAAAGACCATAAAAAGAAAGAGAATAGGACAGATTTTTTTTTTGGTATTTTTTTACTTTTTGTTTTGCAGTTTTGTTTTTTAGAGGGAACATAGGAGTATTAAACTTGAAAAGAAAGACTATAAGAGAATACGACAGATTTAAACAGGAACAGGAGAAAGACAATAAATTAAAAAACAGATCAATTCACACAGCCCTACTCCCACTTCCACCTACGCCACCATCACGGAGCTCCTCCATCACTGCCAGCAGCTTCTCCTGGCTGCCAAGAATAACTTTCATGTCCTGCTGGACCTCAGCAAACTGGTGGCAGAGGATGGCCACTTCCTTCCTCACTGTTGCCAGCTCTGCTAGTGTTGCTGCTGGTGATGGTGTGGTGGTGCTGCTGTTTCCAGGTGACAGTGAGGAAGAGGAGCTGGAACAGGGGACACTGATTCCTAACTTCTGCCTGGCACTGCCCTACCACACACTTGCACACCAATGACATACAAGAACACTGATCTGGCTACAGCCCACTACCTGCACAGATGGGCTACTATCTCCACCCCATTTACTCCTTTCCTCCAAAGTCTGGCCTCCCACTCTGCCCGGTGGTGTAACAACAAATGGATCCTCTGTCCCCTCCATGCCAAGGTGGCTACCTTTTTTCCCCCTTGACAGATCTGCTTGCTGTAAAGATTGCAAGTGATGACACTCTGGTCACTTGGGTCACTTGTAAAGAAGGATCACTCAGTCAAGGACCTGGGTTACGGGTGGTGTTGGTGGGGTGCTGCTGCTGGACCAGTGGGCTCCTCTCTGGGGGGAAGGTTGTAATGGTGCTGCAACCATGGGGGGGGCACCAGGGGTTCCTCAAGTTCTTTTTGGCCCTGTTACTAGTGCAGCTTCTGCTACTGCTCCTTACACTCCAAGACTGGTGAGGGGGCATCACCCAGTCCTCCTGCTGCTCAGGTGGTGGGGCTGCCACTGCTGCTACTTCTCTTGGAACAGCAGGTATGGTTAGGGCCGTGGGGTGCTCCCCAAGAAACTGTGCCCAATTCAGGTGAAAGGACACCAGACGCCACAAAGGGCAGGTGCACCAACTCCTCACTCCATTGGGGGAAAGGTGGGACAATTTAATTTAAAAAATAAAAGGAAAAAAAGGAGAGACCAACAGCCAGAAAAAAGTCAAGGGAAAAGAGAGCAAAAAATTATTATAAACAAAGATTACATTATTAAGAAAGGTTCAGAAACAAAAGTATATCACAGAAAAAAAATGTAGAAATAAGAGGATCCTTAGAAGTTCTGTTCAACTCTGTAGTTTTCTCCTGGCTGCTGCAAGCTCAGCCCACACTGTCTCACTCACTACAACTGAGAGAAACTGAACGCAACACACTTCCTGCCCTGGCAATGCACCATGTGACAGGCAGAAGCTGTCTCATGTGAGCAGCACTTTTTTATTTGTAAAGTTCTAATGCAAAGCGGAAGTTGAAAGGCAAAATTGAAAGGTGAGGTTACTATAGGTGAATTTCCCCTTCCATGGGAAAAATCTGCAAACTTGTCTGCGGGAGTGAATTTTGTAAATTTTCCTGAAATTTGCTCATGGAGAAAAACTTTGCAGTGTCTCTACTCCCTGCCCCCCCACCTGCTGCCCTTATTATAATATTGCATGCTCATGCACCAGTAAAAAAGTTCCCCCCTTTTTTTTGTTTTGCACCCCGATCCTGCTGCAAGGTCACAGGGAGCAGAGCAATGTTGAGACTGAGTGGTTTGCCAAGAGTGGACAGCAGAGAAACTCTTTTAGTTCCTTGGGGGACAACACAAGGACTTGCTGCTTCTGGCTTCAGCTGGAACAGACAGAAGTACTACAGTTCTATGACAGAAGTACTACAGTTCTATGATTGGTGGGCTCTGGACGTAATAATCAGCTGCACTGATGGAGTTTAAAAAAAAAATTCAACTTTGTGTTTGCACTGCCCAGCCTTATCTATCACTTTGTAGGGCCTGGGAGAACAGAGAATTTTCTTTCAATGCAGCTCTGGTCATAGAAAGGAGGCATGCAACTTTGATTTCACATTCCCCAGCCCCCTTTTGTTGACTCCTCCAGGGCTGGTAAAGCAAACACACTTTACTTTCTAGAAAGAAGACACATGGTGGAGACAATTAAAAAAAAATGGTAGCAGGTTTGTTTGGGCTCCTTGGTCCTGTTCAGCCAGTTGGTAGAGGAGCCAAGTGAGCAAAGCAATCACACCACCACTGGGTGAGAAAAAATATTCAGGACTACCTTGAAGGCTTGGTCTACAATGAAGAAACACAGAAAGTAAGGATGCAACAGAATTTTTTTCTACATACAAGGCCAAAGGTATGAAATATTCATCCGAGTGAATATTGTGGGAGGATTAGTAGAATTAGTAGTCAATGGAAGGAGGGCAAACCTAAGTCAAGCAAGGTTTTATAAAACAAACATTGACCAGAGTCGTTTTGGGATATAGTGGGAAAGTCTTGACCCCTTGGGGTGAACTATTGCCTTTCAGTAGTCATACTGTTCTCAGCCTTCATGTTTAGGGAATACAATTGTCAGGCAATAATTCATCCTCTGGGATCCACATTTTGCCACTACTCTCCTTGACTCCATTCAGTATTTGTAATATATATCATATATGTATTAGATTGGTGCAGTAGCGCCAGTATAGTTAGGGTTGATTGGCATGTTTAATATTAAACCCATAACTTTACACCTTAATAACTTTTGCTGTGTTCAAAAAAAATGCCTCCAAATTTGATATGCATTGCCTGGGAGGCAAGTTCTAAAAAGTGGTAAGTTTTGTGATGGTAGCTTATGTGGTTTCTGAGATCTGGAAATGCCCTTATTACAGAAATGTTTAAAAATCTTCAGGCTTGTGTTCTCCCCTACAGTCTAGATGCTGTGGATTTTTTTTGGAAACTTTCAAGGTAGAAGGAGTCTGTGCCAAGGTAGTGCCTTTTGAAGGTTTCATGAAAAAAATATTAATCAGTTCCAGAATTCCAAGGATTTAAAGTTTTTTTTTCCTGTGCATGCTTACCAGGGTTTTAAGATAACCCTTTGATATGACCCAAAAATGTTGGTGTTTTACTTTCCCACCAGTTACAGTTTTTCAGATTGCGAGAAAAATTTTCAGATCTTGATGACCCTCCCTTGTCCTTCCAGATTGTGAATTAATGAATGATCTGTAAGTGAACTGGGGTGACCACTGTCACAACCCCACGCAGCAGATCAGGCCTTCTGCTCCCACAGTGCCAACCTCCGAGCACAGTATTGTGAACAGTTAACAGAACGGGGTAACCCTCCTGTCTGTTTTGTGGGTCCGAATCACCTTTGGTATCAAGTTCTTGAGGGATTCAAACTGTGAACCTTATGCTAGCGTACCCAAATGTACAGGTTATATAATTCTGCTCTTCAGGGAAATACCAGATATCTTTCACCTACGGCCACCTAACCAGGTATACAAAAGGAACCCTAAAAACTCTATGAAAGACCTTAGGAAAATTCTTACCTTTTTCCAGTTTGGTATTACCAGGAAGCTTATGAACAGTGTCAACTTTAACCCCCTGTACTTCGCTTGTAAAAGAAAGAATTTCAAAGGCACACCAGGTAGTCTCTTTTAAAATAAGAGTTTTACTAAGAAAATGGATCAAAATATGTAAAATGTAAATACAGAACAATATATCACAAAGCATACAATCACTTAAAAGAATAAGGTTTGAAGTGCAATTTCCTACCAACACACAGTTAGACTTTTCTATCTAATGTATACCTACTTACAGTGCTTTAGGTAGCTGTTGTTTCAAGAGAGTCCAAACAGGAATGTCTTTAAGTGGAAATACAGAATACAGTTAAACTGTCTCTAAACCTGCCCCTTCCATAATGTCACATAGCTCCTCCCTGTAAAATATAAAAATTAATACACACAGGATGTTCCATTACTCAGGGTTTATATTAAATAAGGTGACATCAGCAAAAACTTGTTTCCTCATATGACCCTTTGATCTTGAGTCTTTTCCTGCTTTTTCAAAGACATCAGAGAACTTTTACAACTCTGCAGTTTTCTCACCTAGCTGCCACATAATTTTTCAGCACCAGTTGAAATTAACTGCCCTTCCTGAGGACATCATAAAATGGATATTTTAGTTCCTGGCTTCAAGCATGCAGATCCTAAACAAGGCTATAAAATGCAAGTTCTTGGAAGTTAATCACATTACAGAGATCTGATGTTTAGCATATCCTGTCCTTTGAACTGAAACCTGGGGGAGGGTTATCCCAGAAGCACAGGATGTCTCATGAGAGACACTCAATAACACATTTTTATTTTACAAAATCATACAGCAATCAGAACCAGCTGTCCAAGTGTCACAATCCTCTCCACCTAGACTGAATTTGGGGTCTCTATCCCCTGCATGGGATGAGTTCCACAAATCAGTTCACTCCTCATAGACATTAGACAAACCATCTGAGTTCTGATGGGTCGCTCCAGCCCTATGTAAGATTGTCATGTCATACCCTTGCAAAGTAAGACTCCATCTTAACAATCTACCATTAGTTTTTCCCATTTGGTCAGCCAAACCAGGGGGCTGTGGTCAGTTTGTACCACAAAATACTGTCCATATAAGTATGGCTCTAACTTCTTTAGGGCCCACACTATCGCAAGACACTCCTTTTCCACAGTAGAATATGCCTACTCCCTGGGAAGTAACTTTTTACTCAAGTACACTACTGGGTGATCTTTCCCTTGGCTGGATGTCTGACTCAGTACTGCCCCAGTACTCACGTCTGAGGCGTCAGTCTGAACTATAAAGGGTTTGCTATAGTCAGGACTTGTTAAAACAGAAGCACTGCACAGTGCCTCCTTCAGTCTGGTAAAGGCTTCCTCACAGGCTGGTCCCCAGGTAATTTTCTTTGGCATCCTTTTCTTTACCAGGTCAGATAGGGGAGCAGCCAAGGCACTGTAATTGGGTGCACATTTCATGTAGTACCCTTCTGTCCCTAGAAAACTTCTGATCTGCTTCTGCGTTTCTGGTCTGTGCCATGCCTGGATCACCTCTATTTTTATTTGGTTAGGACAGAGCAGTCTCCAGCCTCCCACATGCTCGAGGTATGCCACTTCTCCCATGGTCACCTGGCACTTCTCAGGTTTGACAGTGAGCCCGGCCCTCTGTATCCTGCTCAGAACTTCCCTAAGGTGGGACAGGTGTTCCTCCCAGCTGGCACTAAAGATGGCAATGTCATCCAGGTAAGCCACGGCGTACTCCTCAGCACCATTTAACACCTGGTTCACCAACCTTCATTCTGAAAGGCATTACTTTAAATTCAAATAAGCCTATCAGAGTGATGAAGGCTGACCTCTCCCTAGCTCTGTCTGTTAATTCTACCTGCCAATACCCCTTGGTCAGGTCAATAGTCATAAGGTAGGTCACCCCTCCCAACTTGTCAGGAGTTCATCTGTCTGGGGCATCGGGTGGGCATCTGACTTCGTGACTGCATTCAGTCCATGATAGTCCACACAGAAATGAGTAGAGCCATCTGGCTTGGGCACAAGGACTACGGGTGAGGTCCAGGGGCTGTGGGATCTCTGGGTTACCCCTAAATCCAGCATCTCCTCCACTTCCCTTGTAATGTTCTTTTGGACAGCCTCTGACACCCGATATGCTGTCCATGGTGGGGCATCTGTGTCCCTGTTTCCACATTGTGCATCGCTAAGGAGGTTAGTCCAGGCTTGGCGCTAAACAGGGAGGCAAAGTCTGCTAAAACCTCCCTTACTTCCTGAATCATGTCTGGGGCCAGCTGGGGAGACAATTTTACTGCCTCCACAGAGGACTCCCACTTGCTTTCTTCCAGCAAGTCCAGAAGGGGGGTATCCTTCGTCCGTCCCCTCCCCAGGACTATGAACTGCAAATGCCATGTCAGCCCTTCCTGAGGACGTCATAAAATGGATATTTTAGTTCCTGGCTTCAAGAACACAGATCCTAAACAAGGCTATAAAATGCGAGTTCTTGGAAGTTAATCACATTACAGAGATCTACTGTTTAACATATCCTGCCCTTTGAACTGAAACATGGGGAGGTTATCCCAGGAGCACAGGATGTCTCATGAAAGACACTCAATAACACATTTTTATTTTACAAAATCATAGAGCGATCAGAACTAGCTGTAAAAGTGTCACAATCACCCCTGGTTGCACTTCATTCCACCCTCTCCAGCCTCCCCCCTAAACCACATAGGCTGCGACAACAGAGTGCCGACCCCTGGAACCGCCAAACACTTTGCCGACACTGGGGTGCCCAATCCCAGTGTCAGGTCAGGTCCTCCTACAAAATAAGAAACCTGTCCCTTGATGATTTTTTTTAAACCTGAAAAAAGAAAAACATCCCTCATTGATCTGAGCCCCCACACCCCAATCCCAACCCCCACTCAGCAGCAATCACCCAAACCCTCCCACACACCCTCACTCACCTATAGAGGGTCCCTTGTTGTAGACTTTCCAGTCCTTCAACATGGCCTTTTTTGGAACCCACCTCATGAACAAGGCAGCTTAAATTTTAAAAATCTGTGCCAAAGAGTGATTTCACAGTCACTCTGTGAAATAACCATTTGGGATGGATTTTAAAGTTGTCACCAATTGTCATTGGGTTCATGAAATAGGGTCATAAGAAGACCATGCTTAAAATCTGGGGTTAAAAAATAAAAAAAATAGCAAATTTATGAATGTCTTTTGAAAATTTTCTATTCTTGTTCATAATTTTGATAATTTTCATACTGTACACTCCAAACTTTCAACAGTCATTTTTTACACCATCTCATAAACGTGACAGGTGTCATTTTTCAAAACCTGGCTAAAATGTGTTTTCGCACTTGTGGCGTGAAAAGACATTTCTCCCTGTATTCTATATCTGCCACATTCCATGTTTATAAGTTAGTAATAATATGACTATGTTGAAAATTTGGGGTAAAAATAAAAAAAAAATATATTAAGAAATGTATGGAATGCTAATGTTTGCCCCAACGGGTAGTGATTTGCGATCCCATGCCGGTGGGCTGAGTTTGGGGTCAAGCTCAATTAGCCAGCTGGATGGGCTAAGGTGAGGGGGGGACAGTGCTGTCAAGCGGCACCACCTCCCAAGCCTGGGAAGGGAAGAGAAGGTACAAGGTTACCTGCACTGGCCCAAGTACCATATAGTGAAGAAAAGTCTTCTCTTGGGATAGGGCCTGCACCTTTGCAACTATGGCTGTCAGAGAGGCATGTGCTTCAGCTGACAGATGGATTCTTTGGTCTGCATGTCTTTATCTGTAGCCATATGGAAGTGCAGGGCCCAGAGGACCCTGCACTTCTGTAGCTTGCTGCACAGCTCCACAAACTCTTGACATCCAGAGGGACTCTTCCCTTGGTGCAGGGCCCACAGGGTCATGTGTTTCTGCATCTTTTTGAATTTTGTTAATGCACCAGTTAGGGCTCAACATACCATGACAAAAGTAGGGAAATGTGGCATTAGGGTTTCCAACCCTAATTCTCAATCCCCAAGCAGCAAAAGGACAAGACCACACAATCAGCCACAGGCAGCCATCATCAGGCAAGACAAACAACTGTTTCCAAATGACACAAATGCAGTAGCACTGATGTGCTACATTCATGGATTTGTATCTGTGGCTTTAGAAGCACAGGGACCACAGGGACCTGTGCTTTTGCATCCACAGCTTTGTGTGTATGTCTTACAGGGTGCATGAGTACATATAGCTGCAGAAGCACTGGCCCCACAGGGGACTGTGCTTCTGCAGACAGAAGTCCTGCTGCAATTTGGGTATTTAGATTTTATTATGCAACTGCAGAAGTGCAAGCTCCACAGCCAGAAATCAGTGTGTATGTCTTACACCTGCAGCTGCTGAGGTACAGGCCTCTCAGGAGCCTGGGTTTCTGCAGCCACAACTGTGTGTATGTCTTACAGTGTGCACGAGTACCTGTAGCTGCAGAAGCGCTGGCCCCATAGGGGCTTGCATGTCTACAGACAAAATAACTCTTGTAATTTGGGTATCATGGATTTGTATCTGTGGCTGCAGGGGCCTGTGCATCTGCACACAGCAGTAGTGAGGTGATTTGAGTATCATGGAATTTTGTCTACAGCCAGAAGTGAGTGTGTATGTCTTGTGGTGTGTGTACTACAAAAGACATAGAAACATACATAGAAACACATAATTCAGCAGCAGATAAGGGCCACTTGGCCCTTCCAGTCTGCCCATTTCTCCCTACCTTCACTATCACCACAGACTGTGCCTGATCTAAAGCTCTTTCTCCCTCCCCTTTCCTTTCCTCTATGATTCCTTTGAGCTTATCCCACACATTCTTGAACCCCACCACTGTTTTTGCCCCACCACCTCTGCTAGAAGGCTGTTCCAGGAATCCACCACTCTTACTCTGAAGAAGTACTTCCTCACATCTCTCCTGAATCTACCCCCTCCCCCAAGCTTCATAGCATGTCCCCTTGTTCTTGAGCATCTTTCCTTCTGAAAAATACTTCCTTCCTGTACCTTGTTTACTCCCATGAGGTAGTTGACGGTCTGTATCATCCCCCCCTTCCAGGGTGTACATATTGAGGTCCTTTAGTCTCTCTTCATAGGGCATTTGATGCAGACCCTGCACCAGTTTAGTTGCCCTCCTCTGGACTGCCTCCACTCTGTTTATGTCCTTCTGGAGATGTGGTCTTCAGAACTGGACACAATACTGTTGGTGGGGTCTTACCAAAAATCTATACAGAGGCAATACCACCTCCCTCTTCTGCTGGTGATACCTTTCCCTGTGCACCCCAGCATTCCACTAGCCTTCCCTAATGCCTTGTCATACTGCCTGGCCACTTTTAGGCCATCTGATATGATTACCCTAGGTCTCTTTTCTGTTTGGTGGTCATCAATACCACTCCACCCATTTTGTACTCTGCCCCTAAATTTTTTCCCCCAAGTGCATTATTTTGCACTTTTTCACATGGAAACCCAGTTGCCACACCCTTGACCACTCCTCTAGTTTTTTTCAGGTCTCTGCTCATCCTAGGGCATCTCTTTCCTTTGATCTTCATAATGCTGCACAGCAAGCTCAGCTGATTTGTCATGATCAGCCTGCTGGGGCACCCCCCACAACATCATCCCAAATGCTGGCTAAAACTCCAAGTCCCATGAGCACCCCACTCCCACCATGCCTATTTTTGTTGTGCGGACCATGGAGCTCACCCCCAGTGCCACCAAATATTATGACCCCCCCTCAATCTCTCCCACATCCTTCATGTTAAAATTCCAGCATGGGGTGCCCAATCCTCCATGCCAGCTTCTTCCCCCTTCCTGCCTGTTCTGATTATGTGACACTGGGGAGCCCAGCCCCGGTGCTGCCAAACATAACATCGACACTGTGGTGCCCAATCCCAGTGTTGGTACCTAAAATAAAGAAAACTGTCCCTCGTAGTTTTTTTTAAACACCCTGTAGAAAAGAAAACCTTCCATCGATGTCTGCTGCCTCCACCACTATTACTGTCCCCCCCACCCACACCTCCCACTCAGCACTCACCACCCACCCCCCAAAGCCTTTACTTACCTTCTGGGCATCCAATGCCGTAATCCTCTCTGGACCGGAGACATGTTTTAACTCTTCAATGCTGGACCACAAACTGAGAAAATCAGGTATTCCATTCCATGTATTTCAATGGGGTTTTGAACTTATTGGTATTGCTTGGTCATTGGAATTAATTTTGTATATGATTGATTGATCTGGTATATGTATAGAGAATTAGAGTGTGTGGACTAGCTCAATTGGGGTATTTAAATGTCTGTGTTTTGAGAGTGGCTGGAAGGTTTATGGGGGTAGAGTGGAATTGTACTGGCTTTAGTAGTAGCTGGGAGATGTGTTTGGGGTTCAGACCCCCATGCATTATCTACTCAGCATCTCTGCTGCAGAACCTCTGCCCCTTCTCCAACCTCTCTTTACCAGTAGCAGCAGCAGCAGCTATAAGGTGCTGTAGGGAGGTTGAGATTGGCAGGGGGCAAGTTGGACAGCAGCAGAGCACTGGAGGTACTGCAGGGGTGAGCCATATCAGGGTGGTCAGGTCCAGTAGGTGCCCTGGGGCTAAACAGGGCATTAAGAGAGGCCAGATATGTTTGGTACCTGTTCTCAGGCTTCCCACCGCACTGAGTGGGCAGGTGGCCGGTGGGTCAGCAGCCTCCCCTGTTCCCCTTCAGGCAGTGCTAGAACAATTAGGAACAAAACTGCTGACATTGCAGATTTGATTTCCTTAATCGATCTGGCTTGCATTACAGAGAGCTGGTTGGGGGACAACGCATGTCCAGTATTAGAGGCTTCAGTCCTGGATGGATTTTCCATAGTTCACCACCCAAAGTGGGAATGCAGGGGTTGGGGTGTGCCAACTGTTTTAGATCTGACTTGAACTTCTCCATGGGTCCAGTGGGTTCTACTTCATCATTTGATTGCATGGTGGTGTGCAGTGGTCCATGTGCAGGTTGTAGGATCCTCCTCGTTTATCAACCTCCATGTTGTGAGGGGGAATTCCTGCAGGAAGTTGCAGATTTCATTACTGGTAGGGTTTTTGTGTTGCCCAGTTGATTGATTTTAGGTGACTTTAACACCTGGATTGATAGTGAACTCACGTATTTTGGTTATGACTTCCTCCAGATGATATGGCAGTATAGAAAAACTGACTGCCAAGTAAACATCACTGAAAACTAAGAAGAAAACTGTCCATAGAGACATGACTGTTTGTAACCAAGCAACAAAAAGATTTTCATATCTATGTAAGTAAGCATAAGGAACAGTCTGCTATGTGAAATACTAAATGACTCACCCAGATCCTCTACCCTTATGAAGCCTAACAGCGAAATGATGAGTAGCATGAGGATTGGAATATGACTTATACTACAATAGAGCCAACATTTTTAATACAAATCTATTGGAATGGCTGGTGACTTCATTCTTTTGGACTTATTTCACTGACCAGCCCCTGAACTACATAGTCTTAATTCTTTAGAAGGGAACCCACTCCAGATCCTTGTCTTGACTTTCTTCAGATGATGACATCACTGGGCCTTGCACAAGCTGTTGCTTCTGCAACCCACAGCCACAGCCATACCTTGGACTTAGTATTCTCACTGGGGCTTGAGGTCACTGATCTCAAGATTGATCCAGTCTCTTGGTCTGATCACTGCACAGTGGAGTTCTTGTTCGGGGGCCCCCCTGTTAGTCCTTCCCCCGTCAAGATGGTGCACTGCCACCCATTGAGGGGGCTCTCCCCAGAGGGACTGCTGGCAGCAGTAGACTTGTCTACTGTGAGTACTGCGTGTGCGGCAGGTGTGGGCGAGGCAATGGCAGCCTATAACAATGCTGTCTCTAAGGCACTCAATGCCCTCACACCACTCCTTATATGATACAGGTCTTTTTGCTTTCAGAGTCTCATGGTTTGATAAGGCTCTCAAGGAGATGAAGATCAGGGATCAGAAATCAGAGCATTGCTGGAGGATAAACTTGCTTTGAGAATTCACTGTGGTGAATATCAAAGGGTAATCAATTATAAGAAGGCAGAGTTCCTGTCTGGGGAGACCACTGCAGGGAGGAACAGACCAACTCTGCTCTTTCAGACTGTAATAGGCTACTTCACCTGGCCTTTCTACAGCCAAAAAGAGCAATTTCAGTTGCGCTGTGTGAGGAGTTCGCTCAGTTCTTCTCTGACAGGGTGGGGCATGATCTGCCACACAGTGGTGGCCCTGGTGTGGTCAGAGGCACTCACTGCCCGAGGTGAATTTAGGCTGGTGGGGGTGGCAGAAGCATTGAGGTAATCTCAAAGCTGAGGCCCATTTTTTGTGAACTGAACCCAGGCCCAACTCTTCTTTTAATGGGATGTGTTGAGTCTGTTGGTCCAGTGTTCACTGAGATTGTCCGGTGTTCGCTGTTAGAGGGTTTTTTCCTGACACCTTTGAAGAGGCGTTGGTGAAGCCCCTCCTGAAGAAACCATCACCCGACCCTGACATTTTTGCAAATTATTGACCAATCTCCAACCTCCCATTTCTGGGGAAGGTTGTTGAGAAAGCTGTGGCTTTGCAATTCAAGGCACATCTTGTGTCCTATGACATCTACAAGCCATTTCAGTCTGGATTCAGGGCAAGGCATAGCACCAAAATGGTGTTAGTCGTGGTGTAGAATGATCTCCTCAGGGCAACCGATAAAGGAGACTGGTCAGTTCTCGTCCTTCTCGATCTCTCCTCAGCATTTGACACTGTGGACCATGTAGTGCTATTGGGTCAGCTCAGTGAGCTTGGTGGACTCACGGGTACTGTCATCCACTAGTTTCAGTCCTTTTTCACAGGCAGGATGCAACAGGAAGTGATGGGGAATTTCTTCTCTTGCCCAAAGCTCCTGCCTTGTGGAGTTCCCAAGTGTTCAGTCCTGTTACCTATGTTGTTTGCAGTGTACATTCTTCCCCCGGTGAGATTATTAGATGCTACAGGCTGGGTTTTCACTGCTATGCAAATGATACCCAGCTGTATATATCCTTTGTCCCCAGAATGAATGACACTGTGGAGGTGCTAAATAAATGTCTGACCAAGACACAAGATTGGATGTCCTCTAACTGGCTAAGACTCAACCCCGACAAGATGGAGGTACTAGTGATTGAGCCTGGTTGCTGGTGTGACGAGGCTGTTGCCGGATTAGGTACAGGCCTGTTTTTGGGCCCCACTCAGTTGGTAGCTTCTATTAAGGTGAAAAATCTGGGCGTCAGCCTTGACAATGGATTGACACTTGAGGCACAGGTGTCATCTGTCATCCAGAGTGGTTTCTACCACTTAAGAAATGTTGCCTGGATCAGTGCCTTAATTCTGCCTGGTGACCTGCTCTCACTGGTACATTCCTTTGTTATGTCAAGACTAGACTGCTGCAATGCTCTATACTTTGGGGTCAGTGGGGCAATTCTCCATTGCCTGCAGCTGGTGCAGAACATAGTGGCCAGGTTGCTTAGGGTCCCTCCAAGGTCCTGTCATGCGACCACGGTCCTGCATGATTTGCACTGGCTGCCGGTTAGGTGGAGGATTGCCTTCAAGGTGAGCTTGCTTACTTGTTAGATCCTATATGGTTTGGGCCCAGGTTACCTGAATGACCTCCTGGTTCCTGTCCAACCACTCTGCTCCTCCACCAAGGGCCTTCTGATGGTTCCCAGGGCCCAGTTGAAAACCTCAGGAGACTATGCATTTGAGGTGGCTGGCCCAGCCCTGTAGAACTCGCTGCCAAGATCCTAGAAGGAGATTCCATTGGTGGAGGCTTTTAAGTGGGGTCTGAAGGCCCACTTATTTAGGGAAGCTTTTGGAAGCCAGCTGTAGTTTATTTTATTGATGCTGTTATTTTATTGATGTCTGTTTATTGAATTAATTGATTGTCATGACTTGTTTACTGCTGTTGTTGATATTGTTGATATTTTATACAGTATGTTTTATCTATTCCTTTCCAGTAACACACCCAGACCCTTCAGGATTTGGCACTAAATAAATAAACAGTTACTTGCTTACTATTTTTGAATATTTTTGCCCAATATTTTTTTTCATATAGATTTTTATCTGCTTTTTTCCCAATTTTTCTCCCCATCCCCATACCCCGGGCATGCCCATGTGTGTGGAGGCACACACATGCCATGCCTCATAGTGCCATCCCGCTACACTGCTTCCCCCTCCCACCTGCGATACCCACTGGACCTATGGGAGTAGAACTATGGGGGTGATGTCCACCTCTGGAGAGGACAGCTGCCTTTTGACTGCTCAATCCTGCTCCCATCATCTCCCCCGTGCTGCCTCTTTGATGACCCAAGGTTGTTCCCAAAACCAGGTCACCAGTGTGGCACAAGGTAAGGTATCCAGTACCTCAACCCTCAGGGCCACCAGGCTAGGTTGCCCAAATTTTCAACAAGCCTTTTTTTGGACCCCACCTCATGAACAATGACAGTGAAAACAGGCAACTCTGTCCCAAAAGGTGATTTTGCAATTTCTGTATGAAATCACCTTTTGGGCAGGATTTCAAAATTTTCTCCACTCTTGTTCATGAAATGGGGTCATAAAAGTCTGTATTGAAAATGAGGGGTAAAAATATTAAATAACAACAAAGTTATGAGCCTACGTTGAAATTTATGAACACAGGCTTGTAACCGTGGTAATTTTCAATATTTTGAACCCAAATTTTCAACATAGCCATTTCTTCACAGCACCTCATGAATGTGACAGCTGCCATTTTTCAAATCATGGCCAAAATGTGTTTTCACACTTGTGGAGCAAAATCACCTTTGGGTTGCAATTGAACATTTTTACCACCCTTGTTCATGAAGTGAGGTCATAAGAAGGCTATGTGGGGTCATAAGAAGGCTATGTTGAGATTTGGGGGTAAAAATATGAGAAAACAACTAAGTTATGAGCCTAAGTTGACAATTTTCATTGCACACTTGTAACTGTGGTAATTTTCAATATTTTGACCCCACCTTTTCAACAGCTATTTTTTCACACCACCTCATGAATGTGACAGCTGTTATTGTTCAGATCCTGGCCAAAATATGTTTTCAAACTTGTGGAGTGGAATCACCTTTCGGGCATGATTTGAACATTTTCTCCACCCTTGTTCATGAGGCGGGATAATCAGAAGGCCATATGAGGTCATAAGAAGGCTATATTGAACATTTTGGGTAAAAATATTAAAAAACAAAATTATGAATGTACATTGACATTTTTCAATGCACATTTGCAGCTATGGTAATTGTCAGTATTTTGATCCCAGATTGTTAACATAGTCCTTTTTTCGCTCTGCCTCATGAATATGACAGCTGTCATTTTTCAAATCCTGGCAAAAATGTGTTTTCACACTTGTGGTACTGAAATCACCTTTTGAGCACAATTTGAACATGTTCTCCACCCTTGTTCATGAGGTGGGGTCATAAGAAGGCTATGTTGAACATTTGGGGTAAAAATATTAAAAATCTACAAAGTTACGAGTATATGTTGTAAGAAGCTGCAACTCTGTTCTTTGATACAGCTGTTTTAAAGTCTGCATTACTTATGCTTACCATGATTTATATTTATGTGTAAATGGGATTTGTTGTTCTATATTTCCCTACCTGATCCTGACTCCCTATCTAGAGTCCCCTACTCTTCTCTCTCTGTGATGCTTACACTCAGCTCCCAACTGCTTGTGCCTACCCCAGTCCCCTTGTCTGTGTATTCCTCTTTCTCTTCCCCCTGTGTTGCTCTCATCCTTCCCCTTCTAGGCAGTCATGTGGACTCCCTAATTTGGGCCCCCTATTTTTTCTCTGTCTGAGCTGCCCACAATTGGCTCCTTACCTACCTCTCTAACCGCTCCTATGTATTTATAAGTTCTGTGATATCACTCCCTACTTTCTTTCTTCCATGTTTCTGGTTACCCTTTCTCTCCTCCCCCCCCCCTCCTGTTTTCCCTAGCTTCCCTCCCTCCTACTGGCTTTCCTTCACTTCCCCCTTTCTTCTCCCCTTGTTCCCTTCTCCCACCATCCCCTCCTCCAGCCTTCCCACTCTCTCCCATTCCCCCTGGCTTCCTGGATGCTACCTTCTCCTTTTCTCTTACCTCCATCTTGAATGTCTCAGATCTCTTCTTCCCTCCAGCCCCGCTGCCCTCCCCACTCCTCCTTGCTCTCTCACACCTGCCTCATAAACAGTTCTGCCATGCTGAAATGACAACAGTGTTGTCAAAGTTTGGCATGGCAATATCCCCAATGTTGACAGGCAAAATGTCACCTGTCAGATGCGTGTTTTCTATCAGGGGCTGCGAACCCCCCCCCAACATGCACCCTTCTTAAGATAACTAACTCTAAGTTGGAGTTGTTTCAAAGGGGGAGCAAAAGGGCAAAATTTCACCCTCAGGTCCCTTACAGCAACAATCTAAAAACCTAATGAGATTGTCGCTGTGAGGGATTTCGCTGTTGTGTGTTCGCTGTGTGAATGGCACACCCTCATAAACATCTGTCTGGCTCCTTCAAGCTCCTTGTTTCTCTGCTGCTTTTAGTGGCAGGTGATATTAAGCCCAATCCTGGCCCTGCTTACTCTGCTCCCATTCATCTCCCCAAAGGGCTGAGAGTGGCACATATCAACATCCAAAGCCTCCTCTTAAAGACTGATCAGCTACAACCACTTATGGTTAATCTCAAACCCAATGTGTTGATTATCTTGGAGTCTTGATTATTCCTCAAGATCCCTGATACTGCAGTCCTCATCCCTGGTTATACACTCACCCAACAGGATCATGCTAAGAGGATGGTGGAGTTGCCATCTACCTCTCTTCTAAAATCCAGTTCGAGCCTGTACTCACTATCACCTCCCCCTCTGCCTATGAGCTACTCCTATTCAAACTCTACTTCCCTTTCTCTGTCTCTATCTTTGTGGCTGAAGTCTACTGCTGCCCTGGTCTGTCCCCCCCCATCAGTCACCAAGCTCCTTACTGCAATCTCCTCACATGCCTCTCCTAGGGATCTATTCATCCCTGATGACTTTAACCTCAACTGACTTTCCCCATCACTAACTAAATTGTATCAAAACATTAAGTCCCTCCAGCTTACCCAACTGATCTCCAACCCAGCCTGGTACAATCATATAACCCTCAACCACTCCTTACTGGACTGGGCTCTTACCATTCACCTCCACCGTATCATTGATTCCAGCACCCTCCCTGATGCCCTCAGTGACCACCATATGATCTATTGTGTGCGTAAAATACACTGTTCCAAAGCCCCCCCTCCAAATTCCTCTAGATCTGGTCCTTTCAGTTGCTGGACTTGTCCTCTCTCCATGCTGTCCTGGTAGCTACTGACTGGTCTCTAATCTCTTCTGTCAGTAACATTAATGCTGCCCTCCATTATTTCAACACCAAAATTTCTATCAATCTGGGATCTTCATGCCTCCATCAGAGAAATACAGGGTCCGTGGTTCCCACCACCCATGGATCTTGGCTGAATTTCTGGCCTGCTTCCATGCACGTAACCTTGCCTGGAGGACTCAAAAGTCCTCTGGCTCCCCTGCTGACCTGCTCAGGTACCAGTCCCTTTACAATGTCTGTACCAAAACCAGCAGGCTTGCCAAGTCTGAATATTTTGTCTCCACATTCCAAAATAACTTTAAACACTCCTCTAAGTTTTGGAAGGCTATCCATGCCCTCTTCTGCCCGCCAACCCAGTTTTCCTCCCCTGGCCTCAAGGTGAGTGACACTCTCATCTCTGACCCTTTCTCTGTTGCCTTTATGGTCAACTCATTCATTATCTCCTGTGTCTCCTCCCTTCTCACCCCTCCCCCATCTTTCCATTCTATCACACTCTTTCTCCTTCTCTCCTATTACCCCTGCTGCTTCTGTTAAGGCTGTCTTTGCTCTTAATCCTCTTAAGGGCAGGAGCCTTGGTGGCCTTGTCCCCAAGCAACTCTATTTCTCCTCACCAGCAATGGCTCTACCTATTACTTCCCGTCTCAACCTGTCATTCTCCCTTCCCTTGTCCCTGACTCTTGGAAACAGGCCACTTCATACACCTCCCCAAAGGAGGTCACCCCTCCTCTCCTGGCAACTACCACCCTATCTTCTTACTCCCCACTTTGGTCAAAATCCAAGAACACCTTTTTTTTTATAATAACATGTTTATTGAAAATGTAGAACAATATACAACCGATACAAAGGAACAAAAACAGTTTTATTTTATTTTTTATTTTTTTGTTAGTTTAGTTTTTGTTGACTCGGAAGGAGGACTAGAAAATTCTGCTTGTTTTCAGCCTCATCCCGGGAGGGGGATACAGATGGATGCCAACTGACATTGAACAAGATTGAGCTGTTGGTGGTATTTTTAATTAATGGGGGAAATTTGGCCAGGACAGTGGGGAAATTTCCCCTTTTTGTTTATATTTTAGCCCTGATTTTACCCCCATTTTCTACCAAATCTGCTTGGCCATGCACATGTGTGTGGAGGTGCATGCATTCCGTGGTACTGGGACACCCTCCCACTGCTTGCCACCCGCTTACCTGCACTCCCATGGACCTCCATCTAGGGGCAGTGGAACCACGGTGGGTGACAGTGTCCTCCCCAGGAGAGGAGAGCTGCCTTTTGGCTGCTTAATCCTGCTCGCTCCCTCACCTCCCCCCCCGTGCTGGCTCTCTGATGAACCAGGCCCATTCTCGAACCCCAGTCACCGGTGTGACATGAGGTAAGGCATCTAGCACCTCAGCACCACTGGGCCGGCAAAATTCCCCTACTCCTTTCAAGAAATGCCATGGGATCTTTAAAATCCACCTGAACTACCACTTAGAACAGGCAGATGGGACCTCGGTTTAATGTCTCATCTGAAAGACGACACCTCAGGAGTGCAGCACCCCACTCATGCTGCACTACGGTGTCCGTATTGGGATTTAACCCAAGCGCCTGGTGTGGGGATAGAACCCACATCCTTCTGATATTCTGGCCTCAGAGGTGAGTGTGCAACCTGCTGAGCCACTGACACTAATTATTTTCCAATAAATGTGCTAACACTATTAAAAACTAAATATGGAGCACACAATTGTCAAGATATATGGCTTTTGAAAACCAAAAATAAAGATGAAAAACAATGCATTACGTAGAGCCCACAGTAGATATCTTTATATATGGGAATAATCATACTGCTAAAGCAAGAAGGGCAAGAAAATGAAAAGGAAAACACTAAGGGCCAGATATTCAAACTGCGCTCAAAATGTGAGCAACAGCAGGAGCAAGCACAAATGAATTGCGCATATGCGCAACAGACGCGATATTCAAACATGGAGCAGAACAAATTGCACAAGCAGCCAACGTCTGAATATCGCACTAACTGCGCCATAGCGCAACCAGGAAGGGGAAGCTGAGCAGTAAGGTTGCGCCATAACGCAACAAGGGCAGCCCAGCTGAGCAGTCCAGAGGTGCCATAGCGCAAGCACAGTGCCCCCAGCAGAGCAATGGAAGTGCACAACCAGGGAGGCAGGCTGGGGCCCACCGCCAGCCATGCCACACATGGGCACAGGAACACACTGCAGAACCAACAAGACACCTGCACACCCCAAGCACAGCATCACTGGGGGTGGGACGGATGATCTACTGGCCCATGGGGACAAGCCAACAAAGCACAGCAGAGCCATGATGCCCCAGCACAACCACTGGCAGGCTGAGAGTGCCACACACAGGGGGTTGACAACCACAGTGCACATCAGCCCCCCGTACACACAGCACACCCTGCACCGTGACCCCAAGACACCACCCATGTGCAGTGACTGGCACTGCAGGAAACACCATGCATCCCCCCCGGCACACGTCAACCCCGTGCAACAGAGAAGCATACAAGCCAGACCCACCCTGTGCACCCAGCAGTGGGTGGCAGCAGACAGCAAGACCAACAGAAAGTCACTGCCATGCTGGAGATACGCCCCATGCACACACACGTGCACACACACACACACACATATACACACACCCAGGGCCATACCACCCGAGATGGCATGCACACCACTGCAACTGAGCAACCATAGCCAGCTGCAAATCAGAGACCAACACAGTATTCATAACAAAATATAAATGTATTATAAAAATGTAAATCACAAAACTATCAACACCATAACTATTTACAAGGGGGGGTAGGGGTACAAGGTAGAGGTGGGCAAGGGTAGGGATGAACAACTTGGAGAGGGAAGGCAGGGTGGGAGGGATGGGTGAAGTGGAAGGGAATCTGGCCTAAGGCCCAGCAGGCTGGTCCTCCTCCGCCCGTGCCGCTGTGCCTGGTGATGCCTCCTCCACAGGCCATGTCGATGGATGTCCCTGAGGATGGCCTGGTTGTCCAAGGACACTTAGCGCCAGCCCATGCAGTTCCTGCTGTATCCTCCTGAGAACACTGAGGCCTAGGAAAATGGGAACACAGTCAATGGCTGTGACTGACCACAACCCTGAACACCACCCAATCTGCAAGCCATATAGGCCAATGTCCCGCACCTGTGATGGCATGCACCCACCCACAGTGAACATGCACATGGCCATCACAAACAGGCGGCACCAGCTATGTGCACCACTGTACATACACACTGCCCATGTCCATCACAGCACAAACAAGGCTGTCAAGTGACGTGGCAATGTGGTGCGATGCCAGTCACACAGCCATGTGCCCAGTGCATGCATGGACCACCAGTGATGCACACACAGACGTGCAGTGACACTGGACAGTGATGAATGTCGCCTGTGTCGTGCATGGCTGTGTTGTGCATGGCTGTTGGTCATGCCCGCCCCCTCCAGCATGCAATAGCATCCATGATGTAATGATACTCACATTCCGCAAGAAGGTGTGTCTGCTGCTGCTGCTGCCACTGTTGTTGTGGCCCACCTCCTGCTGCACCACCGACTGGCACCAGGGCCCTGTCACGGCCCTCCACAGCATGTGCCTGCATCCTCACATCCCGGCCTGTGGGGAGACATATGTTGAGAAAAACATCATAGTGTGACTCCAAAGCTGACTGCCCCTGCCCCAGTGAGAGTGCCTGCCCACACAGCCAGCCGCATGCATCTCACACCTGCACACACTGACACAGCCAACCATGTCAGAGCCATCACCTATGCACATCCACCAAAACACACTCACACCCCTACATAGAATACAGGTGCATAGACGGTACAACCACCTGGCCTAGGCACCATGCCCCTCCTGGCACGTGAACGCAGCCGCTCATGCAGCTCAGGCTCCCTCCTGCGGAGGTCACTGTATCTGTACCGGCACTGCTCAGCAGACCGGGCTGCCCCAGTGACCCCACCAGGTCACTGGCCACTGCTGCCAGACCTGGGTCCCTAGCCATGGTGAGGGCACTCACCATACAGTGCCCCATAGTGGGCTCCACCAGAGCCACCAAGTTGGCCACCTCCATGGGGCTCCATTGCACTGCCCTCCTGCGTGCCATGCTACCAAGTTTACAGCAGGCAATATGGCGCCCCGCTGCGTGCAACCCCACATGGAGATGTTGCGCAATAGACCACCATAGGTTCCAATCGCGCTGTTCGAACAGCGCCATCAGTCCACATAGCGCTGTCACCAGACAGCGCAATAGGGCCGTACACATGGCAGCTGAACAGCGGCAGGGGGCAAAGGTCGGACACCAGGTCAGGGGTCTATAACACAAGGCCACGCACAGCGCCATCTGACGTATACGCATCCTGCGTGACCGACCACCTGCATACCAGTGCCACAGTGGACTATTGCACAGTAGTGCCACAGCACCATATAGTGCCCAGTGCTGTAGCGCCACTGGCACAATGGTGGCCATAGCCTGAATTGCTGATCGCGCACAGCACGTCATCAGCGCGGCAGACGCCCGCGTGTTACCTCTGGGCATGCGTAATGCAGTGTACCGCATAGTCACAGATCTGCGCTATTGGCTCAGCCGGATCAACCGTCTTTGAAAAGCGCAATGGCGCGATATTCAGCCGACACATGCAAATCATCTGATCAGCCATTCAAGGGCGCAGTGGCGCGATTTGCATCTCATTACAGTTGCTCCTCTCCTAATTTGTATGCATTGCGCTATAAAAGTGCGACAGTGGGCTGTGCTGGACAGAGTCGGTTACTGCAGGTGAGAGGTGAGTTACATGCTGTGGGATGTTCTGGACAATGGGCATGGGATAATGCTGTAGACTGCACAGTGACAGGTGTCCACTTACACCCATACAGATCGCCATGACCGAGCATAGACAAGGTGAGGGTGAGGATGGTGGGCGAAGAAGGAGGCCCAACTTCACCACGGCAGAGACTGATGCCCTCTTCCAGGCCTACCTGGAGGATGAGGCACTACTGCGTGGAAGCCGGGGCACCCCTCAGGCCCGTGCGGCTGCATGGGAGGGGGTAGTCCGGGCAGTGAACCTGCACGGAAGCCACCAGCGCTCCATGCAGGAATGCAAGAAAAAGATTGGGACAGACCGCAGGAGGGTGAAGGAGAAGGTGGCGGCCCTCAGGGTGGCACGCGCTGGCACTGGCAGGGTCCAGCCAGCAGTGGTGGAGCTGACCCCGGCTGAGGACCGACTGGCTGCAACTCTGCAGCGCAGTGCGATTGAGGGCGTACCAGGAGGTGGATTCCAGACAGGTGGAAGCTCATCACTGCACGGTATGACATGGTGGTGGTGTTGGGGGGGGAGGAAGGTTGGTCACATGCATTCACATGTCCTCTCTTTCTGTTGCAGATCCTGTTCATCTCCAGGAGATGGTGGTGGTGGGACCAGGCAGTGAGGATGACCTGCTGGACATGGAGGAGGGTCCATCCACCTCTGTCGCCAGCCAGCATGCACTACACCAGCATGCACGCAGGGCTGTCAACCCTGGTGTCGGTGATTCGGGTGTGGGGGGTGCACAGCCTGTGTCTCAGCAGTCTGGCATGCAAGCATGCCATCATGCTGTGACTGTGGCTGTAGTACGTCCCTGCACCATTGATGATGCAAGGACTGCAATGGGCAGTGACATGTGTGTGTCCCATGACGGACACGCAGCAGGCCATCACGTGCCCCTGGGCCTTGCTGGTTCCAACTTGTGCGCCAGCATGTCGGCACAGTCCCAGGCTGTGCCTGTAAGCACTGGTGGGGCAGCACCGGTGGCTGTGCAGGTGTCTGGCACTGTTGTGGCCACAGCGGTGGAACAAGTGGACTCTGTGGCACAGCGGTTGGAGGGGCAGCAGCAGCAGTCACCCACCAGGTCTGGGGGTACAGTGTCCAGCGGTGGCACATGCCCGCCGCCCTGTGATATGCCCATTCCTGGTCCCGGTGAACAGCGCCCACCCTCAAGGGGTGTTGTGCATCAGGACCTTCAACACCCTGGGGGACAGGCTGCCGGTGTGGCAGAGTACCCATTGGACGAGCACACCAGCCTGCTGCGGGAATCAGTACAGCAGCAAAGGCGGGTTGCAATGTCCGTGGAGGCACTGTGTGTGGCTGTGGAGTGGCACAGCAGGGAGTGTGCTCTGGACTGTGCAGAGATGGTCCACATGCAGATGGATGTGACCGCCGCCATTGACAGGCTGACCCAGGCAGTGGTCTCTGTCGTGGACGCAGTGGGCACACAGTCAGGTGACCCTGTACCGCACACCCCACACAGTTCACGCTCCACTCCCCGTTCCCGGCGTTGTGCGACACCAGGCCTGTCGACGCCGGGTTCTGCTGTGGGCATCCCGAGCACCCCTGGTGCAGGTGTGTTCGGCATGCCGCAGACCCCTGTGCGGGCAAGGTCGCGTTCGTGCAGTGGGACCCCTGGTGGTCCAACAGTGCCACCCCATGTGGCCCCTGCTCAGCCTGCCAGTGCTGTTGGGTCACGGTGGGGCCACCCACGCATCCGCGGTGGCCATGGGACAGTGCTACATGACTGACCTGTCTCCCAGTGCGGGCCCTGTCTGGTGCTGCCCTGTGTGCAATGTGTGTCATGGTGGGCAGTGCACTGCTGGGTGCTCTGCTCAACACGCCGACACACAGACCACCTGAACACCCTCCCAACTGTTGCCCACAGGTGCGTGTGCATGATGATGCCTGCATTGTACTGTACACCAAGGTGCAAGGGTGCCCAGCATCTGACACACGTACTTGGACAGTACAGGTGGTGGGGGTGGTCGGTGGTGCTGTGTGTTAGCACTGTCGGTTCTGCTGTGCTATGCATCTGCCCATGTACGCTCTGTGCCTGGTGTGTGTGTGTCCATATGAGTGCTCACCCCTCCTTGATGGTGTGTTTGTTTGCCTGGACCCTTCCACTCCCCTGGCCGTCATGCACCCCTGGTGTGTTACCCTGTGTGCCTGTGGTTTGCGCATGGACAGTGTTGGTTGCACATGTCCCCTTGACTTACCTGTGTTGTGCATAGTGCTCCTCTGTGATGGTGTCCCGATGCAGCTGGGCCTGCCGGATCAGTCAGGGGTCCCGCCCGTCCTAGGGGCTGCTCATCGACATCAACACCGGCGCCACTGGCGTCCCCATCGCTGTCCCCCTCTTCAACCTGTACGGCTATCCCACAGTCCTTGGCCATGTTGTGCAGGATGCAACAGGCCAGGAATATCCCACAGGCCTTTGGGGGGCTGTACTATAGGGCACCGCCAGAGGTGTCTAGGCATCAGAAGCGTGCCTTGAGCATCCCAAACACCCGCTCTGTGATGTTGCGTGTGGCAGCATGTGCCTCATTATAGCGTTGCTGCGATGGGGTCATGGGGCGCCGGTACGGTGTGAGCAGCCAGGGATGGAGTGGGTACCTGCTGTCACCTGTGTGGAGATAGTGGAGATCAGTGTCATGTTCAGGTCCATTTTGCCCATATCCCTGTGTGCCACTACCATGGCACCTGTGGCATTCCCACCCTTGCCCCAAGTTTGCATTCCATACATGCGTACTCACCCACTAGATGTCCTGTGGGGATGTCCCCACTCTCAAATCGATGGCACAGTGTGGACTGATGCCATATGAAGGCATCATGTGCTCTGCCAGGGTGTGTGGCACAGACATTGATTATTCGCCCATTGGCATCACACACCACCTGGCAGTTGACACTGGAGTAGCCGTTTCGGTTCCTATACGCTGCCCCATCGGGGCCAGGTGGCATGCGAATGGCCACATGGGTGCAGTCTATGGCCCCTAGCACGCCAGGCATACGTGCTACCCTGTGGAACTCCTGCATGTTTGCTGTATGCTCTGCTGCGGTGCTGGAGAAATGGATGTGCTCCGCAGCATGTGGCAGCAGTGCGCTGAGGAATTGGGTGAGGATGCGTGACGTGGCCGACTGTGTGATGCCTGTGGTGTCCCCTGTCGGCCTCTGGAAGGTGCCCGTGGTGAGCAGGCACATGCAGGCTGTCACCTTGGTCTCCACTGACAGAGCGTGACTTCGTCGTGAGGGTGCCTGCATCACATCACTGCACAGCTCACAAAGCTGCCTCAGTATTGCCCTGTTCAGGCGGTACCGTCCCACGATCTCTACATCTGTATACAGCTCATAGCTGATGCGGGCACGGCATTGCCTGTTGGGGCGATCACCGACGGGGCCCTTCCACGGCCTCGTCCCCCTGCAACTTGCATTCTCACCCTCATTACAGCTCCATGGAAGCTGGCACTGTCCACTCCCTGGCTTCTGCCCCCGCTGGTGTTGCTGTGTTACCCCCGCTGTCCTGACTGCTACTTCCACTGCACCGGGCACCCCCCGCTGGCCTCTGCAGCCTATGGCCCACAATGCTTGCCTTGCCTGCCCTAGCCTGTCTGTCTGTCTCTCTCTCTCTCTACCCCACTTGGCATCCTTGTAGTGTTCTTGCGCCGCTTCCTTGAGCCTTTTTATTTTGGCTCATTTCCGCTAGTGCGCAATTTCCGGCAGTTCCGCTCTTGCGCAATGCGCAAGTCTTTCAATTTCGCATTGCACTCTTTATGCATGGCTCCACCACGTCGGTTCGCATGTCTTCCTTTGCATTGCGCTGTTGCTCAGTATGTTTTCGAGCGATTGCCTCCTGCTGAATATCGCAGAATGGCGCACTTTTGGTCTTGCGCAGGCACAACCCTATTGCGCATGGCGCAACCCTTTTGAATATCCCACCCTAAGGACTTAAAGGCTTGGAGGCAGGGCATGGGTAAGACCTGAGTTGAGAAAAAAAAAACATCAGAATGGAGACCGAGAAAGTACTTATCAGCCTCATAGCAAAGGAACCCATACCTATAGGAGAATGGAGGCGTAATTATGAGACAAATGTTGGGTTGGCACTTAGTTTATAAAGTACCCATAATCTCCAGGTTTCCTCAAAATTTGGCACAGTATTTAAATAGCAATGCATACATTTTTCATATTGATAGATTGTGTCGACTATAGCTGTGCAATGAGTCAGTTGGGGGGGGTGAGTCTGATGTCATAGTTTAGTGATTGCCTTCTTGGCGCACACCAAGAGAGTCAACTGTAGTTTTAATTGCCATCCTTGCACAAGTAGCTCAATGAACAGTATGTGTAGAAGCACTAATATGGGAGAAAGAGATAGAGAAAAATCAAACAGCAAAGCTAAGACAGCAGAAATAGCCAACCAATAGGGCTGTAGGCGAGGACAGAACAAAATCCAAGGATACCTTGTGCTATCTCAGCTCTCCCCCTTCCTTGATTCTTCCTCTTTCTTCACCCCTTTCAGGTCTGGCATCCAGAAGCTCCACTCCACCTCCTCCTCCCTCCTTTGGCTTAGACTTCTCTTCCTTTGGTATGGATCAGGGCCTGATCACCTCTGCCATCTTTGTTGGCTTGGCTAAAGCCTTTGGCAGTTTTACCCATTCCCTTCTCCTAGATAAGCTTAAGGCAGCAGGGCTCTCTGACTCCTCAGTTAATTAGCTCAGTTGCTACACTGAGGGAAGGTCTCAAACTGCTCAAATTGGAGATTCCTTATCACCTCCCCCCTCCTATCAGCTCTGGTGTCCCCAAGGGTCTGTCTTTGGCCCAATTCTTTTCTCAGTCTTCCTGAATGATCTCCCCAATGCCTGATCCTCTGTGTCTATTCGTATGCATGCAGATGAAACTGTATTACATGCCTCTGGTTCCTTTCCCTCTGTCCTTACAGCCAGACTTCAGCTTGATTTCACTAACATTCACAAATGTTTTCAGGCAAATCAACTGTCCCTCAATGTCAAGACAATGGTATCCATGGCTTTTGGCACTAAGCAGAATCTTGCTAGGCTAACCTCCCTTCCCTCCTTCCACACCCTAGATGGTGTTGAAATTGAAGATGTTCACTCATTTAAGTACTTTGGGGTCTGGCTCGACCAGCCCCTTGACTTCTTAGTGCACATGGATGTCGGCCACAAAAACTACATTCCAAACTCGGTGCACTCTACTGGAATAAAGGTTGCATTCCTCTTCCTGCTTGCTGAGCTATTCTCTTGAAATTGATACTCCCCATCTTTGACTATGGTGACATAGTCTACAGCATTGCTTCCAAGTTCATCCTAGCCAGACTGGACCCTTTCTTTCACTCCTTCTGTTGCTTTGCTCTGGACTGCCCGCTCCACTCCCAACATTGCTCCCTTTTACTCCTCCCTCTCCATCCCCTCCCTTGAAGCCAGACGCCTTGCTCAATGTGCCTCCTTCATCTCTAAATACCAGTTAGGCTCCTTCACCTCCTACCATACCTTTCTCCTTTCCTATCCCCTCCCTCCCCTATACTCGTCACAACTGTGGCTATTGTTCTCTTGTGCTTCCTTCAAGGAAATCCTTCGCTGGCCAGGTTGCTTTCTCATACCGTTTCCCAAACTGTGGAACTCCCCCCCCCAACTGCCCAGTCTGCCTCTTTCTATCAAGTTCAAATTTTATTTGTTTGACTTCTTAAAGTCATTACAAATTAAAAAAAAAATCTATTAAAATATTCCAGTACAACAGTCTTAACATACAACATACAATAAATATTAGGACAGTAATAATTCATTATTCATACCTTGTTCTTTCCTATCATCCTTATTTAGAAATTCAATTAAGCCATTCAAGCTGTTCAGGGCACTTTTAATTCTTTAAAAATTCCACCTCACAAGTAAAGATTACCATTGGCCACTAAATACTACGAGCTACTATACTCAAATATCTATTTCAGTCTGCATAAACTAGGCAGTAATCCTGAACCAAGGGGATTTCACCACAAAAATGGCCAGCACACATTGCCACACTACCATTAGCCTTCTGTTACTAACCATATTACAAAGCACTTAGTGCAATATATTTCTTCCCTGTATGGGAAATCAGAATATGCTTTAAATGGCTAATTCTCATAATGCGCTGAACTATCTGGTTGATGCATACCAATTTTAACCTTCCTATTAGTCCCCCTTGGGCAGGTTTCCCAAAAAGGCTTTACTTAGGTCATTTTATGGTCCTAAGGCACCAAGAGCAGAAAATCAGACACCAAATTACCCAGGCAACATGAGCATAGGGCAACTATGTGTTCCATCCCAGTCTATACAATTCACTATGATATCAGTTTTACCCCAGAATTTCTAAGATACAGCCTTCTATAGATGACAAATTATAATGTCCAGCAGATCTCCCTCACCTGCCCTGAACTTGATTAATGCTCATCCCAGGTACATTAGAACTACCCCCAGGAAAGCAAACTTTATAGCAGTGTATTAAATTAATAAATCAAGCATTTATATGCCTTAGTATCTCATCTAAAAGTTATAATAAGGAAATAAAACTATTTTTAAATCATTCATTACCCCTCTCTGATTAACTTATCAAAATACACCTGAAACTAATAAAATCACAATAATCTGCATCCAAAATTTAAATATCCCTTGCTCACAAACACTGCTAGTGTGAGAGGAAAAGATAACCTAAAAGTACTTTTAGTATCCCAACGCAAAAAAAAGACATTTATCAATGCAAAATTATAAACCTTGGCACCAATGATAAGCCTAAAAAAACTTAAACAAGGGCATCTAGAGTTCTGTCGCAGTAAAGTTATAAGCTCAGTGTATAGTTCCTTTTTTATGGCAAATGACCACAATTAACGGTTCTATATATCCAGTGGAGTCCTTAATAGAGGCAGCAGTTCAAAACACCATTTCTTTTATCTGTGACTCAGGATTATATAAAAATGCACCTAATACCTTTCTTACGTAGGACATTTGAGTTCCTGCGAAACTTAGCATTGCAATAGACCAGTGCAGATACTGATTTAAAACTCCTTCAACTGACCAGGTAAGCGACTCAAAGCAATAATAATTCTAGAACATGTGCAGGTCTAGGTTGCCCTAATATAAATGGAATATGACATAGAATTGGGTCATCCTATCTAGACAAGAGGCTATCAAAGCAAATGTGCAAAAACAGAGGATGAACCCCACTGCAGACACTACAATTTTAAGTAAGCTACTGCTTTATTTTACTTTAAAGACACTTGAAATGAGGGTGACTGTTTCATGGCTCCCACCTTTTCCTCAGGCCCAAAAACAGTGTTTCATTTTTCAAATAAACAATTTTATTTCCTAAGTAAGTGTAATCCTTGGTTAGCTGTAACAGGACTCCTAGAATCCTTTCAGTTTAGAATGCCCAAGCTTGGCTGTTTCAGGGATGCCGATCTACAGAGTTCCCAGCATCTCCTTGGCTAAGGAGGAAGTGACGGGAGCCACGAAACTGTCACCCTTATTTCAAGTGTCTTTAAAGTAAAATAAAGCAGTAGCTTACTTAAAATTGTAGTGTCCGCAGTGGAGTTCATCCTTGTTTTTGCGCATTTACTTTAAGTGACTCAAAGCAACCTGTTAAGAGTCCCGCTACTTGGTGGTTAATTTAGATAAACCAACCTTAAATGTTGCAACATTTGTTTTATAAATTAAAACAAAACAAGAATACTTCATGCCCAACACATAGGGTTAGCTAAAATAGTGTCTATCCCAAATGATCTTGCAATGTTTGTGGCCCTTGCACAACAGTCCAGAGCCCTTTATGTTTATATTAATAAAAACAAATGATACCCGTTTCTTATGGGGCCCAACTGGAGCTGGACAGAGGAACCAAACAAGAATAAATCAAAAAGAGTATCTGATGGGGGAGTAACCCCAATAATCCCTCAATGGTTGCCGCAACAGCACAGCACCCACCAGGGCTCTCCAAAACTCTCATCAGAGTTTTTAAGTAAATTTTGAACCTTGCTGAGGAACAAAATCTGGCTCTGTCTCCTCCCAGTGCAAAGTTTAAATCATTAGTCTTCATGGTTCCCAAACTTGGTCTCCTCCAACCACTCATTCTCTTTTCGCATAACATCTAGTGAAAGAACAGAAAAGAAAACTTAGCTCTTCTGAGCACAGTAAATTCAATTCAACTTGAAGGTACTGTACACCCCAGCACTTAGGCAAAGTTGGCATATCTTTTTGTAGTGCATTATGAGCCTCTTCAGCACTGACTGTGCACTTACAATGTCTTCTGTCTCAAATTCTTCGGCATTAATCCTGAATACCATTTACATTATTTAGCTTTTTGGCTTAATCCAGCAACTGCCCATAGCATTAAAAATCTCTGCTTTTACTGGGCTTTGTTATAAAAAAATAGATTATATCGGTCATGTTATCAAGCTGTATGCACCTCATAAAGCTATTAGGCTTTACTCCAGCCCCAAGCTATAGGTGCTTACCCACCACCTCTCACTTTCAGGATAGGTAAGCGCTGCAGTAAGTAAACACCAAACACTATGCCGGGGGTCAGCCCGATAGTTTTCAAGAATCAGTAAACCACCCTTTCAAGCTTTTCCTTAGAGACATGGATCGTTTACCTGAGACAGCAAGCAAAAATAACTAAAGTTTCATTCATATACTTTTAAATAACATAAAAGTGCATGGACTTAAGCAGCGTGTTCGGGAGAGCAGCCAGGGAGTAGACCAGCCTTGCAGCCATCTTGTTGCTTCGCCCCCCACCTCTTTCTATGGCTAACTCTTTACGCTTCTCCATGTTTGCTGATGATACCAAGGTAGGCGCAGTGGTGGATGACCTAGGGGGATGGCAGAGGTTGCAGGATGATCTGGCAAAGCTTGTAACCTGGTCAGACACCTGGTAACTGGGTTTTAATGCCAAAAAGTGCAAGGCGCTGCATTTTGGGATGAAGAACCCAAGGAGGAGTTACCAGCTAGGGGGAGGGCACCTAGCCCAGACAGAGGAGGAGAAGGATCCGGGTGTGCTCATTACAGGGTCAATGAACAACTCGGCACAATGTGGGAAGGCAGCTGCAAAGGCCAACAAAATGCTGGGTTGTAGTGCAAGGGGTATATCCTCGAGGAGGGAGGAGGTGATTCTGCTACTGTATAGGTCATTAGTTAGACCACACCTGGAGTACTGCGTGCAGTACTGGCGCCGATATCTGAAGAGGGACATTAAGTTACTGGAGGGTGCAGCGCGAAGCGACAAAGATGATCAAGGGGCGGGGGACTTATCATACGAGAGGAGGTTGAAGGAGTTGAACATGCACTCACTGGAGAGAGGAGAGACAGAGGTGACATGATTGAAACCTTTAAATACACGAAAGGAATAAACAAGATGGGTACAGAGGGGCTGTTCAAAGTAAGGAGAGGGCCACCAGAGGCCATGATATGAGACTGGAGCGAGGAAAGGTTCAGGAGGAGATGAGGAGACACTTTTACAGAGAGGGTGGTGGCTGGGTGGAATGCGTTACCTGCTGAAGTGGTATGCAGTAGAACAGTGGACTGCTTCAAACGAGGATGGGACAGGACAAGGGGGAGGGTTAATGAAGGGGAAGGGTGGAAGGGAGGGGCAGCTGCAGAATTAGGGGTGCTAGCTGCACATTCGAGCAGACTCGATAGACCTCTAGGCCATTATCTGCTGGCAAATTTCGTATGTTCGTATGTTTTCACTTCTCAACTTCTCACTCCTGCAATCCCTCCTGATACCTGTCCCTGGTCCTCTCCTTGCAACCCTTTACTGCTCTTCCTTCGCTCCCTCTCTCCCAATTCTGCACTTGACTACCCCCCCCCAAAGTATCTACCCTTGCACCTTTTCTTAATTCTTCAGCACCTTGGCACTTTTGAATTGCACTTCTTGAATGTCACCCCCTAATGCTGTTATTCCTGTCATCCTTGTTATTTTCTCATCCTTACATAAATTGCCTAAGTATGATGCTTAGTTATGATGCTCAGTTCCTTTCCTGCCTATTATGTAATTTTCAATTTCAATTTTCTATAATTTTTGTAATTTTATTTGATTTTGCTCTTTATTTCTTCATTGCCCTCCTTCCCCCAAGGGTACATCTGGAAACGAGTTGTTATCAGCTCAGAATGTCTTTCCTGATGAAACTTTTGACATAAATAAACTTTTGAAATAAATGTTGATATTTTTTTAGGCATGCTCATAACTGTAGTAATTTGCAGTATTTTAACCCCAGATTTTTAACATACCCATGTTTTGCACCACTTCATGAATGTGATAGTTGTCATTTCTCAGATCCTACCCAAAATGTGTTTTCACACCTGTGGTGCAAAATGACATTTTTATTTATTTCGTTTTTCTTGACCTTTCAATTCCTCTCTGAAACCTGTTTCTACAATCGCACATCAAAGTCACCTTTTGGATGGGATTTTAAAAATTCCACCGGTCATGATCATAACATTAGGTCATAAAATGACTGTTGGACATTTGGGATCAAAATGTGGGAGGACACTTAAAAGTAGATATTGCCTCTCAGCTGGCCTATCCTGGGTAATTACAATCTAACAATGTGTAAAAGCAGGACACCACTGAAAATGAGACTGCATCTTATCTGCTCTATCCTGGGTAAATACATAGTACAAATGTGTATAAGCAAGACCCAGTACAACAGCAGTATCAGCAGTGAACATTCGATAGTGACAAATGCTTGTTTTTTTGTAAATTCTACCTATGTAATAATTTAATCTTATGTGATACTGTATTTTAACATATTTTACAAAGGGAATATGTATATAAAATGTTTGTACTGAACTTTCAATCAGTTGTAGTTGTGTTTTTTAAATACATTCAACTCAGTTCACTGGCTGTGTTGATTTCATCTCCAGCCACAGCCCAACCAGCAGCGAGAGTCATCCTGCTCACACAGACTGCACACTTAAGCAGACATAATTGAACTTTCATTCATCATTTTTCTGGAGCAGTGTGTACTGGCATGCAAGGTGCTCAAGGGAGTACGCAGCCAGTTAGAACACTGAAGAGGTGGGGCAGAGACATTTAAAAGCCTGTGCCGACCGCTGCACAAGTGTGAGAGACACAAGCTTAGACGAAAAAAAAGCTTTGGTTTTATCTCTCCAGGGGTCTCATCATATATCTTGAAAGTTTAGCAGCCTGAAATGCCTGGTAGGTTTACACAAGTTTGAATATAAATATAATTAAAATAAACTTGATAGCAATTTGAATATTATTGAAGTTCGGTACTTCCTGGTGTGCCACGCAGTTAAACTGTTTTAGGATTGAAACATAGAAACATAGAAACATAGACTTTGATGGCAGATAAGGACCATTTGGCCCACCTAGTCTGCCCATTGGTTTTAGTTATATTGTTATTTCATTCTTTCAAACTTAATATTTGTATTAAAATGTGGACAATAAGCTACTACATTAGTCCTGAGAATGCACTCATATAACATGCTGTGTTATCTGCTTTTGTGCTGCCTTTTGGGTATCGCTGCTACCAGTGGGACCAATAAAACTAAAATTGGGGCCCATTGGCCATCTTCCATAATGAAGCCACAAAGAATAGACTGGAGTACAACTAGTAGAAATGCCTTCACTATAGAATGGAGGACATATGTTTCACAGGGCAGCACAAAAGTATTAGATCCCTATGCATATCACAAATCAGCACAAGGCTATATCAATGCTTGTTGTATGTTCTTAATTATGGGGAGAGACATTGAGTTAAACTCTGGTCTAGATAGCAATATTAATCTAAGAGTTATACATGACAATGCATGCAGTGTAGCCTCAAAAATAGATTTATTAGCACTTACAGTATGATTCAGGAACACGACCCGAGTATTTTAGGATTAAGTACAACTTGGCTTTCAGGGAGTACTGAGGGACAGTGAACCTACCTTGCCGGGGTATCAACTTTTCAGGTCTGATAGAATAAAAAGAGGAAGGGGATGGGGTTATGTTCTACATCAAAAACATACCGGGTCATGTAGAAGTTCTATTAAAGGGGAGTGACAACTTTGTTCCAGCTTCTGGCAACCCGACGCCGTGGCTTGAGCTGGAGAGACAGATTTGCCAGTCTGTCCCCCTTAGCCTGCTGTTAACTTGTGTGAACATAGCTCGGGATAAACTTACCCTGGTGATGGATGCTACAAGAGGTGCATGGTTTTGTTTAATGAAGGCGGCCGGGACGGTAAAGCAGAATGCTAGGGTGCCTTTTAGATATGTCGCACTATGGCGTAACCCACTTATTAGGGTTGGTAATCAACCCCTATCATGGGTTTCATGGCAAGAGAAAGGGATTCATATTGTGCAAGACCTTTATCTACCGAATTCTAGTACCCTAATGTCCTTTGAGCAACTGCGTGCTCGCTGTGTATTAAAGGTACAGGACTTTTGGAGGTTCTTGCAACTATGTGATGCTTTGCAGGCCACTGACTGGTCGAACAAAGAGGATCCGAAGTGGCACTGGCTATCCTCATTGCATTTAAAGTCCTCATTTCGGGGGCTAGCAGGCAAGTTCTATAGCACCTGGCGGGAGGCACAGACAGATTACACAGAGTCCAGCAGGATGGCATGGAACATAGAAATTGGTAGGCATATCGATTTGGAAGCCTGGTCTCGCTGTCTTCGGGCAGTGCATACTACTTATAAAGATGCTAAAAGCCAATTAATTCAGCTTAAGATCCTGCTTCATTGGTATAGACACCTGCCATTTTGTTTAAATGGGGAGTTATTTTGCATGATGGTTGCTGGAGATGCGAGCACAGTCCTGCTGACATCTTGCATCTTTTTTGGAACTGCCAGGTGCTGGTTCCTTTTTGGTCAGCGGTAGCAATGGATTGCTCCGGGGTGGTGGGACAGCCTCTAGATATGTCTCATTCAATGTTGCTGTTGGGTGATCGGGCCCTGTTGGCACATTTGAGTCCACAACACCAGGGTTGGATCCTTGTGGTTCTGTTGGAGGCTAAACGACTCATATTAAGACATTGGCGGCAACCTGTGCCTCCACCTATCGAAGCATGGCATGCGTCTGTCTCCAAGCTAGCTACCTTTGAAAGGCTAACTTATGCTGTGAGAGGGCAGCTTCCTGCTTACTTTTCTAAATGGGAGACCTACTTCAACTCGGCTTTGTGTCAGGCTCCCCCTTCCCCCTCAGTACGGTGATCACTTCATTGGGCCTCGGTCAGGGATTTAGACCCTACCTAGCTTAGACGCTGATCTAAAGGAGGGGCAGATTCCTATGTGTGATTTAGGAATTGGTTTTGGTAGTGCTGAGCTGAGGTGGAGGGTGACTTGTCTCCCTCACATTTTTTTTTTTGTTTGTTTGAATACATGTTCTGTATCTGATCCGAGTAGCGTGCGGGAAGTTTAGTGTTGGGGTGGTGGCGCCCATATGACCTAAATAGAAGTGTGAGAAGTGGACGAATTATGGGTATTATGGATGTTTGCTGTTGTAAGTAGTTTTATTAGGAAGAGATAAGACTTACTGTATGCAACAGTGATATGTGTTTCAAATAATGATGTATGTATCTGACTACGTTTAATGTTATGTTGATAGAAGTTATTCTGTTTCTGGATATGTTGTTTATGTAAACAATAAAAATTATTCTATGATAAAAAAGGGGAGTGACAACAATAGTGAATATCTAGTCACATATATTGATAACATTAAAATAGAAACATGAAAACTTAGAATCTGTTGGCAGATGAGGACCATATGGCCCATCTAGTCTGCCCATTTCCCTACTCACTGCTGCAGCCCCAGATCCTATTTGATCTGTGGCTGTCCTGCTCTGCACATCTCCAAGGGTACCCTTATGTCTGCCCCATGTACTCTTGAACCTCCATATTGTTTTCACACCCTCCACTTCTGCTGGAAGGCTGTTCCATGGCTCCACCACCCTTTCAGTGAAAAAGTATTTCCTAACATTACCCTCAAGCCTTCCACCCTCAGTCTCATATCATGCCCCATTGTTCTTGTGCATACTTTTCATAGAAACATAAAAGTTGATGGCAGATAAGGACCACAAGGCCCATCCAGTCTGCCCATTTTTTCTACCTTATGAATGTGCCATAGGCCTATCTATTTATACTATTTTCTCTGAAATATGCTTTCCACCTGTACCATGTTTATTCCCCTAAGGTACTTGAAAGTCTCTATCATATCTCCCCTCTCACTTCTTTCCTCCAGTGAATAGATAAGAACTGAATATGTGTGAACGTATATAGATTCTGGACATATATATACGTCCACAGTCTTCTAAGGGTTAAGGTCCTTAAGTCTTTCCTCATAGGGCTTCTGGCGTAGTCCGTGTACCAACCTCATTGCCCTTCTCTGGACAACCTCTGTTTTGTCAATATCCTTCCAGAGATGTGGTCTCCAGAAAAGGACATAGTACTCCAGCTGAGGCCTCACCAGTGATCTATACAGTGGCATCACCACCTCTTTCCTCCTGCTTGTTATGCCCCTCCCTATGCACCCCAATATTCTGTTTGCTCATCCCACTGCTTTTTCACACTGTTTGGTCACCTTCAGGTCATCAGATATGATAACCCCAGGTCTCTCTCCTGACTTGTGGTGGCCAGAATTTCCCCACCCATCTTGTACTCCTCCCTAGGATTATTGTGACCCAGGTGCATTATCTTGCACTTTTTAGCATTGAAACTCAACTGCCAGACACCCGACCACTCCTCTAATAGACTTAGGTCCTTTCTCACTCTTTCCACCTCCTCTAGTGTGTCCACTCTGTTGCAGATCTTGGTGTCATCAAAGGGCACACCTTTCCCTCCAGATGCTCTGCAATGTAACTAATGAAGACATTGAATAGGACTGTCCCCAGCACCAACCCCTGTGGCACCCTGCTGGCATCTCCCTCTCCTCAGATTTCATGCCATTTACCACCACCCTCTGAGTCCTGTCCCTTTACTGGTTCCCAACCCACTTTGCCACTGTAGGACCACTCCCAGACTCCCCAATTTATTTAGCAATCTCCTGTGCGGGACGGTGTTGAAGGCCTTGCTGAAATCCAGTTAGGCTACAACCACCGCTCCTCCCTGATCTACCACCCTGGTTACACAGTCAAGGAAATCTATAAGATTCATCTGACAGGACCTTCCTGCTAAGAATCCATGTTGCTTTAGATCCTGTGCCTTGGATAATGGCCCCGGGCTGTAGTATATCCCCCCAAATCAAACCTAACAGCAGATGAGGACTTTTTAAATATAATCAGTGACTGTATAGGGGATAGACTGATAAGCTTAATGGGTGGTATGAATTGTGACTGGTTTAAGCCAAGGGGAAGACAGCTGAAGGAGCTAGTCTCAATGCTTGAGGTTACACAACACACAAAAACTCCTACACGTTTCATAAGCACCACAACACATGGAACTATTTTGAATTTAATATTCACTTCATCTCAGATAAAGATTAAAGCTTCTGGTATGCTACCACCACATTTAGGGGGACCATAACCCAGTTTGGGTTGCTATAGCTAAATTACAAGTCCAGCAAATGACTGATAATCTGAATAATAACTGGACAAGGGACATCCAAAACTTTTCAGAAGATAAATTTCTATTAAGCATGGCAACTGAAAAATGGAAAAACTGTATATTAATACCTGACTTAGATCAGACTGTTGAACATTTTTAAAGTACTTTTCATAATATATGTGACTTACATGCCCCTTAAAATAAACATTGTAAAAAACAAACCAGAATTCCATAGATTAATGACAGGATTTTGAAAAGAGTTAAAAACAGAGTTTGGAAGAAAGCTAAAAGAATTAAATCAAACAGGGACTGGCTGCAGATCCATGCAAGTTTTGGCACACAATAAAATATTTAACTAATCTGTGTTGGGTGGACTAACAGAAAAATAAGACATTACAGATTGGGGATGTTTTAACTGATTATCCTAAAGAAGTTTCAGATGCTTTAAATAACTTCTTTATGGATCTCCCTGGCTATAGTTGGCTAGATAATCCTGATTACGGTAATGGGGTTGAACCAATGATAACAGCAGGGGCACTAAATAGTTTGCCACCATTTAGATTCAGGGCCCTGAAAATATCAGAGATTTGTAAGGAATGTAAAGGGGAACTGTTATCCAGAAGATTTCCTAACGTTTGAAAGCACATAAAAAAGCTAATTTAAATAAGCATTGTGTTTATCTGTAAGTCTTTGCAGTCCAGAGTTATTCATATGTAAATCAGCTTGTAATTAAGGGCTGGTGGCAGCCATATGTTTTGGGATCCTGACAGGAAATGATGTAACTGAGGGTCTTGGTCCTCCTTTTACTGTATTTAATCCAACAGATTAAATAGGAGATTGTCTGTTTTATTAAGTGTTTTTTCAAGTGTTACTACAACACTTTCTACATTTATAATAATTGTTTTGTATGTGCACTGAAACTAGTGAATTATCACCTTTACATTTCAAACTGTTAGTCAAAATAATCCATCTTCAGGATTGTTTTAACCTCTAGGCTATACTTTCAGCTGATCATCAAAAACTACACATCTCAAGGATGGTTCTGTGGTGCCAACAGGTATTGGGGCCCCATATCAGGATTTCTGAACCCTGGCTGTGTTCATGCCAGTACAAATTTCTAGGGCTGACACCGCACCAACTTCTTTCTTTTTCTGTTCCCTCACTTGCAGCCTTTTCTTTTACAATTTCAGGAGTCAACTCAGGTCTACAAAATGCAAATGTGGCTGCATACCTACTGGCATGGCATCATGGGGTCAGCATTGAAATGTGTAGCTTCTGATTATCAGCTGGTGGTGCAGCTGGGAACAAGCTTCGTTAATCCAGGAGAATGAGTTTTGAGCATTTGTTAAGATTCTGAAAATGTTATACTCTTTCTATCCAGATTTGACTTAAAAAGAAAAAATAGGACACAATTACTTATTTATTAATTGCAAAAACACATAGAGGGACAGCATTGTTAAAACCAATGTTTAATCCAAGATCACAATAAAATAAAATAAATAAAACATGCATAGCCTGAAATGCATTATTAAAATATAGAATAATATATGAGTGCATGTGTGCAACCAGAATTTTACACACACCCGAGGTGTGGGATGCAACATAAGCCCCGAGGAGTTTATGAAAGCAACCCACACTGAGTGTCTGATTAAAATTCTGGTTTATACATGCCACACACACACACACACACACACACACACACACACACACACACACACACTGCCTGTCTCTCCCTTTTGTTTTGTTTTGTTTTGTTTTGTTTGTTTTTCTTTTTTTTTATTTACAGTGATAACGACATTCTGGAAAGTCATGGTCCATCATCATAGCTGCATAGTGTAAGACACGCTTGAATAGTATGAGTAGCAGGATCAACCAGATTGGGTTTTTTTTTTGGATTTTTAAGGCAGGATCAACTAGATAGATATTTAAAAATATTTAAAATATTACTTGTCTTAACAGTGTGTGGCAAAGCTTGAGTGCTGGTACTGGTGCTCAGTAATGGAGCCACCATGTTGGACAAGATGGTTTAGTCCGCCCACAGTGAAACCGTGTGCCAGTTAACTTTCTGTGGTGATGCTTGATTGACAGGTGTTGATTACAAACTCCTGGTTGTAACCACAAATATCAACTGGGAGGCTGAAACTGGAGACAAAAGTGTCTGTATCTGTATGTAAAAAATGATTACTATTAATTAAACAGTATTTTACTTTTTCTGATGACGTTAAAAGTACAACAGTTTCTTACTGAAATACTTTGGATGGAATGGGATTTTCTATCATAACAATGCCAGAATTCTACTGGATTATTACATTCACTTGCGCGCATGCTTAAGGAACGTTTTGGGAGAGTAGCACACTTTGGAGGTGTGCCTCTCCATTTCAATCCACTGCTCTGTTGAGCAGGCGTGGCGGTCCTGCACCAATGGGTGTGGGAGCTGTGTATGACAGTGGTGGTCTTCGCTTCAAAGAAAACCACCGCTGTCATACAGAGCACCAGCGTCACGCCGCTGCCCCCAAATCTTTGGTGCCAGTGCTGGGAGCCCACTCCCAGCATGGCAAACATCCCGCTGTTTGCCGACGGGGTGCCTAATCCCCTGTCGGCTCCTCGCCCACCCAGCCATCCTTCTGCCACGCTGGGAGCCCACCCCAGTGTGGCAAATGTCCCACGTAGTCTGTTTTTTTCACCTGTAAACCGAAAACGGTCACACGGCACTTCTCCCAGTCCCCTCCCACAACCCGCACCCACCCACTGCGCACCCACCCACGCGCACTCCAGCCTCCCACACCCCTCACCCCATTATTACCTCCGGAGCTCAGCGCGCGATCTTCATGGGTGATCGGAACATGTCTGCACTCTTCAAAGCTGACCGTGAACTGAGGAAATGCTGGTAAGCTGTATAATGGGCTAGATAGGGATTTTCAACTTTATTGCATATCTCAGGCATTTTTCGAATTTTGCACAAATTTTCAACATGGGGTTTGGGACCTTCTCATGAATGATTCACTGTCATGGCGTTATTGGGGCCGAAGGGTGATTTCACAGTCACTGTGCAGTTACTGCGTGAAATCACCCTTCAGGCCTGAATAATGCCATGACAGTGACATCATTCATGAGAAGGGGTCCCAAAAACCCCATGTTGAAAATTTGGTGCAGCAATTCCAAAAAATGACTGTTTTACGAGTGTGCGTTGCGCAGTTCCTACGCAAGCTCATAAGTACGCGAATTTTCAATATTTTCACTCCAGATTTTCAACATTGCCATTTTACCACACCTCCTTATGAGCAGTACAGCTGTCATTTTTCACATCCTGCCCAAAATGTGTTTCCGCCCATGTAGCGCACAATGGCGCAGTCGGTGTGCGAAATCAATGTATGGGACACATTAAGAAAATCTTGGTGACACTGTTCATTAGCAGAGGTCTTAAAATGGCTATGTTGAAAATTTGGTGAAAAATTCTAAAATGACTGTTTTACAAGTGTGCGTTGTGCAGTTCTTAAGCACGCTGTAGGTTTGTGAATTTTCAATATTTCCACTCCAGATTTTCAACATTGCCATTTTACCACACCTTCTTATGAGTAGTACAGCTGTCATTTTTCACATCTCACCCAAAATGTTTTTCCACCATGTAGTGCACAATGGCGCAGTCGGTGTAAATCAATGTATGGGACACATGAAGAAAATCACAGTGACACTGTTTCAATGCAGAGGTTTTAAAATGGCTGTGTTGAAAATTTGGTGAAAAAATTCCTAAAATGACTGTTTTACAAGTGTTCGTTGTGCGAGTTCTAAAGCACGCTTGTAGGTTTGTAATTTTCAATATTTCCACTCCAGATTTTCAGCATTGCCATTTTACCACACCTTCTTATGAGTAGTACAGCTGTCATTTTTCACATCTCACCCAAAATGTTTTCCACCATGTAGTGCACAATGGCACAGTCGGTGTGCGAAATCAATGTATGGGACACAGTAAGAAAATCACAGTGACACTGTTCATTAGCAGAGGTTTTAAAATGCCAGTGTTCAAAATTTGCTGAAAAAATTCCTAACACTGACTGTTTCATGAGCGTGCGTTGCACAGTTCCCACACACGCTCATAGGTTTGCGAATTTTCAATATTTCCACTTCAGACTTTCAACATTGCCATTTTACCACACTTCCTTATGAGCAGTACAGCTGTCATTTTTCACATCCTGCCCAAAACGTGTTTACGCCTATGTAGCGCACAATGGGGGTAACTAAAAGGTCATGCTGAAAATTTATTGTGCAAATACCAGCAATCGCACAGGGCATTAGGGTAAAGCACCATACGTGCCAAACACCACTGCAAATACCTGCAAGCGAACATTCGGCATTGGCAAATGCTTGTTAGGAGGCAGTACAGTGCAGTGCTTAAGGGCATTGAGCTACAAACCTGGAGACCTGTGTTTGAATCCCACAGAACTGTGTGACTAAGCAAGTCACTTAACTTCTTTGTGTTCCCAGGTTGCACCTGGAAAAAAGTTTCAGTTTAGTGTGCCTTTCCTGATGAAACAATTTTCCCTTTCCCTTATTTTTATTAGCAGTTTGAAATGTAAAGGTGGTAACACACTAGTTTCATTGCACATACAAAACAAGTATTATAAATGTAGAAAGTGTTGTAATTACAAAATCCCATTCCATCCAAAGCATTTCAGTAAGAAACTGTTGTACTTTTAACTTCATCAAAAGAAGTGAAATGCTCTTTTAATAATGCATTTCAGATTATGCATGTTTTAACAATGTTGTCCATCTGTAGTAACTTGTCTCATTTTTTCTTTTCAAGTCAAATCTGGATAGAAAGAGCATATTTTCAAAATCATAATACATGCTCAGATTGTTTTTACTGTCTTTGTCCAGGAAAGGCACACTGAACAATAGTTTGTTCCCAGGTGTGTTGTGGGAGCACAGGGAGGCCATGTCAGGCTGGTAGGTATGTAGCCACATTTGCATCTTGTAGACCCAAGTTCACACACAAAATTGTAAGAGAAAAGAAAACAGTGGTTGATTTCAAGAATGCATGGGACAGCCATAACGCAATTCTAGGGGGAAGGGGTAGGAAGAAGTAGGCTGTTGGGTAACTAGGATCTGCAGCTTATCCATTAGGTAGAGAAATGGGCAGACTGGGTTGGCCAAGTGGTCCTTATCTGCCATCAGATTCTGTGTTTCTATGTTTCTATGTAAAAGGTTGTAAGAGACGGAATGGAAATAGACAGAAAGTGGTACTGTGGCAGCCCAAGAAATCTGTACTAACATGTTCAGCTGTCAGTACTGTATATCCTAGAGGTTAAAGCAATCCTGAAGATGGATTTTTACTAACAGTTTAAAAACCAAAAGGTGATAACTTACTAGTTTCAATGCAAATTCAAAACAATTATTATAGATGTAGAAAGTGATATAGCAACACCTTAAAACACACTTAATAAAACAGTCGATTTCCTATTTAACCTGTTGTATTAAATACAGTCAAAGGAGGACCTAGATCCTTGGAGATATCTTTTCCTGTCAGGAGCCCAAAACATATGGCTGCCACCAGCCTTTAATTATAGACGGATTTACATACGAATAACTCTGGACTGCAAAGACTCACAGATAAACACAGTGGCCCAGATATTTAGAAGGGTTGTGCATGGTGCAACACTGTCATGCCATGTGCAACCCACTGATGTGCCCTGGTGCGATATTCAAATGGGGATTGTGCCTGGCACAAATCCTGATGTGCCGGAGTGCATCAGTAATGTATGCGGTGCAGGGGGTGGGGCGTGCCCATGCATACTCCACACATCCTGATATTTAGCCCGGGATATGCTAAGCCCATGCATGCACACCCCCTACTTGTGCCGCACACAGGTGAACCAAAAAAAAAAGGAACAACGGCTGGCCACCCACAGGTGAGCTGCCGTGTACAGGGTGCAACATGGCAGCTGTCACCTGTGGGTAGCCACCCGAGCTCCGCCAGCACTTCTTCGTGGTGGCACCTCGCTGCCTGATCGTAAGCATACATTAAATATAAATGTCCAATATCCTGGTGGTCCAGTAGACTGCTCACAGTCTGATCGTGGGCATATGTAATAAAATAATCGTCCAATATCCCTGGTGGTCTAGTGGACCGCTACACGCCTGATCATGGGCTTAAGTATAAAAATTATTCATCCAATATCCCTGGTGGTCCAGTGGACTGCTACACGCCCGATCATGGGCTTAAGTATAAAAATGATTCGTCCAATATCTCTGGTGGTCCAGTGGACTGCTACACACCCGATCACGGGCTTAAGTAATAAAATAGATTTGTCCAATATCCCTGGTGATCCAGTGGACCACTCGCAGCCCGATCATAGGCACATGTACTCAAAAGGAAGGTCCAATATCCTGGTGGTCCAGTGGTACCCCTCCCCACCCACCCACTGGGCCCCACCGCCATGCCCGGTCAGCGGCGGGTGGCAACACCCACCACCTGCTGCCCCACCACCCCCGACTGACACTGTATGGTAGGGCTGTATGCCCATTGGTCCTACAGCATGAGCCAATGGGCATGCAGCAGACCACACTACACAGCCAGATATGTGAATGATCCATTCACATATCTGGACTGTAGTACGTGCACGGACTGCATGCCTATTGGCTCACACTGTGGACCAATGGGTGTACAGCCCTACCATACAGTGTCAGTCGGTGGGCAGCAGGCGGAGTGAGGTGCTGCCGCCCGACCGCTGACATGGGGGGGTGGGGCGGTGGGGCTCAGTTGGCGGTGAGAGAGGGGGGTACCACTGACCACCAGGGATATTGACCCCTTTTGAGTACATATGCCTGTAATCGGGCTGCGAGTGGTCCACCGGACCACCAGGGATATTGGAAGAATCATTTTTATACTTAAGCCCGTGATTGGGCATGTAGCGGTCCACTGGACCACCATGGATATTGGACAAATCTATTTTATTACTTAAGCCTGTGATTGGGCATGTAGAGGTCCACTGGACCACCGGGGATATTGGAGCGGATTTATTTTAACTAATGCCCATGATCGGGCTGCAAGCGGTCCACTGGACCACCAGGGATATTGGACTGTGTTTATTTTAATTTATGCCCGTGATCGGGCTGTGAGCAGTCCACTGGACCACCAGGGATATAGGAATGCTTTTCTTTTAACTTATGCCCACAATCGGGCTGCAAGCGGTCCACTGGACCACCAGGGATATTGGACGATTATTTAATTCTACATATGCCAGTGATCGGGCAGTGGGGCACATTGCCGCGCTGTGCAATGGGTGTCGGTCCCCGACAGCTGCAGCCTAGCAGGGCGTCAGGCACAAGTCACCGGGGATTGGTGCACCTGCATGCAAATGGGGCCATAATGACATGCAAATGGCCCCATTTGTGCCTTGCATGCATTAAGGCCCCATTGCATGTGCACTTTTGAATATCGCAGTTCTTGTCCCTAGCGCAATGGAACTTATGCTAGTGCATCCCACTGCTCCACTCTGGCCACATGCGCTGGTGCAGTGCCACTGCGCCATGCGCACTGTGGGTGACCAGGGTGCGATATTCAGCGATGCTGTGCCATGGCGCAGCTCTGCTAAATATCATCCTGTCAACACCCCTGGGCAGCCAAGTTGCGATGTGCCCAGTCTTGCGCCACAGCGTGGCGCAGTCTGAATATCTGGGCCAGTGGCTCAATCAAATTAGTTTTTTATTGGTTTTCAGACATTAAGAAATCCTGTTGATGACAGTTCCCCTTTAAGAGAATGCTCACAAATCCACAGGTCCTGATGAGATCGAGGGAAGATTCCTGAAGTTGGCAGCAAGTTATATAGCTCCAACTATAACTTATATTTTTAACTGGAGTCTGCAACTAGGGTACTTGTCCTGGAGAGAAAGCAAGATCATCCCCATACACAAAGGTGAGGAAACCTTTGATTTAAATAACTATAGGCCAATAGAATTGTTATCCATTTTGTCCAAGTGCCTAGAGAAACATGTTAACAGTCAAATCTCTGAGCACTTGGACAAATATAACTTGCTGACACCCTATCAATCAGGGTTTAGAAAGGGGCAGTCAACTACAACAGCACTGCTGGAGTTTAACAATTTGATTTGTACTTCTTTGAACTCTGGTCTAGAGACAACCGCCATCTTTGTAGACCTATCTAAAGCCTTCAACCTGGTGGACCACTTCCTCTTGCTTGATAAATTAAGCAGCATGGGCATATCAGATGGGCCTTTGAATTGGATAGAATACTACCTGATGAGTCGTACCCAGATGGTAGAGGTCTCCCGGAGTTTGTCCAAGCCTTGAAAAGTAAACAGGGGGTACCACGGGGTCCATATTGGGACCCCTGTTATTCTTGTTCTTTAATAACGATTTGCCTAGTGTGGTGTGGCATTCAGCCATAAGGCTGTATCCAGATGATGCTGCACTTGTAGCTAGTGGGGCAAATATTTTAGAGCTCCAGGTAAAATTACATACTGATTTTGAAAAAAGGGGGGGAGTGGTTCACCAGGTCAAGGCTTATAATGAATGTTAAGACAATAAAACTGTTGCATTTTGCACCAAAGAAAAATAATCCTCTGATACAAATTTTAACAAACAAAAATGAACTACTTGAACAAGTTGGAAATGATTACTATTTAGGTGTAACTTTTAACAGTTGTATTACTCTAAAAGTAGGCAAAGTAAACAAGGAATTGAGAGCCTGAAGGTGAACCACTAAATGCCTGAAGATGGTAAACAGGAAAAGAGTGGCTGAGAAACTTATCTGGCCCACCTTGACCTATGGGGAACTTGTGTACAGGGTAGCTAATAAGCAATTGCTGGCTAGATTAGATAAAGTGCAATATGAAATGGCTAGATATGTCTCTCAATGCAGTTTTGAAACACACCATTGCTTGATGCTTACAAAATTATGCTGGCAGCCTCTTGAGACTGGCTATATTAAAAATTGGCTAAATATTTTATATAAATACTAGACATTCTACTCAGATCATTATATTACCCAAACTCTATTTCCTAATGAACATAAGGGCAAAGGGAGTTTTGGAGATCTGTGCATATAAATAAAATGCATATTGGGAAAAGAAAAAAACATATACGATAATAGAACTCTGTGTTCTCAGGCAGCCAAAGCCTGGAATAATCTATCATTTTCATTCCGAACATTGAACACATATGTCTTTTTTATTACAGCAGTTAAAGAGCCACCGACGCCTCAAGAAGAATTTTGGAAAACAGTATTTTTGGACTCAAAGCAGCTTGTATTTTTCATTAGATCTGTTTTCCTTATTCACACTATTTATTATTGAGGACATATGCATGAAAACAGGATAGTTGTTCCTTGATGGTTTGTCACCTCCTATTGCTTCTTCCCAACCTAATGTCAAAATACTGTGCTTGTGACATCACAGTTATTCCCATGGCAACAGACTGTGATGTCATAACAGAGCATTGTGCTTTCAAGTTGGGAGTAAGCTATAGAGGTAGATGAACTCTAAGGGATAAAGATCTTGTTTTTGTGGGATAAATGATGGGGAGGAGGAATTTATAGAATATATATGAAATAGAAGCTGTAGTGTGTCCAACTATTATGTTTTCCAAAGTGTTCCCTAAGGTGTCAGCTGCTCTTTAAAGAATTGTACCAATGTATTTGTAAATGTACATAAATAACTGATTGGTCATTGTCCTTTATGTACTTGTATCTACATTTACTACTGGAATCTTGTGTAATAACTGTTATGTCTGCTACTGTATGTCTACAAAGTTTTTGTTTTGTGTTTTAGTGTAACTTAAAGATAATTCAGCACAGGACTGTCTTGTGAACAGGGCTGTAAAAATCCTAACGACATGTTTCCTGTATAAAAATAAAGTTCTATCTATCTATCTAACCAGTTCAATATATGTGTTGTATCTTCTTTATGCATTCAACGTAATTGACTATAATGTGTCACTGTGCTTCCCATCTGTACTGTACTTGATTTACTTATTTATTTACAAATTGGTAAATGAGAGAGGCACACTGAGCTGAGGCTTGTTTCCAGGTGTGACCTGGGGGAAGGGGAGAAACTCAATTATAAACAAAATAGTGTCAGTCAAGTGATGTGGATACAATGGGGGGACATGAAGAGTTCAGCTGAGTGCAGTACAGACAAAATGGCAAACATTGCATATGGAGGACATATGCAATAGCAACCAAATCATCTATGCAAATCGAGCAAAGTGAAGATACATCATGCCAGAGTGAAGAGAGGCTGAGCTGGTGCTGAAAGTAGGAGTCAAAATGGTTGATAAACTTCAATGATGTAGCTGGAACTATGTGGTTGGGGGGGGGAGATAAGGGGTGGTTAAAAGCCAGGCAGTGGTAAGGAAGGGTTCAGGAAGAGCAGGTGGTGGAAGGAATGAATTAATACTAAGGGAGGTAAGAATCAACAAACCATAACCAAATTCCTTGATGTCATTTTCAAATTTGCTATATAGGCTGGCCCGCCACTGCAGCAGTAGTGCTACTGCTTGCAACGCTGGTGATCCAAGTTCAGTAGTGTGCTTGGGCCGTGACAGGGCCAGCTGGTGGGAGGAGGATCGTGCATCTGGAGGATCACTCTTTTCCTCAGGGGGGGAGGGATTGCAGAGCCCGGGGTATACCTGGCTCCTAGTGGCAGCAAGGGGAAAGGCACTCGGGGCCTACCACAGAGTGCACATGGGGGTGAGCAGTCATCATCCACATGGCATGCAGATGTGCAGGTTATGTGTCAGGGTGCCATTGCATGTTTCTCTCCACAAGGAGAAAAAAGGAAACAGGAACCTTGATGGCAGAATGGTGCAGGACCCCCACAGGCCCCTCATCCGACTAGCTGGGCTCGGTGGTCCAACTACTGGATCCGGTCTATGGCAACGGATTGAGGGACCCCACTGACCCTGCCAGGGGAAAACCCTGAACTGATCCACTCAAAATAAATTCAGTGAAACAGCAACAATACTGTACCAAGTGCAAATGGGAAACACAATGATAGAAAATAGAATAATATTAATTATAGTTAGGCAGTATAACCTAGAGCTTAGATCAATGAGCTGTGAATGAGCTTGGTACATTAAGCAGACCTAGGCTTGATTCCCTCCATCTCCACCTGCATTTTGTGTGACCCTGAGCAAGTCACTTAACCTCCCTGTGCTCCTGGGTCACCCTTGTACATCGGTCTTATGCCCTGCTGGCCTTACCCAGTTACTAAAGAATAAAAAAAAATGAACAGACCACTAGTGAAATAGAGCGATAGGAGCTTTAGGAGGCAGTATAGTGCAGTGGTCTAAAGTGCTGAGCTGCAAATCTGGTGACATCCAACAGACTAGACCTGAGTTTGAATCCCACAGCTTCCACTTGCATACTGTGTGACCCTGAGCAAGTCACTTAACCTCCTTGTGCTCCCAGGTCGCTCCTGTAAAAAAGCTTTCAGCTTAGTGTGTTATACCTGGTTAAAAAAACAACTAAAGCTAACTAAAAAGAGCTGGATATGGCAAAAATGTGTCAAGGAGGGGAAAGTACAATGGCTATATAGAAATAAATCCTGCCACTAGGAAGGGTACCTGAAGTGAGTTCTAGGGAACAAAAACAGTCCCATAGAGGTAGGGGTCAAGGCACTGGCACACTGCAGAGAACAACACTAGGCAGGAAGAGGTAGCTGCTAAGGAACAAAAGGGGAGAAGGTGTTAGGTGGAGAAGGAAAGAACTGTAGTGAAGGAAGCAGGGAAGAGGCAGAGGGTCCGTTGCAGGAACAAGTATGGCTGGAGGAGCTGTGAAGAAGAAGGACTGTGAAGGAAGGGGAGGAGACACATACTGTAGATACATAGATGTGTAACCCCATATCAGGGGCATCATTTAGGGGTAGCCAGGTGTTGCAGTTGAGACCACTATGTGGTGGGTGGAGGAGCTTTGCAACCCCTATGAGCCTGGTGAAATGGTGCTACTGCCCCATTTATTTTACTAATATTGGATTGGGATATTTCTGTGGACTGAATTAATGTTAAGGGAAGTAAGAATCAACAAACCATAAGCAAGTTCCTTGAAAAACAAAGAGTAAGAGAATGTGAGCTGCAAGGCTCACCAGTCAAGGAGAATTATATTAGGGGTAGACTATAAAGGGGAAGAAGAAGAAACAACTGCATAATATTAGAAACAGAGGATGATTCAAGCGATGAAACTGATGTAACCAGCATTTTGTACCGTTCTGGCCTAAGCTTGAAAAATGGTTTTGAAATCTTGCAGGATGACATAGGGCACTGAGGTTGATAGTAGTGATTTTGCAGATTTTGACTGGGACTTATCTTTGGTCATCAAACCCTTCTGCATTTGTTTGATGAGTCTGATAAACTAGAATGTTGCTGGTACTAATAAAAAGACCAATGACTAAACATGGCAAAATTATGTTAGATCTTTTGATAGTGTGCTCTTACAAGAAGCATGGGCTAATTATGATATTGACATAAACTTGCAAGGCAAAAATTTTAATTACCAGCCGTAAAATTATCTGATAAATGAAGAAATGGGGGGGGATGACCTTTGTCTCAGCTACAAATATAGTAGATTGTGAAGTTACCATGGTTTTAGCTTTACTTTCTAAGAAATGTCACAGATTTCTACTAATGAATATTTATAATTGACCCTTACTGCAACAAGATAAATACAGTTGAATTATAATTTATAGTGATTGACAAGACTCTAGAACAAGATAATCACTTGTATTAGAACATTTTGGGGGACTGGAATGCTAGAATTGGTAACCTGCATGAGAATTTTAACAATCCTTTATTGCATAAAATGTAGTAAGTATCAAATATTCCAAATAGACTCTTTAGATGATAAAATTAACTCATGGGGTAAGAAAGTGATAGATTTCTTGGGCAAAAATAATTAAAATCTACTAAATGGACCTACTAACATACTAAAATGCCAGCAGAATAGGCCTAACGGTCTTTCGTGTCTGCTCGTTTGGTCAGTCCCCAACCTGGGTGCTGACCTTGCTGTCCCCCTCGCCTTCTCTGGCTTCTCCCTTCCCAGTTCCGGATATTCTTGCTGCATTGAATTTTGCTTCCAGAACCCTTCCCCTGTACCTGTCCCACCCCCTCTTGAACCCCTCCACTGTCTCTGCCTCCACCAGCCCCCTAGGCAGTGCATTCCATGGCTCCACCACCCTCTCAGTGAAGTAGCACCTCCTCCTTTCTCCCCTGAATCTTCCCCCTCCAGCTTCCACCCATGCCCTCTAGTGGCCCCTTCCTCCTTCCTTCGAAGCACCCTGACTGTTCCTCCCTATTTACCCTCTTCATTGTACCTAAAGACCTCTATCATGTCCCCGGTCCTTCTCTCTTCCAATGTGTACATATTTAGCTCTTGAGCCTCCTCATAGGTCCTGTCCCCAAGCCCCAAATCATTTTGGTTGCCCTCCTCTGGACCTCTCCAGGAGGTTAATGTCCCGCTTTAAGTGTGGCCTCCAAACTGCATGTACTCAAGGTGCGACCTCACCAAGCAGTTATACAGAGGAGTATCACTTCCCTCCTTCTGGAGGTGATCCCCTAGCGATGCATCCCAGCATCCTGTTGGCCTTGGCTGCTGCCCTCCTACAAGTCTCAGAGTTGTTCATCTTGACATCCACCACCACCACCCCAGGTCCCTCTCAGCCATCGAGACTTAGCATTTCCCCAGGTGTGACACTTGGCCTGGGTTTCTAGCCCCCAGGTGGAGTACCTTGCATTTCCTGCATTGAACCTCAGCTTCCACTTTCTAGACCATCTTTCCAGAGCCTCCAGGTCCCCTGTAGGGCCACCTCCCTCCTCCCATCCACCACCGCCCCAGTTTCGAGTCATCTGCAAAGGACTCATCTCACTCCTGATTCCTGTCCTTATGTCAGATCGTGAGAGTTGAACAGAAGGGCCCAAGGACTGATCCTGTGGGACCCCACTAATGACCCTCCTTGGGGATGAGACTATCCCACCAACTACGACCCTCTGGGTCCGGTCCTGGAGCCAATTGCCTATCCATCTGATCATCTGGTTCCCCACCCCCATTTCTCCCAGCTTATCCAAAAGGCCCACGTGAGGAACAGAGTCAAATGCCTTGCTGAACTCTAGAAAGAGGACATCCACTGGTCTACCCAGGTCCAAGGCACTTATCACCCAGTCATAGAACTCCACCAGGTTTGTCTGACACGATTTCCCCGGGATGAATCCATGCTGTCTATCGTCCAGGCACCCTGACTTATCCAGGTCCCCCCCAGCCTCTCCTTGACAATGCCCTCCATCACCTTGCCCACCACCGAGGTCAGGCTGACAGGCCTGTAGTTCCCTGCCACCTCCCTTGATCCCCCCTTGTGGATAGGCACTATATGTGCCACCTTCCAGTCTTGGGGCACCCACCCTGTCCTCAGAGAGATGGTGAAAAGCTCTGCCAGGGGTTTTGCCAGGACATCTGCAAGTTCCTTCAGCACTCTGGGATGTAATTTATCCGGCCCCGGTGCTTTCTCCATCTTAAGGGAGCTGAGGGCTTCCCTCACTCTCTCTGCTGTGATTTCCACTTCCGGTACCCCTTCTCCCTGCTTAGCCCTCCCCCCACCTGCCAGTGATGCCTCCCCCTCTCCCCAGACCTGCCGATCGGTAAGGGTCCCCCCTCCTCAGTATCTCTGTCTCCTCCCATGTATGATGCAGCACCCCCATTTTCCCTGGTAAAAACTGAGGTGAAGTACTCATTTAGTACCTCAGCCTGCTCCCCCGGGTCTTGTGCCCATCTCTCCCCTGATTTAATCCTGCTAATCTGCCCCTTCACCCTTCGTTTTTCCCCAATGTATCTAAAGAACCCTGTTCCCTCTCCTAATTTCCTGGCCAGGTTCTGCTCCTTTCTTGCCTTAGTCACCCTCACCACTCTAGTGGCCCTTCTAGCCATCAGCTCGTACTCCCCTCGATCCCTTTCACTCCTTGAGCACTTGAATTGCTTATAGGCTGCTTTCTTTCCCCGCACCACCTCCTGGACCTCCCTGGTCCACCAACAGGGTTTTTGGGCCCTACCGCATTTTCGTCTTACTCTTGCACAGGTGCTGGTAGCATCCTGCACCCCTCTCCTGATGATTTCCCACCTACTATCAGCGTCCATGTCTGACCCAATCCCATCCAAATGCTCCTTAAGGATCCTTCCCATTTCCTTAAAATCTGCCCCCCTGAAGTCAGTTACTTCGTCTTTGTGCAGCCTTCTACCCCTCCTCCTAGGTCCAGGCAGAACCAGACCGTGGCATGGTCACTCCCGCCAATGGTCCCTTGCCTCAGGCCCCCAATCTGGTCACTGTCTGCCAGGACCACATCCAGTACCCGTGCCTCCTGGTCGGTTCCCTCACCTGCTGAGTTAGGAGCAGCGTCTTGAAAGACATCCAACAACCTCTGTTCCCTGGTCACAGAGGGATGTCATAGTCTCCAGTCTGTTCCTGGCATGTTAAGTCCCCAACACCACCACCGTTCCTCTGCCCAGTCTGCAGTGCCTCCTAACATCTGCCACCAGACTGTCCTCCAGCTCCTCCCCCAGGCAGGGGTCTATACACCACTCCTATTTTACTCTCTTGCACCCCCTTGTTATCAAGGTGACCAAATCGCCTCACGGTTCCCTCCATACAGTAGACATACAGTAGTAAGTCTGAAATCCCTGGTGAAATTACTTTCCCATCAAGATGGGGTGGATCCAGTGGGGTGTGTGTGTGTGTGTGTGTGTGTGTGTATACATACATATATATATATATATATATATATATATATATATATGTATGTATGTATATATATATTATAGTATGACGGTAGTGCTACTATTATTAGGTTGAGTACCCCATTTAAGGTTAATTCTGAAATGTGGCAGCTTAATAACTTTGCCACCATATGATGGATTTGTCTGATATTTGGTACACATGGTCTGGTAACATAGATCTCTGGACCTCCCACATTTTGTTATGGTTGGATGTGTGGTTGCGGAGCTACAGAGTGCCATAATACGCACAAATTATGCATTTTTGTGCATTCTTTTATTCATGCCTACAGCCCGTACGGTTTGCACGACCAATCCAAAACCTTCAGGAAACATACAGCCAGGGTCCCCAATGTGTCTTTCAAAGATTTCATGAAAAACTATTAAACGGTTCATAAGTTATTCAAAAAACAAGTTTACAATTATAGTCAATGGGAAAAGTTAAAATATGCAAAAGTGTCGCAAATGCACTTTTTACTTTTGCAAATGACTCTGGTAGTGTCGAAAATCAGCCATCTTGTTTTCAGTTGGTGGTCACAGAAATACTTGGCATTTAAATTTGGGACCCTCTAGGGACACAATTCTTGTTGTGTTCACCTAGTCGAGTCTTGAGGATGCTAGCCATGTCTTTTTTTGGAGATAAAACACCCCAGAAATATGTTTTTTAAATTTTTGTAAAAAGTAGTGTCGCAAACTACTTTCGCATATGTGACACTTTTTTGATTTCATTTGCGAATGTGTCATGATTTGTGACACTACTTTGTGACACTATGGCCAAAACAATTGGGAATCTTTGCCACCCTGCTGCAAAAGAATGGTTTGGTCTTTTGGGCTGAAATTTGGAGGGAAGAAAGCCAAGATCACACAGATGTGCCTTGGTAAAAAATATTAGAGTGCTGCAAAGTTATGACACTCCAAAGTGGACAATTTTCCCAATAGGATAACATTACGGTGTCCACCGCACTTTTCAACGCTCGTATCTCGAAAACGGCTTGAGATATGGACCTTTCATTGGAAGAATGCTTAGTCCCCCAGTAGGGGGCTAAGTACAAAACTAGTCTGGAAAGTCATAAATAATATGAGATTTAAATTTTTTTCTACGTTGTATGGTTCCTGAGATATAAGGAATTTAGTATTCCAAGTGCTCATTTTCCGTTACGAGAGCCATTATTATGCATGCATTCTTTGTACTCACTGTGCTTCTGAATGCACCTTTTTGGGAAAAAAGAGTGTGCGTTTGCATTACTGTTACTGTTAGCATTTCGCTTGTGTTTCCATTACCATTTGCGTGTTTCCGTTTACATCACCATGTGCATTAACCTTTGCATTTGTGCTTCTGTTTGCGTTTCTGTTACTGTTTTTGTTTGCATTTACTTTTGCGCCACCGTGTGCGTTACCATTTGTGTTTGTGTATGCGCTTGCATTTGTGTTTCCGTTTGCGTTACTGTTTCCTTTGGCATCACCGTTGGTATTACCATAACTGTTTGAATTTCCAATTTTGTTACAGTTCATTTACCAATTTTCATTTCAGTCAGTCATACATTTTTTGCGCAGTAAAGTGAGCCCCATGCTCCCACTTGCACCCCACACCCACCCTGTCCCCACCAACAGGCATCAGGGTGTGCATTGGGGCCATCGGTCCTGTCACCCCATTTTCCAGTACTGCACCACCTCAGCTTATTTACAGATGGAATGGGGTGAGAGTGAGGATTGATGACCCCAATGCACCCGACTCTGTTGATGAGACAAATGGCGGGGTACAAGGGGATCAACAACTCTAACACCAAATTTCTTGCTTTTGTCACTGTGGGACAACCCTAACTGATGCATTAAACTGATTTTTTGCCATGGCTATATATATATAAATATAAATATATATATATATATATAATATATATACACACACATATATATATATATATATATATATATATATATATACACATATATATATATTCATTGTGGACAAACTTCATTAATGCATCAGTTAGGGCTGTAAATACAGCCACAAAAGAAAGGAAATGTGGCGCCCCACTACCATCCACTACCTGCAGACACTAGCAGCTGTCAGGGGGTCTGCCTTGGGCTCATTGGTCCTAACACTCACCCACCCAATCCTGCAGACACTAACAAGCATTATGGGTGTCCCTTAGAGTCATCTGCCCTAACGTTTACCCTATTTCATAAGTAAATAAACTGGAATGGGCACAGTATAGGAGAATGGGGTGAGCATTAGGGCTGATGAACCCAAGGGACACCCCAATGCCTGTCAGTGTCTGCAGGATGAGTGTGGGTGAGTGTTAGTGCCATTGACCTCAAGGCAGACCCCTGATGCCTGTTAGTGTATGCAGGTTTTAGGTGGTGGTGGGGCATTAAGGTTGGAAACCCTAATGACCAAATCCAAGGAATGTGGGTTCTCTCACAATATCTTTAGTTTTCAGTTGGGGACTGGTGGGTGGATGATAAGGCATACAAGGGAAAAGAAATGCCAGCCATGCCTTAATAGTTTCAAAAGTTTTTTGTTTTATTCTTCCTTCTTTTTTTGTCTCAGAAGATCCCAATTGTCCAACGTTTCACTTTGTTAGGCTTCCTCAGGGATGGGATCTATGCATAAACATAGTTACAAATTGAGTGTAATATTTATTTTCATATCATGAACATTTTATAATTATTTTTTATAAAAACATTTTTTGGTAATACAGTAGAAGCCACTTAAAGGGGACATCTGCTTAATTGGAACGATCCCCTGTGCACTGATTATTGGCTAATGTTATTCAATGGGACCAGCTTCTGTTTAATTGGGATGGTCCTGTCACTTAATTGGGACAATTATCTAGTCACAGGTGAGGGAAAAGGTGCTGAAAATTTAATCATACCTCGTTAAGTGCTCATAAAGTACCCTGCATTTAAGCTGTTTCACATTCCCTCCTGCTTAGCATCTCTCTGGAGTGTGTTTAACATCTCTCTGGAGTGTGTTTAGTTTGCAGGATGGCATCTACAAGCAACAACAAAGTAGTCAACCTCCCACTGAGTGAGAAAATAAAAGTTATCAAAGCTTTACAGTTGCCCAACTCCTCTCTCTTAAAAGTTGTTTAATGAAGTTAAGTGATTTTAATTAAAGTTCATTGTGTTGCTTTCACCAATTAAATAAAGATGAAATCAAGAACCAAACTAAACACACTTTTACAAAAAGCAGCTGTAATCATAAAAAGTACTGGTATCCAGTAATTCTTGATGTTTTGTTTGTTTTCTCTATTTTGTCCATTACTGTAATGTGTGTGGGTGTCTCATGAGCAAAGTCTTTTTCGGTTGTGATGGAAAAAAGGCTGCTTCTGATAAATGGAACGGCCACTTAAAGGGGATGATAGGGCATCCACGGAGGTATCCCCTTTAAGAGGCTTCTACTGTAGTTGATTCATGCCACTAGAGGGAGAACACCACCTGTTTCTAACAGTTAAGTTAAAACACATTTTTTCTGAATGGTGAAGCTGTTCTAAATATCTTATATATATATTCAGTAGTTCATATAATAACTACTACATAGACAGGGAGACAATGTAGACCTCCTTAAGTCACTCTCAGACTGTTCTGTACACCAATTTTCACCATGCTACCCACTTAACATGTTAACATTTTACTTGTATGCTCACATAAGTCATAGTCAGCTTAGTTTACCTGTTATTAGTACTCTAAAATCATATTGCAGGTCTGTACCGTAATTTCACATTTCTGTACAGTTTATAAGTGTATGCTACTTGTTAGTCCTTCAAAGAAAAATAAAACTTAATTCAAAGTACATACCTGAATTACAGGCATAAGACATGAAAAGATTGCTTTAAGATAGATTTAGTTCACTCAGTAACGCTTGTCACAAATGCACTCTGCAGGTCAGGCCCTCTGCTCCCACAGTGCCAGCCTCAGAGTGCAATAGTGTGAACAGGTAACTGACAGGGTAATCCTCCCGTCTGCTTTGGGTCTGAATCACCTGCTAGCCTTGAGTTCTGGAGGGATTCAAACTGTGAACCTTATGCTAGCATACTCAATTAACAGGCTCAGATAATATTCTCTTGGGGGGGGGGTGACTTTCCAAGTCAGAGACCTATCTCTCTCAGAGTCTAGAATCATATACCACACATTTCCCAGATACAATGTTTTCATTTTAACTCTATCTTTCCCCACCCCTTTCGGTGAGTCAGCTAGCTCCTCCCTTAGAGTTCATTCTAATATAATTTCTACAATGAGGTTTTTTAAGTAATGTGAACATCAGAAAAAAAGCCATTTCCTACATGCAACAGTCTTTAATCAAACATTTCTCTTTCAGGTTTTATAACCCCACAATATGTCACTAAGATGTGAGAAAGCCAAGGGAAATTAGCCAAATTACATCCTTTCCTGGTGTCATAAAATTCATATTCAGGAACCAACATCAAAGCAGCAGCAGTTGATAAGGGGCCATAAACTATCCCTTTGGAAGGAAAGCATTAATTAAGTTTTTCCTTGGTCAGTTCAATGACATCCTCACTGACACCTTGAAGGTTAAAAGCCAATCTGCTAACTTGTGTGAGACAATTTCATGCACAGACCATTGATTTATAATACAAATGTTATACAATAACCATAAGCAGATGGCAGAGTGTCACAATCCTCTCCACCTAGACTGAATTTGGGGGCTCTGTCCCTTGCATGAGATGAGCTCCCCAAGTCACTTCTTGTCTCATATTGATGCGACAAGCCATCAGCATTTTCATTAGCTGCTCCTGTCCTGTGGAAAGTGGCTGGGGCATTCTTCATTCGTAATGGCATTACTTTAAATTCAAATAACCCTATCGGAGTGATGAAGGCTGACCTCTCCCTAGCTCTGGCAGTTAACTCTACCTGTTAATACCCCTTTGTCAGGTCAATAGTTGTAAGATATGTCGCCCCTCCCAACTTCTTCAGGAGTTCATCCGTCCATGGCATTGGGTGGGTGTCTGAATTCATGACTGTATTCAGTCCATGTTAGTCCACACAAAAACAAGTAGAGCCATCTGGCTTGGGAACAAGGACTACGGGTGAGGCCCAGGGGCTGTGGGATTTCTGGATTACCCCATAATCCAGCATTTCCTCCACCTCCTTCCTAATGTCCTTTTGGATAGCCTCTGACAGCCGATATGCTGTTCGCCGTATGGGCGCCTGCGTCCCTGTCTCCACGTCGTGTGTCACTAAGGGGGTTAGTTCAGGCTTGGCACTAAACAGTGGGGCAAAGTCTGCCAAAACCTCCCTTACTTCCTGGATCTGGTCTGGGGTCCACTGGGGCAACATTTTAATTGCCTCCACAGAGGACTCCCACTTGCTTTCTTCCAGCAAGTCCAGAAAGGGGTCTCCTTCATCCGTCCCCTCGCCAGGACTACACACTGCAGACACCATGTCAGCCCTATTAGCATTTGGCTTCATCACATTGACATGGTGCATTCTTTGTGTATGTCTCCTGTCAGGTAACTATATTATAGTTTACATCATTTACCTTTCTGACTACTTTGTATGGTCGTGTCCACTCGGCCTGCAGCTTGTCTTTCCGGACTGAGATGAGAACCATGATTTCCTGACCCACCGTGTATGAGCAAGCTCTGGCTCTGCGGTTGTACCACACCTTCTGTTTTTGTTGGGCTGCTGCCAGGTTGCTCTGGGCTGTCCCTAAAAGCTCCATCAGCTTTATGATAAACCTAAGGACATAATCCACTATGGGAGTTCCCTGGGTGGCATGCTTGACTTCCCAGTCCTACCAGATCAAGTCTAGGGGCTCATGTACCCAGCGTCCATATAAGAGCTCGGAGGGAGAAAACCCTGTCGACTCTTGGGGACCCTCCTTGTATGCAAACAACAGGTGGGGAAGGCATTTCTCCCAGTCCCTCCCATGCTGTTCAGCAAACACTTGTAGCATTAACTTAAGGGTACCATTAAATTTTTCCATAAGCCCATTGGCTTGCGGGTGATAAGGTGTTGTGCATCTCTGCACCACCTCACTTCTCCCACAAACATTTCATCATGTCCGACATTAAGGAACCCCCTCAATTGGTGATAATCTCCTGCAGAACCCCTACTCAAGAGAAAATCCCAAGTAAGGCATCTGCCACTATGTCTGTCCTCAGTGAAGATAGGGTGACTGCCTCTGGATACCAAGTGGCATAATCCATCACAGTCAGGATGAACCTCTTTCCAGAGGAGCTGGGGGCATTTAAAGGCCCCACAATATCCATCCCCCCCTCTAGAATGGCTTCTCCTCTATGGGCAATGGAATTAGGGCAGCTTGGGTTCTCTTACCTGCCTTCTCTACTTCTTGGCACTGGTGACAAGACCTGCAATACTCCTTCACCTGCTGCATGAAGTTGGGCCAATAGAAATTCTGGGCCAACCACTGCATAGTGCGCATAATTTCCAGATGACCAGACATGGGAATATTGTGTGCAGTCTTGAGCAATTGCTCACAGTACCCCAGGGGAATGACAAGCTGCCTGCCTATCACTCCTCCCTCTGTCTTAGCATCCTCCATATGCATCAGTCTGTTTTCCCAATAAACCTTATGTTTCCCATCACCTCCCTGTGCTCCGTCAGAGTCTGCCCAAACCCTCAGCTTCTCTAGACTAGGGTCACTTTTCTGAGCAGCTGCAAACTCCTTCCACATTCCCAAGGCATGGGCAGATCCCCTTCAGTGTCTAAACTAGGGCCCCTAGCTCTAGTTTCAGGGCATTCAGGATCACTGTCATCCCTAACCCTCTGACAATGGGTACCCCTCCTTCCTTGGAGTAACCCTCTGTAGCTGTTTAACTGCTACTGGGGAAATTTCTACCCCATTTTCATTAGTCTCCATATCAGGAGACCCAGGCTGGGGAACCAGCCTCCCAGTGGTTTCCACAGGGACTTCTACAGGGTCCAGGGAACTACAATTTTCACTTGCCGCTTGGCTATGGGTAACTGCACACACCATCCCCTGTTTGAAACTGTTGCCAAGAATTACATCAACCACTAAAGTTTTAGCTACAGCAACCTGTTGCACAGTTCCTCCTGTCTCACCCCAGTGTAGGAGAATACTAGTGAGTGGCAATGTTTTCTCCTCCCCAGTGAACCACTGTACCATCACAGATTGATTGAGTTTAAGCTGACCAGGCTCTACCAGATCCCCTTTTACCAAAGTCAGGGATGCCCCGTGTCTCTTAACCTTTGTGTCTGTACACCATTCACAGTGACTGGGTGTATGTGTTCCTTCATGTTTATTGGCATGCTTTCAGGGACACACAAACAACCCACTTCCTTTCTAGCACCACTTTGGGTCTTACTTGTCCTTTTGAGACACTGCCTGGCAATATGCCCAGTTTCTTTGCAAACCCAACATTCATTTCTTCTCTCAGGTAAATCTTTTCTTTGGAACCTGGGGCTACCTGGCTTTGGTGGAGGAAGGGAGGGTTCTAGCTGCCCTGAAAGCACACTTTTGCCTTTCTGCAGTACCATGCCCACCCCATTCATTCTCAGAGCAGGTCTGCTCCTGGTTTAGCGGTCCTAGAATTCAACAGCCTCTTGCACTGTTTTTTGATCTCAGTCCTCCAGCCAGGTTTTCAGCTCTGCTAGGCATGCCCCAAAAAACTGCTCTAACAGTACAGCATTTTCAATTTTATTACAGAGTTTGCTTCAATTCCTTCCCACCAACATTTTAAAAACTGATGTTGTTTCATGGTTAGCTCCTCGTAGCCCATGTCAGGACTTCTCCTGAGCTTACAGAATTTAGCTCTGTATGCTTCTGTAGTTAAATCATACTTTTTTAAAAGTGCAGTTTTCAGTTTACTGTAATCATTATTGTCCTCATTGTCCATTTGACCTAATGCATTCCGAGCTTTCCTGGTAAGTAGCAGAGATAGCTGGAAGCTCCAGGACTCTCTAGGACTATTTGCCTGAATACAAACTTTTTCAAAGGAATTTAAAAAGGCATCCATATCCTCCCCATCTTTAAATTCAGCTATTAATTTGGAATTAAATTTGTTACCCAGTCCTGTAGTTCCAGTTAAACTCAGGCCACTTACCTGCTTTGGTGCTGGTCTTGGGAGTTGTAGCTTCTCCAGTTAAAATCTCCACTGGTGCTCTCTCTCTCTCTCTCCTCTTGTTCAGCCTCTCACTGGTGCTGTCACTCTTCTCACTTAGCCTCCCACTGTTCTCGTTCAGCTTCTCGCTGTTCTCACTCCGCCTCTCACTGAAATTGTTTCTCTCTTTCCTCTTTTTCCATCTGCAGCTGGAACTTTTTCTGTTCAAACTCCAGCTCCATCTTCCACAACTCCATCTGCAGCCTGATTGCTTCTAGCTCCAGAATGCTGGTGACCTTCTCCTGTTGCTGTGGTCCTTAGCTTGCATTGGCCCTGCTGTTCTCCTCAATGAATCTGGACACCGCTCTGGACTCTGGCCCCTACACACCCATGGTTTGGTCCTCTTCAGTTACAGACTGTGACTTGAGGCTCTGGGCATCAGCAGCCACCAGAGCATTCATGAGGTTCTATTTATTGTCTTTCCCCTCATGCTGGACTCATCTGTCCTGGCACAACTGCCTCAGGTAGTCTACAGCAGTGTACCCACTTTAGTTGGAAGCCATCTCCTTCCCTTACTATGGCTACTCTAACTTGCACTTTAGAAAAAAAAACAGGTAGGAACTTTGACTGTAATCAAAATGATATAGTTCTGTTTACTTTTTGAAAAAATAAATCACTGCCTTATTTTGCATGTGAGCTATACAGTATTAATCAGACACACTGAACTGTTAAAGCTTGTGTTACCAAATACTTTAATCGCACCACTGCCAACCAAATCTGTCACAAATGTACTCCATAGGTCAGGCCCTCTGCTCCCACAGTGCCAATCTCAGAGCTCAATAGCGTGAACAGGTAACAGACAGTGTAACCACCTTGTTTGCTCTGGGTCTGAATCACTTGCTAGCCTCGAGTTCTGGAGGGGATTCAAACTGGCAACCTTATGCTAGCATACCCAATTAACAGACTCAAATAATTCTTTGGGGGGATGCAATTTAATTCTTCACCCAAGGGCATCCAGCCAGGTATCCAAAATGAACCCTTACAACTCTATAAGAGACCTAATTATTTCTTACCTTTTAAGCAAACTCAGTAACACAATCAAACTTTTAACAGCTGTCATCCTTAAATACAGGTTCAGCAAGCACATGTAAAATAACAGAAAAGAGGACAGACAGTATTTTAAAGAAAATGTTTACCAAACAGTTTTAAAACAGGTAAAATAAAATGCAGAACAGATTATATCACAAATCTCACAGTCATCTACAAATAAAAAGGAAAGTTACAGAATACAAACTCCTACCACAAACAGTTAATTATGCTCTAAGTGTTACCTTTCTAAGTGTTTTCCAAGTCAGAGAACTATCTCTCTCAGAGTCTAGAATCATATACCACACATTTCCCAGATACAATGTTTTCATTTTAATTCTATCTTTCCCCACCCCCTTTTGGTGAGTCAGCTAGCTCCTCCCTTAGAGTTCATTCTAACATAATTTCTACAAGGAGGTATTTTAAGTAATGTGAACATCAGAAAAGAGCCATTTCCTACATATGACAGTCTTTAATCAAATATTTCTCTTTGAGGTTTTACAACCCCACAATCTGTCATTAAGGTGTGAGAAAGCCAAGGGAAATCAGCCAAATGACATCCTTTCCTGGTGTCATAAAATTCATATTCAGGAACCAACATCAAAGCAGCAGCAGTTTATAAGTAGCCATAAACGATCTCTCTGGAAGGAAAATATTTATTAGTTTTTTTCCTGGTCAGTTCAATAACATCCTCACTGACCCCTTGAAGGTTAAAAGCCAAATTGCTAACTTGTGTGAGACAATTTCATACACAGACCACTGATTTATAATACAAATATTATACAGTGACCATAAGCAGATGGCAGAGTGTCACAGTGCTCTGTCTGTACACTATATATACAAAGTTTAAAAAAAGGGGGGATTAGACACACATTTCAGTAATAGTTTACTTAATTACAGGTTAATAATTATTTCATTCAGTGCTTATGACTGACCTGGAAGCTCCAGGTTTATACCACAGTCCTCCAGTACTATTTTTGTTCTGTCAGTATCCTTTCTGTGGACAGTATCAAGAAAAGGTTTAGAGTTAGCAAGTAATGACACTTTTCTCTTTTAAATTGAATGCCAATCATTAATTGTTATCTCCTAACCTTTAATTGTCTGTTTTAACTCCTGGTTAACTGCTTACAACAGGACACAGGTGACGCTAGTCTAAAGGTTATGAAAGAGAGACTGGTTTGTTATTGTAGTTTGCAACAGTTCAAATTACACAGTATTCAGTGTTAACCTCCAAAGACTGCAGCTTATTTAATATTTCTCACAGCTTACTTAGTAATGCCTGCAGCTGTGTGGTAACACAATGTTATACATACTCTGTACAGTTTTTGGTAAATGCATCACCATAAGTTGGCTAGTGTTTCAGCTAAACATTTGTGGTATTTTTTAGCATTATATTTTACCACATAGTACTGTTTCAAGTGAATATAGCTCCAAGCTTAGGCACTGTGTGTTCTGCTCTAACACATAGTGGCTCTGCTGCACTGTTTCAAAGGCTGTTCATTTTTATAGCAATGATCCAAGGGGTGGAAACTAAGTTGCATGACCCGGATGAATCACCATGCAGTGGGACCCAATCTCGAGTTAGGCAAGGTTGCCTAGCAGCAGTAAACACCACACGGTGTATGCCAACACAGTGTAGTGCTTTCTGCCCCAAGGTCCCAAGTTTTTAATACAACACTCGAGTGGCTTTTGACCAACCTGTCCTGTACTTTGTTTCTTTCTCTTTCTGGTTGCTGTGGATCACTTCTTGCATAAGTGTAAACGTAGAATGTTGGCTTCTGAACAGTAGCCAAGTCAGCATGTCACTACTACTGGTTGAATGCCATGTTCTGGCTGAAGTCCTAAATTAAAGGGGTGATGTAAGATTGATATAAATCCAAAACATTTTACATCAGCCGCTGTAGTGTTCTGGGTTTATATCATATGATTTGACTTACTGCAAAACCTATTAAGAGACAAAGATCTTATTAAAAGTATAGTAACATCTAAAAGATGAGAAAGAGATGGACAAATAACCAATTTGGGTAAAAATCAAGCCAATTACAATTGCTTTCTAGCTAAGACAGAAAGGCTTGATCATCCTGATAAATATTTGAGGGGAGAACTTGAAGTAAATGGCAGAATGGAAAGAGCAGGATGATGATCAGTGGTTAAACTTAATAATGACGAGTAATAGATTTCAAGTGTTACATGATCATGATGATAACTGACAATTGTCAGACAGTAATAATTATAGGATGCAGCAGCTAAGCTTGACAGATGCTAAAATATTATCATGGAATGTTGCAGGAATAGGTGAGAAAATGGCAGATCCTTCATTTATTACATATATAACACAATTTAGAATGATTTGTATACAAGAATCATGGAATAAGGAGGAACTTAATATAAATGGATACAAAACATTTTGTAAAAAAAGCCAGGAGTTTTAGACAGTTTGGTAGATTGTCAGGTGGTTTAATAATATGGGGAGAAATATTAAGTAAAGTTGAATATGAGGAGGTTGAAAATGACTCTGAACACATCCTAGCAGTTAGTATTTTAATGGGAAAAAGGAAAATTGTTATTATAAATGTTTTTTCCTCCCAAAGGGGTCTAAGTATGAAGATAAAAGTGATATTGAAAAAATGGGTGTTCTAATTGAAAAATGCCTAACAAGAGAATCTGAAACAGAAATGACACTCATGGGGTACTTTAATGCCAGGGTGGGGTTCAGCCTGGATCCTACCCCAGAAATAATGGATGCATGTGCAGCCCAAGGCCCCTGCAGCTTAGTTATGAAGAGAAAAACTAAAGACACTAAGGGATATGACAGAGGAAAAAAATTGGTGAAAATAATGGAAAACAAAAATGTTCTGTTATTGAATGGAAAAACAAAAGGAGACAGTCAAGGAACATACACATATCTGGGATCAAGGGGAGCAACTGTTATAGATCAATGTTGGGTTTTAATAAACACAGTTAGCTCAAGTACTAGATATGAATATTGGGGTACGAGCAAAAAGTGAACATTATCCATTAGAAATTATAATTAATTTTGGGATAAAGCATATAAAAGATAACAATAAGCAAACTGTTGTTAGAACTAAAAAAGGGATCCAGTGGGATTTGTTAGAAAACCAACAATCTACAGAATTACTGCAATATAATGGAATTAGAGATGAACTAATAGAAATATATCAAAATAAACCATCAGAAGAATGCATTAAGGTTTATGAAGCTGTAGTAAAAAAATAGCCCATTATTTCTTAAGATTTCGATAAATAAAGTTAAGAAAGGTAGTAAATGGTATGATGGTGAGTGTAAAAAACAAAAAAAATGAAGGTTAATAAATGGGCAAAATTCACTCAATAACAACCCACAAGGATTCATATACATAAATTAAACAAAATAAGAAAACAATATAAAAAAATTAGTAGAAACAAAAAAATCAGTATAGAAAAGTACTATGGGAGGAATTTGAACAAGCAGCATGGGTAAGAGATAATAGAAAATGTTGGTGTATGGTGGTAAGAGGTTGAGATAACACACCTGACACATTAGAAAACTTTATTGAACCCAATACATGGGAAAATGTCTATAGAAATGTGTTTTTTGATTTAAAAATGGAACAAATGAAACCTGATTCTCTCAACTGGATCTCTTTCAAAGACCCAAAAACAGTAAATGAGGTCTTGAATGTGATTAAAGCAGCAAAAAGACATGAGGTCCCTGGGCCAGATGGCATCCCTGTGGATATCATACTGGATGATGCAGAAGTATGGATTTCAGTTCTTTTGGTTATATTTAATTCCATAATAGAAACTGGACAGATCCCAAGTACGTGGAGGGAAATATTATTGTACCTATATTTAAGAAGACAGAAAGAGAAAATCCTAATAATTATAGACCCATAAGTCTTATAGACTCAACACAAAAGTTTATTTATTTATTTATTTGAACAACAGTTTGAAAAACCTTTGAGCCAGAGGCTCATTTACAAAGGTACCTTGTCACAAAAAGACAGAACACAGCACAACAGTATGTTACAACAATAATGAATACAACAATGGGGGAAATACAACAAGTTGGTACAAACAAGGATGGTGCATACCAAACAGGGATGGTGCATACCAACACTACTAGAATACTACATAGCAGAACAATGTGCTGGATTAAGAAGGAAAAAATTATTAATGAATCTCAGGCCAGCTTCCTACCAAAACACTCTAGAATAGATCAGTGTTTTGTACTAACACATTTAGTACATAAATGAATTAATATCAAAAATCAAAAATTATTTTGTGTTTTCATTGTTTTTGAGACGATAAATAGTGAAACATTATGGAAAGCATTGTCACATTATGGGATTGATTTGGGAATACTTAACATGATCAAAATTTTACATAGTGATAATCAAACAATGGTAAGATATAATAAACAAGGAGACATTACCCCTAAATTCCCATCTAATATAGGACTTAGACAGGGTTGTGTTTTATCACCAATATTGTTTTACATATTCCTGAATAGAGTATTAGCAGAGCTGAGGGACCGTGGGCTGCACATGCCAAGACTGGGATCCAGTAGGTGCCCCTACCTGGCATATGTGGATGCTGTTGTTCTAATAGTGACAAACTATTTGGGAATTAGAAGAAGTTTACAAACATTTTATGAAGAAGCAACAAGGGCTAATTTGGATATTAATTTTCAAAATATATGATATTTAATAACAGTATGGTACAGGATAGTAAAATATGCAATTTAACTTGTAATAATCAAAAGGTAGAATATGTTAACAATTTTATATATTTGGGAATTGAATTTACGTATAATTTAAAATGGCAAAGCCACATTAATCATATGGTGCAGAAGATTAAAAAATTGGTCCCTTTAATAGAAAGGTTTGAATATAAATATGGGGATCAATCTATGAAGGGTTCTCTTCTGGCATTTAATGCCAAAATCAAAAGTCAGATTCTATATGGATCAGAAGTATGGGGTTGTAGAAAAATTGACAAACTTGAAGCTTTAGTGAACACATTCTATAAGAAATTATAGGGGATTCCACAATGTGTTGCATCTATAGTGACAAGACTTCAGATAGGTCAATTACCCATGAAATGTATAATTGAACAAAGATTAGTTATTTATTGGGTTCAAATATATAATATGCCAGGTAATAGGCTCCCAAGGATGTGCTTGGAGGAAGCATTATATTTTGGCAACATGGATTTTTAAGTTTCCAAGCATATTTAACTTAGAATAAATAATTAAACCATATGGACTATTACAACTAATAGCAGACAGTCAAATAACTGACTTTAAAGATATTAGAGGTCAAATTAAGATACAAATTCAGGATATTTACCTACAGAACGAAAGGAATATGGTGAAAAACCTCAAGTTTAGTCACTGGCTAGCACAGAATGACAACAACTGATGCTAGGAACCAAATATTACTTACATAACTGAAAAAATCCCCAATTAAGAAAAGTGTTCACTAAGCTTAGGTTTTGTTTTCTAGATAGTCAAGTATTAAGCAAACTGTATAATAAAACCAATAATGATATGTGTGCTTGTGAAATGGGTAGAGACACTTCAATTCACTTACTCTTGCTTTGTCCATTATATAATAGTGAAAGAAGGACCTTTTTGGAGGAAATATTAGCTACCCTAAATATGCAATCAAGATATCAATTTAATTATCTACTTAGATCTAAAAATAATGGTATATTAGAAAGGATAACTAAATTTTGTAGAGTGATGGAAAGGAAAAAATTGTATATCCACAGTCAATTTATTTATTTATTTATGCATGAGTTTTATCAGGGAGGCATACCGAGTGTGAACTGCTCAATTCCAGATGCGCCCTGGGGGAGGGGGGGAGTGGAGAATTTACAGTAGAAATACAAGGGAAAAATACACGAGAAATAGAGTAGAATAAACTGTATCAATATAATAGAATATACATACAAATAGATTTGCACATGATGAATAAGGTGACGGAAATATATTTATGCTATATGTAACTGATTTGTAATAATTTGTATTAACATATGAGAATGATGAAAGTATAATATGTGACTATTTAATATGTTTTTAAAGTTGATATAAGTAGTATTGTAAGATATTGGTACTGTGAATGTGTGCAGAATTTTTCATACTTGTAATTATAAAGACAACATTTTGATTGTCAACAATAAAAAATTGAATTCAATATCATATCATTAAACATGGGAAGTGTATTCCCATAGAAGGTGGAGAATCCTTGTGGGTTTCATGGACAGTATGGTCGGTCAGTTGCCAAGCAGACTGTGACTAGTTTATTGTAGTTTTATAAAACATTTATATAACCAATGAAAATATTCCCATCTACATCTCTTGTCCCTATTCATTGCACAGGTATGTTTTAGATAAACTCAGTATCAATTAAAGTTCACATAGGTAGAAGGTCATCAAGTGCTGTTGGAGGTCAAGTTGGAAGGGCAAAAGATACCCTGGTTACAGAGTAGCACAATATTGCAAATACTGTACATTTACAGGGACTGATAATATGTTGCTAGCAGCCACCTAGAAGGGGAGAGTGGGCAAGACAGAGTAGTGGGGCAGGGTGAAGGTGGAATATGTGTGTGTGGGGGGGGAAATTTTGGAAAAATGTTCATCTGTAGTAATGATTTTGTGTGACTGTCACAGGCTGGGGGGGTTGTAAAGTTATATGTGTCTAATGGTTTGAACTATAAGGGAGGTTTACCAGCTAGGCCCCCCTCCCCAGTTGTCCTCATCATTGAGACCAAATCTGTCACAAGTTGTATTCAAGGTATAAATCCAAAACCTCTCCCTGTGTTTTACTGCTTTTGTCCAGCTACCCCCTCTTTCAGGAGGATGCACATGTTCAGTTCCCCAAAATTTCAAAGAAGAGGGGTTATGACCTGCTTCTGCAAAATGGATGGCTATAGGTGATGCTTCATTCTTTATCCTAATGTTACTCTTATGTTCAGATATGTGCAATTTCAGGGGTCTGGTGGGCAACCCAACATCATGTTTGGAGCATGGGCAGGTTAAGAGGTAGATGATGTGGTCAGTGTCACAGGTCATGTGGCTGTTGATGTTATATGTCTTGTTCCCATTAGGATGCTTAAACTCAGTTTTTTTTAAGTATTGTTGCAATGGCAACATCTGCCACAGGGGTGCATACCTAGAGATAAAGGTCCTAATCAAAGTTGTCCTGTCCTATTTGGGACATTCTTTTGTTCTGCATGCACCAGCCTGTCCTTGATAGTATTGATCTTCTTTGAGGCAATTATGGGTTTTTGCAGAACATCTGCAATTCCAGGAGGTCTTAAAGTATCCCAATGTTTATTAACAATGAGCTTGTTGGGTTCAGTGAACCCACTGGAAACCCTAATGCCACATTTCCCTACTTTGTGGCTGTAGTTACAACCCTAACTGATGCATTAATTAAGTTTTTTGCAATGACTTTCCTTACTTTTTGTGAAACCATCACTGCATCTCAGGCAACAGAAAAATATCCCACGGCCCTTGTGCTACAATGTCTTTAAGGGTGAGAATGCAGGGTCCTTTGGACCCTGCACTCCCATGGTATGTCAGGTAGCAGCACAGTGTCCCACAGACCTGCACTATAATGTCTTTAGTGGGGGGAGCACAGGGTGCTTTGGACCCTGCACTCCCATAGCATCTCAAGCACCAGCACAATGCCCCATAGAGTCTGTGTTGACAGGTTACATTTAGAAAGCATTGCCAGTGGCATATGTCTCAGTGCAGTCTTTTCCCCAAGATGACTGAGCTAAGCATCTGGTGAAAATAAAAAACATGGAAAACAACACAACAGAGTGAAGAGATTCCAAACACGTGACACACAAAAAGACTGCATCTGAACCTTAATTATTTTGGAACCATTCAATGGCTTTTCATGACATTTGGCATGCTTTCTGTCTAGGGGTAGGTTTCTTAATGTGTCAAATGCTGTGTGAATCTGTTGTGTGGCTTCTGAGAGACAGAGTGTTGAAAAAATAAAAAAATCCATGTTTTTTGCCATTTCTTTGTCAACCTGGATCTCAGAAACAGCTTTAATTAGTAGTCTGAAATTTTCAGGGTGGAAAGCCTTTGCCTAACAGATGTGCCTTTTGAAAGACTTGTGAAAAATTACCAATCCGTTCAAAAGGTATTAAGCTTTTTTATTTATACAGTATGTTAGGCACAAAAGTTTGGAATCTGCGTAAATTACATAATTATAATAATACAGATTTTAACATCTCAAAAGAAATGATCTCAGACCACTTTTCATTACATATACAGTACTTATTAACATGAGTAAAAATAACAATATACTGTGTAACAAATATTGTATTAGAAATAAGGAGCCAGATAAGCATATGATGGTACTAGCTAATAAAAAGATTAAGTGGAATCCATTATTATCAAATAAAATAGAGCTACTACAAAACTCTGTACTGGGTATGGATCTTTAGAATTCCTTCCTTCATAGCTTAGATTCTGAGCTTGCTAACAGAAAGTAATGAGTGTTTGGTGATCAGTTAGCCCAGGTTGCAAGGCAGCATAGAAAGCCTAGTAAACTACTTGTAAAGGCCCCATGGTATAAGTAGTGTGCATAGTTTTATTTATTTATTTTTATTTATTTATTGAGATAATCAGTTTTACAACCTTTGAGTCAGAGACTCATTTACAAAAGTACCTCGTCTCGGAGACAACAATTAAGTGAGGTTTAGGACAGAGGTTACATACAGGTGAGATACATACATACGTTACGTTACATGCATCATTATATAAATACATACATCGTTGAAGTTACACTCATCATTATATAACCACAGTTGTTACAGTTGTTCAGTTGTACCATTACCTGGTCATCTACGGAACTCAGAGGACTTAGGGGCTATTCGAGACAGGGTTATGTTCCACTACAGGCATTTACAGCACCAGCTGTCAATAATGTGTTGACGGAGGGCTATTTTGAACCGGCCAATCCCGGGGATCTTTGTGATTCCCTCAGGAAGGGAGTTAAACCAGGCCAGAGCTTTATGATGAAAGGATCTTTGGCAAAGAGAGGTCCTTGCCCTGGGTACTAGGAAGGTGGCTTTGGTGGAGTTACGGGTTAGCGTAGGCCAGACAGCCAGTTGTAAGGATGCGGAGACCCCTGGTAGGCATAATCCAGACAGGGACTTTTTGGCCAGTAGGCAGGTGTGGTATTTCAGTCATTCCTCAAGAGTGAGTATGTTAGCGGCGGAGTATAGCAGGCAAGTGTGAGTTCTGCTATGGGCGCCGTTCAGGAGCCTACAGGCTTTGTTAATAGAGGTCTGGACTTTTGACAGGGAGGAGGTGTCAACTGCTGCGTATATTGGAAGTCCGTAGTCGGCCAGGGACAACACAGATGAGGTGATGGCTAATTTTAAGGCAGATTCTGGGAGGCATTCTTTATGGCAGTAGAGGAGCCCAGTCCTGGAGTTCATGGCTGGCGACAGGGCTTTTAGGCGGGCGTGGAATGTAAAGCCTGCGTCAAAGGTGATGCCCAGATACTTATATGTTGTTATCTGTTCTAGTGGAAGGAGTGTGCTGGTGGTGATGAGAAGGGGAGTATCCTTGGCGCTGTTTTGCCGATGTGCGAAAAGCATTGACTTTGTTTTTTTCAGGTTCAGGACTAGCCGATGGTTACTAAACCATTTTTCAGCTTGGAGAAAGGTGCTTTGCAGCGTGCACTGGAGTAGGAGTGGGTCTGAGTGTGATGCTAAGATCACTGCATCATCTGCATAAAGCAGTATTTTGTTGGAACAGGAGCTTGGGAGGTGTTTAGGAATAGACTGAAAAGGGTGGGTCCAAGGATGGAGCCTTGGGGACCCCTGAGGTACTGAGTAGGTTGGTGGAGAGGGTCCTATTTAGCTTAACTCTTTGGGATCTGTTGTGCAGGTAGCTTGAGAACCCAATTCAGGGGCCAGATGAGAATCCCAGTTGGCTTAGGAGTTTAACAGCAGGGGTGGCACAGTGTCAAAGACCTTGGATAGGTCGATGAAAACTGCCCCTGCAAGTTGACCATTATCAAGCGCAGAGTGTATATGGTGGGAGAATTCCAGAAGGGCAGTGGATATGCTGTGGCCCGGATGAAACCCATGCTGCTCAGGACATAGGATGTCGAATTTTGATAGGTATTCTATGAGCTGTGTGGATACTATTTTTTCCAAGGCTTTGGAGAGGGAGAGGGGAGGATGGAGATGGGCCTGTAGTTATTTGGAAGTGTTCGGTCCCAGACTTATGGATGGGGGTGACTTGACCTGTTCCATAGCTTCGAATTGGCCTAGGCATAGGGATTTATTTATGGCAATCATGAGGGGGATTAGCATGACATCCAGTGTGAGGCAGAGCATCCTGGAATCAAGAAGGTCATTACTTGGGTTATGAGAGGCAAGGGATTTTAGTAGAAAAGGTTTGGCATCATGGGGTGAGATCGTCTGGAAGTAGAAGTGCAGCCGGGAGGTGTGAGTGTGGGTGGGCGTGGGGACGGGGTCAAAGAATTGGGCTGGGAGAACTGCGCTTAAGTCCGTGAAAGTTTTATTAAAGCAGTCTGCGATACATGTTTGGTTTGTCGAGACTGCCCCATTTATGACAATCTGAGACAGAGGGGGGGGGGAGCGGGTTTTGCCATTCAGTTCTTTAATATTGTCCCAGAAGGCTCTAGCTGAGCCCCAGAAGGATGTCAAAGCAGCCTGATAGTATTTAGCTTTCACTTGTTTGATGGCCCAGGTGCATTGGTTGCGGCCTGCCCTATAGGCTTGCCTGTCTGCCACCCTACCAGAGTCATTTGCTATGTGCCAAGATTGTCTCTGTTTTAGTTGCTGGATCAGTGCAGGGATATCCATGCAGCAGCCCGTTTTTGGTCTAGATGTGGTGATGGGGGCAAATAGGTGGGCATTGTTGAAGGCCTTAGTGAGGGTAAGTTAGAGCAGGGTTTATGTCAGATGCATAGGTCATTGGAGTCCAGTCGACTTGTGCGAGGTGACGTTTGAGGTTGTCAAGACCTCTGGGAAGAAATCTGCGTCGAGGGGCACTGCTGTACTCGGGGCTGAGTGTGGGGGAGGACCAGAAGCAGATGACAGGATGTGGTCGCTAAGTGAGTCCGCAAGGACTTTTACAGATTCCAATTTGTGTGGCCTATTAGAGAGGACTATGTCCAGGAGGGAGTCTGGTGGGCTGAGTGACCATTTGAGACAGGTCAAGGGCTGCAAGCTCATCCTTTATATTATCAGACGAGGGGCTGAGCCAGTTGGTGTTTAGGTCTCCCAAGATTAGTTGTTCAGCCTTTTGAGGTAAGGTGGATAGATAGTCTAGGAGGGAGTTGATCACTAAATTTTTCGTACTTGGGGGTATGTAGGCCGTGGTTAGGTATAGGGGGCCATGACCAGGGTATGGTGTGATTTTAAGTGTAATGGCTTGCGCCCCATGGTTGAGCTCAGGGGTTGGGAGTGCATGACCTAGGACCGAATCATACGCTTGCCCATCCTATCAGCCCTGAACAGGGAGAAGCCTGGGAGAGAGACAGCTGAGTCAGGCATAAGCTGGGAGAGCCAGGTTTCCACTAGCATAAGAATGTCAGGGGAATATTGTGCAATCCAGCATTGGAGTGCTGCGGTTTTCTTGGGGAGACTACATATGTTCATAAAAGCAATTCAGGGACCTTTGCCAGTGGTGGGTTGAGGCATGGCAGAGTTGCCAGGCCCAGGGTTTGGGTGCACATTTCCTGAAAGCAGGAGCAGCAGAGCAATTAGGTGCCTCATAGGGTAGCGGTTGCTAAAGGTGGGGTGCTTTAGCAGCTGCCGTGACATCATATGGGTGGTGCTCGGGATGGGGAGAGAGAATAGTACCAGAGACGCTAGAGAGGAGAGTGACCATTTGTGATAGCGTTCATGGTACAGAGGGTTGTGTTTTTGGGTGGGTGGGTAGAGATGTGTAGTCAGTGTTCGGGATGGATTTGGGGGGATGGACTGAGAGGTGGAAGGGCAATAAGCTGTGAGTAAAACAGGGCATAGTGTGTGGAGGGACTGAGGTTCGGGCAGGGGCACGTCAGTGGGTGATATAGAGGGATTCAAGGTATGCAGTGAGTGCTGTGGTAAGAGGAGTGCCAGTATAGCAAGGATTATGATTATGAGTGATTTTACAGTACAGAGAATTGGTTTAAAGTGCAGGCTCCCTCTAGTGCTGGAAAGATATAACCTGCAAATAGAAAAGTTGGCTGATTGGTTCTGACACCCATTGTGATTATAGCTATATAAGGGAGTGCCGACCAAGGGTGGTGGGGAGCCGAATGCACAGCGTTCGGCGGGCTACACCTAGCACTGAGAGAGAACACTAGCCGTGTGCAAGCCGGAAAAAAGCAGCCAGTCCCAGGATTCGAAATTGTCCACAGCCAGGCTAGCTCCCAACGGTCGCGACTGCAGCAGGGCATTTCAGGTATATTTACCTAGCAGCAGAGCAGCTTCGGGGCTTTCTTCCTGTGGCAGGGAGGGCTTTTCTGAGTAGCCCTCATGACCTCCAGCTTCTCGGGGGAGGGAGGCTCGATCTAGCAGCAGAGTAGCTTCGGGGCTTTTTTCCTGTGGCAGGGAGGGCTTTTCTGAGTAGCCTCATGACCTCCAACTCCTCGCGGAGGGGGCTCGAACTAGCAGCAGAGCAGATTCGGGTTTTTTCTGTGGCAGGAGGCTTTTCTTTCTTTTTTTTTTTTTTTAATTAACATTTTTTATTATTTTCACATAACCACAAGAAGCATTACAAAGAAAGCATAATAACTTGACACATGTATATGAACTTCAGGTACATAGCTTTCCAAGAGAATAGTAACACCCCTCAAAACCCACTCACCTCCTCCTCCCCACCCAAATCCCAAATTATGAAGTATCAGAGGAAGGGTACAAAAAGATTATAACCAAGTGAATACTTGCAGTAAAAAGACAATTTATTTTAATCAGACAGCCTCAAGTCAACAACAGATGTTCAAAGGGCCCCATACAAAGCATAAACTGCTCCCATCTACCTCTCATACTTACTATGTGCTTTTCAAAGTTGTATTGCCAGCGTGCATTCTCTGTGCCACTCGACCAGCGATGGGACCTTATCCGAGGTCCAGTGTCTCAGAATTAGTAACTTCACTACCGCAGAGGTCAGAGAGACACAAGCCCTCAAACTTTAGTGGTAGCAGCAGGGAAGGCATAACAGCCAGATTTCTGGGTTATCTAATCTAAAGGAGCCAAGAGAGGGCCCAACAGGTACCCACTGATTTCAGAACCTTTGAACCTCTGAACATTCCATAATAAATGATATAGTGTTCCATCTTTTTGCATTTCCACAGGAGAGGAGTCAAGCACCCTTCTATGTAAACAGAGTAGGAGTTAAGTATATGGGATGCATAATTTTAAAGTGCACCAGTCTTAGCCTATCTTGCTTGATATATCTATACACTGAGTTCCAAAAGAGCTTGCCATATTCTCGGAGGCACTGATGTTCAAGGCCTCGGCCCAATAGAAGCAGATTCAGAGGAAGTCTGTGGTCCCATTCTTGGAGGTCTACGAACCCTGGTTACAGCATGCTGCTGCTTGGCAGTCGAAAAAAGACCGTGGACATTTATCTGGCCCTCATCCACTGGGCCAGTTGTAGAAAAAACCTGAATGAGGGCCTTGCTGACCTGCAGCCACTTATAAAAGTCAGTATCTACAAGATCCATTTTTCTTTCAAAACAAATGGGTAAAGGCCATTCTGATCCCAGAAATCATCTACCACGTGATACGTTTATACAAGACCAGAAGGCTCGGAGATAGGAACTCCATTAATTCTGATCTGAGGTTATTTATAATGGGCTGAGTGCCACAGAGCCACCATCGAGCCCCAAAATAGCTGCATCTGGTGATAGGCTCAAGGACCATCCCAGAGGGTTGTCTTTGAGGATTTAGGTAAAGATGACACTGGAGCATACAGTAAGGCGTGAGAGCATTTCGCCTCTTCACCAGAGCCGATTCTATGTCCAACCAGAGAGGGGTGTAGGCTGTTATTGCCAGTTCTCTATTCCAAAAGGCCATTTTACTAACATGTTGGGCTAGGTAGTACATGAACAAAGAAGGGGCAGCTAGACCCCCTTTGGATTTCGGAGCCGTAAGCTTAAAATATGTCTGTCGAGCGGCCTTATTTTGCCACAAAAATGGGTTAAATGGTTTCTGTATCATCGAGAACCAATTCTTAGGCAGGTAAGTACCCATCATGTCTAAGGGATAGAGGAGCTTAGGGAGAATCAGCATCTTGATAAGATTCAGCCTGCCCCATATTGATAATGACAATGACTCCCACTTTTTAAAGGGAGGGCTTTTCTGAGTAGCCCTCACGACCTCCGGCTCCTCAAGGGGAGGGGGGGGCTCTATCTAGCAGCAGAGCAGCTTCGGGTTTCTTTCCTGTGGCAGGAGGCTTTCTGAGTAGCCCTGCGACCTCCGGCTCCTCGGGAGGCTCGATCTAGCAGCAGAGCAGCAGGGGCTTTCCTGTGGCAGGGAGGGCCTTTCTGAGTAGCCCTCATGACCTCCGGCTCCTGGGGGGAGGGGGGCTCGAACTTGAACATAGTTTAAAGCCATGCTTCATAAATTGTCCAGGAACTCTAGCAAGATGAAAAGTATTGAATATAGAAAGGCTCTTAACCTGTGTGGAAAGAATATAGGCAGTGGATATAACACTAAAAAACAAAATTATAATGAATTTCTTTGGGAAGAATTTTAGGAATCAATACAAAGCAAGGATGAGAAGACATTCTGGTCTCTTGTAACAAGCTGAGACAGCCACAGTCAACTGAATATTGAAGCAGTATATTCTGCTAGAAGATGGGTAGAATTTTATAAAAAATCTTTATGCTTACAAGGAAGTGAGTTCCTGTATTGAGATTAAGAACATAGTGTTAAATGAAGTACGTAGTAATTTGCCAGAATGGGAAGGTATATGTGTTAATCAGGTGGTAAAATATGGAATAAGACCCCAGGTGTTACTGGGAATCCAGCAGAATTATTCCAAACAAGTTATTTTTGGTGGACAGAAATTTTGTAAAAAATTTCTAATGATATAGTTCGGAATGAATTATTTAGTTCAGAATGAACTCATAAAGTTCATAGCTGACCAAGCTCTCAGTGAAATAATTATCCTGGAGGACTTCAATCTTCATTGGTCCCTCAAAATAGAAACTGGTCTCAACGTGCAGTTACTTGATGCACAACTAATGCAGGTGATCACTGAACCCACTCAGCTAAACATTAAATCGGTTAACTATACACATACTGGGTCCTAGCATAAAAACCTGACAATATACGTGCTGCAGAAATCTTCTCCGATCCCCTAGGTGACCATTCCCCCATATTTTACATTTGGAAGAACAGCTCTCCTAAAGTTCCACCCAGAACATTTTTCATGAGGGATTTTTCTAACTTCTTAGAGGAATCTTTCCTGGTCACCCTCTCTGTGATCGACTGGTGCCCTATCTTTGAGCTTCCAACAGTAGACGATGCCTTGGAGTACTTTGTAAATCACTTTCTTTCTGCCACCAATAAACATGCCCTGTTTAGGAAACTTAGGGTAAAGGGAAAATGCTATAAATGTCTGACTCCCAAGCTTAAAACAATGATGATCCACTGGAACAGGACCTGGAGACATTACAAAATCATCAGGGCTTAAGGCTGATTGGGTTAAATACAGGGAGGTTAGGAATAAATTCAAAATGATGGCAAAGATGGCCAAAAGAGACTATGTCAAAGGCTCCAAAATAATAATCTCTCTGATCTTAAGAAATTTTGGTCTCAAGTTAACTTCTTGTTAAAGGGAAATACGTGGGCCTCAGATTGCCCAATTACAGTTAATGGTCAGATTATCTGTGACCCCCAGGCTGCTGCCAATGTTTTCAATGAATCCTTTACTGAACTAAACAAATTCAAAACTGGACCCCCTTACCCACATCTGCCATACTCCGGACCCAAGGGTACTGGTCCCCAGCACCTAAATCTCACCTCCATTTAGTTACTAGAAAAGAGTTGCTAGCTATATTAAAAGGGAATAAAAATAAGAAGCTCTGCTGGCCCAGATATGTTGGAGCCCAGATTACTGAAGGTTGCTGCCTCACTCATAGCTACCCCAGTTACTATGTTGTTTAATAGATAATTTCTCAAAGGGAGAATCCCTAGCAAGTGGAAGGAGGCTGTGGTTGTCCCAGTTCACAAAGGGGGACTCAGGAAAATGGTGGAGACCTAAAGGCCTATCTCCATGCTTTAAACACTTGCCAAGATACAGGAGAAGCTGATATATAATCAGCTTTGGGATTACCTCGAAATGCACCACCTCTTATTTGACATCAGCATGGCTTCAGATGGAACCATAGCACTGAAACTGCTCTTGTTACATTTACTACTGATGCCCTTCAAGCCCTGGATAATGTGGTTCCAATTGGAGCCATCCTTATTACTTTTACCAAGGCCTTTGACTTGGTCAGCCATCCCTACTCTTCAGTAAACTAAAACACTTTGGTCTTGATTCTCACTTACAATCTTGGTTATCTCACTATCCACAAAAGATCAAATGGAGAGGTGGCTTGTCTAGCCACATGCCTATCACAGATGGTGTAAACCAGGGTTTGATACTTGGCCCTTTACTATTCTCAATATTTATTAATGACCCAGACAATAACAGCAACAATTGTCACCTTATAGTCTACGCTGATGAGGTGGTCCTTTATAGGAGCTCCCCCAGTGTTAAGACTCTCAATGCCCAACTGTCAAGTGACTTTGAGTCTCTTGAAAAATGGATTGCCTCAAATAGGTTGGTGGTTCTGAATGTAAAAAAAAAATGAAGGCAGTCCTATACAGACCCAAACACCTTGAACCTGACAGACAGCAACTGATTAAGTATGTGGGGCTCCATATTGACCAAGATCTTACTCTCAAATCACAGGTGGATCATGTTACCTGATCTATCCACTAGAAGCTCAGTTTTCTATGTAGACTGAGTGGCTACCTTACCATGGACTCCAGGCTAGCATTAACAAACAGTGTCCTGCTCCCTAAACCTTTATATGGTGCCCCTGTCATTCAGTCTCTTAGGAGATCTGAGTCAACTAGCCTTGAGGTCTTGAACCACAAAATAGGTCACTTTGCATTGGCATCCCCCCATAAAACATCACTGTGATGTGCTTACTTCATTAAGCTGGCCCGTGTTTATAGAAACATACATAGAAGTTGACAGCAGATAAGGACAGCAAGGCCCATCCAGTCTGCCCATTTTTTCTACCTTATGAATGTGCCATAGGCCTGTACTCTGTCAATGGCCTATCTATTCATATTCATCTGTATTGCTCGCTTATGCCTATCCCATGCCTGTTTGAAGCTCTGCACTGTATTCATATCCACCAATTCCTGAGGTAGGCCATTCCATGTATCCACCACCCTCTCTGTGAAAAATAACTTCCTCACATTACTCCTTAATCGACCTCCCTCTAATCTCATGATGTGTTCTCTTGTCCTGCTGTTTTTCTTATATAGAAACATATTAGACTTTCACCTTGTTAATGCCCTTAAGATGTTTGAATGTTTCGATCATATCACCTTTCTCCCTCCTTTGCTCTAGGGTATACATATTGAGCTCTGTTAATCTGTCCTCATATGTTTTCTGATGCAGTCCCTGCACCATTTTGGTTGCCCTTCTCTGGACTGCCTCCGTTTTGCTAATGTCCTTGTGCAGGTGTGGCCTCCAGTACTGCATGCAGTACTCCAGAGGGGGCCTAACCAATGTCTTGTAAAGAGGGATTATTACCTCCCTCTTACGACTTGTGATACCCCTACTAATACACCCCAACATCCCTCTAGCCTTACCAACTGCTTTAGTGGTCTGCTTGGATGATTTCAGGTCATCTGTGATAATGATGCCCAAGTCTCTTTCTTCCCTTGTGATTGCCAGCAACTCCCCTCCCAACCTGTAGGTGGCTTCAGGGTTTGTCTTCCCTATGTGCATGATCTTGCACTTCTTTTTGTTAAACCCCAGTTGCCACTCTTCTGACCATTTTGCCAGTTTATCCAGATCTCTTCTCATTCTGCCCGCCCCATCTGGATCATCTACTCTGTTGCAGATCTTGGTGTCATCTGCAAACAGACAAACCTTACCCTCCAGTCCATCTGCAATGTCACTGATGAAGATATTGAAGAGGACTGGCCCTAGGACTGATCCCAGAGGTGCCCCACTTATGACTTGCATCTCTTCTGACTGTATACCATTTACCATGACTCTCTGTTTTCTGCCTGCCAACTAGTTTGCTGCCCAGTTGACCAACCTCTGACCCACCCAAGCCTACCCAGCTTACTAATCAATCTTCTATAAGGAACAGTATTGAAAGCTTTGCTGAAGTCAAGCTAGGTGACATCAACTGCACCCCCTTGATCCACCACTCTGGTTACCCAGTCAAAGAAATCTATCAGATTAGTTTGACAGGACCTTCCTTTTGTAAACCCATGCTGTCTCGGATCCTGTGCTCCTATGGATTCCAGGTGTTGCGCTATCCTTTCTTAAGGAGTGCCTCCATATTCTTGCCCACTACTGAGGTAAGACTGACTGGTCTGTAGTTCTCTGCCTCCTCCCTGCTATCACTCTTGTGGAGTGGGATCACATGAGCCCTTTTCCAGTCTTCTGGGACTGCTCCTCTGCTCAGAAACTCACTAAACAGTTCTGATAATGGCCCTGCTAGTTCCACCCTTAGCTCCTTTAGTACCCTGGGATGTATGCCATCAGATCCCATTGCCTTGTCCACCCTGAGTTTAGCAAGCTCTTGTAGGATGCTATCTTTTGTTAAGGGACTAGTGCACACCTCCCTCCCCCATCCATGATGCTGAGCTGTGGGCCCTGCCCTACCTTCTTCTCAGTAAATACTGAGCATAAGTATTTATTTAGGATATATGCTTTTCCTTGGTCCTCCTCTACAGACTCCCCATTATCCCCTTTGATCTTAGCAATACCCCATCTGGACTTTCTTCTTTCACTAATGTATCTATATGAAGTCTTGTCCCCTTCTTTTATTGTCCGTGCTAGTGTTTCCTTGGTTTGGGCCTTTGCATGCCTTACTGCCTTCCCTGCTTCCCTTAGGGAAGTTTGGCATGCTTCTCTATCTTCGTCCCACTGCATTCTTTTATATTTTCTGAAGGCCAGCTTTTTGGCTCTGACCTCTGCTACTGTTTTTGAGAACCAAAATGGTTTCTTCCTTCTTTTGCTCTTGCTTTTCTCTCTAACACAATGGGATGTTGTTTCAAGTAGTGCATCCTTAATGCTTGTCCACTTTGCCTGTACCCCCTCACCTATATTTCTTCTTGCTAGGACTAGCTTAACTCTGTTGGCTATCTTATCAAAGTCAGCTGCTCTGAAGTCCCATATTTTTTCCTTGGAATGGGATGATTTAGTTCTAGCAGCCAAACTGAACAGTACCATGTGATGGTCACTGGCCCCAAGGTGACCTTCTGCCTGGAGACTTGTGATCCTTTCCCCATTAGTCAGTACTAGATCTAGGATAGCCCTGTCTCTTGTGGGTTATTGTACCAGTTGTTTGAGGTCATCCTCCCTGCTGCAAATCCACTATGTGTCTAGTTCTGGTGGATGTTCCTGCTGGTATTGACCAATCTGTATCTGGCATGTTGAAGTCTCCCATTATTAGAACCTTCCCTTTAACTGTCATGTTTTGTATATCTTCTAACAATAATGTGTCTGTGTCCTCCCCCTGGTCTGGAGATCTGTAGACAACCCCAGTTCATATGGCTGTCCCATTTCCTATTTTCAGCATGACCCACAGTTCTTCTGGCTTCTTATGTGTATTCTGAATTTCTGTAGGTTTGACATTTTCATTGACATAAAGGGCCACTCCTCCCCCGCCCTTTGCACCTCAGTCTCTTCTGAACAATACACAGCTGGGTACTGAAGTCTCCCAAGTGTGGTCACTGGTGAACCATGTCTCGCTAATGGCTACTGTACTATGTCCAGTTTAGCCTCTGTCATTGTTGCCTGCAGGTCTGGGATCTTGTTTCCTAGACTGTGGGCATTTGTGTACATGATTTACAATTGGCCAGATTTCGGTGTGTTAGTTGTTGGGCAAGGTCTGGCATTTCCTCTGAGCGTTGTATGAGTAGCCAGACCTTTTTTCTTACCTGGTGATGCAAATGAACTATAAACATGCTGAACTCCTGTTTGATCACTAGCTGAGGGGGAAAGGGTGTTCTTCCTAGTTGATGTATCAGGTGCTACACCCCTCTTACATTTGCTAGTTGAAATATTCTGCAAAGATGTCAAACTTCTGCCCCAATGCACTGACTCCCTTCTTAGTCAGATGCAGGTCATCGAATTTAAAGAACTTTTGCTCCCAAAACTGTTGCCAATTACCTACAAATTTGTGTCCTTTTTCATGGCACCAGCCATTGGGCTGCATGTTTAGCTCCCCTATCTCCCCTTTTCTGAGCTTCTGTCTGTCTGGCCCTCCTCTCCCAGACTGGCAGTATCTCAGAGAAGGAGATGCTGGATGAAATAGATGACAGTTTGTCTCCCAGCCTGGTCAGCTGTTCTTTGGTCTCCACAACTGACTGACTGGTGAGATTGTTAGTCCCTATGTGTACCAGGATGTTGATGTTTGATGGTAGACTTCAGTACCCCCATTATGTATGCTGTTTAAGCTAATCTCTATACATACAGTACCCACCTAGTATGGCTGGTCTTCTAGCCCTCAAATCCTCTAGAAGGCTTCTTCATACAGTACCTCTAATATGAAATTGCTTGAGGTGCCTAGGATCCGTACTTCATTGGGGAAGAGGTCCTTCATCTCCCTGGCTCCATCTCTCTGGAATGCTCTCCCTGAGGTTCTACAGCACTTCAACACTCTCTCTTGTTTCAGAAATGAGCTAAATACTTATCTGCTTGTCAGTTGCCTCTGCTCCTGGTACCATTGATCACCCTTTACTTAGTTTACCCAAGTACTTTTGCCCATGACACTGAATGATAAACCCTATGGTAACCTAGGTGTTGTCCTACTTATTTCTAAATGTCAGAGGTGCAATAGGGTACTTGTTCTTCCTGCAAAAGTCCTATGATTACTGTACAAGATAATGTTAATGTTA